>BTPG01000001.1:35388211-35650046 GCA_036245525.1 Semisulcospira habei | reverse complement strand
CACACACACTGTATATCGATGCGCTTTCAGAAGAGCATGCAGTTGTACTTAGTATATAAAATATATATATATAAAGTCAACCTGATTTCACACAAATTATAGCAAGACTGAAATTGTACTGTGAAATTCTAGTTTTGTCACCATTTTCTCAGCCTACCCGGCACCGGCCTCCACGTGGCGTAGGTGGGTAGTCCGCTCAGTCCCTGACTGAGTGGGCTAGCGGACGGGTGCCATCTTTGTCCAGGATTAGGACTTGATGTCAGCAGATATGTTGTTCAGCCTTTTCACTGGTCCGGTTTTTAAGGAGCTGTGCTAACCTAGGTCGTACCATGTTGGATTGGTCCTTAAAAATACTCGTGACTTTTTGGTCCTTTGGATCCCAAGTGTTTGCCGTGCTTGGAGACCCGTGTCGGGGGAGAAGAGGATCCTGGTGGCTGAAACACTCCACTTTGGCCTTGACTTCTGCCTAAACGGGAGGCTAGTCGTACCGGCCTAGTCAATCGGCTCTTGTCACGTTGAGCCCTATCCCACTGTTGACATGCGGGTTGCTATACGGAGCACCATGCTATAGCCTTTGCTGCTGATTAGGTGCTTTACGCCAGTATTCCCCTGCATTCAACGGTGTGATAGAAGGCGGTGGCTCAAACGGTTCAATCGGGCTTACCCCCTTGAGTATATCTTTCGGGCAGTCTCCATTGTGCGTCGGCTGGAGACCCGCCGACAGTTGCACTTTCCCTTGTTGGGCTCGGTGGCGGGCGGGGACCCCCTGGGGATGAATATCTCTACTAATATAATATGGATAAAACAAAAAAACCAAAACTAGCACAGAAACGGCATATAGACACCGAATTTGACCATGACAGTGATTCAGACTGTGAGGAAGCGACGCCTCAGGCGTCGGCCGTATGGCCTCGCTTCCTCATTGTCCATAGCAAGGTGAAGGAGAAACCAGTTACCAAGCTGCATCCTTTTCTGGTGGGGGAGACCCTCAGGAGCCGTGTTGGCAGGCCTGACGCCCAGCGCCTCAGGTCTGGTGACTTGCTGGTGGAGTGCCGTACTCGGGCACACTCCAGCGGGCTACTGGGGCTCTCTTCCATCGGAGACACTCCTGTGGAAGTCACACCCCACAAAACTATGAATTCGTCAAGAGGCGTAATCAAAGATCAAGCTTTGGCAGAACTGTCAGAAGATGAACTTGTAAGGAACCTTAAGTCTCAGGGGGTGACTTGCGTCAGGCGCTTCGCTTCCAAGCGAGGTGGTGGGGAGATCCGTCTCCCTACCATCATCCTGACGTTTGGCACCCCCACCCCTCCTACTACCATCTGGGGAGGTTACTACTCCCTGAGAGTGAAAAAAGTATGTCCCTCTTCCCCTCCGGTGCTTTAAGTGCCAAAAGTATGGCCATGGGCAGAAGACATGCCGTCAGGCAGAGGCTTCATGCGCCCGTTGCACTAGGCCCGGACACTCTGCTGAGTCCTGCACAGCCACCCCCCTGTGTGTGAATTGCCAGGGGGCGCATATGGCTTCGGATAAGAAATGCCCTCGTTGGATATCCGAGTGCAAGATTCAGCAGGTGCGTGTGGAGAAGGGGCTGTCCTTTCTGGATGCCAAAAAACTGGTTGAAGGCCCTGGTGCAGCTGCGGCTGCCCCAACCTCTAACACCTCAGTGTATACTTTTAGTGCAGCGGTGGCAGGCAAGCGCCCCACCAAAGACTTTTCATGTCAGACCCCAACTTCTTGGTTGGGGGCGGAGCCTCGGCTCATCTCGCCCCTGGAGAGTAACCCTCCTCCGGTGGTGACAAGGAGCCAGGGAACGCAGAAGGCGGACACTGCCGGTCCGGTTGTGCCGCCTTCTGTTGCCCCTAAGCCTCAGCCCCCACCCAAACCTGTTAGTCAGTCAACTCCAAAGGCTTCTGGCTCTGGTCAGCCTTCTAAGGCCGCTAACTCTAGCGGCAGGAACGCTGCCCAGGACCAGAAGTCTAAGAAATCTATGGGACCGCTGTGCGCACGGGCCCAGAAGGGGAACACAGATGTGCCCCTTCAAAACAAATATGCTGCACTGGAGGAGCGGATGGAGGGAGTGGAAGTTGTTGTTGCTGATGCTGCGGCAGCTCCACCCCCTTCCTCTCCGAAGAACCAGAGGAGGCCCGGGAGCCGGCCCCCTCTGTTTCTTCAACTCCTTCCAAGGTAAAGGAAAAAGGGGGGAAAAACTCCTTACCCCCAGATCAGACTTAATCATGGACTCTTTGCTTCAGTGGAATTGTCGTGGTTTTCGAGCTAACTTTGAGGAATTACGTCTTTTAGTCAAGTTCTATAACCCCTCAGTCATATCTCTTCAGGAGACTTACCTGAAGACTTCTGACCCTGTGTCTTTTAATGGTTTTAATGTTATACATAAAGGCTCTGATTCGGAGAGGCGCTCGGGTGGAGCGGCTCTTCTCATTAGTAGCCAAATTTTATGTAGCCCCGTTAGCATCGACACCTGTCTTCAGGCTGTCGCTGCTCGGGTTACCTTAAAAAAGACCATAACCATATGCAGTATTTACCTGCCACCATCACTGCGGGTCTGTAGCAATGATATTTTTCACTTAGTAGATCAACTGCCCCCTCCCTTTATTCTCATGGGGGATTTTAACGGTCATGCTCACCTTTGGGGTAGTGACCACTATGATGGCAGAGGTCAGATGTTAGAAGATGTTTTTTCTCAACTTAACCTATGTGTCTTTAACGATGGCTCACCTACATACTCTAACTCAGGTTCCGGATCTAGTTCTGTTCTAGACCTCACTGTGTGTGATCCTTCTCTCATGCTGGACTTTGACTGGAAGGTTCACGACGACCTGTGTGGTAGTGACCACTTCCCAGTAGTCCTGTCATCGGTCAGCTGTGAGGAGGATTCGCCGGTGGGGCGCTGGAATCTCAAGAAAGCTAACTGGTCTCTGTTTGCCTCTCTCTGTCAGTCTCGTCTTACAGAGGAGGTGGTCATGTCAGCTGAAGAACCTGTTTCTTGTTTTACTTCTATTTTGTTGGAGGTTGCAGGTGAAACCATCCCTAGAACTTCCACATCACTCCCTCGGAAGCCGAGAGTACCATGGTTCAATGAAGAGTGCCGCAAGGCCCAAACAATGCGCAAATCTGCTCAGCGACGTGCATTTCGTAATCCGTCGCAAGCAAATATTTTAACCTTTAAAAGACAGCGGGCGAAAGCCCGTTATATTTTTAAACGTGAACGCCGTGCTTCCTGGAGACGCTTCGTCTCATCTTTATCTTCTAGGACTCCGTCCCAAACAGTCTGGAAGGCTGTTCGAAGAATTAGGGGCAGGGGTGGCTCGGCTTCTGTTGGCCATCTTAGAGATGGTGCCAGTTTGGTCACAGATAAAAAGGCTGTGGCCAATTTGCTTGCCTCCACCATTGCCCATAATTCTTCAACAGAGCATTATTCACCTTTCTTCCAGAGAGAGAAGGAGAAGCGAGAATCTTGTGCTTGTGATTTTATATCGGATAACTTGGAAGACTATAATGCCCCTTTTACGTTTTCAGAATTGCAGCAAGCCATGCAGAAATGTACTGACTCTGCTGCTGGATTAGATACCATCCATTATCAGCTCATAACACATCTGCCTGAGGATTCACTCCTTGTACTTCTCAAGGCCTTTAACCATATCTGGATAACCGGTCATTTTCCGCCATCTTGGCGCCAGGCTGTGGTTGTGCCAATTCCCAAGCCGGGTAAGGATCCTTCCGACCCGGGCAACTACCGGCCAATAGCTTTGACATCATGTTTATGTAAAACTATGGAACGCTTGGTCAACGCCCGACTGGTGTGGCATCTTGAGTCACAGGGTCTCATCACAGACCTCCAGTGCGGTTTCCGGCGCTTCCGTAGTACAACTGACCATCTAGTCCGCTTTGAGTCTTTTATCCGAGATGCTTTTGTCAACAAGCAGCATGTCTATGCAATTTTCTTTGATCTTGAAAAGGCATATGACACTACCTGGAAGCATGGTATAATGTCTGATTTGTCGGACATGGGTTTTAAAGGGCATCTGCCCGTTTTTATTCACAATTTTTTGTCCAACAGGTCGTTCCATGTCCGTGTGGGCTCCACCCTCTCCGACTCCTTTGAACAGGAGATGGGTGTCCCGCAGGGCAGTATTCTATCTCCTGTTTTATTTAGCATTAAAATAAATAACATTGTAAAGGCCGTCAAGGATGATTCTGAATGCTCTTTGTTTGTGGACGACTTTGCTTTGTGTGCACGAGGTCGAGGACTTGCGTCCCTTGAGAGGCGCTTGCAGCTGTGCGTTGATCGCATCCAGGGGTGGGTGTCTCTCAATGGATTCAGATTCTCGCCCTCCAAGACAGTCTGTGTGCATTTTACTAACCAGACGAAATTTTTTCCAGAACCTAGCCTGAGCATTGCTGGAGTGCCAATTAAGGTGGCTGAAGAGGCTAAGTTTTTGGGGGTCATCTTTGACAAAAGATTGACCTTCTGCAACCATGTTAACTACCTTAGAACCTCTTGTCGGAAGGCCCTCGACATTCTTCGTGTCGTTGGTCGTACTGACTGGGGTGCAGACCGCATCGTCTTACTTCGACTGTACCGGGCCCTTGTTCGGTCCAAACTGGATTACGGCTCTGTGGTATATGGCTCGGCTTCCAAGTCTGTTCTGCAGCGTCTGAACACAATTCACCATCAAGGTCTGCGCATATGTCTGGGAGCCTTCAGGACATCTCCAGTTCCTAGTCTGTATGCAGAGGCAGGGGAGCCTTCTCTCAGGCTCCGCCGCATCCGCCTCATGCTCAGCTACGTTCTGAAGCTGAAGGCCCATCCAGAAAATCCTGCCTATGATTGTGTTTTTAACCCGTCGTTTGCAGAGATTTACGATGCCCATCCGGGAGCTGTCCGTCCACTTTCCTTCCGTGTCCGACCTCATCTGCAGGCAGCCGGAGTGGACCTGGACAAAGTTTCGGAATCTCTGCAACACGTCACTCCACCCTGGCTACTACCAGTTCCTGACATCTTGCTGGACTTGACTGCCCACAAGAAGGATTGTACTCCACCAGCCATATACCAACAGAGCCTCAATGAACTCCTTTCAATTTTTCCTGGCTATTGTCGTCTTTATACGGATGGGTCCAAGTCTGAGGATGGAAGAGTGGCTGCGGCTGCAGTGTCCTCTCGCCATCCTAGACGCCCATTTAAGCTCCGTCTCCCTGACCATTCCTCTGTATTTAGTGCAGAACTGCAGGCCATTCTGCTAGCACTCAAGCATGCCTATCAGTCTCGGGAAAGGAACTTCCTGATTCTGTCTGACTCTCTTTCTGCCCTGCAGGCCCTTCAGGGCGCGGGAACAGACCATCCACTGCTGGTGCAGATTAGAGAGCTCTACGCGGACTTGATGAAGGAATATTATGACATCATTTTTATTTGGGTCCCAGGCCATGTGGGCATCGAAGGCAACAGAATCGCAGATTCTGCTGCCAACAGTGCCCGCAGTGACCCTGTCCCTGACACACAGACTGTCTATAGTGATTTTAAACCTGTTATTAGTGCGTACATAGCCCGCGAGTGGCAGTCCGAGTGGGACAAAGAGGAAGGGAACAAGCTTCATGAAGCTCTTCCTAAGTTGTCTGACAGTCTACCTTTCCGCTGCGGCAGCCGCCGTGAGGAGACTGTCCTTGCTCGGCTCCACATCGGGCACACATATGTTACGCACTCTTACTTACTTAAACAGGATGAGCGTCCATGGTGTTTTGCCTGTGATGAGCAGTTTTCTGTTCGACACTTTTTGCTGTATTGTGCTGACCTAATTGACACCAGATATAAACACTTCACAGCAGACTCCTTGAAGGTTTTGTTCCGGGATGTTCCCCCGGACAAAATCTTCAATTTTTTGAGAGAATGCAATATTTTTAACAAGATCTGAGCATTCCTAGACTATGTGAATTTTTTATTTGCCCTTTTTGAGAGTCTGTAGACGTTTCTTTTCCAGACATGTGCGACATTTTAGCCTGAGATTTTTAATCTATATTTACATCTTGTCTTAAGACCTTGCTTTTAGTCTGGCTGACCAGATTTTTACCCATCCCGCCGTGAGATGGCCTTAGTCGCCTGCTCGGCGTTAAACCCAAATAACTAACTAACTAACCATTTTCTCAAGTCTTGAAGCAAAAGTGAAACTCATATCAGGTAAAGAGTATGACTGGGTGTCTAGTGGTAAAATCTACACCCTCCCTCACAAAACCTGCTACAAACTTATCAGAAGTGGTCAGATCAAACTAAGGCATACATCATGTTGTAGGGAAATGGATATTGGTTTCCAGTGATACATGATTTTTGGGTGACCACAGAAGACTTTGGGACATTGTGACAGTTTTTTTTGACCAAACCCGAATTATAACTTGAGAACAAAACGTGACACATTTTACACATGCTCCATGGAACTCAGATTTTCAAAGGCATGCTGTACTATGAAAAATCACTGTTACTGTCACAAGATGTTTGCAATGTTGGCCTAAATTACCATGGAGTTGGTGATTTTCTAGAGTGAGTTGCTTTTGCATAATTCACCATAATATAAGAGCCTGCTTGAACATAACATGTGTTGTAAATTTTGTCAGCAGAAATCATACTACTATTTATAATACATTTTGACAAATGGTCAATTATTAAAACTTATGTGTTATTTTTTGTAGAGCAGAGTATGTACTTTGTTTTTATAATGAAAGGTTTGTGGTTCTTACATGGAAAATCAAATGATCCAGTTTTGAAGATTTATACTCAGAATGGTGTAAATGTTGAGTTATGTTCAAACAGTTTAGGCACTTATTTTTCTCTACTAATGTGTTGTTTTTGCTGAAGACAACTGGTGTAGTGATTTATATCAAGGTTTTGAAGAAGGTGCATGGGTGATAGATGAAAGAACCCCTTTATGAAGTTTACAGTATGCGTCCAAATTTTGGGTTTAAATTGTTATGTTCAAGCAGTCCAGCAAACTTTATAATATTATTTTCTTTTCACTTATTCTGCAATAAATCTATAGTAGCACTATACTTATTTAGACAAGACCTTGGTAGGTCCAAAAATATCTAATTTTGTTCAGTTGAAATAATTTTATTTATTTTTTTCTGCATGCTGGCGTGTAAATGTTATGTTCAAACCAGTATGCACATTATTTTTGTTGAAGGGTAAATTTTGTTGCAAATCATATAGTACATAATGCCAACACATAAAAATAGTTATGCACATGCTGGTACACAACACATATGAAACTCTTTTCAATTTTTCCTCGTGAACATAACTTGACACAACTTTGTGGGATGTAAAGTTACGTTCAAACATTTATCTCTTAAAATCACAAGAATCACTTTATATAAAAAAACTACCAATAGCTGAAAAGATGTTGTTTACTTTTTAATAATAATAAAGCATGTGATACCTTCTAGGATAAACATTTCTTTGTTTTTTTGTTTGTACAAACTTTACACCATCAGTACATCACATGCACTGTGTAAAGTTATGAACAAACACCAATTTCATTTCTTTGGCCGTCCTGCAATAAAGTAGGTAAGATAACCAGATAAATCTAGAAAATATGAATTTCAAGACCTATAAAATTTTAGTGACTGCAAAACAAGATAATGTCACAGCTATTCCTCATGAACATAACTCTACGTCGTGTCATGTTACGTTCATGTAATGATGATTACATATCCCGTTGTGCATTGAAATTTGTGCATTAACCTTTATGCATGCACTATCTTAATATTTATCATCACAAACAGCTTTCAAATCTGCATTTCATAACTCTGCACCTTTATTTTTGTGCTTTAGAAAATGGTCCTGTGTCATCATGTTATGTTCAAACACGCCATGTCATTATTTTTTACCTTTCTATTTCATGTTTTTGTCATGAAATCATGTTAGTGCAAACGTCATTCTTCTCTTGTACACTACAGGCAATCAACAAATTTCTAAATAATTCTACTTGTCAAGTTACAAGGCAAATGTATGAATGTGACTGTGTAAAGTTATGTTCATGCATCCTGTTTTCTGTCTTTTTTGCTACTGTTTATGTAATTATGATGGACTAACAAATGAAATTTTACCAGAACAGTATGCACACTGCTTATAGGTGAAAGCAGGCTCGATGATAGTGTCTTCTTTAGAGACTTTTCTTGAATAATCTTAAGAATTTTCCTGTGTGCAAGTCAGAAGGTGTAAAGTTATGTACAAACACTTGAAAAGTTGCAACAGCCCTTTTTGAAAATCACGTAAACATCACTAATTTGATATAATGGATGTGCTTGTTAGTGGGATTGGTATGCATACTTATTTTTTCCCAAGAGTTTGTGATTTGCCCTTGTGAGACCCAAAATATATTTGATGAAGGTGTAAAGTTATGTTCAATCTTGTGAATGTAATTGAATTTGTGCCAAAACTCGGCTCATTTTGTAAAAATTGGCTTATTTTCTATTGGAATAGTTAACAGCAGATAAAAGTCATCTAGTGTAGTCATTTTTAGCTTACAGAAGCTGTATTTGATTGCATGAGATAAAAAATGAGAATAACATTGCAGTGAAGGCGTAGTGAACAACTTTGTCAGTATTCAGAACTATGTAAACATTATTTTTTTCAATTGGCCTTTGCACTTAAATTAAATTAGAGACTTGTTTCTGTGCAATTACCATAACATTTTAAAATTAGTTCTCCAAGTAGAATTAAAAATTAGTGGCTTTTGGAATTTATGGTGTAAAGTTATGTTCAAACAGTTTTTATGGCATAAAAGGTTGCATTTCCAATAACACACTTTATTTATAGACATATCATTTATTCTGGATGGGGAACATACTTTGAAACATACAAATGCAAAAATTGCTTACAGCTTGTGCTTGTTGTGAATTGTTATGTGTGACATTGTAAATGTTATGTTCAAAATTTAATCTTCAAAGTTCAATAACAACCAAACTGCAAATAACAAAACATTTTACTTAGTGTCAATGTTTATGTATGCAAAGGTACATCAGATTTATATGGAATATTAAAATTATTTTGCTTTTGAAAATGCAGGGTGCTTGTCACACCATTTGGACACCCAGTCGTACTCTTGACCATCATTTTAAATCTAAAATTACATAAAAAACCCAAAAAAATATGTCATGACAGATGATGTTTTACAAACCAATTATGCGTATTTACTGTGCCCCTTATAGAGCTCTCTGACACATTGGCAGGTCTGTGGGGCTTTTTCAATAGGAGATATTTCAACATCAGAATCAGGTCAAAGACAACAGGTAGAGCTAGAGAGACCCTTGACAGCGAAGACTCTCTCAGAGGGGACTTTGTGAGATATGGATCATCCCAACTTGTTTCTTTGTATGCTAATATTTCAGTTTTGTCTGTACAGATCTCCATTTTCCTAACCATTATCTTTGTGTACATGCATGTGTATGTCCATTTTGGCAAGTTTTGTATTCTTTTAACTTTTAAAGCTAAATTTGCTTTATGTAACAGTTTCCCCTTTATTATCTTTGTGCTCACAGTGGACATTTTGCGGTGGTGCGAAGATGTACCCACCGAAAGACTGGAGCTACATTTGCGGCAAAGTTTATCCGCAAGAGGCGTGGTGGGGGGCGAAAAGGCGCCAAAATGGAGGAAATCGTGAAAGAGATCAATGTCCTTCGCTGCGTGGATCACCCCAATGTCATCAGCCTCCATGAAGTCTATGACACGAAGCTGGAGGTCATCCTTGTTTTGGAACTGTAAGTATGATGACTCGTGGAACTTTGTACAGGTCATAGGTAGTATACATTGTCCCAGAGTCCCAAGCCCACAAGTATGAAATTAGTCCGGCAAGATATTTTCTGCCTTTTTGTTTAGTTTTACAGAATTCTCTCAGTAAGGCATTGTGCCTGTGCCTTGATACAACCCCTTGGGTTGCGTCCCAGCCCCAGATCGGCCCTGCTCTTGCTTGAAATAAGTCCACAGTGTTTGCACTACACGCAGAATTATGGGGGGGAGGGGGGGGGGCGGGTTGGGGGGGGGGGGGAGAAGTGCGTCAAGCCTTTGTGTGAGCACCTCTTGTTCTCACAAACCGTGGAAATATTGAAAATGAGAGCGTGTGTGTTTGTGGGGTGGGGGAGGGGTGGTGGTGGTTCCAGACTACAAAATAGTAACTCTGATACAGCATTTTAAAGAATTTTTGTCAGGGAGGGATGGGGGGGGGGGGGGTGGGCGGAGGGATGGGGGGGGGGGGGGGGGGGGGCGTGTATTCCGGAAGCTCAAGAATTCCCCTCCCCTACCCAAATCTGCCCCTGCTCCTGCTTGAAATAAGTCTACAGTGTTCGTTCTTTTTTTTCTTTTTTCATTTGCATTACTGGAGTACTTGGAGAATTTCTCTTGACTTTTTCTTGTACACTTTGTACACTGAAGCTGCCTGAGACAAACTGACTAGATGCTGTGGACTAAATTATTCACAGCTGTTCGGTCATCTTTTTTATTTTTTGGTTAAAGTTGGGAGCTGGGTGGTGTTGGTTTAAAAGAAGTATTTTTCTTTTCCATCCTAAAGTAAGAGAGCTGCAGACTTTGCCCTAAGAGAACTGCTAGATTATCGGTATAACTGTAAGGGTTTGAAGATTGGCTTACAGGTAGAACTCATTAGTGTTGGATAGCACTTAAAAGACCAGCGGTTTACACTTCACTTCTACAATCTTTTTCTTTCATTTTTTAAAAATTACTTTTATGACTTACAACAGAAGTTGGTAGGGATTCATCTCAAATGCAATAGCTCAAGGGTAGTGCCTGATTAGCCTGGCACCTTTGAGTTGCCAAGCTAATCAGGCCCTGCCCTCGAGCTATTTCAGATGATTAACCCACTCAGCAACACTGCGGCCACATTTCCCAAATATTAGAGGAGTCACTGAACAACCGTGCCAGGTCCATGAGATGGATGGACCATGATAATGCAAGGGTAGTGCCAGATGAGCTTGTCGCCATCAGGCGACACGCTCATCTGGCACTACCCATGAATTATCATGGTCCTGCTGTAGGTGTGGAGGTTAAATAAATGGGTTAATGTCGTGCAATTGGCTGTAAGGCAATAGGATAGCTGCAGGAGGTGTGTAACACTACCGGTACAGCACTTGCTTGCATGCTTCAAGTGGCTTTTCCTGTTATAGCTGCTGGCAAGAGACGATTAGGTTTGAGTGATGAAAGACTTGAAACTGTGATTGGTGTATCAAACTGATGAAAAGGTCAAGGACAATGCTGATCAGAAAGAATATTATACATGCATAGTTTGCAAGAAATTGACTAGCGTTTTCTGTATAATTTCTCTCTCTCTCTCTCTTCCCCCCCCCCTCCCCCTCCACCCCCCCCCTCCACCCCCCCCCCCCCCCACACATACACACACACACACACACACACACACACACACACACACACACACACACACACACGAGTCGGAAATAGGTCAGGCACCTAAAGAGAGGGAAGGGAACAGCCAGGTCGTTAGTTCCGAGCCTCAGTCCTGCCCCAGTAGCTGGGCTTGCATTCCAGGGAAAAAGATGGGCTTGTTCAGTAGCATGGCCACTGAGAAGTCCTGGTAAACGAAAGCGGCACAATTGCAGTGCACCTGAATTTATCAGTGTTACCGACTGATCCCCCCTCCCCTGTCGCCCACCGCCCACACACACGCACCCAAGGACAAATGAATGCCAGCAACTTTAAACTTTAATGATTGTGTGAAAATATGTCATTTATCATTGTTTTAGACATGGATGATGGCCAGTTTGCTAATGTTCGATGTACACTAGTAACAGCTAGCAATGGTGGTTACGTAATTTTTCGTGTAATGCAAAACATAAGATGTTATCAATCTAGCTCCTTACAATCATGTACTTTTGCACACGCAGTTCTGACACCGTCCACGAACTATAATGGTGGACATTTTGTCCAGAACTGTTAGGTAGCCTCACAATTATAGACATTTCTTCCCATAGTGCTGTATATTGAAGGATTTTTCTGGAAACAGTGTGTACTTGTTGAGTAATTTTCCAGTTAAATACAACACAAAACTCAAGATGTTAGAAAATAGGAACCCAGGGGGTTACCATGTACATTGATTAGCACACTCACTCAACACCCTTCACTAACAGGGGCCCCTAAAACAAACTGGAATTAGCACCTGGGAAAGGCAACAGACAGCTGGGGAAAAGTTTGCACCTGGCCACAGGTAGACTGTTACACTCTTTTCATTTCCAGCGCCAATTGGGGGTGGGGGTGGGGGGAGGACGTGTCTGCGTTAACAGCTCAAGGGTAGTGCCTGATTAACCTGGCGCCTTAGGCGCCAGACTAATTAGGCACAACCCTTGATCTGCCACAGTTGACGCATTTAATTTCCACAAGTTCATGATGACCGCTCACACGTCTCAGCCTCAGTGCTCACGGAGATGGGAGAGTGGAGGGCTTCGTTTACAAATAAGGAGCTGATCTGTGATTTTAGACTAACGGCTCTCGGCTAGTAAACTCCAAATCAAAGACCAACTTATAAGAGTGCAATCTGGCTTTGAATGTGGGGAGAGGGTTTCACTGTCAGCCTGTGTGACTCACTCTTACCTGGAGTGAACTGTCGGGGGGGGGGGGGGGGGGGGGGGGAGGGGGAGGGGGTGCTAAGAGAGACATTTTGCATTGAAAGGAAATGGAACCAGATGTTTGTGTAGTGCACAGTTGTGCATGACAAAGCATGGGATCTGCACCCCCACCCCATAAAGGAATACTGCCTCATTCGCTGTACACCAGTATACATGTGTCCTTGTGGGGTAGAACTTTGAGCGCTGGAAACAAATATAATGTGTATTGGAGGACCGCATTCACTGCCAAGAAAAACTGAACACCACCCAGCTGCAAGAGATGTAGATCATGGCCCCCCTCAGTTGCGGGGGCTCATGAGGATCTCCACCTCTTGCTGAGACCAGTTTATATCCATGTCCCTTTGACGGTTGTTTCTTTTGGTCGTTGGATAACACAGCTGTCAGAAACCAAATATATGCGTGCAGTGGCAGGGAAGAGGCTAAAAAAATCTTGCTGGGTGTCCTGCATTCAATTCAGATGTTTCATTATATTAATAGGCAACGACCTTTCACACTGATATAACGCACTCTGACTGAGATTTAGACACGCAGAGGAAATTATAAGTACATTTTACTTTTTAGTCCCCTGTAATAGATCTAGGGCTTAGCACCTAGTGAGTGATTGATTAAATTTATGAAAGAGGGATGGGAGGAGGAATACTGGACTCCTCTGTCCAAAGGGCCGCTGCATTTCCGAGATGTTGTGTATCACATAAAAGCTGTTTACCAGTTGCGGGTGATGGCTCGACCATGATAATTCAAGGGTTGTGCCAGATTAGGTTGGCGCCTGATAGCGCCAAGCTTATCTGGTACTTGTACTACCCTTGAATTAATGTCGATCCATTTCGTGCTGTAGTACCTTGAGTTTAACCCTTATCATTCGGAATACACCAGTGTGTGAAATAAGTTGAACTAAAATAATTCAAGGGTAGTGCCAGAATAACTTGCCGCTTCTAGGTACCAAACTATTCTGGCACTACCCCTGAACTAAAGCCATTGGTCTATATCCTTATCTGCAAGTACTATAATGTAGCTTGCAGATGGCAGTGTACAAATTTGAATCTTTTAGTCTCAGTATGATATGGGTTAAGTCTTTCACTACCACTGCCAGCTGCTGCATATGGATCGACCACATGATAGGAGAAGCATAGCATGCATCTGATTAACAGTGTGCCTTAGTCGGCCTTAATGCCACAATGGGAGATGGGTCGTACATTGCCGTTTTAGCGCCGGGACCTGTGATATGTTACACAATTCGGGGCATTCGGGTCGCTTATCTCGGAGATTTCTCTGGGTACTCCTATTTTTCTCCACCAGCATATCTGGTGTTTAAAATAGCCCCAAAACAAAAACAACCCAAAAAACAACAACACCGCTGCATAGGTCGGGTGGTGTTGCGCTGCGGCGACGCATCTTTCCCAGGGAGGGAAAACCCAACATTTCCATTGTATGACAATACCGTAAAAAATCAACAACAAAAAAAACATTCTTTATAATTCTGGGTTAAGGCACGACTCTTAACCCCCATGTGCATGTAGCCACTGTTACAGTGAACAGTACCGGTGGCTGCATGCGCAAGGAGGGTAAAATATCATGATTGATGGTTCAATCGTGGTTCTAGTCCTATGGCTGATCATCATACATATCATACAGATCTATGTCCTGTGAATTTATAAAATCATTATAATGTATGAATGAACTAAATAAATTTTTAGCTCAGAGACTCTTATAGTTCCTGATTGGTTCAGTATCTTGAGCTACCAACGTAGTGATCAGCAGATTACAAAATATCCTTTGATGTACCTCATTTGTGTGCTGGTCTGTGATTTTGGATCTAACGGCCTGACGCTGTTAGGTTCAAAATCCCATACCAGCACACTTTCGGCTTGTGGGAGGGAGAGGGCCATTTCTGTGTCTCCTGGGTACTTCATTAGTCCACAAAATTTATCATAATGGAAACGTTAAAGTTTAAAGTAAAACATCAGTAAAACTGATCCCAAATATCGGCATATGTGGTACAATGCTGCATATTGGAATGCAGCACGTCAGGAATTGTGTTTGTGTCTTTTGCCACCACAAAAGTGATCTCAAGGACAGGGCACTGAAAGGTGTCAGAACAAATTTTAACCCCAGCTGGGTTCAAACCCGCCACCTTTCAGTTTCAAATTATGACAGTCCAACACAGTAGCACCTGTGCCCATTTTATAATGAACTGCCGGTGTTTTCAGCAGTGACCAAGCTATGACCCAGGTCAAGGAGAATAGAGCTTAGGCTGTCTCTGGCTGCACCGACAGTGCAAATAGCCCAGTAGCTAACCCTGCATCCATTTTATCAATAGGCATAGAATTTTATGCAGCAAGCAGGGGTTCATATGGATATATGCCCCTGTTCATCAAGCAGTGTAAGTTCAAGTCCATGTCCGGTTTTCTGAAGCAGTATCCACATTTGCCCAGAGGCATAGATACTCACGAACCTCTGCAAACTTCAGGGGTCAAAAGGCTGTGTATTTCATGCATGAACCAAAGAGTATAGAAGCTACGATACTCTTTGCTTGAAATGGTTTGAATTCATCCAGCACGCAAAAGGTCATTGAACTGACTGTGATCGACGTTGTCTGGTGGCCTTGTGCGCACTGGGCATGTGTCTGAGGCTTGAGGGGAGTATGCTAACCAGATTTACGGTGGGTACAGGTAGTAGGGGAGTCAGAGACGTCCTAACAGGGCAATAAAGGGCCCCACAGAGATAGCACTCCCTGATAGAGCCCCTGCTGCTTGCTAGCTGATGATGGATGGAGGGGATGCTTTCCTGTTAATTAAACGTCAAACGCATCCAAATGCAAGAGACATGGATCCTCATGAGCCCCCCCCCCCACCCCCCCCCCCGCAGGCTGCGGGGACTCACTAGGATCCATGCCTCTTGCGGGCTTTAAAGCTCAGGCACAAGGGTCATCTGTGATGGTTTCTGCTTGTGTGCCATATCAGATTCCCCCTTAAAGTCCCATCCACAGGAGGCGTAGTACTGCTTGATCCATGGTAACCTGATCAGTACCTCTAGTTAGCGCCTTGATTTATGTGTATCTTACATGTTCCTCAGATGAAGTGGTCAGAGTCCAGTCTGTGACTAGCATTGCTTTCGGGCCATCTTTCCAGGACTAACTTCAATTGCTACATGCAGGCTCTGTGGCGACTCGACGAAAATGCCCACCAATGAAGAGATGTAGCCAATTAAGTTATTGCTGCTACATTATATTAGCCATCCCGGTGTTTATCTGACCAGCATAACTTGGGAAGAAGAAGACGTTTGGAAAGTCACAGTAACCTATTTAGCCCCAACGCCTCATCACAGGAGATAGATTGAGCATCATGATTCAAGGGTAGTGCCACATTAGCTAATCTGGCACTACGGCCCTTGAATTATCACGGTCAATCCAATTACCCCTGATGCACTGCAGCAGGAGATGGATCGACCATGATAATTCAAGGGTACTGCCAGATTAGTTTGGCGCCATTAGGCACCAAGCTAATCTGGCACTACCCTTGAATTATCATGGTCGATCCATCTCCAGCAACTTGTGTAGTCGATAGGTGACACGTACGAAATTTGTAAAATGTGGTTGTGAGGTTAAATGGGTTTACTTGTGACACACACAAGCTTACATCACTGGCAGGTCTTTTTGTTAAACAGTTGTGTGACTTGTGGGGCGGGGGGGGGGGGGGGGGGGGGAACACCTGAATTCTCCCAGTAAGCCATTGACCCTGGAGCCGATGCCGGCCCGCGCACAGTTGTATGCACATGCCCTTTGCAGCTGATGTTGGCCTGAGAGCCTTTGCTTACTGGGTTCATCCTTTTACAGAAATGCACAGAGAACTCCCCCTCTGTGTGTGTGTGTAATAATATTAATAGTGAGGATTTATATGGCGCCTAGCGCCAATCCTAAGAATAAGATAGAAGTAAAATGAAAAAAATAGATAAATACCAGTTTACAGTCTGAGATGAAAGCATACATTCTCAATGGTAGCTTGTCTGAGCTTTCATATTACACTGTACTCTGTGTGTGTTTGTATGTGATGAATGCTTGGATAAACTGCATTGAATTATTGTGTAGTGTCATTGTTTTCACACTGTTTCGTGAAATTCACGCCACCTGTGGCACTAAATTTGAGAAAAGTCTGTTACAGTTTGCTGCAGACATGCTGTATCTTTGAAGGGCACACAGCCAAAAGTTCAACTACCCGTTGGCTACAGTGTTTTGGTGCATGGGTTGGCGTGATAAAAGCCCTGTTATCTATGATTCTACGATATATATGATACATCCCGCCAGGAGATAGATTTCCAGCTGATAGAGGAAAAGAGTTATTACGCTATGCAATCTTGTGTCATTCATATTTTTGTCTACCGATACCACATGTGCACAAGTACCGGTACAGACTATACATGCGTCATTTGTTCTTTATGTACTTCCTTATTTGTGTGCTTATCATTTAGCTTGGACCTTATGATATAGACCTGTAGGTCAAAATCACAAACCGGTAATCATTTGATTTTGTGTACAATGCTGTAAACAAAAATGCCATCAGGGATACAAATAAAATTAAAATAGGTTTGCCAGCATTTGCACTGTATTTGCCAGTTTACTTTTAGAGGTTACAGTAAAAATGTGTTGTAGAAAGAGTGTTTTTTCCCCCCACTGTTTACACACTTGATGCCTCTTTGATTGCCACTGACCATACTGTTTGTTATGGTTCATTTAGACATAGGAGAATCCAGTTCAGCACACGTCGTCTTAATATCAAATAACCTGACAACAACTGCACTCCATTCTAAAAATCGACGCTTTCAGTACGAGAAACAGCTAAAAATAGATTGACACATTAATGGCAGCGCAGAATAAATAAGTGCGATTACGCGTATGCTTTTGCTGTGTGCCCAAACTGCTGTTAAGGTACATTGAGGTGTGTGGACAAGGCATGACAAAGACAAATTGTGCTGAAATGTGTCCTTAGATTTATGCGAAATGGTACTTTAATGTAATCCTTATAAGGCTGTTGGATGGGAGATGGATTGACCATGATAATTTAAAAGTAGTCCAGACTAGCTTGGCACCACCCTTGCATCTCTTGCTGTAGCGCGTCAGGGGTAAATGGATTTATGAGCTGAAAATGCAAAGAAATTGAAAAGAGGGTCAACCCTGCTGTCAAGTGATCACTGCAGGACAATGCCTGTGATTTGTTTTCACTGCAGTCTTTTAACAGATGCTTGTGCACTCGTTGAGCAGGTCTCAGCCAGGAAAAGTATAGATTCTCATGAGCCCCAGCAACTGTACGGACTCATGATAATCTATGCCCTTCCTGGAGAGAATCCATTTCTCATGCTGATGGATCCAGCTGGATGAATGACCAGTGTAGCATTTCAATTCTTATTCTAATTCTGATTTAGGACCAACTTCTAGCGCTGACTGGCTTGTGTACCTGTTTCAGGGTATCAGGCGGAGAGCTGTTTGAGTACATTTCGGAGAAGGAGGCCCTCAGTGAGGAGGAGGCGTCAGCCTTCATCAAGCAGATTCTGGATGGAGTCAAACACCTGCATGATAACAGCATTGTTCACCTTGACCTCAAGGTCAGAGCTGTAGTACATGAAGTTAGTTTGCATTAATCAGTTAACCTTTTTTTCACAAGGATTTAGGCATTGGCATCGCTACAGACATCGCCATTTTAAAACCTGCTGGTGCTAACAGCTACGAAAATATTTACACACCAAAAAATACACACAGCTTGCATGTTTGCACACAAGAAGAGTTAAGAAAAAAAGTGAAGGAAATGGGTGTTGATGTTCTTTTGTTGTTTTTTTATAATGTATTTTTGTTGTTTGTGGCATTAACCCATATCATACTGAGGCTAAAAGCTTCAAATTTGTACACTGCCATATGCAAGCTACATTATATACTGAATTCCATTAAAAACGCAAAAAAATGTCTGTAAGTGTACCAGCAAACAAAGAGCCACCCTGACAGCAAAACAAGAAATATTTATTTATTGCTTACTTCAGATGTTCAGCCTGTTTGAGCTACCTTCACACAAAAATTTGGATGAGTTATCGCCCATGGCTACCTTGGAGTACACAGGGTTTAATTAGTGAAAATAAGCAAAAATGGACACACTCTGTGAAGCAAGTTTTCTGTGATATGTTTTAACACAAGTTGTGTGGATTGCTTTTAATGTTATTAACTGCCTTAAATGAAATTTGACTCGAAAAATTCATTAGAAAACCAGAACATCCGGTGCACATCATTTTCTTAATAAATCTTATTTGATTTAATGTGAATTACTTTCAAACCACCTTTTATGCTCCAGTGATTGACACAGAGATAAAGAACACACCCATATCCATTTGATCAGATAAATATGGCCGCTAACCTAAAATAAAGAACTTTTTGATTTTCATTTTTGTAGGTCATGTTGATTATTTAGGTGCCTTTGACAAACGAAAAGTAGGTCAAGACCAAACAGGCCGGATTTTCATGCACACGGACCATAGAGACACTGCATATTGGTTGGCTTTCAGCTGTGTCCTCTGCAGATGCTCCCCATTTCACTTTCAATATCCTGTGATGGTAGTGTCACTGATGATGTCATAAGTCATCGATGTGCGATTTTAAGAGTAAACATTCTATTTGCACACCACATAACACACTCTTCATAACATTTTCTAATAAATGATNAAAATAACCCGGATTAAAGCATATTTACGAAGAAAAGCACTATGGTGAAAAATTTGCGTTTCTTTTGTTGATCAGTTCCTACAGATAAGGATATAGACCAATGGCTTTAGTTCAAGGGTGGTGCCAGAATAGCTTGGCACCTAGAGACACCAAGCTATTCTGGCACTACCCTTGAACTATTTTAGTCAAACTTATTTCACACACTGGCGTATTCTGAATGATAAGGGTTAACGGATAGGACAGGGAAACTGCATATTAATTTGACCCTGTTTTGTTCCACTGACCGACAGTTTTTGGTGGTGCTTATAAAAAATGCACATCACCAAATAGAAAAGTGACAGCTTTCACTTCATATGGGCATTCAGTAGAACCTGTGTTGAGCAGCACCCTTTTTGCAAGAAAAAAGCCTTTAACCCCTTTGCTGCCAGTGATCAGGTATTGCACGTCTGAAACCTCTACATGCTGACCGACATTTGTGTGAAGAACACAGTGTATCTGGGACCACAGATTGGCATAACGGATTAACAAGAGACATAAATCCTCGTGAGCCCCTGCAACTGTGGGGGCTCATGAGGGTTTATGTCTCTTGCAGATGGGTAGCGTTCACAATTCCTGGGCAGTTAAGGGGTTAAAGAACAGGTGCTCTCCCATGAGAAGTCTTGAAGGCAAAGGGTGTCACCTGTTCTTAACTACCTCCATCTAGGTGGCAACAGCCACTGTTTGCTATATCGGTCATTTGCTTTTCAGTCCTGTGCTATAAGTATGTTTATAAAAGCACTGGTATTTGCACTCGTGCAGACTTTCATAATATGAAAATCCCTGTTACTTGTGTTTCAGCCTGAAAATATCATGTTGCTGGAGCCTGGATCAACCAACATTAAGCTCATCGACTTTGGCCTGGCTCGTAAGATTAACGACAGGGAAGACATGCGAGCTATGATGGGTACCGCAGAATTTATAGGTAACAAACACTGTGCCATTGTTTTTAAATTTCATCTTTTCAAGCTACAACCTATTTGATAAAAAGTCATAAGACTGAAAAATTACCATCCTTGTCCACCTTTTAACCCTTTACATGTTGGCAGTGGTTTTGTCAACTCCCACAGTCCCTCAGATATGTTGAATCAGCCAATAGTTTCCGGCAGTCTTTAAAGATGCATTTATTCCTTTAAACGTGCATTCACCATTATAATTCTTCTTTTTGTCCACATTTGTTGTCGGTGAGGGCTGTCTGGTGTGTCCGTTGTTGGTTTTATGATACACGTGTGTCTTTGTGTGTGTGAGCATATTATTATTAAGATTCCTGAAGGAATCATTGACAAAAACTGCTATTGATATGCAAAGGGTTAACCAGAGGCAGTGATTCACATGAGCCCTGCAGCTATAGGGGATCATTAGAATATATGGCCCATATGATTAGGATGGAGGAATTTTCTTTTCTTAAATATAAACCATCGATAATTTAACTAGACAACCATCAGGTGTCCCCTGTTGCTGGCCCTCCTTGCAAAGGCCCCTCATTCAGTCTGTTCCGTCTGCATGAGGTACAGATTCTCATGAGCCCCCGCATTTGCGGGGGCTCATGAGAATCTATACCTCGTGCAGATATATCGGCCAGATTTACTTCCTCACCTGTTAAGATACGTTTATTGGAATTACTCAATTTACTGCTGTAACCTTGAAGTCGGCGCACCGACCTAACCTATTCAAAGGTGGTAATTTGTCTGTTTTCAGCCCCTGAGGTTGTGAGCTATGAACCGCTGTCCTTTGCCACAGACATGTGGAGTATTGGGGTCATCACGTACATACTGTAAGTGTCTGCATGTATTTGTTTGTGTGTGCGCAATTATATTCACCCACGTACACACACACACACACACACACACACACACACACACACACACACACACACACACACACACACACACACACACACACACACACACACACACACACACACACACACACACACACACACACACACTCTCAACTCACTCACTCACTCACTCACTCACACACACACACACACACACACACACACACACACACACACACACACACACACACACACACACACACACACACACAAACACAAACACACACACACATAGACAAGGGCATGTATTATTGGTCATGGCATATATAGTGCAGTGGCGTAGGCTCCTGCGACAGTAACCACAGCCATGCTGGCCGTATCCCATGCCCGTTGGGAAAAATATCTTCCTGTAAGAGCACTTAAAAAGTGTGAACCAGCACACTCATGCATTCATGTACATGGGAGTGCACTTCCTGCTGTCGTTTGCTCATAGTGCACATTCACACCATCAAGGCTGTACATTTAACCCCATGGCCAGATTTTGGAGGTGTCACCTAATGACCTTGTACTAGTTGCAGGAGATAGATCGATCATGATAATTCAAAGGTAGTGCCAGATTAGCTTGGCGCCGATAGGCGCCATGCTTAACTGGCACTACCCTTGAATTATCATGGCCGATCTATCTCCTGCTTTAGTGCATTGGGCTAAATGGGTTAAGATGTATGTGTGCACTAACACATGTACAAACAGAAAAATGATTAGACACTACGTCTGAAAATCCTTCCTTTTAACCTTCTGATCGTTGATATCCCTTTTGTGTGTGTGTGTGTGTGTGTGTGGGGGGGGGGGGGGGGTGTTCCTTTAGGAGGACAGAAAGCGCAACTGGAAGCAAAGGCTTCAACCTGTTATACTGTAGCCTAACTTCAGTCAGCTAGGCACAATTTTATGACAAATAATACCCTTGCTACCCTATTCACTGCTTAGTGACAAAGTACTAAGGTAGTGGATATCAGCGGATTTGAATAACATGGAGCACTTTGCATCTGCTACCAGGTATTAGCTGTCACCATCTGACCAATGAAGATTTTTGCAGGATGTAGGGACTCATGAGGATCAATGCCATTGCAGATGGGTAGTATTCGCCGTCTGAGTGCAACGTAGAGCCCATTTTGAGCAGCCACCTTGTTTTGCATATTAAAAAAAAAGGGGGGGGGGGGGGTCTTAATAGACAGGTGCCTTGAGGGGCAATATGTGTCACTTGTCATTAACCCATTTAACGCCATGGCCGCACTTTCCAAATTTGGGAGGTGTCACCCAACGACTATGTACCAGTTGCAGGAGCTTATGACCATGATAATTCAAGGGTAGTGCCAGATTAGCTTGGTGCCAGATGGCACAAGCCAATCTGGCACTACCCTTGAATTGTCAAGGTCTATTCATCTCCTGCTTTGGTGCATAGGGGCTAAATCTGTTAAAGGCCATCATTTAGGTGGCTACCACCACCTGAATGTTGGTCTTTAATGACAGTTGACCTCTCATAACAGTGATCACACAAAACAAGTTCTGCTGTCGGTAGGCCAAAGTATGCGCTAGTCACTAGAAGTTCGATCGTAGACAGGTGGTAGGGCTAAGGTAGCAATTATGCCAAGGGGCATTGGAGTGTACAAGCCCTCATCGTGACAGATCACTAGTGATGTGACCTGAATGACTGGCCAACCTTAGCCAGCTTACACTACAGATAAGGGAGGGGGCGGGGTCGCGAGGGTGGAGGGATGTGTGGACAGTTTTGGGGAGTGGAGATGGAGGTGGGGGTTGCAGAACAGTGACTTTGCAGTAGTACGCTGATGAGCAAAAGAAATGTGACATTTTTGGAATCATCCGAAACACTTTAGTGAAGAAATGTGACATTTTTGGACTCAGGAGAAACACTTTAGTGAAGAAATGCAAAATTTTTAGAATAATCTGAAACACTAAAGTGTTTCCGGTGATTCCAAAAATGTTGCATTTTTTTTGCTTGTGAGTATAGTTTGCATTGTATAAGGCAGTTGATGAAATTAGGGAGTAAGTTATCAGCAGGGCATATCTACATTTGTACATATCACCCTAGTCAGCCCCACAGGGTGGGTTTTTTCCCTCTATTCTGGGGCTTGTGTTTCTGTCTACCCTTGGTCCATTCACCTGTATTTGTCTTTTTAAAACTCTTCCAACTGTCTGCACTGCCTGTAGCTCTTGATATTGGATGTGTGTTGCTAAATGGTTTTAGCTTTATTTAGGCCCCATGGCGTAGGTTTATTTAACGTATTGGACCGGCTGGCGACATACATTCACTTACTTACTTGCTAGTGATACTGGAAGCTGGCTTTCTCAGACTGTGACCGATCCATCCCCATCTTCTTCGCCCAATTTCATTCTGTGCTGTTATCTGCTCTGTTCTCTCCCAGAGTCTGATGTTGCTGATCTTCTCTGGCCAGTGGATTTTCAAAATTCTTCTAAGGCAACTGTTCATGAAGGTCTGTACTCTGTTGACTGTGGTTTTTGTCAATCTCCAAGTCTCTGCTCCATATAGGAGAACTGCTTTTACATTGGAGTTGAAAATCCGGACTTTGGTGTGTTGTGACAGCTCTCTGGAACTCCACACTTTTTTCAACTGGAGAAAGGCTGCTCTGGCTTTACCGATTCGTGCTCTGACATCTGCATCAGTGCCGCCTTTTTTGTCTATGATGCTCCCGAGATAGGTGAAGGACTCCACCTCCTCCAACAGAGTGCCAGCAAGCAAGACTGGTTCTTCCTTGGTTGCGTTCAGCCTCATTGTCTTTGTTTTCTGTTTGTGAATGGTGAGGCCCACTTGGGACGAGATGTCAGCAAGCCTCGTGGTCTTGTCCTGCATTTGTTGATGAGTGTGGGACAGTAATGCCAAGTCGTCTGCAAAATCGAGGTCGTCAAGCTGTGTCCACAGTGTCCACTGTATTCCACTTCGTCTGTGCTCTGTGGTCATCTTCATGACCCAGTCTATGGCCAGTAGGAAGAGGAACGGAGACAGCAGACACCCCTGCCTGACACCGGTTCTGACCTGCAGCTCCCTGGTGAACTCCCCTTCGTGGATCACGCGACATGTCATGCCATCGTAGCTGCTCTTGATCAGGCGGACGAGCTTTGTGGGTACACCGTAGTGTCGTAGGAGTTTCCACAGAGTCTCTCGGTCCACGCTGTCAAATGCTTTCTCATAATCCACAAAGTTGACGTACAGCGAGGAGCTCCACTCCAGAGACTGTTCCACGATGATGCGGAGAGTGGCGATCTGGTCTGTACATGATCGGTTTTTCCTGAATCCTGCTTGCTGGTCTCTCAGCTGGGGGTCAACGGAGCTCTTCATTCTCTCCAGGATGATCCTGTTGAAGACCTTTCCTGGTACTGACAGCAAGGTGATTCCTCTGTAGTTGGAACACTTGCTGAGGTCGCCTTTCTTGGGAAGCTTGATTAGGTACCCCTCCTTCCAGTCAGCCGGCATCACCTCCTCTTCCCAGATCTTTCCAAACAGTGGGTACAGCATCTCCACTGTTGTCTCTAGGTCTGCTTTCAGAGACTCCGCTGGGATGCCATCTGGCCCTGCTGCTTTGCCGTTCTGTTCAATATTCTGTTTATTTTTATTTCTTTTTGCAAGCAGTTCAGGCACATCCTGAGAAAGCCTTGTTGCTGTTGGGACGTTAAGCAATGTATAATCAATCAGTAAGACCAGAATCACAGACCGGCACATAATTTTAAACCACACTAAGCTAAATGATAAATAAAATATATAGCAGAGAGGAGACAAAGTGACAGAATATACCACCTTTAGTGAAGACTTCAGTGCTCTTTTGTGGGCTCAGTATTCATTTTTTGGGTCATCTCATAAAAATACACTGGTTTCAATGTGGCATACATCTGATACTTTTGTGTAATAATTACTTTTTATCACCTTCATTGCTGAGAAAAATCAAACTTGATATGGCTCCAAAAGACATAGAGACTCATGAGCCCATGCGCCTGGGGGGCTCATGAGGATCTATGCCTCTTGCTGAGGCCATTTTGTATCAACGTTTCTTGGACAGTTTTGGCTTTTGGTTGTTGAATGAACAAAGATTTGAGAAACTAAATTGTAGGTACAGTGGCAGGGATGGGCTTAATAGGTGTTCATTATGTATTTACTTGGTAGTCTTGGGAGGAAATGGGGTGACCTCAAAAGTAAGTTTACTGATGTGTGATTGAAGCTTTGAAGAGGTCTAAGCTCAGAAGTACCTATTTTTCAGGTGGGGGTGAGGAATTACCTACCAGAGATCTTTTAGTGTCCTTAGTTGTGAAACTGTTATTGAGACAGAACTGTATTTCGCCCTCTAAGATTTGCTTTACAACCACATATATATATATATATATATATATATATATATATATATATATATATATATATATATATATATATATATATATATATATATATATATATATATATATATATATATATATATATATAAAATTAGCTGTCAGTAGTGCTTTTTGGCTCATGTGCGAAGCAAAAGTGACTATGTTATGGGCCAGTGGTCGTCCGTCTGTGGTCCGAACGCAGCCATATGTGGTAAACTTTAACGTTGGCATTTTCTCGGAGACTATTCAAGCCACAGTCTTCAAACTTGGCCCAAGGATACTTTGTGGCAAGAACTTTCTAAACATACCGATTTCAGTGACCTCTCACAAAGGTCAGGGTCTCAGGCGATGAGGAAATAGGCCCAAAATAGCTATATTTTGACATAATTTATTTTTTCTCAAATACTAATCACAACTTCAAACCCAAACTTAGTACAAAGATACCTGATGGTAAAACCTTTCTATGCATACTAATTTGGTTGATCTCTCAGAAAGGTCAAGGGTCACAAGAGCTCAGGAAATAGGTGAAAAATAGCCATATTTTGACAAAATATGTTTTTTCTCAAATACTATTCACAACTTAAAACCCAAAGTTGGTACAGACATACCTGATGTTAAGACCTTTCTGTGCATACTGATTTGGTTGATCCGTCTGAAAGGTCAAGGGTCACAAGAGCTCAGGAAATAGATAAAAAAATAGCCATATTTTGACAAAAGATGTTGTTGTTTTTTTTCAAATACTATTCACAACTTAAAACCCAAAGTTGGTACAGAGATACCTGATGGTAAAACCTATCTAAACATACTAATTTGGATGACCCCTCGGAAAGGTCAAAGGTCACAAGAGCTCAGGAAATAGGTCCAAAATAGCCATATTTGGACAAAAGATGTTTTTTTTTCTCAAATACTATTGACAACTTTAAACCCAAACTTGCTATAGAGATACCTCATGGGAAGACCTTTCTGTGCATACTGATTGGTTGATCCCTCTGAAAGGTCAAGGGTCACAAGAGCTCAGGAAATGGGTGAAAAATAGCCATATTTTGACAAAAGATGTTTGTTCTCATACTATTCATAACTTCAAACCCAAAGTTGGTACAGAGATACCGTATGGTAAGACCTATCTATGCATACTAATTTGGATGACCCCTTGGAAAAGTTGAGGGTCACAAGAGGCCGTTAAATGTGTGTAAAATGCAAATTTTTTTATAAGATTGTAGGTATTATCAACATTTTTGCAAAATTTTCAATCAAATTTGGCATGATCATGAAGGTAGCTGATGATAAGACCTTTCTATGCATCCTGATTTAGTCAACCCATCGCAAAGGTCAAGAATCATGGGGGGGGGGGGGGGGGGGGGGGGAAGGGAGGGGAGGAGTGGGGGGGGGGGGGAAGGGAGGGGAGGAGTGGGGGGGGGAGGGAGTGGGGGTGGGTGGGGGTGGTGACAGATAAGTGAAAACGCCTACATTTTCAGAAAACATGGATTTTGCTGGTGCAAAAGCCAGCCCTTTGCTTATTGTCACAAAGGTCACACATATGTAAATAGATCATACATGTGAGCCATAATGGCTTTGCCTTTCTTGTTGTCTAGGTGATTCTTGCAGGAATCATCATGACAGAAAGAGCTGCTCACAGCCAAAAGTGCTAACAAGCATATTATCCTGTTGGGATGTCATATTTGGATCACATTTTCTCTTCAGCTTGTGTGTTACTCTTGGCTTCAACTACATTGCAGTTGCTTTGATTTGGACTTTACAGGTGACATGCTAGGAGGTGTTATTTTAATTATATTCCTGGAGGGTAGAGATTGTATAAATGTTGATGTCATTTGTAGATCCCTGTTACAAAAGGGGCTTTGTTGTCAATTCCTATCTCTGTATCAACAGCCACTCAACTGTCAGCAAGAGGCATACATTCTAATGAGATGCAGGGGCTCATGAGAATTAACCCTTATCACTCGGAATACACCAGTATGCGAAATAAGTTTGACCAAAATAGTTCAAAGGTAGTGCCAGAATAGCTTGACGCCTCTAGGCGCCAAGCTATTCTGGCATCACCCTTGAACTAAAGCCATTGGTCTGTATCCGTATCTGTAAGTACTATAATGTAATTTGCATATGGCAGTGTACAGATTTGAAGCTTTTAGCCTCAGTAAGCTCATGTCACAGCATTTCACAGGCTTAAATAACCATCTTTTGCACATACTCAAAGAGCCGCATGGCTGCGTGAATGGGCTTAGTCCTGTTCCAGCCAATAAGCGAGGTGCTGTTCACTTGCCCCTGCGGCTTTGAAAGCCTATTGCTAAACGGTAATAGTACATGCACCTTATTACTTTTAGCTGTGGTGCATGCATTACTCAGCTCTCTGTTTCTCTAGCCTGAGAGACTCGTTACCTTTCCTGGGGGACATACAGCAAGAGGCACACCACAACATTACAATCAATCAATCGATCAATAAATAAATAAATTTTAAAAGGACTGCACGGTCAAAATTAATGCTAAATCCAGTCAGGTTCTAAGCAGTGCATTATTCAGGTGTGTGTTTTTCTAGGCTGAGCGGCTCGTCACCTTTCCTTGGGGACACCCAGCAAGAGACATACCACAATATCACTGCCATCAATTTCACCTTCGACCATGACCTCTTCAAAAACACCAGTGACCTCGCCAAAGACTTCATTGAGAAGCTGTTCATCAAGAACCCACGGTGTGTGTTTTATTTTCTCAAAATCATTACCGACGGCATTACTACTAGGAATGCTTCGCTTAGCTTATCAATTTTAGCCCCCCCAAAACTCGTGTACCTGATGACAGGGGAGGCAACCACAAGGGGTGTCATTACCAGGATCCCCCGAGTGGCCTTCCCTGCCTCCCTATCCGGTGGCGGCTCACCGTTTCCCGCCAGTCTCTTCACTTAGCTCACCAGGACAGGCCGTGTGCACCTCGGGTGCTCTGGCTGTGGATGGTGGGATTACCGTTGTGTACTCTGGATTCTTTGGATTATTTGTGTTACGGACATTCGTGGACGTGTGGTGCATTGTGTTTTGTGCTTGGGTTACCTACGTGTTCTGTGGATTACTTGGTGTTGGGTTTTTTGTGGGATTACCGGTTTGAGCCATGACAAGGTAAAACAGCGGTTACTGCTTTTGGCCGGTTACGACCAGTCAGCGGCGGTGTCCGGGCGGTGATGTATGCAAGCCGACCGGGAGCGCGGTCCCTCTTCGGAGGCTCCCCGCTTCTCGCCGGTCTTCTTTTGTCCTTTGTTACAGTGCTTGGGTACGGACCTACACCAAGTGTGGCGCCTTCCAGTGGCCTAGTGATGGCCATGATGTCTGCCTACCATGCTCGGGCTGCTCCTCTGATCAGACAGGCGGCAGTGCGTGACGTGGGAGGAAGAGAGATGGTCACAGCTGTGGGCGTTTTCACGAGGGATAAAGAGGCGCCTTGCACACAGCTGACGAACAAAGCAGCATCGACGACCATGAAGGGAAAACCAGAGTCATACTGGTCGGTGCCTCGGGCAGCGCTGCCCCGCCCTGAGCGGATGAATGAGCCTAGCAGCAGCGATCGGGGCTTGCCCCCTATTCGGACCCGGCACCAAGAGCTCCACCCCGCCTCGTAGAGGCCCGGGACATGCTTGACCGCCAGTGATGGGGTTCACCCCTAGGCAATGTGTCGGCATATGGAGCTCGGTCGCCCGGCAGTAAAGATGTTGGGCCAGATTATCACCCCCCAGGTGAGAGAGAGAGAGAGAGAGAGAGCCCAAGCGGGGGACCCACCACCCTCTGAGAGGCAAGTGCCCGCCAGCCTTAGGCCGGACGAGCGCCGTCACTGGGCCGCGTCTAGGACGCACCTCACAGGGAGGGACAGGAAAGATAACCACACAACACACACAAGAGCTCTCCCCCCGCCTCGTAGAGGCCTCAGATATGCAAGGACAATCACTACGGGATTCGTCCCCTAGGTATGGGTCGGCATATGGAGCTCAGGCATCTCACAGTAAACGGAGGGTGAGATTTCAGTCATGTGAGACACAGAACACATGCAAGAGCTCCACCCGCCTCGTTGAGGCCCCGGATATGAAAGACCGTCCTCGACGGAATACATTCCCTGGGTACGTGTCGGCAGATGGAGCTTAGGCCCCTTGTAGTAAGGCGAACCAACTGATGGGACGTGCTTCCCCATCGTGTTTGGACAGGGCAGACCTGTTTACCTTACGCTTTGAGCGTAATAAATTCCCCTTTTGAGGGTCTCATTACGCTGTTACGCGTTGTCACTTCAAATTACGCGTTTTGCATCACTAAGATTCTGCTTTCAGTGTCAACATCGTTTTCAATCTGTAAATCGTACTTTCGGTTCTTCGCCGGTAACTTCCACCTAACTTTCTTCTTACTTGTTTTGATTGGTTGGATTGCCCTTTGCTTTCGAAGAATGGCCAATCAGATATAAACAAACTTACATTAATTCCATCTTCCGGTTCTAATTTTCTAGTCGACTGACAACATGGCGAGCGAAAAACGCACACACGAAACAGAGGAATCTGACAGCGATTCGGATTGTAAAGTCTTACACAGCGACCACAACAAGAAAAAGAGAGCTTTGCACAAATATAACAAATATAAGGTGATGTATCACGAGAAATACCCATGCCTCGTATCGTCAAGAAAGGGAAAGCACACTGCAAGTTGTGCCAAGCGGAATTCAGCATCCAGCACAGAAGAAACTGTACGGGCCTGTGGAGGCACTACAGAAGACCACAGATTTCATTTTGAGAGCCAAGCTCCAAGTGTGACGGCGTTCGAGAAGAAGAAGAAGGAAGAAGAAGCATCCAGCACAGTGGTATGTTTGACTGTACTCGACATGTGGGAACAACTTCACATAAGCAATTTGAGTGCGCTGCCAGCGATGAGAAACTGAAGCAGCAACAGCTGGGAGCCTTGATGTGCTCTAGCAGATAATGACATTGAAGTTGTACTTTCTATGAGCATTTTTAGCTGTTCCTGTCATCGGATCTGTGTGTGTGATGAGTTCTAGCAGATAATGACACTGAGATTCTATTTTCTATGAGCATGTAGAACTTTTTCAATGCCTGTCATCAGAGATCGGTGTGTGAGTTCATAATAACATTGAAGTTCTACTTTCTATGAGCAATTTGAACTGCGTCAAGCCACTGGAACTTTAGTTTCTTTGCTTTCTCTCTGCTGGAACTCCATTTGGCAGGAGTAAATTAACACATGTGTGCTTTGCAGCTGTACAGTCTTTGTAATGGTTTGAAGTCTATTATAAATTGTGTGTATTGTTTTGTTGTGGTTTTGTTTATTATTAGTTTATTTTTTTTAGTGTGCATTTAGTTTATTTAAAAGCTAAAAGACCCGGAAGTAGAAGAGCTCTTCCAAGCCCAGGTGGGAGGCAGATTTGCAGCCTTGGCTACTTTGGACTGTGACGTAGACACCCTTGCTGGAAATATAAAAGAGGTGTTACTTTCTACAGCAGAAGAAGTGCTGGGGAAGCAGAGGAAGCGCAAACAGCCCTGGGTCACCGATGACATCCTCGATCTCTGTGATGAGAGGAGAGCCTGGAAGAAAAAGAGAGGCCAAGACCTCACATCAGCAAACAAGTACAGACTTGTCAACAAGAAGATCAGGAAGAGGATGAAAGAAGCCAAAGAAGATTGGATTGAAGACCAGTGTTGTAGCGTGGAAGAGGGCATGGCAAACGGCAACAGCAAGAAGGCTTATGAAATGCTAAGGACCCTCACCAAGACTCAACAGCGAACAGCCACAGTCATCGAAGACAGCAGCGGCCAACTCCTTACGGAAAACACTGCTGTACTAAACAGATGGACTGAGTACTGCCGAGACTTGTATAACTACAAGGCTGAGCCAGACACCAGCATCCTCCAAAACAACCAGGCTGGGGCCAGGAAGGCTGAAGACCTGCCAGTGTTAGCTGAAGAGGTGGAAGCAGCCGTACGCGGCCTGAAGGGAGGAAAGTCTCCAGGTGTAGACAACGTACCTGCTGAACTGTTGAAACATGGAGGAGAAGTAACAACGAAGGTCCTCACTACACTCTGTCAAAAGATCTGGGAGCAAAAGAAATGGCCAGTAGAATGGACACAGTCTCTAGTGATCCCGCTCCCCAAGAAAGGAAACCTGAAACAGTGCCAGAACTACAGAACTATCAGTCTGATAAGTCACCCTAGCAAAGTAATGCTTAGAATCATTCTCAACCGCCTCAAAACTTTCGCCGAGGAACTGCTGGCAGAAGAACAGGCTGGCTTCAGAGTTGGAAGAAGCACTGTAGAGCAGATTTTCAACTGCCGCGTCCTGATCGAGAAACATCTGCAGCATCAGCGCGAACTCTACCACAACTTCATTGATTTCAGGAAAGCATTTGATCGCGTCTGGCACGACGGACTCTGGCAAGTCATGAGATCGTTCAACATAGAGGAGGGACTGATCCAAATGATAGAAGCGCTTTACAGGAACACCTGCAGCGCGGTTCTACTTAACAATCAGTCAGGCGAGTTCTTCAGGACGACGATCGGTGTCCGTCAAGGATGCCTGCTCTCTCCTGTCCTTTTCAACATATTCCTGGAGAAGATCATGCAGGAAACCCTCCACGACCACCATACTTCAATCTCTATTGGTGGCAGATCCCTGTGCAATCTTCGATTCGCAGACGACATTGACCTCATGGCAGGCAGCAATAGTGAGCTCCAAAACCTGACAGACAAACTTTCAAGTAGCGCAGGGTCTTATGGCATGGAGATCAGTACGGATAAAAGCAAAGTGATGATCAACACCACAAGCGACAGCAGCAGCAACATTCACATGAACGGCCAGAAGCTAGAAGAGGTCAATAGCTTCAAGTACTTGGGAGCCACCCTGTCCAAAGACGGTAGTTGCATAGCAGAGATCCGTATCAGGATAGGTACAGCAACATCCGCAATGGCCAGGCTGGACAGGATATGGCGAAGTAACTCCATCAGCTTCACCATCAAGTACAGGCTTTTATTTAATTGGTAATTATGTTCTTAATTATGTATCGTGAGTTTGTTCTCGAGTGTGCGCGTATGCCATATGCCGTATGCCGTTTACTCAGATTCCTCGTTTGACCCTCAGATTACTCTTTTCAACTGCCTGGATTACACTTTGGTTTTTAGGGGGTAAACAGGTCTGACAGGGAAATGTTATGGAGACCGAAGCTGTCCCTAGAGGGATCAAGCCGTCAAACAGGGAGGACAGACATTCGGTCATTAGAGCCAGCCAACGGGAGGTGCTGCCCCGTCGCAATTGAACCCCCTGGATACTTCTCTCACGTCTCAGGAGCATGGAGAGGGACACAGGCTTCAGCGTCCCGAGTCGAAGAGTGGAGTCACAGACGAGAAAAATCTCGCAGGGCGGATCCTCCATGTCCGAAGCACTATTGGGAGGAACTAACTCGGTCAGCAGCCGTCGAGAGGTGGTTCCTCGTCGAGTGCGACCTCCTGGAACGCCACCCTGCCACCCACATGCCGCTCTAGGAGGTAGAGAGAGACTCACAGTGGCCATGGCCCTGCATCACGCGGGGTTGAAGTCTACATGTTCGTTAGAGCGACCACATCAGCTGGGGACAGGGCACTACAGATGCCTAACGCCAGGGAACGTTTTTATTTCCCTCTCCGCCTCTCTGACCAGCGGACAAGCTCGGGTATGGCGCAGTGGCGGATCTCTTCGTGACACTGAGCATCAGAGGCCCCCTCCAGGAGCGACCGATCTTCCGACCAGATCTTCAAGGGCCGATCTTCCTCGGGGAAACGGCAGCCTTGACACCGGCGCCCGGACCACGGAGATGGCAGTGGCAGGACGGAATCTCCCTCCCTTTCGGCACATGACCTCGGCCGGGTGGACAAGGGAGCAAGCGCAAACGCATCAACACAGTGTGGCACGCACTCTATCCGAGTTGGAGCAGCGTCTCACGGTTCAGGAATCCTCGTAAGTGGACGAGGGATCAAGCAGACAAACACATCAACAGGCTGGAGATAAAAAGCAGTGTGGCTCACGCTCTCTCCAAGTGGAAGCAGCGTCTCACGGGTCAGGATATCCTCGCAGTTGGACGAGGGATCAAGCCGTCAAACACATCAACAGGTTGGAGATGAAAGCAGTGTGGCTCGCGCTCTCTCCGAGTGGGAGCAGCGTCTCATGGGTCAGGATATTCTTGTATGTGGACGAGGGATCAAGCCGTCAAACACTTCAACAGGCTGGAGTGATAGCAGTGTCTCGTGCTTTCTCTGAGTGGGAGCAGCGTCTCACGGGTCAGGATACTTGTACTCTTCGACTACTCGACAGTGGTGGCCTACATCCGGAACCGGATGACGAGGAGGCGCTAAGTCTACACCTGGAGGACGTGGTCCGGAGTTGGGGTAGACAACGGACACTCCTAACAGACGGTCAGTGCGCACCAACACATCGCAGACTCGCCGCTTCTTGGACGAGGCATCCCAGCTCGTCGCGTCATTCCTCCTGCCGTCTTCGCCCTGAGAGGAAGGTTGCGATGATGACCGCCTCGGGCAGCCCAGTGCTTCATGTCACTCCCTCGCAGACTTACTCCCGTAAGCGGAGGCGTTTGGCTACCACGCGGCAAGACGGCGACGGAGATCAGATGTTCTTCTGAGACTCTCGATGACCAGAGGAGATAATAATAATAATAATAATAATAATTATATTTATAAAGCGCAAACTCCCTGCGGTGCAGGCTCTAAGAGCTGTACAATGCAAATCAAAGTTAAAACCTAAACACAAATCAATGGACAGCAAAAACACAAAATACAAATATTACAATACAAATTCTAAAATTAACAGCACATAAATACACCCAAAGCACAAACAACCATCGCAACAAGGACTGGCACCTCGTAAGTGGACGAGGGATCAAGAGGACAAATACATCAACAGGCTTGTGATGAAAGCAAAGAACATCTTCTTCCGACAGCAGTGATGTGGAGTCTCTTCCGGGCGGTTCCGTGCTAGCGGTGGATACAGAGGCATCGATGCAGGCGGCGGCTCCCCACAGCCTACAGACTCTGAAGCGAGGCTTGGACAGGACTGCTCCCTGGGTGCGCTTCTCCCAAGCTGGCACAGGATTTCCTCGAGAGGGCGACGCCTTCCGTGAGCAAGTGTCTGGAGAACACCTGGGACCTTTCAGCCTCGGCCCCTCGGCGCGGGACACGCAAGCAGCGTTTAGGATGGCTCCACAGCCAACTCCTTGGCGGAGATCACCGGCGGTGACTGGATACGACGGGACGTGCTGTTGTGACAGGTTCCACGCTCACCAGTATTTGGGGAAGACACAGCTGTGCGAGGCTCCGCATGAGGACATTCTTCTGGGGGACCGACTGGGCAGACGGTAAGGTGGCAGCGCAGGATCCCTTGCTACCTTGGCAGGATTGTCCCCACTCGCTTCTGTCAGCGGCAGACAGATGGGAGCTTTGGCTACAGCGCTACTTGATGATGCGAGAGCCCTGCCCAGAAGAAGACCACGGAGGTGGGCTGACATCCTGACGCCCGATGGGCTACGATAGGCCCTTACGGATCCCTGACCCGAAGGTTAGGTGACGTCCAGTATCGGCTATTGCGCATACTAGTACCTTCGGCCCTGCGCTTGCAACTACTTGGACGGTCGGCCCTCTGGAACCAGATGGCGAAGCGTGGGAGGACCCAGACTCCTATTTGACTCAATGCCGCCGACGCGGATTCCCGGGTATTTGAGGCAAGTCCGACGGGGGACCAGCGCGCAGAGTTGCCGCCTAGGCAGGGAGTGCCTGACCGATACCAGCCTGATAGCGACGGGGGAACACGCGGGCAGATACATCCGCTGGCTGGAGTGGAAGGCGGTGCGGCTGGCTCGCGTCAGATGGGAACATTGGCTTGCGCTACGGAAGGTACGGGTGCACTCTGGCTACTCGACGGTCGGGGTTTTCTTCATGTAGCATGTCTGCTGGTGGTGCAGAGATCAGGACAGCACTTGTCGGACACGGCGCGTCGGAGGTCAGCGCAACGTACGCGCGGATTCCCCTTGTGGCAGGTTCAGCGGCAGCGCAAAGAGTGTTACTACACCCGGCTGCCTTCCAACTACTCTACGTGTGAGGAGACTCCGATGATAGGCCGGTCCTCCTGTAGTGGAACAGGAAGCTGCTTCCTCTGTCGCCTCCAGACCAGATCCACAAGCCTGGGCCATGGATGTCTCCTTCGAGAAACGGACTCCTTGCGTAGCCAACCACCATTGCATGTTGAACACCATGGTTTCTCTGTTCACCGAAGTTAAGGCTCATCACCAAAAAGCGCAAAACTGATCATATTACGCCTGTAATGATATCCCTCCACTGGCTCCCTGTGGCTGCAAGAATTCAGTATAAACTTTCTTCTGTCTGCTTCAGCTGCATTTCCACATCAAGCCCCCCATACCTGTCCTCTCTCCTGCAGCTGTACACTCCCTCAAGACAACTCAGATCCTCTGATGACAGCCGCATTTTGCGTGTACCTTTTGTCCATACCAAGTCTTTTGGCTAGCGGTCTTTTTCATATCTTGGGCCGCTGTACTGGAACGAACTCCCCTCCCATGTCCGCCACAGTGCTTCAAAAGACGTTTTTAAATCTGTGCTAAAAACACACCTTTTCCAACTCCATTACCCCACTGATTAATCATTGACTGCTGAGGGTTCTGTTGTAGTTTTGCTGTGGTGCCTGGAATTTGTGTGTGTGTGTGTGTGTGTGTGGGCATGTAATATTGTGTACAGTTTTTGTAATTGTATTTTTGAAATTTGTAAGGCGCCTAGAGCTCTACCTGAGGTTAGGCGCCATAGAAATCATCATTATTATTATTATTTGGGGGCGGTTAATCCTTGGTTGGATGACCGCCTGGGAGCAACAGGTATGGTTGACGTCATCTTAACCCTTATCTTGAATTCACCAGTGGGTGACGTACGTTCGAATAAGAATAGTTAACGGGTAGCGCCAGAGTGGCTTGGCGTCGTTAGGCTTCAAGCTAATCCGGCCTAGCCTTGAAGTAAAGCCTTCAGGCAGTATTCTTATTTTTCCTATAGTATAACCTGCGGATGGCAGGGTACAAATTGAAGCTGTTAGCCTCAGGCAGCTATGCGGTAGCGCGTTCCCTCCTGCAGGGCGGGTACCAAGGGACTCCACAAGCTCGGGGGCAGCTTGATGATTAGGACCTTGATGGCCATTTTCAGCTGGATCACAGTCCTTCGAAGACGCGCTGCGGATCCCCCTGCCTCAGCTCGGCGTCCGAGACGATCGCAACCCTGGCAGCAACTGTTTGTACAGACACAGAGCGGCTGGCGCTGCACGCTGGGAGATGGACAGGCAGCACTCGCACCAAGAGGTTCTCGGGTGCGGCAGTGGATGCGATTGCAGCGACTCAGGGAGTCTCTGACAGTACGGATACAAGGGAGAGTGGAGAGTACTACAGGCCTGATGTGCAGCGGAGCAACTCTCACCACAGACCGGACTACCGCCTTTTGGCCGAGTTTGTCTACAGGTTCCCAAGCAGAATCGGACCCCTCAGCATCATTCGAATTACCGGGTGGCAGACACTTATCGACACCTAGCATGGCCGGGCTCCGGCACAGACCTCTTGGATCGGATGGCGCACTGTCATCGGCAAGACGGCCAGCTTCCGCTGGCAATGTTGGAGATCTAACAGGAAGACCTGCTGACTGTTTGCTCTCGCTTCGGCTTCACAGTTAGCAAGATTACGCCTTCTCGGGGCGTCTCTCTGGTCTCCAGATCAGGGCCGATGACTAGGTGCAGCACTCCACCTGCTTGACTTGGGCTAAGAACCGCCTTCCAGGGTCCGCACCGCAAGTTCAACCGTCTGTCTGTTCAGGGATATGGACCAGTCCCGGGAGTTCCGCCTACACGACGTGGTCAGGGCGCCTTAAAGTGGCAGGCACAGGACTACGCCACTAAGACAAAGGCACACGCCTATTCCTGCCCTTGGCTCCGGGCAGATGAGACACCTCGACGCAAACGGTCCCTAGCTTCACTGGGTCTTTTGTTCGGCATTCAAAAGCTCTCCTCAGAGGGGGCCCAGACGTTGCGCACCCGAACACACAAGTCAAGCTGGGGCTACTAGCAGTGCCTTGCCCGCTTGGCACAGGGCAGAATGTTGTGGCGGCCGTAGGTGGGCGGTGCCGAGTCTACCTTCGCCCGCAGAGACCTGCCAGACCTATCCGGCCAGCGTGTCTACCTGGCACTAGTGGGGGTCATCTCGGCGGCACAGCACTCCCTCCCAGCGCCACAGGCGCCATGGGTAACGTCTAGCTAAAATTGTTGGGAATGGCGTGTAGGGACGGGCCTCGATAGTGAACGAGCAGAGCGCTCAGGCAGGGGACAGGTGTACCAGATTGCGGCACCCTCCTTCTATTCGCCATTCTTCCTAGTAGTAATGCCGTCGGTAATGACAGGGTCTGTACGGTCTGTGAATATTTGTGAAAATTGTTAAAAAAATGACAAGGCTTTTTCAGGGCCCTGGAAAGTCTCTCAATTTCAGTCCTTTTCCTTCGAGTCTGTGAAAGTTTGTAAAAAATGACAAAGTGCTGGCAAACATTTGTCTACTTTTTGTTTTTCTCCCCCAATTTGTGACTATTCCATCATGAATGAACCTGCTGACGCTTGTTGCAAGTGATTTGTATTTAGTTCTGATCATAAAGTGACTGCATGGCCTTTCTGCCGAACATTCTGATTGGGTGTTAACGCTTCTATCGAGCTCCGCCATTCGCTAAGCGTTCTTTTATTTTGGAATCTCTTTATGCATTAGGCACAGGAGCTTCAAATGAGCTGCTGATACAGAGTGATCTTTTTTTAATTAACTCATTCTACCCCAGAAACCCCACAGCAAGATAAGGTTCGACCAGCGCCAAGCTATTCTGGCATCACCCTTGAACTATCATGGTCGATAATGCAGTCTTCAGACGACAACGGCAAAATTTAAGGATTTCGGTGTTGGGGTAGAAAGAGTTAAAGTGTGTAAACCTTTAGGCTTCAGTTTGGGTTTGTGAAACGTTTATGAAAAGTTTGTGAACTTCGTCCCTGCTTTTCTGTACGGACCCTGAATGATTTTGAGAAAATAAATGAATTTTTTTCTAGAATGTATTTTTTTCGAAAAATACTTACCTACGGCATTTTTTTTTTAACTCCGATTTCCCTCCCGCCTTCCCCGCTTGCCGCAGTCAAGCTAAGACTCAGAGACTGGCGGGAAACGGTGAGCGCGCCACCGGATAGGGAGGCAGGGGATGCCACTCGAGGATCCTGGTAATGACACCCCTTGTGTTTGCCTCCCCTGTCGTCAGGTACACAACAAGTTTTTTTGGGGGCTAAAATTGTTAAGCTAAGCGAAGCATTCCTAGTAGTAATGCCGTCGGTAAGTATTTTTCAAAAAAATACATTTTAGAGAAAAATTCATGTTTGTGCAGTTCAGAATGCTCTGTGAAGACAGACCAACTCTGATAGTTAAATGGTGGTGCCAGAATAGTTTGGTGCCTGTCAGTACCAAGCTATATAGTATTATGGCACCATCCTTGAACTGTCATAGTTTATTTTTCTTCTGTTATAGTGTTTTAGGGCTGAGTTAAGTGCCAGGTTATTCTGGCACCACCCTTGAACTATCATGGTCAGTCCCTCTACCATCACAGTATTACAGGGCTGGATGAGTTAAATTTGTGTTTTGCAGCTGCGGGAGCGGCTGATAGATTGACCATGATAGTTCAAGCAAAGTCAACCTGTCACTACCCATTAGCTATCATGTTTTATCCATCTCTCACAACCTGCATCAGTTTGACTGTAGTCAGCTTGATGAATTTGTATGTGTTGCTGAACAGTAAAAACTTGCTGATGTGCAAGATAGTATTATCCCTTTACCTGGTGGTAGCGGTTTTTGTCGCGATGATTCCTGTAGGAATCATCGCGACAAAAACCGCTACCAATAGCCAAAGGGTTATTAAGAAGTTTGAGATGTGACATGCAAGACAGTGATATTAACATATTTAGCCCCAAGGGTGCATTTCTCAAATTTTGGAAGTTTCACTTAATGACTATGTACCTGTTGCAGGAGATGGCTTGACCATGATAATTCAAGCGTAGTGCCAGATTAGCTTGGGGCCTGCTGGCGCCAAGCTAATCTGGCACTGTGCTTGAATTATCATGGTCAAGCCATCTCCTGCTGTAGGACTTTAGGGCGAAATGGGTTAGGAAATTTGAGACGTGGCACATGAAAGAGATGCACAGCAGATAAAGTTAGCATTAGGTCTGCCTGCCTTTTTCAAATTGTTTTCAATGCTAGCTTTTTTTTTACCTGCTTGTGGATTTGATTGCGACATTACCATATGCAGCACATGACAGATGAATTAAACAAAGAAAAACTAATAAGCCTCAAAATTTAGATTGTTTCCTAATGCTCTTTCATGTTAAAAATCCAAAACAAATGCCTTTGTGTTTCAGGAAACGAGCGACGGTGGATGATTGTCTGAATCATCCATGGATAAAGGTAACAGTCTGCTTGATTGTAATACATGATACATCTCCTTGTGGGCAATTTTGAAGCTTAACTCATTTAAGCCCATGGCTGCATTTGGTTGTACCAGTTGCAGGAGATGGATCGACCATAATAATTCAAATGGTAGTGCCAGGTCAGCTTGTTGCCTGATGTTGCGCTAATCTGGCACTTCCGTTGAATTATCATGGTTGATCCATATCCTGCTATGGTGCGTCAGGGCTAAATGAATCTATGTACTGCTTATGATACCCTTCTGCAGTCATTTCTGCCAAATGGTATTGTCAGTAGTTGTCAAGGTGTCTTTGTCTGATACATTTTTTGCAAGCTTTTGTTATTCTAAATTTGTAATGACCAATATTGTGTCATACAGTTGTGTTCATTGCTTTGTATGCCCAGTAAGCAGAAGGCCCTCAGACCAACAATAGTTGCAGAGATTGTGCATGGTTCTGTGCAGGCCATCTGTGGTCAATGTTCATCCAAGGGTGTGTGGGCCAACTGTGGCCAACATCAACTTGAGGACTGTTTTATCTTTGTTTGCCCATCATTTAAATGACTGATTTGTGTGTGCACTCACATGCCACACATTACACTAAAAGTTTCTGTCACCTTTGGAAGGGTTAACCTTGTTTGCTCAATGTGTCTGCTTTTACAGCCCAAGGAGGGAAGGGAGACAATTGCAAGGAGGTCCGCTATGATCAACATCGACAACTTCAAGTCTTTCATGGCTCGCAAACGCTGGAGGGTAGGTGATACACATTAACCCTTATCATTTGGAACACACCAGTGTGTGAAATACGTTTAACTAAAATAGTTCAAAGGTAGTCCCAGAATAGCTTGGCGCCTCTAGGCGCCAAGCTTTTCTGGCACCACCCTTGAACTAAAGCCACTGGTCTATATCCTTATCTGTAAGTACTATAATGTGGCTTGCATATGGCAGTGTACAAATTTGAAGATTTTAGCCTCAGTATGATATGGGTTAACAGAATGAACAATAGTAACAGCAGTTATTAATTTGTATAATCTTAATTCTCTTTCTGGTTCTTGGTTTTATGTTCTTGGTTATTTGGTATGATTATTGCAGTTTTTTCATGTGATTACACTGAGACTTCAGAAATAGCATTTGAAAGACATGGCATTCAAAATCATTAAGGAATGACCATAGTTACTTTAATTGTAATGTATAACAAGATGGGATGAACCATAACCCACAAAGTCTCTTCTATATGAGACCCACAAAGTCCCTTTTATATGCAAGCTGTACTCGCTGTCAAGGATCTCTACCTGTTGTCTTTGACCTGATTCTGATTTTGACATCTCCTATTGAAAAAGCCTCGCAGATTTACCAATGCATCATTGAGCTCTATAAGGGTCACAGTGCATACGCATCATTGGTTTGAAAAACGTCATTTGTCATGTCGTAATGTTCTATTTTATGTGATATGAGTTTCACTTTGACTTCTAGACTTGATAAATACGTTGACAAAAATTTGAATTTCATGGTGCAGTTTCAGTCTTGCTATAATTTGTGTGAAATGAGGTTGACTTTACATCATACATGATATTCTACTGTACACATGTGTGTGTTTGTTTCTAATGGTCGTTTCACAAAAACTGGTCGATCCACACTGGAGTCCGTAATTTTTCTTATTTTTACTAGATAGTTTGCATATAGCTAGATAAAAGGGAGATATTGAATGAGTTTATTAACCAGCAATGTGCCTCTAGAACCTTTTGAGTGATAATTAAATATTTTCATGTTTTTGGGATTAATTTCACGAATTATATGTGTTAATCTTAAAACAATTGATTCTTTTTTACGAAAAAAACAATCTCCTCATTAGTAATCGCATGATTTTTGATATACGGTATTTACATAAGCCTACAGTTTGTCTCTGCTGTCGGGTACGATTAGGTGAATTATGACCTGTATGCCCTAGGTGTAAAAATCAGACAATTTTCTGCACCACCTTTTTGGAGTCATTTGTAAAACAGTTAACATAACTTTTAATTTTTCTTTTAAGAAAAAAGCTATCTTCAAAATTAATACCCGCATGATTTTTCAGAAACAGTGTTTGCATAAGCCTGTTATTTGTCCTGGCCCTGGGGTAGGATTAGGTCAAATTGTGACCTGTAAGCTCTAGGCATAAAAATTAGCAAGAAATTGCAAAGTTGATCCTGTGATATGTTAAATGTTAGTACTGCGATGAGTGACGTATAACATCGAGCTGTCACTATGAACACGGCGACTAATGATGCCATGACGTGCAGCTTGAAGTGATGTCACTTCACTGCTTGTGCTATTATTCTTTTTCAGAATTGCTATGTTACGCCAGACCACAGAGCTTACGAATGGTGGGAATCGCTGTGTGTCCGTCTTTATTTCTGTGCGCCGACGTGTGTGTTGATCAGAGGTTGGCTTAGAGAGGAGGGAAATGGATCAGCATTATAAGCCTAAAAATATGAACAACTCTGTATGTTCCTAATACTCCTAAAATGTATCTGAGCCCCAAACAATACGGTAGATTTTGGGATGAAATCCTCATCTTGTTTTAAATACTATTTGTTGTTGGATTGTTGTTGGATGTTTCCTTTTTTGTGCGTGTGTGCAGCAATCGATGCGAGTGGTGAGCCTGTGTAACCGCCTGTCACGAAGCATCCAGCTGAGGAAGAGTACGGACACGCTCAGCAGTCGAAACACACTTAGCAGCCGCAACACGCTGGATGAGGAGGTTAGTACAATAGTAGTTTTTTTTTCACCTATCACCTTTCCTCTTAACCCTCTTGCGCATGGAGTCGCCTCTGCTCTAAATGTACAGGTGCCTGCTGCACAAAGGGGTTAATGGTCTGTATTGCACAAGTTAATCTTTAAAGACATCAGTTACTTATTACATAATTTTTGTTCATGGGTAATGAATAGTGTTAGCAAACTCCGGATTGCACAACTCATTCTGAGCAAATTAGATTTCCATGTAATTGATTTCACATGAACAAATTTTGGTATGTGTGAATGTGCCAGATTCCATTTTATGAATATGTCAGATTTCATTTTTAACCCTCCACTGCTGAGTAAAAATAAACTCCATTCGGCTTCAAGAAGTACTTGCAAGGGCTTATGAGGTTCTACGCTTTTTGCTGGCCATATTCTGTATGGATGGGTGTGCTATTTTGCAATTGAATGTATCCTGCTTTATGAGGCACAATTTATGTTTGCTGGCAGTGAAAGTTATTGGAGAACTGCTACATAAATCTAGATCTCATTGAACTCCACCTAAAGTCTTTGGTGTTAATGGCTGGTATTTGAACATAATTTTTTGTCAGTGTTTAGGGTTTTTAATCATTGAACCATTTGGGAGTCTTCTCTGATGCCTATTTGATTAACTTGTGCTTTTGCAGGCCATAATTATCACATCTGACACACAGGCACCCTTGTTATTCACGTCTTTGTTCAAGCATGCAGAAGTGTGGTCTGTCACTTGTATGTGGTGACTTCACTGTCTTTTTTATTGTGATTGTCTCCCTTGTGGTAACTCATTATTGGTAACCTTGTTCATTTCTTCATGACTTATTTCATACACATCTGTTTTTTTATACACCTGCAATCTAAGCCTGTTCGTGAAAATTTCGAAACTGTTTAAGTTTTAAATTGTTCATTCTGCATATGTTAAGCTGTTGTGTTTTAGATTTTATACATTAACTGTGGAATCAATCGGTGGTAATATGTACATAATACCCACACAGATATAATTATGTGAACATACATGGTCTTAAAAATGAACATGTGGGCAGATCTATGAAATTTATACAACTTTCTGTCTGTGTGTATTAATGATGTGTTCAAAGATGGTGTTTGTGAACGAGTAATGTGATCGAGGTCGTGAACACCAGCAAAACAGTGCCATTACCAGTAGACTTATTACTACATCTAACAATTCACTGCATATGCCATTCTTCATAAACCGTCACCAGCTACTTCTGTATCATTTGATGGGCATGACACATGTATTTGTGTATCATACAAACAATTTACTGGTAAACATTTGTGTGATGGTCTGTGATTTTGGACCTAACAGCTTATAGCTGTAAGGTCCAAAGCTACTGACCAGCACACATTTATGTAATTTAATTCTGCTTCTGGTGTTTAATGGCTGTGTTCTATACTCAGTGCACTGATGGATCATACTTGATGTTGTTGACTGTTATCGATGGACTAATGTGCGTGTACAACAACACATGTGAATGACTTCACGCATAGAGCTGCCCGCAAGTCTGTGCTCTAAAACTATCACTTAACACTTTGGAAGGCATCCATAATGGACATGTAACAACTGTGGTTTATGAGTTGACCATGACTGTTGGCTACTGCTGTTGACGACACTCACCAGACAAGACGCCAGATGGTGGTGTCAGTAGCAGTCAAGGGGTTAACTCATTCAGCCCTGACGCGCTACAGAAGGAGATGGGTTGACCATGATAATTCAAGGGTAGTGCCAGATTAGCTTGGCGCCTGTTGGGGCGGTCCGTGGCGCAGTGGTTAAGGCGCCTGCCACCAATGCCAAAGGTGCGTGGTTCGATACCGGGTTCCGGCGTTGGACTTTTCTCCTCTGGTAAGTGTCACCGTTAATTCGGGCGGACCGTCGGGGGTTCTTTCTCCGGGTACTCCGGTTCTTCCACCTCCCCCCCCCCATCCCCCCACCCCCCACACTTCGGTACCGGTCTCAGGCCACTTTACAAATTTCAAATACAAGCGATCAAAAATCTCTGTAACTTCAGTAGCTGACTGGTCCTTCGTTTGTCTTGTACTGTGTTTGTCTTAAATGGCGTAAATCTGTGTCTGTTTCGTGAGTGTGTGTGTTGGGTTTCAGGCGCGGCGCTTTGAGTTGATTTCCCCAAAATTGAGAAAAAGCGCCTATATAATAACGGTATTATTATTATTATTTATAATTATCATGGTCGATCCATCTCCTGCAACAGGTGCATAGTCGTTAGATGACGCCTCCAAAAGTTGGGAAATATGTGCTTCGGGCTGAATGAGTTAAGAGTGGTTCCCAGTGAGACAGGTGCCTTTATGAGTGCCATGGTAATTTAGCTCTACCCTTCAACTATTGTGGCCAATCCATTTTGCGGTGTTGTCATAACCCCTTCGCTTCCAGTGGACACAGATTATGTTTATGAAACCTTTTTTATTCAGCAGCGGAGAGCCCAGCCATCTACGGATACAGACACAAAGTGGTGTCAGCAAGAGGCATAGATCCTCATGAGCCCCCGCAGTTGTGGGGATTCATGTGGATCTATGTCATTTGCAGCTGGCTAGTGTTCACTTCTACTCAGCATTGAAGGGGTTAATGGTCAGTGTGTTCAGAAGAGAGCATAGACTTGTATTTGGACATCATTGAGCTTAAAAGTTGTGGCCACATTTTTGCAAGCATCATCATAACCCTTATTATTCGGAATACACCAGTGTGTAAAATAACTTGGACTAAATTAGTTCAAGGGTAGTGCCAGAATAGTAGGCGCCAAGCTATTCTGACACTACCCTTGAACTAAAGCCATTGGTCTATATCCTTATCTGTAAGTACTATAATGTAGCTTGCAAATGGCAGTGTACACATTTGAAGCTTTTAGCCTCAGCCCTCAGTATGATATAAGTTAATAAATACTGCAGAAACACCTTCTGCGTCATCTGGCTCTAAACGGGTTAATGGTGTCCTGGTTAGATGGTGCATCTGCCTCCGCAAACCTTGAAAACCACTGAGTCCCTTATCATGCATGCTATCTCACACACACACACACACACACACACACACACACACACACACACACACACACACAGACAGACACACACTGATTGCTAACAACACACTGGTCATGATTACTTCAGCTTCTAGTATTCAAATGCAATTGCTGGTTTATTAGTTCACAGCAAAACTTTTTCCTTATCCTGCAACGTTCTTATTGCTTTATACTTATTATTTCTACGACAGTCATTTTGACATCGCCAGTGTTCATAGTATTAGTACTAGGTCAGTGAGATGTAACATCTGATACAATTTTACAGTTACATGGCAACTGTTGATGTGGTTACTTTAGACTGTGCTGGTGTGCAGGTATTTTATTGGCATTGAAAACTCACTGGAGTATTTTTACTGTTAGTGGTGTTGTTATTAGCAAATAATGGGACTGATATGTAAAGTAGAAGTAGAAAGTCAATCAACTTGAGTTTTTTGTTCCTTATGTTTTAGTATTTAGAGGCTGTTGCTTGACAGGAGGAGACAAATGACACACCTTGTAATCTGAAGTGTTACATGTGTTGTTGGATGAATCTGTTTCGCCTGAGATATATTCTCCCAACACACATATATAGTCTAGTGGATGTGTGTGTGTCTGCATGTTGTGATGTGTACACATGCAGCCCATGTACATGTACTTACAAAATATGTCAGAGATGTTAAACTTAGTTCTTAGACCTGAGTGGCATACATGTATTTGACAGAATGCTTTCACTCTGACAGATATAAATATGTGCTGGTCATTGATTTTGGACCTTACAGGTCTTGATTGAAAATTACCCACCAGCATGTTAATGTGTGTGGGGGGTATGGGGCGTTGTGAAGTGCGGGCAAGCTGGGGATTTTTCTTTCATGGCTAGCAGTATCCTCTTTTTGAGTGGTTCTAAGAGGGGACCTCAATGCCTGGCCACCAACAGGAAAGGGGTGCTAGGTTAGGGTTTATCTTGAAGTGATTTAAGTGAGGAAAATGGATGATGTTTAAATCTTTGTTCTTTGAATTTGACCTCGAACATAAATTGACAAGGCATAGGGAGATCCTGGCCCATGTGACTCCCTGCTTGAGTCTTGGTTGTCTCAGCCACAACGCTGACGTTTCAGCTGTCTGGGATATACAGATTATTCAGTAATAATTATGTTCATCCACCTATCATAATGCTACAGTAGTTAAAAATCCTTCAAATTATTGGAATTGGATATCTTGGCATTCAATTTTGACTTTACTTCATCTTCTGCTGCTCGTTCTTAGTGTGGAGTGTCTTGCTATCTTGGCTTCTGTCTTCCTGTCAGAACATCTTCTGTATGAACCTTAGTATCAGCGATCGGTTGATCTCTCTCACTCTTTCGTGTGTGTGTGTGTGTGTGTGTGTGTGTGTGCGTGTGCGTGTGTTTGTGCGTGTGCAAACAAATGAGGGGTATTATCGGTATTTCCTTGAGGTATTGTGTTCTGCATGTGAAATAGTTTATGCATGTTTATTTCAGTTTAAACAACGATCACTCATTTTTGTTTTGTCCACCAGTTTATATCTTCAATTTGCTCACTTGCATGAACATAAAAGTAATCAATTAATATGATTGTCTAGATGTTGTCTGTTTTATTCCCACTTGTAAAGGATACATGTACTGATATTAATAGGGAGGAGGCTGTGGAAGTTTGAACTTTGATGAGATGCTCATGTTTGCTTGTCTACTTGTGGATGCATGAGTAACTTGAAGAAATAGGATTTTTTCTTAATTGATGACTTGCATCTTCTTCCTCGAACACAATGGATCACTTGTATCAAAAGGTTTGAAGTAATATTTGCTTCATTGTTATTCAGTAAGGTGAGAAGTTAATTGTGTGAACATTATTATCAGAAGGCAGTTACAGCCAGTGATCAAACTTGTATGACACCTCTGAATGGTTCTACTAATGTGTTATCTCATTCAGCCCGGCGCACGTATTTCCCAAATTTTGGAGGCGTCATCTAACAACTTTGCACCTGTTGCAGGAGATGGATCGACCATGATAATTCAAGGGCAGTGCCAGATTAGCTTGACGCCAACAGGCGCCAAGCTAATCTGGTACTACCCTTGAATTATCATGGTTGACCCATCTCCTGCGGTAGTGTGTCAGGGCTGAATCGGTTAATCCATCAGTATTTACACATGTACATTTTATACATGTAGTTGCTGAGTGGCAGGCGATGTGTGCAGGTTTATCCACTGATGTGAGAGATGTAAAAAAAGTTGAGATGCATTTTGTAGCCCTGGTACCTGTGGTGATGTCATTGCTTAGGCCAGCCCAGGGAGAGGCGTAGATTATCTTCACACACAAGGGGCACAGATTCTTATGGATCTCTGCAGACACAGGGGCTCATGAGAATTGGTTTCCTTTTGCTCTTGTGATTTAGATGCAAACGTAGTGTGGTTCATTTAGCATTTAGTGACAAAGGCATGGTAGGGTAGTTGACTGAATACAAGAGGCATAGATTCTCATGAGCCCCTGCAGTCGCAGGGACTCTTGAAAATCAATGCCTCTTGTAAATGAAAGTATGATTTAACCCAGTACATCCTGAGGATGGTTTTTTAAAATGTGCTTATTGTTCTATGCAGGCCGCATTACCTATTAGGAGATAGATCAACCATTTTAGTTCAAGGTTGGTGCCAGAATAGCTTGGCGCCTTAGGCGCCAAGCTATTCTGGCACCACCCTTGAACTTTCATAGTCAAATTAGTTTCATGCAGGAGTGTATCAGGATGAAAAGTGTTAAATGCAACAATAGTATGGTTGATAGAGCAATAAAGGTGTGGTAGAGTAGATGAGCAACTGATGTTTGACTAGTGCATGGTGATACTGTGTGATGGTGCCTGCGTTTGCTGTGTTTCCCCAGACAGAAGAGGCTGACAAGTCATTGGAGTCACCAGGGTCATTGGGGTCACCAAGGTCATTGGGGTCCCTGGGGTCACCAGAGGATGACCTTGACCTACTGGTGCTGCCAAACACTTCCATGGAAGCTTCCACTAACACCATACTTGACCAAGGAACTTAACTCTTCTTTCACACCAAGGGACGTAATTATCTTGCCAAGGGACGCAATTACAGCATTCTTCAATCAGCCTTTTTATTATCATGTATCCACTATGACCAGGGGCAGTTTTCTCTTTTTTTAAAAAATTATATCTTTCTCCTTTTATGTCTCTCGCCAATATTTAGTGCTCACCTTCTGCAAGATTCTGTCTTTTTGTGTAAAGATTCTTGAAACACACTTTCTCTCTAAATGCAACTGGGTAGTGCTGCTTTTGGCTTCTTTTACCAGTGATTCATTTTTCAATTGAACTCTTTGGGTGTCGGTTGCATATTTTGTCGCAATGATTCTTTCGCGACAAAATACACAACCGACACCAAAGGGTTAACTCTTTACTGCTACTGATGATACCTTGCAGAGGAAAAGATGTGTCAGAAGTAGTCAATGGGTTACTGGATCGCTTGTACACAGTTGTAGACTGATTCTGGATGACTAGATTCACTCTGAGGATGCAAGTGGGGTCTATTTCTGCCAGCAGTGCCAAGAGACATAGATCTGCATCAGCCCCTGCTGCTGACAGGGGCTCTTGAGAATTTCTGCCAGAGGTGGATGAGCTAATGTATCTATAGATGTTATTCATGCCAGTGTGTTTGCTGAGATTTTTTTTTTCTTCACAAGCTTTAATTACACACAGGTCTGTTTTTTGCAGGTTTATCCTTTTATGTTGGCTGCCATAACAGTTAATAATATTTATGTCTTCTTGGCTTGTTTTGATTTTTACCTTACTTTTTTTGCCGTCCATCAACAAAGTACATATAGTGCTAAGATCAAAATGTATTTCAGGTAGAGGACCTGTCATTTACAAAGTCCTATATTTTTTTATTCGCTTGCTTTTCCTACAGATCAAATGTTATGAGATTTTGAGAGTAAGTGATTTGTGTGCATTTGTGAGAGAGAGGGAGAAGAGAGAGAGAGAGGGAGAAGAGACAGAGGAGGTAATGTGTGTACACTAAACTTCACTTTTAACCCTTTGTGTGTTGGTAGCAGAATCATTGCAACAAAAACCATTACCGACATGCAAAGGGTTAACAAGGTCATCTGTAGACAAATTAGGATATACCAACGTTTTTTCAGAGATCCGGACAACACTCTTGCTATGTCTATTACTTAGCTTACCGGTATACATGTAACATACTGTTGATATAACATCCGCCCCCCCCCCCCCCCATCCCCCCAGAAAAAAAGAAGTGGATCCCCTTTGTTATACATGTTCGAAGTTTATTGTACATGTATTAATTTTACCATCTTTTATATCATGTTAATGTTTCTGTACATACATTTGCATTGCTTTGTTCAGCTTTTGCTTATGAAATGTTGTTCTTTTACTATGAAATTAGCATTGCTCTTTTGCTGTGCATATTTTTAAGGGGAAGAGTCCCATCAAGGTTACTGCTATATCTCATAACTAGTCACAAAAATTCAAGGCTTACCTACCATTTTTGGCTCATGTGCAAAGCAAAAGTGAGTCTATGTTCTGGGCCAGTTGTTGTCCGTCTGTCGTCCGTGGTAAACTTTAATGTTTGCATTATCTTGGAGACTATTCAAGCTACAGTCTCCAAACTTGGACCAAGGATACTTTGTGGCAAGACCTTTCTAATCATACCAATTTGAGTGACCTCTCAATTTTGACATAATTTTAAAGTACTATTCACAACTTAAAACCCAAACTTGGTACAAAGATACCTGATGGGAAGACTTTCTATGCATACTAATTTGGTTGATACCTCGGAAAGGTCAAGGGTCACAAGAGCTCAGGAAATAGGTAAAAAAATAGCCATATTTTGACAAACGATGTTTTTTCTCAAATACTGTTCACAACCTCAACCTCAAACGTGATACAGAGATACCTGATGGTAAGACCTATCTATGCATACTACTTTGGGTGACCCCTCAGAAAGGTCAAGGGTCACGAGCTCAGGCAATAGGTAAAAAATAGCCATATTTTGACAAGATGTTTTTTCTCAAATACTATTCACAATTTCAAACCCAAACTTGTTACAGAGATACCTGATGTTAAGATTTAAATATGCATACTAATTTTATGAGCCCTCAGAAAGGTCAAGGGTCACAAGAGGTTGGCAAATGTGTGTAAAATGCCAATTTTGGATAGAGTTGTAGTTATTATCTATCAACAGTTTTGCAAACTTTTAAATCAAATTTGGCACACAGGTAGCTGATGATGATAAGACCTTCTTATGTATACTAATTTAGTTGACTCACTGCAAAGGTCAAGATCACAGGGGTTTGAAAGATGTGTGAAAAGTGATTAAATTTGAGAAAACATGGATTTTTCTGGTGCAGAATCCATCCCTTTACTTATTGTCACAAAGTTCACACATGTAGATCGGTCATACACATGAGTCATAAGGGCTTTGCCTTTCTTGTATAATATGTGCAGTTTTCTAATCATTGTCATTTCCATGTGTCAGCAGCAATCAACCATACTTTACAGTTTTCTAGATTAAGTAAAAATTCCTCAGATAGAAATCCAGGTGTCGGTAGAGCAGACAGATTACATACTTCTGTACTTGTGTTCAGAGCAACTTTACACCTTTTTGTTATAGCACACAAAAGTAGTGCTTGTATTTCTCTAAAATATGAGCCCTTGGTGTTCTATTTAACCCACTCGCGTGTATAGTCACCGGTACTGTAATCAATACCTACAACTGCTTGCACAAGGGATTTAACTCATTCAATGTGCCTCACATCAATAGCTGCAAAAGTGTTATACTGTATAACTTTTCTGCTGGCAATGCTATATGACTCTTCCGCAGCTATTGATGTGCGCTGTCTTGAATGTATTAACTCACTCGGGATGCACTGCTTTCCGTATTGCTGCACAAATCCACGTATCGTAATGCTACTCATCTCGAATGTGTTCAGCAGCTCCTTGTTGGAATGTTTGTGAATTTTAAATTGGAAAAGTCTAGTTGCGGGGAAGGAAAGTAGGGAGGAAACTTACACATGTACATCCATGGAGCAGCAAGGGGCACAGAACTTCTTACCAGTAGTGTCTGTTGCATGAGGGTACCCCAACATGTACATGTCAGCGGAGTTCACTGAAGGATTGTGTATTGTGTGATTGCAAAAGCGAGTCTGTTTAGGTCAGTGTTTGACTGTCATCCATGGTAAACTTTAACATTAGCATTTTGCCAGAGACTTTTCAATCCATAGGCTGAAAATTTGGCCTATGGATACTTTATGGCAAAACCTTTCTAAACATACCAATTTGAGTGACCTCACTAAGGTCAAGGTCATACATGGAGTTGCATTATTTCAACATCAAAGCCAAACTTGGTTTAGAGATACCTGATATTTACACCTTTCTTTAATATAGACAACCCCTCTTGTAATGATTTTCTACTCTTTTTTTGTAAACTAGGCTATGGGATATTAGCACGAACTGCAGGTTCCCCTGGCATGTCTTAGGTTTATTTTGCATATTAGACCTGCTGGCGACATACATTCGGCATTCTGTCAGTTGTTGTTTTTTTCACAAGCAGTGCAGGCACATCCTATTGCAGTTGGCTTGTTAAACAATGAATGTTAAAAAAAACCACAAAAAAAACTCTGGAAGGTCAAGGGTCATGAGGTGTTTTTTTTTTTTTTTAAAGAAATATGTGAAAATGCCTGTTTTCAACTAATTTTAGTGGGGTTTTTTTTTTGGGGTTTTTTTTTTTTCACTTTTCCAAGTAGTTTGATTACAGCTAGCACAAAGGTAGCTGATGATACAAACTGCCTCTTTAGTAATGTGGTTTATCAGTCATTATGTTTAAGTTCCAAAGGAGGTCAATAAATGTGTCAAAAGATCACATATTGTGGAAAAAAGGTACTATGACCAACTCTGTAATTATATCAAGACATTTCAATACTCAGTGACCTATCAAATTAGTAACCTATCAAATAGGTCATCGTAACAGAAGGTCATAAGTCACACAGATCCGCCATGCACATGAGCCATAAGGACTATGCCATTCTTTATCATGCTTTGGGTGGTATTTGTGCAATGAAAACTGTACTATGTGTGCCGATGTTTAGCTCCATTAATCTGTGTGCAATATATTAGAAAGGGTTCAAAGTAACCATAGGTCTGTTTGTCTTTAATGGACAGTTGTAATATACACAGTTAGATTGGACCACACAACTTATAATGTTTTTGGGAACAAATTACAAGTTCTACACATTGCTCAAATGATTTTTTTAAAACATGCTTTGCTTTGCTATTGCTGGTTTTTGTGAATATACATAAATGTGCCACTGACCGGGGTGAATTATGAGAATTACATTTACACACCTCAAACGTTTTTTCTTTTGAATATATATTGACCTATTTTATTTTGGTTAATAATAAACACATATAGTTTATGTGATATGTTTTTTCATGTGTGCGTGTTTCTGTGTGTTATGTTTCGTAAGTACGTCTGTGTGTGTGCTTGCATGCGTGTGTATGTGTCCACACAATAAAGAGGCTAGAAATCTAAACATTGATACACACATTCCACAATAGTTCAGGAAATAAATTTTTTACCTACATGCATGAAAATGTTGGTTTTTAATCGAAGTCATTTGGTTTTCCAGCACAGCAGGCTTACAGACTTGTACCTTTTTTCTTTGGAAGCTGCAGCTGTGTTATTCTTTGTGTGAACATATTTTACTTACCACTTAGCATATTTGAGACGTGCGACATTCGGATACACGACTTTATGCCACGTATCCGAATGCAGCATGCCTCAAATGTGTTAACACAGTACAAGTACATCCATGGGTCAGCAAAAAGCATATGGGACCCCAAAATGCATGGCGACTGTTGAATTTCTATGCCTTGTGTTGGCTCCACTGTATCATTTTGTATGGTGTGCAATAATTCTCACATCTACAAGAGGCATAGATCCCCATGAGACCCCGCAAATTGCAGGGGCTCAAGAGGAGCTATACCTCTTGCTGGATCAAATTTGTTTGGTGAGCTTTTGCCTTAAGCGGAGGGCGTCTTGGGTCGTTCTTCCTGCAATGTCTTATGCCCCTGTCGACCTTTGAAGAAAGGATTTTATAACTTCTTTATGATGAAGACAAACTATCTGAACCTGATTCGTCTGTCCTCAGCAAACAGTTACTGTGTTACAACTTTTGTCACACTGACGACAAGGAGGGAGGGTTGAGGCATGGATGGGAGGTTGGGCGGGAGGGGGGTGGGGGAGGGAGAGGAGAGAGGGGGGGGGGGTTGGACAGAATAAGGGGCAAGTATAGACTGATTTCACACAACAGTTTGTGATTCTTCATCCATCACGAACGCAGCACAAATAATTGTGCTTTTAATATGGACTTTGAGCACACAATTGCTGTGTCGCTTATATGGGCACAATGGTTTGGTAAGAGTGTGGTGCCTGCTTCACATTTCCCTTTACTCAGTACGATTAGTGTCTTACAAACGGTCCCGAGAGTGCCCATGACATCACCAGACTAGGACACCGCCACCCCTCTCTCCCCCCCCCCCCCCTAAAAAAATAAAAATAAAAAAATAAATAAATAAAAAATGAGTGTGGGGTTGGGGGGGGGGGGGGGGTGCAGGTGGTTACCAGAGAAACCCAACTTGTGAAGGATTCGTTTTGATGTGTTTTATCCTGCCCTGCAGTAACATCCGAGCCCGTCGCCATCGACTTGTCTTCACCAGCCTACAGTACAACCTATGTGGTCGGCTTCTACTTCCTAGTGTACAATAGATCTTGGGCCGATGTCGACCGTAGCCGTTGACCCGCGCACAGTCGTGCCCGGTGGCCTTTCGCTGTCTGGTTCAAGACCACAATGTCTTTGGTTTGATCTTGAGGGGTACGGATGGGTTTGATCTTGAGGGCTACGGGTGGGGTTCATCATGAGGGACTGGGATAAATTTGTACGCCAGGACAGTTTGGTACAAGTCAGCCCGTGGACCTTTTTGCCCACCGGGTTGAGACCACGACGTTTTCATGGCGCGGGTGGGCTTGATCCGGGCTTGAGTACCTTGGACGTTAGGTACACGAACTACATGTGATGTTTGGGTTTCGGGCGGACGCAATTAAGCTTGGGGCAACAAACGAATCGTCTTGTTAACTTCTTATCTTACAAGTCCCCCCCCCCCTCCCCCCTCTGCCAGCCCTTTCTATATAATATATGGAAGCATAGATTCTCATGAGCCCAGCAAGCCTTCAGGGACTCATGAGAGTTTGTTGTTTCTCGTTGGTCAAGTTTGATTAGCATTTGTCTTTCTCTCTCGTCTGTCGGATGCGGTTTATGCATGTTAGTGTTTGGAGTGGTCCATGTTGGCGAATCGTTAAAGTCATAGGTTGTATTTGCAAGAGGCCTCTTGCTCGACATCAGTTGTAAACCTCAGACGACGGATGTTCTCGGGATTAATCCAACGACCCCACTGGCCATGAAAAGTTGAATGTTGCAGTGACCGGCTCCGCACAGTCAGCGGATTATCTGCAGTTTGCCCCTTGTTAGAGTGGTATAATGTCGACTGACAGGTGTGACTAATGCAACTGTAATGCGGCCCTTAGTAGCAGGGAATCTTGACTTTTAAATGCAGTTTCAGCAACCACCTTTTCTTCTCTTTTTGTTTTGTTTGTTTGTTTGTTGTTGTTTTTTGGCAAGAGGAAAGTGGTCTTTTAAAAGTCAGGTGCTCTCAGGTGAAGTCTTGAAAGGCAGAAAGTGGCACCTGTCATTAAAGACTGTCCAACACCTGACTACAGCCACACAAATGATGGTTTTTATTGACAGGTGGTCTCTTATATGAGTGGTCGCTCAGGAGCTGATTCTGCAATGTGAAAGCATCTTTTTTTTTTTTTTTTTTCCAACATGTATTTCTTTGAGTTATGTTCTGTCCAGGATGTCTCAAAGAACAAAACTTTGATTAGAGAAAAATCATTTGGTGGAGGGAGGAGTTTATGCTTAACAGGCTTTCGAGTGAAACAGATTAACTTATCAATTTTGTTTTGAAAATTTCTTAGTTTTATTGCTGGAGTGATTACAAAGAACAATCCAATGAAGACAAAAACATGCATAGAAAAGACGGTGACAGCTGTCTTTTCTAAGCGTGTTTCTTTCTTCGTTGGGTTGTTCTCTGCATTTTACATGCTTGGCAGTCACCTTTTGGATCTGCTTACAGAAGTTATCAGGAAGACGAAATAATTTGCAACAAGAGCAACAACTCTCACTCCATTTAATGGTAAATATGCAATATGCAAGATTTTATGGTGTTTTCATCAAGCAGTTATAAAAAGTGTCCCCCATTTAAAATGTAAAATGAATGCATTTGCCACTCATAAATCGTTATAAAATTGAGAATTATTGCGTGCATACAGGTATCTCCATACTTCTAAAGAAGAGAATAAGAAATACATGTATTATGTTGTCACTGAATATCAGTTAGTTATATTGGGATTTTTACACGTTCTTTTATTTCTTCATATACTGACACAAATCATGAAAAGGAGTTTTCTTGACTACAGCCTGTGTCCATGTATGCTCGTCAGTATAAGATTGTATCGGTTCTATGTTGGTACGGTTTGACTGCAGTACTTTTAGTGGGAGGATATACCAGGAAGTCTGCCTTCATGTGATTTTTTATGCTTTCTGTGTGTGGTCGGTGTGAAATTTGTTGTGACAGCCATGACAGTCCTTGGGCTATGATGACCACCACAGTACGAGGAAAGCTGTGCGAGAAAGGTCTCCTGATATGGCCCCAGAATCAGAACTCATTTGCTTTCCGTGTCTGGTTGATGTGAAATGATTTATGTCAGCTGTGACAGTCCTTGGGACATGATGACCACCACAGCAAAAGGAAATTGTACGACTTTGATCCCCTGACAGCGGCGCCTAGCCTCGATAAAGGCGAGGAGCCGCAGTCAGGGGATCAAAGTCGTACATGTTCTTGTTCTGTGTGGCCACAACAGTGCTGTGTGCAGGAGAATTTATGAAATGGTGTCATCGAGTGCATATATGGGACGATTTACAATCATCTGTTTTGTATGGGTGTGAAAACAGGAAACAAACGCGGACACAGTTCGCAGATCTCTGCGTACTGTTTTGTTTGTTTGTTGTTAAGTGTTATCCTTCTGCGAAGCACGTCTTAGAAGAAGGAGGTGGGCCGTTTAATTGCCTCTCCGAGCGCAGATGGGCCTACCACCGTCTTTGATCGAACTGAATTGAACGTTTTCAGTTTCGCCTCGGCCAGTTGAACACTACAGGTAGTAAGTAGCCTAGAACCATGGAGAAACGTTGCACGTTGAAAGTTCAAGGTAAATTTCCTGTGTTCAGGGGAATAGGAAATATGTGTGTGTGTAATTTTGTAACCGACCGAAGGAAAACGTATGCGTGGTTTAAGTGAAATTCCATTGTTGTAAACGTGCGAACCGCCTGTGTCAAACCCTTGATGTTTTTTATCGGGCATATGCATTGATTGATGATTCACATTGTGGGTGGAGTGGACCAGAATTCTGTAACACGCTGTCTTCTAAGGTGCATATAAGTGAATAAACGGCCGGACCGATCTCGGCCAACAAAAGGCATAGATTCTCATGAGCCCCTACAGCTGCAGGGCCCATGAGAATCTACGACTCTTGCAAATAAACTGGATCATTACAATTGTTTCTGTTTACAGTTCGAAACAGCTCAGTTTAGTTGCACGCTCCTCAGTACACTTCGTTACCTCAGAATGACTGTGGGTCTAAATACCCACATCTGAAAGTTGTTCTGACTGTATGTCTAATTTACAGTTTAAAGCCACGACGACCATGATGATAGTTCAAGGATGGTGCCAGAATAGCTTGCCAAGCTATTTTGTCACCACCCTTAAACTATCATGGTCGATTCTTATCTTGTAGTGAGTCAGTGGCATGCTTTCTTATTGACTGTGCCTATTTGACCCATTGATTTTGCCAATCGATGATCTTTGGGTCAGTGAAAGGGTGCTGAAATGAGAACACGTGGTGACTGTAGCATTAGTGCAAGGGCACACTGCCTGCGACCTGAGTCAAGGACATTTTCTCTGTTGAGCCAGACGGCTCTTTGATATTCTTGTGTTTGGATGGTTACCGTCGCTCCGGAACTTTCAGCGTCAGCGGAGCTTAGGGATATGGATCGACCGTGAATCTCAGCGCCAGTAGTATCCATCGACCGTGATAGCTCACGGGCGTAGTGCATGTGGTTGGTAAGGCGAGAAAAACTGTGACGATCAGATTATCCCCAGCAAATTCAACCTTAAGAAGGCAAAAGACAATAATTCAGTTTTTGTGTAAAGCGAGATTTTCATTGTATTGCGATGAAAATCTCGCATTTCACAAAATGGACTTAGTTTCTTTGCCTTCAGAAGGGCAGATTATTGTAGGGAATGATTGGCTAACGAACTTCTCATATGAGAACCTTGATTTTAATTTAACCTATATAATTTGGAATACACCATTGTGCAAAATAAGTTCGACTAAAATAGCTCAAGGGTAGTGCCAGAATAGCTTGGCGCCTCTAGGCGCCAAGCTATTCTGGCGCCACCCTTAAACTAAAGCCATTGGTCTCTATTATTATCTGTAAGCACTATAATGTAGCTTGCACATGGCAGTGTACAATTTTGAAGCTTTTAGCCTCAGTATGATATGGGTTAAGCAGTGTTACAAACTATAACTTCACAGTGTCAGCCGCTGAGATGGCGATCTTTCCGCAAAAACAAAGACGCCTTTTGAATCAACCAGAAACGGTCAGCCATTCGCCTCTGGAAGGGACAGGTTGTTAGAGACCATTAGCCTGCTGATTTCAGTCTGCTGACTTCAAAGGCGTCTTAGCCGCGCTAGTCTGATGCTGTGAAACTCAGTTCTATTGTGTCCAGCGGTTTTGCACATTACTCCGAGATTTACCATTGTGACCACATTTCCTCAAGTTAACGTGTGCCCAGTAAGCACAAGGCATTGTGCCTTCTGTGACAGTGGGATAGGTGGAAACCATGTGACAGTCCTCGTTGGCTTGTGGTCCACGGTGCAGCTTGAGACAGCCGTCAGAGAGAGAGATTCTCATGAGCCCTTCGCAGCAGCAAGAGCCACACGAGAGCCTGCGCCTCTGACAAAGTAACCGCATTTACTCGCATGCCTGCAGCTTCGAAAGAAGGGACCTCATCGCTGGTGCATAAACCTGAAACAGGAAGTCACAATTCAGTGGAGAGAAGGTTTTTTTTTTTCCCTCGTGCGAAGATCTTTGTGGTTTGGGCGTACGGTCGTACTGTTACTTGAATTTAAAGGTGGTGTCTTGTAGCCTTTTCGCAGTCTCTTTTAGTAAGGCGCACGATTGACTCTCGAGACGGGCCGCTATCGGGATGCAGCACGTCTCGAATATGGTACTCTTTGTACAGTGTATTTGAGAATCCACATATTGTTGTTGATCTCGTTGCCTCTTGTGAGAATCTTTGGTTACTTTCAGCAGCTTTAGACCGAGTCTTTGTCTCTTTGTGCTCTTATCAGTGATTTTGTACCTTATGGCTCGAATACATAAGTCCCAAAATCACAGACCAACACACACGTAACGCGTTTGGTGTGTCAGCGAAGACTCTCAGACTAGGACCGCTTCGCTGTCGGCTCTAGAGTCTTTGGCATCAGGCTTGATCGTTTCGTGTCACGTGGCTTTTATCCAGAAGGTTCCAGCCGATTAAATTTGTGGGTATCGGGATTTGAAAGGAAGAGGAGAGGAGGTGAAAAAAAAGGTACAGATTTTTTAAAAATTTATTTAATGGAAAAATGTAGGCAATTACAGGAAGTGTCATTGGAATACATATTGTTCGGAAATCAGAAGTAAGCCACAATCGCGCGTTTCGACGAAAATAGGGAATTAACCCTTTTAGCCCCAAGGTCCCATTTTTCAAATTTAGGAGGTGTTGCCTAAACGATTTCCTAATGTATTATTACATATGGCAATAAAGTTCTATCGTATCTTATCTTAATGACTATGTACCAGTTGCAGGAGATGAATTGACCATGATAATTCAAGGGTAGTGCCAGATTAGCTTGGCGCCTTCAGCCGCCAAGCTAATCTGGTACAACCCTTGAATTATCATGTTCAATCTGTCTCCTGCTGTAGGGACTCGGGGCTAGATGGGTTAAAAGCCAGGACAAACATGCAATGTGAAATGAAAAGTACTTGAAATTGCACGTGTTTCTACAAAAAGGTGGATTAAAAGCCCGGACAAACATGCAATGTGAAATGAAAAGTACGTCGAAATTGCACGTGTTTCTACAAAAAGGTGGATTAAAAGCCCGGACAAACGTGCAGTATGAAATCAGAAGTAGGTCAAAATTGCACGATCTATTTACGATAACAGTGGATTAAAAAGCCCGGACAAAAATGCAATATGAAATCAGAAGTAGGCCAAAACTGTGTTTTTGGACGAACACGGTTGATTAAAAAGTCCGGACAAACATCCGATATATCGCATGTTTGTCCGAACTTTTAACCCTTCGCGTGTCGGTAGTGGTTTTTATCGCGATGATTCCTGTAGGAATCATCGCGATAAAAACCGCTACCGACACGCATTACAGGAATCATCGCGACTTAAACCGATTCCGACACGCAAAGGGTTAATCCACTGTTTTTCGTCGAAACGCATGCAATGTGGACTTACTTCCGAGTTCCGTCTATTTATGTCTGTTTTGCTTGCGGTCAATCAGAACTGTTCAGTGCAGCCGCACTCACTATTTTTTTACTTGTTGAGGGCACAAAAAAATGCCGCCTGATAATCATAGGGGCCAATACTGTCGGAGGAAAGGGGGTCGCTGATCGTCTTGAGCGGCGCTTGTCTGTGAAAAGGCTAACGGAGAGAACGTTAGATGCCTCGGGAAACCGCTAATCTCCAGTGTTGACAGATGAATTCTCACTCCAAACATGTCGGCTTTCCCGCTTCACGCCAGAAAATTTGGCCGTCATTCCAAGTTCCAAGCTTCATTCACATGCTTTGGAAGCTTGGGCGGAGAAAGCTTGGGAGGGTGAGGTCGATTTGTCGTGTGTGGTGATTTCGTTTGTGCTGACTGCTCACTGTGGATGAGGAACAGTGAAATGTGGAATTACCTCATACATGAACCGTAGGCTGGGTTTGAGAAATGCTTTTTCACGTTTGTCAGTGCACTGTGTTTATTTCAGCTCCCTCACTGTAAAACAAGACCTTGTCATGTTTTACAGTAATGAGAAGAAATATATTGACGAGCAAAAGAAATGCGACATTTTTGGAATCATCGGAAACAAGTGTTTCCGATGATTCCAGAAATGTCGCATTTCTTTTGCTCGTCAGTGTGAATACAGTGCCTTATGATAAACATTGTAAAAATGCATTTCTCTACACCAGGCTGTGATATGAACACTATGAGTATCAGTATACGCCTTGCTGACTGTCGTGGTCTATCCACATATTGTGTTAGTGTGTCAGGCTGATTGTGGGTATGTATTAACCCTATAACTGCTAGTACTGACGGCACCGCTGGGCGGAAAAGACGCGTAACTACGTGTCTTTTCTGCCTAGTGGTATCGTCAGTAGCAGTCAAGTGGTTACGCGAAAACAGTGATACCAGCCGTGTTACTGGACGTGTCTCAACTTCACATTCTGGATTCTTCTTTTGAAAACTGGAGAAAATGACGACATCGGTTATTTCCCAGCCTGTACTGCTGCTTGCCGTGGGATTAAAAAACAAACGAACAACAATCGTTTCACCCCAACCATCAGGTGCGTTCCGCTTGAAGAGTGTTTAACTCATTCTACCCCATCACCGAAATCCACACATTTTGCCGTTGTCCTCTGAAGACTGCATTGGAGTGCAGGACACAGATCGACCATGATAGTTCAAGGGTGATGCCAGAATAGCTTGGCGCCTACAGGCGCCAAGCTATTCTGGCATCACCCTTGAACTATCATGGTCGATCCTTATCTTGCTGTGGTGTGTCTGGGGTAGAATGAGTTCAACTGTTTTACATTGTTTAATTTCGCTGATAAGGACAGCGTAATATCAAACATGTGTCTCGATGGACATTTTCAGTGGAACATTTGGACTACGTATGTGTGCTGATCTGTGAATGTGGACCATACGTAAGGTCCAAAATCACAGACCAGCTCACGGTGTTTCTGGGACATGGACGCAGTGTGGAATAATGTACGTCCCAGTGATTTTGTGGACTAAAGGATCGTGTCAGGGTTAAAGGCGGCCAGGGTGGGATCTCTGGGATAAAAGTTGTTCGGTTGTCATCACGCATTTAATCCCGTCAGCCCACACTATAGTGACTAGGGGATGTAGCAGTCTCGGAAATCTTATACTGGGCGTGTTAAACCATTCAGCTATGATATGACGTTAGAGGACGGGGGTCAACCGTGGTAGTTTAAGGATGGTGCCAGAATAACTTGGCGCCTCTATGCAATTGATACTCTTGACAATCATTTCTTGCCAGGATTTGGAACTGCATTGGAGTGGCACATAATTTTTTCAATGAAAAGATGTATTGCAAGTGCGAGTGAAGATGGCAGAACCACGTTTATCACGTACAGATCGAGGAGAGCAGGGTACCATCAACTTCTCTGAAGATACCTGGATTGCTTTCGCATGCTTCTGCCATGGTACTTTGGATAAAAGTTCAAATGATTCGATTTTCTAAAGATATGCAGAGCAGTACATGGCGTAAACAGCTAGTATTCAAGAAAATGAGTTAGCCCTTTGTGTGTTCTACGGTGTTAAGGTGGGAATGCATGACATATTCGAAAGGAAAAAAATGAACATGATGTAAATGCATACACAATTCTGAAAGTGAACAGGTTGGTGGTGCATAATGCACGACATTTCCTTTGCTCGAGACGTAACAGCAGTTGCAAATTTGCCTTGCAAAACCGGCGCTATATGTTAAGGGACCAGCGGGGTTTTGCCTTGAAGCAGCTGGGAATGAAGGTGTGCGAGAAACTTAAAAGTTGTGACAGTGCAGTGAAACGGGTGAATCCAGGAAGTTTCACAACTGATCAGGGTCCTGTTCCTCAACGGTGGTGTTTAGCCGTAGATTACCTTTGCGCCTAAAGGGCCACGAAAGAGTCTGTAGTTCTGTCTTGACAGATTTTTTCCTGCTACCCGTGTATGCACGACAACCGAGCATTACATGCATAAACGCCGGGATTAGGTGACAGACTTGCCGCGTGGAGATTTTTTTCTTGACAGTGTTAGGCCTCTGTTCGTGCGTCCTTCCAGTTTGATCAGCCTTATGGATATCAAAAGCACCTGCAGGCCCTCATCTACCCACCTTCAAGAGGCATAGATTCTCATGAGCTCCTGCATTCGCAGGAGCTCATGAGAATCTATGCCTCTTGTCTGCAGAAATCACCTCATTTACATCGTTAGTTCGATGGAGTCAGCCCGGTGTGTCTGCGAATGAAATCAGAAACAACATTATAACTGTCAAAACTAACGAGCCATTGACAGTTCCGTTGACGTAAGTGGCTTTATATTTAACCCCTTTATTGCCGGAACACAGCGAGCAGCACCTAGGTGCAAGAGGCATATATCCTGGGATCTAATCCTCATGCTGAACTCACATTGCACCTACGTTCTCTAGACGGATGAGGTTCTTGAAGTTAGTGTGCTTTCAAACACACGTTTGTTTGGCCTTTTTTTAGTGCGATTTTTTGTTTTAAATTGAAGCTACTAAACAGACATGGGAGGCTGGAGGCAGAAATACTGTCTGTGTTGGACAGTTGTTTACGTGTGCGACCAATTTTTGCTCTAAGAACTCAGAGTAGATATGATACAGTATGAATTGTTATTTTGTGTTTAGTCATTTCTGAATACAGGGTTTTATTTTATTACATTTTTTTCATCGTGGTCCCACTACTTTTACTTCTGCTCAACTGCACAAATAAGTTGTATTGTAAGTAACCGATTTTTGGCTTGTAAGTGTAGTACTTTGCCGGTCTGATGTGACATATTCAACACCGAAGAGTAACGACTGTTGGAAGCAGGAATGCAATACTTGATATTCTTAGATATTCTCATGCAGGGAAAGGCAAGAGGATAGGTTCATCGATCACTGCCGTAGGAAGGCAAAACACACGAAGTCCGCTTTCGTGAAAAGCGATATTTTCAATGTATTACAATGAAAATTTCGCTTTTCACAAAACATGGACTTGTCTTTTGCCATACTAGGGCACTTTCGGCCCCCGCTCCTTCTCAGTATACGGTCCATCCACCTGGAACACTCTCCCACACTCTCTCCGTCAGAAACACTCTCTCTCCTCCTTCCAGTCCGCCCTCAAAACTCACCTCTTTCAACAGTTCTAGCACTATATCACCACACTCCCCACCCCAAGCTGACCGTCGTAATGTTTTTTCACTATTTGTGGTACGTGAGTCATTGTCTAAAGCGTGTGCATGAGTGTGCGAGTTGTGAGTGCGCGCTTAGAGTTATAATTATTATAAGATAAGCGCATTAAATACCGTAATTATTATTATTATTGCAAGTGGCATTTTTAAAGATCTTGAGAGCGACAAAGACAGACTGAGAGCAGTGTTTGAATTAGGCTTCGATTTCACAGCTGGATACTTTGAACTTCGACCCTCACCGATTTTGTAACTGGATCAGGCAGACACATGTGTTTCTAAGACACCGCCCATATCACGCTGCACTGTATTTTAACGTCTTGATAATACAGACGGTCGCATTGAACGACACATTTGGCAGTGAATACTCAACATCCGCACAACAACAACATCATAGGCGGATCAACCGTAATAGTTTAAGCGTGGACACTACGCCAAACATCTCCAGGAGGCATAGATCTCTGCCAATTGGAGATGTTTGGCGTCTTGGAAGTCGTTCGGCGCCAAAGCTATTCTGGCATCGTCCAGGATCTATCATGGTCGTTGTTTCTCGTTAACTGCAATGTAGTCTGCCGAGTACAACATTCAAATCAGGGGATTTCGACGGTGAGGCCTTGGTGTGTTAACTCATTCGAGACGTGCCGCATCTGGATACGCGGCACGTCTCGAATGAGTCAAGATATTTACCGTTCACCCGTATGCTTTTCGACGGAGAGTGGTCGTGCATATGACTATGTAGGATTTACGACCGCCTCTATATTGCATCACTACTCGCCTTTAAAGGCCCACTACCGCCGTAACTGTTCAAATATACACTTCTGTAACAACGGTTATGAAACGCTACACACAGGTCTAGTTATGGTTCATTTGGACACAGAAGAATCCAGTTCAGCACACGTCGTCTTTATAGCAAGTAACCTGACAATGACTCCACTCCGTTCTATAAACACAGTGTTATCAGTAGGAGAAACAGCTACAAATAGTTTGAAACGCTAACCCTTGCACAGAATAAATAAGTGCTATTACGCATGTGCTGTTGCTGTGTGTCCAAACTGCTGTGAAGTTCATTAGGTGTGTCGACAAGACATAACAAACACAAATGGTGCAGAAACTGACGTGTCTTCAGATTTATGCTTAATGGTACTTTAATGTTATTCATGACAACTTGAGCTAGTAAAAGCTTGGTCGAGCGTTTCCGTGCTTTTGTCCTCCTTGTTCCAAGTACTAGCTCAAATTGCAAGATGAACCGATGCCCTTCTTGTCCGTCGATGCCCTTCTTGTCCGTTGTATTTTCTTGTCGAAGTCAGTCCAGTGTGGAATCATGTTTTAGTTTTAAAGTCACGCGATCCATACGCCAGTGACACTTGTCTATTTAGACATGATGTTATACTGCTTCAAGATTATTATAGTGTATATGTGTTATTACACCTCTGATAATACCCAATACGAGCACGGGTGACAGAGTAAGTCAGTCCTGTCATAACCTTTCAGTGACCGTCTCCGGTGCGGTACGGCCTACATAGTGCATTGAATACGATCCCTTGTGTGTTTTAGTGCTTTTAATTAACTCATTCTACCCCAGACACACCACAGGAAGATAAGGATCGACCATGATAGTTCAAGGGTGATACCAGAATAGCTTGGCGCCTATGGGCGCCAAGCTATTCTGGCATCACCCTTGAACTATCATGGTCGATCTGTGTCCTGCACTGCAATGCAGTCTTCAGGGGACAACGGCAAAATTTAAGGATTTCGGTGATGGGGTAGAATGAGTTAATAAGTTTCTGTGAAAACGTGGACCCTTTTGCTGAGGTAGTGAAAGACACGTGGGTGGTCTTTGATTTTGGATCTTACGGCCCTGGGCCGTAAGGTACAAAATCACACACCTGCTCGCGCTTAGAGATGAATACAAGCTTGAATGACAGAATATGAGGACATCCTTCTTTGCCATAAAGTTGTAATACAAGCCGGAATGACAGAATGCTAATATGCAGCGTAAGGGGGGTTCTTACAGGAAAAGGGGGATGTTATAACGTACTTTTGCAGACTTTACACCGCTTTACCTTTGCTGTGTAAAGAAACACAGACGAAAAGAGAGTTTTAGCACGAGGCATAAATCCTCATGAGCCCCCGCAACTTGCGGGGGCTCATGAGGATCTATGCCTAGTGCAGATAGCGCGTGTTCGGTGAATGAGTTTGTAGGCAAACCTGTTCTGGCAAGCGAGGATCGTGTGTATTATACGGCTATGAAAAATAACTGGTGCAGCCTTTTCAATGCTTCTTTTTATACAGGCCTTTAACGAACCCTTTTCAGCTGCGAGAGGCATATATGCTCATGAGCCTGCAGGCAAGATGTACGCCTCTTTTGATAAAACCGACCTCATTTATATCATTGTAGTGTTTTCTTTTTCCTTACAAGAAGGGGGTTAGGGAGACTTCACATTTGTTTGCCTCGTCCGTGTGCCTATTCACGCAACGTCTTACCAGTGTGTTGTTGATTGAAAGCTGTGGGTCTTCAGACTAAGACATCTTTTACAGGCGTGAATATGGACCCTTTTCAGCGTAAGGGAGGCTCGTTTTAGCTTTAAGGAAAGGCAAGGACATCTTTTACAACTGTTAATTCAGACTTTTTTTTATTGGAAGGAAGGGGTGTTCCAGCTAAAGGACGTGTGCAGTGAAATCACCTTGAAGAGTTTGATAGGCAATTACTCTTCACACCTGTGAGTTGTGCGTCTCATTTTACCACGGATTTGGCACCCATAAAGTACTTGAAGAGGTATGTGACTGGGTATTGTTTAAACTCATTCGAGACGTGCCGCTTCCGGATGCGCGGCATAAAGCCGCGTCTCCGGAAGCGGCACGTCTCGAATGTGTTAACCCTTATCATTCGGAATACACCAGTGTGTGAAATAAGTTTGACGAAAATAGTTCAAGGGTAGTGCCAGAATAGGTTGGCGCCTCTAGGCGCCGAGCTATTCTGGCACCACCCTTGAACTAAAGCCATTGATCTATATCTGTAAGTAATATAATGTAGCTTGCATATGGCAGTATACAAATTTGAAGCTTTTAGCCTCAGTATACTATGGGTTAATTTAATTAATACAGTGTTTCAAGTGTTCCCTTTGCTGTGACGTTGAAATGGTGCGTTGAAAACTTATTTACAACTGCAAATCTAATTTTCGCGGCTTTCTGGACTGTCAGGGTGCAGTGAAATCAAATCTCGCGATGTGAACATTTCTTCAAAATTTCTTCAGTGTTTGCGCATTCTCCGGACAAAGTTTGAGAGGTCTACGTTGTGCAGGATTGTACCATAATAGTAGGGAAAGGTGTTTAACATAATAGGGAAAGCATGCAGAAATGTGTAGAGCAATCGCCTTTAAGTGCTTTGCGTTCGTGTCATTTCCCACCTGCTGTTTCGCGTGCTACGTTCTCTGACAAATCTGTAGGGTTGGTTTTCAAGTGTGTCATTTACAACCAAAACAAGGAAGACTGTTTCAGCAGAAGGATAGGCGATTAGGTGCAGGGAGTAGTTACCATCTACTTCAGATTCGTCGGTCATGCCGAAATGAGCGTTGTCCCTGCTATTGTGGTGTTGATCTCATTAAGCCCTGACGTCTTACAACGACCGGGATAGTTCAAGGTTTGAGCCAAAAGCTACGCAGGCACAGTCCGTGAACTATCATGGTGAACTTGATCATCTTTCATGTAGTCTATAGTGGACAATTCGACACAGGAATTTCGACTGTAGGGCTTGACGTGGTCCATCCACACACTGGTTGCCTCCCTCGATTCGCTACCGCTGATCAGCGGTAGCGAATCGAGGAAGACAAACCAACGTGAGATCCACTGTGTTACAATGAGTTCTTGCGGCTATTTTAGTCGTGCTGGTTTGAAAAAAAAAGAAGTATTATTATTTTGTAAATGTTTTTGATTGTAAATGCTCGAAAACGCAGACATCAAGCGTGCTAGCTGGTCAGAAGTTGTTACAATCTTCGTTCATTTTTAAGTCCCTTCTATTTATAAGGAACTTTTTAGGACGGGTCGCGGTGAGGCGAATTTAATAGCGTGTCCATGATGTCAAAGGCGGGTAGGCCTTATCCGCTGACAACTGAAGTAACAAGAAAAAAAAATTACGTGATGGCTAATTACGCCAAGCTCGCTGCTGAACGCACATTTGGCGCGAAACGCTGTGTGTGTGTGTGTGTGTGTGTGTGTGTGTGTGTGTGTGTGTGTGTGTGTGTGTGTGTGTGTGTGTGTGTGTGTGTGTGTGTGTGTGTGTGTGTGTGTGTGTAAACACGAAAATCTCCGATATTGCTGTACGCACAAGCTTGAAACTTGGCGAATTACTTTCTTCAAGGGGTGGCTAAGAGAGCCTCCGAGCATATTGTAACGTGATGTCTCCTTGAAGACATAAAGGACCGTTTATAGAAAGTCGGAATTAGACCCAGATTAGAGTCCGTAATTTTTGTCATATTTGCTTAAAATTTTGCAAATAGTTAGTTTGGAGAAAGACATTGGATGAGTTCGTTAGCCAGCTTTGTACCTCTTCAATTTTTGGAATAATAATTAATTCATGTTTTTTCTAGTTTTGGATCCACTATATGCTCCCATCAATCAGCACATCAATCATTGTAGAACAAAACAGTCAGCCCTAGAAGAGGCTGCGTGCCTTTCGGATGAGTGACGTGAAACATCAATTTCGCCACTGTGTACACGGCGTCCTGAGACTAGCGATGCCATGACTTCAAGCTTATAGTGACGTCATTTTGCTGCTCGTGCTATTTTTTCCCCCCAGAATTCCTGTCGCTACTCCAGCCCACAGAGCGTACTAATGGCGGGAAGCGCCGTGTGTCCGTCTTTATTTGTGTGTGACGGCGTATATTTTGATCAGATGTTCGCTTAGAGAGGAGGGAAATGGATCAGAAGGATAAGCTTAAAAATATGAACAACTGTGAATGTTCCTTAAAGAAAACCGCATGTAAGCTCCAAACAATACGGTAGACTTTGGGATGAAATCCTCATCTTGTTCAACAGGAGATATTTCAACATCAGAATCAGGTCAGAGACAAAAGGTAGAGACTTTTGACAGCGAGGACAGCTCATATATAGAAGGGACTTTGTGGGTTATGGTTCATCCCATCTTGTTAACATTACAAAATGTATCAAAGATCACCTCTGTCATTACACTTCGCAAATGTTTGCCTGGAGGCAAGGTTGTTGCTATATTCAGAAACCGATACATGCACAGGTAGGGTGAATGCTAACAGTGGGCCAGCTTATTACGTCACTTACCGTGTTGACCGCGAGTGGGAGGTTTTTGAATAACGTAAGAATTCCCGTCGGATGTCACTGTCGTGTTGCAACACTGAAGTCAAATTCTCGGCCTCAGAGGTGAGGAGCTTTCGACTACAAAAAACTGCATTGTCAGCATCCTGGCATATATTTGTGAACAGAGGAGAGAAAGATCAATACAGTACAACGACACACACATTTCTCGAAATTTATTGAGATCAGAGAATTAATCTCATTCGGGATGTGCCGCCTCCGGATACGCGGCTTAAACCGCGTATCCGGAGGCGGCACGTCTCGAATGAGTTAAATAAGCACTGTACATTGGTGTATATCTGTTTCTAGCCCCAAAACTGATAGTTTATAAGGGGATAAATATGGATACATATAGTGAAATTGAAATTTATATGAGTACCATACAGCCGGATCGTACACCATACTTTTCAGAGTTAACCCATTTACTCACAAGTCGACGTCCCCAAATTTTGGAGGTGTCACGTAACGACTATGTATCAGTAGCAGGAGATAGATCGATCATGATAATTCAAGGGTAGTGCCAGATTAGCTTGGCGCCATCAGGCGCCAAGCTAATCTGGCACTGCCCTTGAATTATCATGGTCGAATTATCATGGTCGATCCATTGCCTGCTGTAATGCGTCGGGGCTAAATAGGTTAACAGTGGTTATGGAAAACTGTTACTGATTTGTGTATTATGGTTCTGGGCTATCATCGATTGTCTTCATAAAAGGAAGGTGGATATGTTATGTTACTCAACAGGTTTTAACTTAAAAAGTGTTAGTTGTTATTTTGTTCCAGTTTGGCTGGTCAGTTTTGTTTTGAACCGTCCACTCGCTTTTGCGTTGATGATGCGTGGCATTTATCTCAAGTTCAAATGATATTGAACAGAAAAACTAATTATCTCTTCTCAGTTCTGTCACAGATACTGTAGATTGACACACATTGTGAAAACGCGTTTGTCGACCCGAAACTCCTGTGCATAGTGGCAGTGTGCGGGCGATGTCGCGGTTAGAGAGAACAAACAAAACTGTGAATATTTCCCCGCGTGTAACATCTGTTTCCAAGCCTGTCACTGAGTAAATGGCGTGTATTCTCACATCAGCCGCACTGGCAGACTACAGCCATACACCAGGTACACTTATCTAGGTGTGTATGTTGGAAAAGGACTGTTATGTGGAAAAAAAAGACTGTGCTGACTTCTTGCCGAATGAATGTTTTCAAGCATGACTCCGGCGTGGTGGATATAGGTGAAAGTAGGCAGAGGTAACACGTTTTCACATAGAAAGTGTAGGTGCCGTGACAAACGCCGGGCAAAGTGTGCAAGACTTGAATGTAAAATGCCATCGGGCCGACGCCGGCCGTGCGCGGGCCAGCAGCGGTCGACGTCGGCCCGATGGCAATACGCGCACGTAGATGTTAGGTGTATGTAAGAAAGAAAAAAATAGTACTGACATGCACATTTTAAATGCGTTTTCATCTTGCCCTATATTCAATACAGTGATGCGCGCAGGTCTGTGATTGTGAACCTTACAGCTCCAGAGCCGTGCGGTCCAAGATCACAGACAGGCCAACAATTAGGCTATAAACAGGCACAGTTTTGTGACGAGTGATGGCATGGACAATACCGTTTGAAAAGCCGGTTATTTTCAGCTGTGTCACAGCTGGCGAAACTCAAGCGTATGTTCTGTGCATACACTTCCAAGTTCCATGCGGTCTTCACGCCTCTTGTTCGGCCGCAGAATCTGTGGACTAGCGCGATGCTGTATTGATGAAACGTTTCGTCTATGACTGATTTTAAACCACAAACTGTCCTGCATATCATATACATGACAGTTGTTTGGTAAAATGACATTCTTGAACCATTTTTGTTGTACCCATAATGTCTTGCGTTGCCTGGCACGTGACTTGCTGAACTCCGTTGCAATACGGTATGTAGGGAAGAAAAATCGGCCTCATTGACAAAATTATCAAGTGAGGACACAGTTCAATTAGTCAAACATCGTAAACTAGCCAGACATCGTAAACTAGACGCATGTGCACAATGGACATTCACCAGTTTCTCTCCCAAACTGGTTGTCTCCCTCGATTCGCAACTTCTGATAGCGGCAGCGAATCGAGGGAGACAGCCTGTGTGTTTCTTCCCTTGTCCATTGGCTTTGATACATTGAATGAATGTCGACATTGTACATAATTATAATGTGAAAATTCCAAATTTGGGGTTAACTCATTCGCGGGCCGCCGCATCCGGATGCGGCGGTCCTCGAATGAGTTAATCCATTAAAGACACCGCTCGGGAGACAGACCGTGACAGTTCAGGGGCGGTGCTAGAATAGCTTGGCGCTAGGTGGCAATTCCAAATTTCCGATTTGTTCTGTGAACACTTTACTGTTGAGGAGACGTATCAATGATGATAGTTCAAGGGTGGTGCCGTAATACACTAAAGGCACAAAGCCGTTCTCCGACCACATTTGAACTGCCATGATCGCTTCATATCATGCAAACTCTGTCCTATCAGAATACGTTAAGTTTAGCCCCTTAACTGCTTCTAACGATACCGTTCGGCGGAAAAGACGCGTAGTTACGTGTGGTATAAGCAGTAGCAATCAAAGGGTTAACTCATTCAAAGGGTCCTCCATCAATAGCTGCGGAAGTGTCTTATAGCGTTGCCGCTGGCAACACTATACGACACTTTCGCAGCTGTTGATGCGGGGTATCGTGGTTGAACTAGAGGGTCGTAGGCATAGCGAGGACAGTCCACAAAAACAGGTGACACAGGTGTACTGCGTGACGTGGACAGCTCGATGGACCCCTAGCTGTTTTACACCGTGTGTTTGGCGTGTCTTCCTCATTAAAACAGTACTAGCGTATTTCACGGTACAATGCTTCCGCCCATTCGGCTGTAACCGTACGAGCATTCCCAGAACACAGACGTAAATGAGGCTTATCCTTACCGCAAGAGCCCAGTGGTCGTCTTGCCGGCGGGAAGATGTCGTTTTTGAGTCGGGTCCGAGGTGGATGCTGCAGGTCGGTGTAATACGCATTTAACCCATATCATACTGAGGCCAAAAGCTTCAAATTTGTACACTTCTATAGGCAAGCTACATTATAGTACTTACAGATAAGGATATAGACCAATGGCTTAGTTCAAGGGTGGTGCCAGAATAGCTTGGCGCCAAAAGGCGCCAAGCTATTCTGGCACTACCCTTGAACTATTTTAGTCACACATTTCACACACTTGTGTGTTCCGAATGATCAGGGTTAATGTTGAGGTTACGTTTACGCCGAACGTCTCCCAACAACGAACGAGAGCGAAGTCAAAGCGGATAACCAGCCTGCTTCAACCATAAGCCGGATAACCAGCTTGTACCATAAGCCTAGACAACACTCCGAACATCTCCAAGACTCCAGTGAGCTCACGAGGATCAGCGCCTCTTGGAGATGTTCAGAGTGTTTTCTCTGATTATAGTACAAGCTGGTTATCCGCCAGAACTTCGCTCGATCGCGTTGCTTGGAGTCGTTCGGCAAAAACGCAACCTCTGAAATTCTTAAATGACCCGTAAGCCTGATCGACCCGGCCTCATTTCTTTTAACACGCCAAAATGACTCACTCTTAATCGACTCGTGATGAATTTGGCGTACGGCAATGTACGCCGGAGTCAGTCTGGTGTGACAGTACAGTATTTTGGCGCGTTTCGTCCGCCGCATTCCGTCTTTCGCGGATGCCCGCAGCAGGTAACGATAACTCCATTAGTTTCAGCGCTAGAAATATACTGACAAGCAGAAGAAATATATTTTGGGAATCATCGTTTTGGGAATCGGTGTTTCCGATGATTCCCCAAATGCCGCATTTCTTTTGCTGGTCAGTATCTATACACCATGATAGCGCACGGGCAGCGCATGATCAGCATAGCGCCAGTCGAACGGTCAGTCCAGACGTGCACGTTTTTGAAGCTGTCCTGATCAATCCCAGAGTCTCTCACTATTTGGTATACGCAATCCGGTGAACGATTCGAAAATGTGAGCCATTTGCCTCTGGCGGTCACCGCTAACATGAAAGTGACAGGAAATGTTACGTGTATGTGCTGGCCTTTGATTTTGGACTTTGCGCCTGGATTTCGAAGTAAGGTCCAAAATCACAGACCAGCACAGATTTTTTTTGCGAAAATAGGGCGAGATAAAATTGCAGTTTAATGTGTAGGCATCGGAACAGGTCCTGTTTATTAAATGTGTGTTACATTAATACCTGCCTTGTATATGCACATGTTAAAATATTAAAATAAACCCTGCGGCTTCCCACGCATTAACTAGTATAGTTATTGTTAACCCATTCAGTCCTGACACAATATGCAAGGACATGGATAGATTGTGATAGTTCAAGGGTGGTTCCAGAATAGTTTGGCATATGTAGCGGCCAAGCTATTCTGCCACCACCCTTGAACTATCACAATCAATGTGATTTTTGCACTGTACTGTAGAACGACTGTATCGGAGATCGATTCCAGAGTTTGGGGGTTCCTACCTCAGTTCTCAATGAGTTCATCTGCGGCATCCATGTATAATGTCATAGCAGAGTACACGTTAAGTCTGTGTGCTTCATTTTAATGCAGACACCTGTTGCATTTTTAGAACGATTTTTGGAAATACGATACGCGGCTATGATGATTTTGCTGTTGCCTCATTTGGACCCCATTTAAATAGACATATTGTACTGTGAAGTCAGCAGTCATCCGGAGAGACTCCAAGCTTTTCAGACGTGACCTGTTACGTATACTGGTCGATCCTTTACCGCTACGAGTAGTATCCTGAAACGTGGACACTTAATTCTGCTCTTGAAGTGAACAATTTCCTGCAACAGTAAGTGGAATTTCGAAGTTAACCCATTTAACCCCACGGCCGCAATTCCCAGATTTTGTTGGTGTCATCTAACGACTATGTACCAGTTGCAGGAGATGGGTCGACCATGATAATCCAAGAGTAGTGCCAGATGAGCATGGCGCCTGATGGCGCCATGCTAATCTGGCACTACCCTTGAATTATCATGGTCGATCCATCTGCTGTAGGGCGTTGGGGTTAAGTGGGTTAAAGCTGAAAGTAAATGTGTATGTCAGCATTTTCTTTTGCGCCTGTCCTGTTTACAGTGCATGGGATAGTATTCTGTGATGCAGGTATTGTTGGCTCACGTGCGAAGCAAAAGTGAGTCTTATGTTTTGGGCCAGTGGTCGGTCGTCCGTCTGCCGTCGTCCGTGGTAAGCTTTAACGTTGGCATTTTCTGGGAGACTATTCAAGCCACATTCTTCAAACATGGCCCAAGGATACTTTGTGGTACGACCTTTCTAAACATACCAATTTGAGTGACCTCTCACAAAGGTCAAGGTCACAGGGGATCAGGAAATAGGTCAAAAATAGCTATATTTTGACATAATCAATTTTTTCTCAAATACTTTTCACAACTTTAAACCCAAACTTGGTACAAAGATACCTGATGGTTAGACCTTTCTATAGGTAGATCGAAGACTTTGTAGAGTGGTGCGATAGAAACTATCTTGAATTACATGTTGGCAAAACAAAAGAGATGGTCATAGATTTCAGGAATAACAAACAGCATCCCGGTCCTGTTGTTATCACGGGAACAGAAGTTGAGCGTGTAGAGTCCTACAAGTATTTAGGTGTTCTTTTTGACAATGCGCTCAACTGGAAACAAAACACAGATGCTATTGTGAAAAAAGCGCATACCCGTCTTTACTGTTTGAGAAAGCTCAGATCATTTCATGTAAGCACTCAGCTTTTACATATGTTTTACTGCTCCAGTATTGTTAGCATTCTAACTTTTGGACTGACGTGCAGTGGGAGAAATTTATGTAAAAGAGATCAACATCGCCTTAACAAAGTAATCTGGAAAGGTATTCCCCAATTTTTGCAAATTTTTCAACCAAATTTGGTACAAAGATAGCTGATGATAAGACCTTCCTATGCATACTATTTTAGTTGACTCATCGCAAAGGTCAAGGGTCACGGGGGGGGGGGGGCGGGGGTTGACAGATGTGTGAAAAATGCTTACATTTTTAGAAAACATGGATTTTGCTGCTGCAGAAGTCAACCCTTGTCACAAAGGTCACACATATGTAAATCGGTCATACACGTGAGCCATAATGGCTTTGCCTTTTTTGTTCGGTAATTGAAATGCTAAAGGCCCACTACCGCTGTAACTGTTCAAAGATACACTTCTGTAACAGATGGTTACGAGACGCTACACACAGGTCTAGCTATGGTTCATTTAGACACAGGACAATCCAGTTCAGCACACGTCGTCTTAATATCAAGTAGTCTGACAACGACTCCACTCCGTTCTATAAATACAATGCTATCAGTACGAGAAACAGCTAAAAATAGAATGACACACTAACGGCTGCACAATATAAATAAGTCCGATTACGCGTGTGCTTTTGCGGCGTGTCCCAGCTGCTGTTAAAGTTCATTAGGTTTGTCGACAAGGCATAATAAACACAAATGGTGCTGAAATGTGTCTTCAAATTTAGGCGTAATGGTACTTTAAACTATACTCTTTTGAAAGTTTCTTTTTCACTATTCAGCATTTGTATGTCAACATCAGCGTGTCTCTTTTGTCCCACCGCAATGAAAAGATCGGCTAAAAAGGTAAACACGCTATTGTTTTCCTAGTGATTTGCCATTGACATAGTTTGTGTAAAAACCTATTGCCGATACGCGCGTTACGTCGGCATATTTGCTCAGCTGACTCCTATCGTCAGTCGCGTGCGATAGTCCGGATAAGCGAAAGGCCCTCGTCCTGACGTCGGCATGTGCACGGGCCGATTGTGGCCGACGCCGGCCCGATAGACTATTGCGTAGTTGGAGCGCCTTGCATCTGGCTGCATCTCACGACAGAAATATCAAGTACGCAAAATCTTGACCTTCGCCAGAGTAGGCACATCATAGAGTTTAGCCGTTTGACTTTTAACCCATGTAACCAGAAAGCCGTAGTTTGAGGTGTCGCATAACGGCTTTGTACCAGTTGCAGGAGATGGATCGACCATGGTAATTCAAGGGTAGTGCCAGATTACCTTGGCGCCGACACTCGTCAAGCTAATCTGGCTCTACCCTTGAATTATCATGGTCGACCCATCTCCTGCTGTAATGCCTCAATGATAAATAGATTAACAATGTTGTTGAGACTTAGAATGGCTCTTCTTACGCCATCTAGGTGGTGGATACGTCTCCGGCAGGTGGTGCTGGGCAGGAAGTGACAAAGTTAGCTACTATTATCTTGGGCGTGATTCGCACCTTAATCAGTTGATACCGGCATCATTTCTGGCCTATTAATATCTTGTATTTATATCGTAAACATGCGCGCATGCACACGTACTGTTTCGATGAAACTTGTGCCGTGGAGTTACAAGTTTGAGAACGGATCCGAACTCAGCCTAACAAGGTAAACGTGTATATATATATTAATATATATATATATTTTTTTAAAAAAGCTTGGACAGACAGTTAAAGCGCTGAAAATTGATAGAAGTGTGCCTTTGTAAACGTGTATACATTAACCAAGATACGAACTGTGTGAATACATTCCGTTGAAATATTTCTCTTTTTACGTTCTGGGAAAACGTGAAATAAAAACTCGCGCTTTTCAAAGGGTGTGAAAGCAGACATTCAGGTTATTCCATTTAACATGTTGCGTGTCGTCGTTTGACATAAAAGCGTTTTATGATTGGAGGTATGTAGCATTATAATACTGTAGCAACGGCTGTTTGGACAGAAGCTGTGTGGTAAAACTAGATAACGGATCATCCGAAAAAGACATCTTTCGTTGAATGACTTTGATCATCCCGAAGTATATCACATTGTGGGTGTAATATGTTAACTCATTCAGCCCGATCACATTGTGGGTGTAATATGTTAACTCATTCAGCCCGACAGGCGCCAAGCTAATCTGGCACTCCCTTGAATTATCATGGTCGACCCATCTCCTGCTGTAATGCGTCAGGGCTGAATGGGTTAAATAAAAAGGAAAAACAAGCAGTCGCAGTCGCCTTGCGCAAGACTTCGCCGTTGAAAATGTGTGTGTCTTGTGAATGTGATGGTGTGATGGTGGCTGCCGATGCAAATGTAGGCGACTGTCTCACCTTGCCATCCCATTGCGTACAATTCCATCGGGCCGACGTCGACCGACGTTGGCCCGCTCACTGCCGTGCGCGGGCCAACGGCGTCCGACGTCGGCATGGTAACCTGTTCCGCATTCGGATGAAAACTCTTCTTACGGATTTGAAGCCATTGCAGATCGTATGTGTTTTTTTTTCTTCTTCGGCGTCAAAACACACGTATGCTTGAGAGTAGCTTTCATGCGCTGTCAGCATTTGGTCAGATTCCTCTAATTTTTTCCCCTGTGAAAACGGTAACCTGGAGACATCGCATACATGCCGCTGGCGTGATGTCCAAACTTTATTGACTCATTATTCCGAGAACTGAGACTCTGGTGATCTTGTGTGAAATGATATCTCGTGTTGGAGAGACGTTGCGAGGTTTCATGTAGCAGATGAAAAACGAAACGCAGACTTGACAGGATGCATCAGTGACGTAAATGGCTGGAAAGTGTTATTCCGCGATCACGTAACCTGTGTGTGATGATTGCGTTTCACCGCCTTAATCTTTTGGCTGTCGGTATCGGTTTTTGACGCGATGATTCCTGTCGGAATCATCGCGACAAAAACCGCTGCCGACAACCAGCGGGTGACGTGAAACAACGAAAGCTGTATAGTGTATGGCTTCTGTTCTTCCGTTCTTTGGCAGACTTTTTCTAAACGCCAGATGTCTGTCCTTTACCATTCTTGCGTAACTCAATCCACTTCTGGCGTGAAAACTTACAAATAGACAGCGTTACAAACAGAAACGTTGGCACATTTCAATAGCAGATTCCTTTCTATGTTCGACTGTTCACTTTTTAGTATGGATGTAGACCGTCTGATGATAAAATCGAAGAAGATTACGCAGTCGTTTGTGAACTGGTAAAAAAAGGGTCATGTCTCGCGTCCCGAAACTCTCGCTATCATATTCCCACTCAAGGGAATGATAGAGGAGTTTAAAACCGCGAGGTATGACAGTTCTCCATGGAAATGGTAGAGGGATTTTCAGACCGTGAGGTATGACCGCTCTCCAAGGGAATGGATGAGAGGGATTTCCAGAACACGAGGTATGACCGTTCAACAAGGGAATAGTTTAAAGGGAGTTTCAGACCACGAGGTATGACTGTTCAACAAGGGAATGGTTTAGAAGGATTTTCAGACCACGAGGTATGACCGTTTTATAAGGGAGTGGCATAGAGGGATTTTCAGACCGACGAGGTATGACCGTTCTACAAGGGAGTGGAATAGAGGGATTTTCAGACAACGAGGTATGACCGTTCTCCAAGGCAATGGTATAGAGGAAATTTTAGGCCGCGAGATATGACCGCGCTCCGCTTAATTATCTTTGAGTGCGTGTTGCAACTCTATGACTTGAATTGTAGGCCGATCGGCTGTAGTCATTTATCAGCTTGCTCCTTTCCGAAAGTAGAAAGACTACAAAGAGGCCGCCCCATTTCCTATCACTGTTGATCGTGCGTTGTGTTTCGCTGGAACTTTAATCCTCTTAGAGCGGAGGGAAATATTCAGCTATAATATGCCGTATCGTGGGGCGGTCCGTGGCGCAGCGGTAAAAGCGGCTGCCACCAATGCTAGAGGTGCGAGGTTCCGGCGTCGGACCTTTCTCCTCTAATAAGTGTCGCCGTTAATTCGGGCGGATCGTCGGGGGTTCTTTCTCCGGATACTCCGGCTCTTCCTCCCCCACGACTTTGGTATAAATTTCAGCCCACTTAATCAAATTTCAGATATAAACGATTTGAATTTCCATAACTTCAGTAGCTCGCTTGAGCGTGCCCTTAGCACCACGTGAATGTTCTGTGTATATGTACAGTGTTATGAGTGAATGCGCGTGATTCTCGTGAGCGTGCTTGTTGGGTTCAGTTCGCGGCGGCGCTTTGAACCGATTTTCAATTGGGATAAAGTGCCTATTTTTTTAATGCGCTGATTTATTTATTTTATTTATTTATCGTGCCAGGTTACAAGTTGAAGTTGCAAGTTACTTGCCCTTTGCGTGTCGGTAGCGGTTTTTGTCGCGATGATTCCTACAGGAATCATCGCGACAAAAACCGCTACCGACAGGCAAAGGGTTAAAGCGGTTCTGGACAGTTCTGCCCTGTGAAGATCAGTTAGTCCATTTTTGTGAAAAGTGAGATTGTCATTGTAATACAATGAAAATCTTATTTTTCACAAAAATGGTCTTACTGTCTTTTGGCTTCATAGGCAAAGTCTTCAAAGGACAACCAGAGCCGAATGGGGATTACACCCACTATAGCTCAAGACCAGTGTATTTTTAGCTGTGCTTATGGAGAGGACATCATGGTCGTTCTGAATAGGTTGAACTAACGGTATGGACTAAAACTGCACTGTGAAAGCAGCATGCAGCAAAAAAACACATACATAAATAGTTGGTAACCAGGAAAGTGATCAAATAAACTGAATTTGACCTGCGGCGAACCGGCTGAGAAAATAAACTGCAAAAAGTTCATGACCGCATGGTTTGTGACGTAAAGGACAGGTCCAAAATAGTTGTGTGCATCTTTGAAATAAAGAAGCTTCAGTGGGTGTCTTGTGATCTAGAGAACTCCGTGTGTGACGTGCGACAGCCTTGGATTATAATGTGTTCAGTGATGATGCTATATTTTCCGCCCGCGCTTTAGGTATCGGGTGGACTCTCTTGATGTAATGACGTGTATGTGCGTGTTGGTCTGTGAGTTTGGACCTTACGGCTTTTGGCCGTAAGATCCAAAATCACAGACCATCACATTTTAACGACGGGATTTTCCTCCTACGTCTGTCAGGTGGACGTTTTTGTGACCGTGCTTGTGTTTTGGTGAAGTGATGTCTCGCCTACGTACGCTATATCTGGTGACCATGCGGCGTTTTTCTGTGAAGGGATTTCCCACCCACACTTGAGTATCAGATGGACAGGCTTCGACTACGTTCTGTTGAGAAAAAAAAAAAAAAAAAAACACGCACACAAAAACTCTCGTATACATCATAAGATGGACAGCGAGATTCGGCTGCCTGAGAAGCAGTAGACTGCCAACCATGTCTAAACCTAATGGGTGTAACGTGGATTAAGGACTCTTCTTCTTTTGCCTCCACAAAAGAACCTTTGTAAGTTCCGCGTGAATCCAAGTGGCGGCGGCGGCACCCTGGCTGAACCAGTGTCTGATGTCGTTTTGAGACCGATCGAACGTTTTTTTCAGTGAAGATCCCAGACAAACTTTGAGGAAACAAAAACCAAACATTTTCTTAGTGAAGTCTTTAGAGGTACCAGTTTTTTGAGGAAATAAGCACCCTGGGAAACGTTTTCTTTCGACGGGCCAAGACTAACCAGTCTTCAAAAACCAAACATTTTCTCACCGATGATACAGACATAGCTGTCTCTGATGTCTCCTACCCGCACAATACACGTACAATGGTCGGGGGAGACGAAGAGGAAGAAAAAGGCAGCGGGAACATGGTTTCGGACTCAACGCTGACTTCTCTGGCGATGCTGCAGACAAGACCCGCGTCCTTATATCAGTCCACGGCGGCTCTGTATTGGTCGTCAGAATCGGATACATCTGTGGGCACTTACACGGGCAGTGTGGCCAGTGAAGGAGAGGGGAGGTCACCCGTCCACGGTTCTGGGGAGGAGGTGACCCTGTCCAACGTTTTCCAGGTAGGAGTTCGCTGCCATGTAATGGATTTATGGTCATCCAAGGATGGCTAAAGATTAGATTAACCCTTTGGATGTCGATAGCGCTTTTTGTTGAGGCGATTCCTGCAGGAGTCACCTCAACAAAAAGCACTATCGACAGCCAAAGGGTTAACATTCACATCTAGTACAATTATACTCACGCACGCGCATATGCATGTACGCACACACACATACACACACACACACACACACACACACACACACACACACACACACACACACACACACACACACACACACACACACACGTGTACACGAACAGTTTACTGCCCAAGAAAACTTTGTACCTTTACTACAAAGATCAAAATCATTGAACGATTTTCCTGTTTACGTGCATAAATCAGTTCATATCCTTTTGTTTGAATTGTACACATCCTGGCTTTTTGTTGTTTTCCCTGTTTGTTATGATCTGACGTTTTTAGGTGTACGACGCGTTACGGTGTTTGTATGCCGAACAGTTTTCGAATCAGACTGCTGTGTAATTCGTTATTTAGGTCACCTTTCTATGCTGTTTTAGTTTTGTTTTACTAGCTTGTGCAGATCATACCTTTTGTGCCTGCTGTTCACTTTTCATTGCTGTACATTTAGCATGTAGCATTCATTCATGTGCTGGACTGTGATTTTTTTAATCTTACGGCTTCAAACCGTAAGATTCAGAATCACAGACCAGCTCACAGCAGTCCTCCAGGTTCAGACTTTCAATGCTGTATTGGCAGTATTCGGCTTCCCTGCTGAGTTTTACAACTTTTCCTTTGACCGAATGCAAGCCTCGTTTGTCGTCGGTTTGAATGCAAACATGTCGTCTTGTGCCGTCATAGCTGGATTAGTTGCCGGCATACTCTTTAACCCTTGGTCTGTCTGTAGTCCTTTTTGTCGCGACGATTTCTGGAGGAATCGTCGCGACATAAAGCGCTACCGATAGACCAAGGGTTGAGATCCAGTACAGACTGTGAGAGGATTGGCCTTACTCCTTAAGAATTTTACAAGCAAAGAGGAATTAAGTGGAACTGAATTCTTCATATCTGCAAGAGGCATAGATCCTCATGAGGCCCCGCAATTGGCGGGTCTCATGAGGATCTATGCCTCTTGCTGCTTGATGTCGTTTGCCACTCGAGTGATTAGATTACAAAAATATAAGGTGTTTTGCTCTAGAAGCGAAAACTGGGGATAACACTCAGTGTATTCTACCAGACCAAAGGGTTTGTATGTTGCACTGTAGGTGCTGACATACGTGAGAAATGTCTTATTGTCCTGCGCATTTTTATTTAAAAGAAATCGGGCGGAGATGTTTAGTTATAGGTAGATGTCTAAATATTATTTCCTTTTGGTGAAGTGTGTTTGGTGAATACTTTACACTTACTGCTATACAGAGGTACTCGGCAAATATGGGTGTTGGTGACAAAAGTCTTTCTTTGTGTTGCGTATTTGGAAACGATTTCAGCGAAAATGGTGACGCACTGATTATATTTTTTTTTTCACCATTCGTATCAGTATTGACCTAAAATACCAGGACATAACCCATATAATCTATGTACAGTAGAACTTGTTTTAAGGTAATGACCTTTTATTTGCATAAAAAAACAGTGATCGTAATAAAAGACAGGTGCTGTCGCAAGTGTCATTACAGACCACCATTTAGGCGGCTAAATCCTGGTCCTTAATGACTGGTAATCGCTCAAATCAGATTATGTTGTTATATAATCTTTCCAGCACAGGTTTTTGAACTCTGCAAATATTATTCCCGTGCCTCCTCTATCTACCGTGCTCACTTGCACCCAGTTCATCATATATAATGACAAATTTCAATTCAGTCCTGGATGATGCCCAAATGTATAATTGTTTTGTACAGGAGCACAAATAGGCGAATGTCCCAGGGTCGAGATTCCCATATTTGGAGTTTTCTGAAGACAACAAAGAGGTCATGTGATAGACTGACCTTGATTAGGAGGGGGATGTGTGTGTGAGGGGGGGGGGGGGGGTAGGTACCATCACGGATTCAGAACGATATTATTTGCGATTCACAAATCATGAATCCCCACCCCCTGGTGCACAGCTTTGACAACAGTCTTTCACGTTTCACGAAATAAGCAGGGCGTTTTCACGGATGACGAAAATCTTATTTTTGCCTTCACGTTCCACGGCGACCCCATTCACGGATCACGAGGATGAAAAAAAAATGCCATCAGTCGACGAACCGAAAAAGCCAATCACGAATCAAGGGCATACCTCCCCCCCCCTTTGATAGTTCAAGGGTGGTGCCGGATACCGTGGCGCCTCCAGGCGCCAAGGTATTCTGGAACCACCCTTGAACTGTCATGATCGATCTATATGCGAGGGCTAAATGCTATCATGTAAATAGTGCGCCATACGCTTTTCCATTTAGATATTAGTCATGACATTTCCTTGCTGCCTGTCGACTCGTCTATCAAATGAGAGTCTGACACACGCAGTTTGCTTTAGCTTACGTCAGTAAAGATGAACGTTAAATAATTATCTTTCAGGAGTTACAGGGGGGTGGGGGGGGGGGGGGAGTAGGAAGGAGGGGGGAGGAGGAGGAGGGAGGGGGCTGGGGGGTGGAAGATGGAGGGATAATAGTTCAAACCCTAATGACAGAAAAATGTTATTCAGTAAACGGGACCCATTCGGTCGGCACATAGTAAATAGAACAGTGGTGAATGCGGTCGCTGGGGCTAATGAGAATCAGTGCCGCACGTAAGACGAAAAGGTTTGACTGGAGGACTGATGAAGGAAAATGTCAGTTCCCGCCTTGTGTGCTCACATCGTCTCTTCTTTATACCGTCACGTTGTGTCAACCTTTCCGGATGACCTCATGACCTCAATTGGCGTCCGTGCAAGCTGCGAGCTTCCCAGTGCGCTAAAGATCATCGGGCCGATGTCCAGCGCAGATTGTGCGCGGGCCAAACGCGGCCTGCATCAGCCCAATGCTTGCTGCTCAGTGGATTAGGATTTTTTGAATATGCAAGATCAGTAAGTTGTGCTGGATAGGTTGCATGAGCTGAGTCCTGCGCCACCCGCTAAACAAGCTGGTGCCAGAATACCTTGGCCAAGGCATTCTGAACTACCATGATCGATCTAGATGTCATCATATTAAGCCAATGCTTAACTCATTCAGCCCGACGGCCGTATTTCCCAAATTTTGGAGGCGTCATCTAATGACTATGCACCAGTTGTAGGAGATGGATCGACCACTGATGATAATTCAAGGGCAGTGCCAGATTAGCTTGGCGCCGACAGGGGTCAAGCGAATCTTGCACTACCCTTGAATTATCATGGTCGACCCATCTCCTGCTGTAGGGCGTCAGGGCTGAATGGGTTAATGCTGTGATGTAGGACAAACACCCCCAGCCCCCCCCCCCCCCACCCCCCCCCCACCCACCCCCCCGGACCTTGTAAGCTTCTACATCATTTCTGACTATAAAATTCGCTTGAGACGAGCCGCTTACGGATATGCGGCAAATGAATTCAGCGATGTTAAGAGGTCTGTGCCCCTGATCAGCCATAACTACAGACACAGTCACGGGATGATCGTGGCTCAATCGAGCACCTCTGTAACACGGGTAGTAGGAAACAGCACCTACGTACTACCCGTGTTACAAAGGTGCTCGATTACGAAACGATCATTGAATGCCTGTGACTGCGGAGGGGGGTTTTTAAAGTAAAATTATACACCCGTTTGATATCAATTTATCCCATATTATGGTTGCTGGTCGCTTACATAACCTTTAATGCGTTTCATTATTGATTTTTTTAAACTAAGACTGTAAACCGTGCAGCATCTTGTTTTGATTTTAAGTGCTTGCGCTCACCTGCTCGTGCACGTGCACAGGCGGGTGTAGGTAAGGTCGCACGTGAATGAACCCACACGCGCGCGCGCGCGCACACACACACACACCCTCCCTCCAAGTTATTTATCCCCGACACACCACAGTACATTACTTTAGGAGGCGTTGTCCAACGACTATGTACCAGTTGTAGGAGATGGATTGATCATGATGATTCAAGGGTAGTGCCATATGAGCTTGGCGCCTTCTGGCGCCAAGCTCAGGCACTACCCTTGAATTATCATGATCAATCCATCTCCAGCTGCAGGGTCCCGGGGCTAAGTGAGTTAAGAAAACAGTGAAGTTTGCTGATGCCGTCTAGATTGAAACATTTATTTCTCTCTTCTTTTTCGGTGTACAATGCGCATGTACACCCTTCTCCTCTTATTCGGTTTGTAATGTGCATAGACTCTCTTTGTGCCGCGCGAAATTTGACCCACCTGAAAGATGCACCACACATGTTATCTCCAAATTGTCTCATCGACAGTTGCAACACTGCTGCACCGGACTCAAATTCCAGACTCCAGACGTGTGCGGCAAGAGAAGCACAGAATACGGTAACCAGCCTACCCCCCACCCCCAGACCCCTCCCCCATCGCACCTCTTATCACCTTCACGTTAGAATATGCTGTCCATATTCAAGTTATGCACTATGTATACATTCTTATGAGCCTCCTGCAATTGGGGGTTGGGGTGACGTATTCGCATTTACGCCTTTTGCCAGCCCCGGTAATGTCCTCCTCAGACCGTCTGTTTCTTCTCAGTAATAAGTCTCCGCCGCAGTGATTGCCACTTATCAGCTAGGGGCATAGATCGTCATGAGCTCCCGAAGCTTGCAAATTCTGCCATAGATTAGCCATAAATTAGCATAATGACCATAACCTGTGCCACGTGTGTGAGGTCTCATGAGGACCTGTGCGTCTTGCTCATCAGCGTTTTTAACAGGAGGAGTGTCTGCCGATCCAACTACAGAGGAATCACCTTGCTGTCAGTACCAGGAAAGGTCTTCAACAGGATCATCCTAGAGAGAATGAAGAGCTCCGTTGACCCCCAGCTGAGAGACCAGCAAGCAGGATTCAGGAAGAACCGATCATGTACAGACCAGATCGCCACTCTCCGCATCATCGTGGAACAGTCTCTGGAGTGGAGCTCCCCGCTGTACGTCAACTTTGTGGATTATGAGAAAGCATTTGACAGCGTGGACCGAGAGACTCTGTGGAAACTCCTACGACACTACGGTGTACCCACAAAGCTCGTCCGCCTGATCAAGAGCAGCTATGATGGCATGACATGTCGCGTGATCCACGAAGGGCAGTTCACCAGAGAGCTCCAGGTCAGAACTGGTGTCAGGCAGGGGTGTCTGCTGTCTCCGTTCCTCTTCCTACTGGCCATAGACTGGGTCATGAAGATGACCACAGAGCACAGACGAAGTGGAATACAGTGGACACTGTGGACACAGCTTGACGACCTCGATTTTGCAGACGACTTGGCATTACTGTCCCACACTCATCAACAAATGCAGGACAAGACCACGAGGCTTGCTGACATCTCGTCCCAAGTGGGCCTCACCATTCACAAACAGAAAACAAAGACAATGAGGCTGAACGCAACCAGGGAAGAACCAGTCTTGCTTGCTGGCACCCCGTTGGAGGAGGTGGAGTCCTTCACCTATCTCGGGAGCATCATAGACAAAAAAGGCGGCACTGATGCAGATGTCAGAGCACGAATCGGTAAAGCCAGAGCAGCCTTTCTCCAGTTGAAAAAAAGTGTGGAGTTCCAGAGAGCTGTCACAACACACCAAAGTCCGGATTTTCAACTCCAATGTAAAAGCAGTTCTCCTATATGGAGCAGAGACATGGAGATTGACAAAAACCACAGTCAACAGAGTACAGACCTTCATGAACAGTTGCCTTAGAAGAATTTTGAAAATCCACTGGCCAGAGAAGATCAGCAACGTCAGACTCTGGGAGAGAACAGAGCAGATAACAGCAGAGAATGAAATTGGGCGAAGAAGATGGGGATGGATCGGTCACAGTCTGAGAAAGCCAGCTTCCAGTATCACTAGGCAGGCATTGTCATGGAACCCCCAGGGAAAGAGGAAAAGAGGTAGGCCGAGAAACTCCTGGCGTCGAGACCTCCAAGCAGACATCAAGAGACTGGGAACCACCTGGAGTAGAATCGAAGGAGAAGCACAGGACAGGAGTTGCTGGAGGTCTCTCGTCGACGGCCTATACCCGGGTAGGGGTGACAGGCGTAAGTAAGTAAGTAAGTGTCTGCCGAGTCTCTGATTAGATGAGGACACTAAACTCGGAAACTGGAAGAGACGGTCGCTTAGCGCTCACACACTCAGCAACTCAAACCCCAGCGAAACGCTAGATTTGAGTAAATGGTGTCACCGTTACCAGCAAGAATCATAGATTCTGCTGCGAGTGCTCACGAGAATCTGTGGCCTCTTTCAAACGGACTGAATCTGGTACAGTGAATAAATTGTATAACCCCAATATACCTCCGCATCTGAAAAGGCGAGATTTGAATAAATTTGTGGCCTTGAGCCTAAAAGCAAGAGGCATAGATTCTCATGAACCCCTGCAACAGCAGGTGCTCATGAGAATCTATGCCTCTTGCAGATGGCGGGATTTGGTTTTGTGAATTTATACCCGGAGTGTCGTCTGCTGGCGACTAGCTATTGATTGGTCTGTCACACTTTATAGAGGCAGCAACCCGCGAACATTTTGTGAGACAGGTCAGTAGCGTGCCATCTTTTACACATTTTTATGAGCACATTCTGACCCTTTAAGACACCTCAGAGAGAGGTGGATCGGTCATGATAGCCCAAGGGCAGTGCCAGATTAGCGTGACGCCTTGAATGCCACAGGCTGTAGACAGGCGGCAGGTCGCCATCAGTTTTGTCACACGCATCATCCTCTGCACCGCATTACTGTATTAGCGCATTCTTCCAGTGAAAGATGGATTGGCCATGCTAATTCAAGGGTGGTGCTGGATTAGGTTGAGAAGGCGCCAAAACTAACATGGCACTACCAGTGAACTATCATGGGTAGCTTATCTCCTACGGCTGGTACACAGCCCAATGAACGCTTTCCAAAATGCATGGATGTGATTATCTGGTGTGCAGGAGTTTAACTCATTCGAGACGTGTCGCATCCGGATACGCGGCGTAAAGCCACGTATCCGGATGCAGCACGTCTCGTGTTAACAGCACGAGCAAATTTTCTGCTGTTTCGCTGAATTATCTGCGGCAATTTCAGTGATTACGCTTTGATGGTTCTTGCATATCAACGTGACTGCCTAAAAAGACTGGCACCATGAATTGTTTTTTTTTTTTTTTAAGCGTTTTGATCATAGGACTAATGGTAAGAACTGTTATGGACATAGTTTGGAATATGCTGCGTTGATTGCATACACGTGCATGCTAGTGTGTGACCTGCTTTTTATTTTATTTTTTTTAAATTTTACAATGATAATTCACAACATCTTTCTTCCAAGAGTGTCAGTTTTAAGTCACGGACCTTCGTACACACAAGACCGTGTGACCAGAGGCGTCCATCACGTTGACATCATAATTGTAGCCACCTGGTTCGGGAAATGGAAAGGATTTGGCCTTTGTTGCACTGAACAACCTTAAATCCTGCACAAGACACTAAGCACAGGATTTAAGCTTACTCATGCAACTGGCCCCAAGGACCTTACTGAACTTCCCAGGTATACCTTGATAGAGTTCCCTGCTTCCCAATATAATTGCGCCTAAGCACTGCGAGCATTTTGTCTGGTCTTTTCGGTAAAGTGGCTTCCTGTTCACCGCTGTATCGGAACCACTCGGCTCGCAGACATAATCGGTAAAATCGACAGCAAAGCGCAGACGTGCAAACTGCAGAAGATGGATTGACCGTAGGTAGTGATAACAAGTAAAGCTTCTCTCCCAGTTCAGTGCCACAACTTACTGTGCACTCATGCAAATGTGTATTTCCGTGGTAAATAGCCGTCTTTCGTTTAACCCCTTAACTGCCGAGAAAAGGTGAACACCTAACTGCAAGAGGTATAGATCTTCATGAGCCACCGCAGTTATGAGGGCTCGTGAGGATTTATGCTTCCTGCTGAGATCAATTTGTATCCATGTTCCTTGGACGGTTGTAGTTTTTTGGTCGTTGAATGGACTGTCCAAAATATGACCCTAAATTTACAAACAGCTGGAGCCGATCCCGGTCAGCAAAAAGCATAGTTCTCATGAGGCCATGATGCATGGAGTTGATGAGAATGTGTGTGTGTGTGTGTGTGTTTTTGTTTGTTTGTTTGTTTTTTTTTTTTTTTGGGGGGGGGGGGGGGCTGGAGACTGTCACACTGATTACCTCCCTCGATCCACTGCGCGTACACTGCCTAAAACTGATAAGAGGAGGCTATCGCCGTCAAAGCTCTTTGTCACTTTGTGTACATATACGAACAGTTGCCTCCCTTGACTGGTACGTTGGTTCAGTGCTTGTGCGCATTTAGTTCGAGAAGGATTCGATAGTCCCATCCAGTGTAGGTATGTACAGCGTGATCTTTCGTTGATCGGCTTTATCTTCAATAAAGGTTGTTTGGAAATCGCAAATAGGTAAAAAGAAATTGTACCGGCAATGTCATATATTGAGTTTTTGTCCAGGTTTTTAATCGTCAGTGGTCAAACACGTGCAAATCTTGACCTAATTCTCAGTTACATTAATTTGTTCAGTTTGCGATACATATTTCGTCATCTTTCAAATGCAAGTGATTCTGATGATCAACTCAATAAAGAGTATCACATTCTGCCCCAGGACCGAATGCCCCAAATTTAGAAGTTGCCCTCTGAAGGACTGTTTTACAATTCCAGAGACAGATCGAGCATGATAGCAGTTCAAGGGTGGTGACAGAATAGCTTGGCGCATATGGGCGCCAAGCTATTCTGGCACTACCCTTGAACTATCATGCTCGATCCATGTCTTGCTGCGGTGTGTCGCGGCTAAATGAGTTAAACACAACGAAACATGTCACTAATACTTTTTTTTCAGTTGAAGAGTGGCTGCGGAAATCCTTGTTAGGCCGTGTTACGTTTTTATAGATCAATACATTTTCCTTTCTCTCGGCCATTTTCGTAATAAAGATGTTCAAGGTGTAAGCCGGCGGTCGACGTGTCGACAACTCGCTGGAAGTGTCTAACGTGTCTTCCGTGAGCTCGTCGGCATAACTGGTGCTCCAACACCCACCGTTTTTGATAGTTAATTACAGTACATGCTTTTGTCTCTCGGAAACGTTGGCTCGATGATGCTAGGAGTTCGTCATTCAAGAGGGAGTCAGAGACGGGTCCTCATTCCCTAGGGAATTTCCGTGCGGACGTTTTTTTTAACCCTTTGTGTCGCAGCGTTTTGAACGTGTGTCGCGATGATTCCTGCAGGAATCATCGCGACAGAATCAGCTACCGGCAGCCCAAAGGTTAAAGCAGGTACTGGACAGACCAATCTTTGCAGACATCATCTGAAAATGAGCTACCGGCAGCCCAAAGGTTAAAGCAGGTACTGGACAGACCCAACTCTTTTGCAAGACATGCATCTGAAAATGATTTGTTTGATTATTGTGCGGCCGCTCTAATGGTAAACGGTAAATGCATGTACATGTACTTAGTGTCGTATGTGGCTTGTCCTAACCCGTCGGCAGGCAGCTACAAGCTCGTATATAACACACACGTGGGCAGCTAGAGGTCACGTTATATATTTGAATTTCAAGTGGCAGTTGAGGCAGTAAGAGGACCGGTGTTATTAAAAATAATTTTTGCCTTGTTTGAAAATTTGTAGTAGGGCTGAATGTTGGAATTTGCTGGAAATTTCTGGTTAGCTGAGAGGAGACATGTTTGGTGCTTTGATTCATACCATCCTGAGCTTACACAGTGGACAATTGTGGGCCTATGTTGAGTTACCATTGACGTAGTGATTTGAGGGGCACGCTGATTTCAGCTGTGCTTGGGTGTGGGGTTGGTAAGGAATCAGGTTCATAGCCAAGAAATCAGAGACTGTCAATGTGCTGTTTTTTTGGGCCGGGTTATTTTGTGCATGGCAAATGTGCAGCTGGTGGGCGCTAGTGTTTTTTAGGGGATTGAAATATTAGGGGATGCCTGGGACTGACTATGGCTAAGAGACTGGACAGTACGGAAACGGCACTCTGTTCCGTGGCCTAGACACACAGCTCTCCGTGAGCCCCTAAATGAGAATCTGCACCATTTGTGGACTGGAGTCGTTTGCCGCTGAACCTTGTGCCGCTGAACCGTTTGCGGCTGAACCTTGTACCAGTTTGGCTGTCGGTAGCGAGTTTTGTCGATGTGATTCCGGCGGGAATCACCTCGACAAAACTCGCTACGGACATCTAAAGGGTTAACCCTTTGTGCAGACAGTCATAATATCAACCCGCCATGACAGGTCAGGGCTATTTGACCAGGCCTCGCGTGTGTATGTAGTTCGGCGTGGCTAAATCATTCTGCCTGGACGCCCGAAAACAATAGCCTGGGAAGTCGCAGCACGTGCGGCCGGATTAGGATACGGGGTTAAAGAACCGGCAATATTTCTATTTAGGCGCAGATCCACGGTCCGTTCGTGTCGTGCGACTGTGCGCAATCTGATGGGTTTCCAGGGCAACGGCATCAGAAAGCTGTCTGAGTGGCAAACACAGTCAGATTTTCCATCTGCAAGAGGCATAGACTCTCATGAGCCTCTGTATTCGCAGGCGGGCTCATGAGAATCAGTGTATGCCTCTCGCTCATACTGTGCGTCTCGTCCGCCGAGCGGATTTACTCATGTGTCAGTTTTTCACACGGAAGAGGACATTGGGCGAGGGGAGTGAATCTGTGACTAAGTAGTATGGTTTACACCTTACCTTACTCGTGTGAAATACTGTGTAGCAACACTCGCACGGATGTATAACGACTGTAAGATTTTCTTAATCCCTTCACTGCCTGTGGACGCAGATTGTCTTGTGGAAATCGTAAATTCAACGCCAGCCGTCAAAGGAACTTGGACACATCATGGTTTCAGCTAGAGGCATAGCGGATCCTCACTTTGTAAATTCAACGTCAAGATCCCCATCCGTCAAAGGAAGATGGATACAAAATGGTGTCAAGCAAGAGGCATAGATCCTCATGAGCCCCGTGGGCTCATGAGGATCTATCCCCCTTGCAATTGGGTGGTGGTCACTTTTCTTCGACAGCGAAGGGGTTAAGGGATGAAATGGCGAATAGGAAGACGTGTAATAATACTTGAGTGACATTTGGACATCGTCGTGCATGTAGTGATGTTCAGAATGGTGACTGAGCAATTTATCAGTCTTTTTCCAGTGTGGCTCATCTTGCTGATTTGTACGCCGGGGGCCTAAGAACAGCAAAGTGTAAACCCACGTGTCATAGTCCTATGGGCGGTGTTGTGCAAACTGAGTCCTGTGGAAGTCATACATGGGATGTATACTGTATATAATCTTAACCCCATGACTGCTACTGACGATGCCGTTCGACGGAAAAGACGCCTAACTACGCGTCTCTTCCGCCGATCGGTCTCGTCAGCAACGGTCACAGAGGTTACAGAAGTGTTATGTTGTGAAGCCGACCCACAGGACAAGGAAACGTAAACGAATCGGTTCCGCTGACGGCGCTTCGTAGATGACAATACGTACTGAAGCCAGGAGCAAATGTCAGGGTACCCCCCTCCTTCAAGTTTCCTTGTCTAGCGGTTTATCTGAGCGCTAGGTCTTTTCTTCGGTCGCAATAAATCCGCAGGATGACATGGTGGGTCACTGTGGGGTTGTAGCCTTTAATCATCGCATGGACTACGCGGTGGATTAGTTCGTGACAGGGTTGTGTCCCGTTATTCTCCGCCTCTCTCGTGCCTTTCCATGAAAACGTGGAGGACCGCTCTTCAGGTCGTCTATGTGTGGCTTGTCTGTGTTGTGCCGATGACTTAGTTTTCACCGTTCACTGCCAGTAGGCGCAGACTGTGTTCAAAGAGCCGTCTAAAGAAAGACGGGTGCAAAGTGGAGCCAGCAAGAGGTATAGCCGGATGCTCATGAGACCCCGCAACTGCTCAGCGAGTGTGCACCATATGACCATGACCAAAATCACGGACCATCACACAAATGATTCTGCATTACTTTCAACTGAGCGGTTACATTGGTTGCACTACTCATGATCATATTCACAAACCAGATAGGTGAGGCTAGCGCTGGCAGAAATGTCAGTACTCAAACCAAGGGGAATCACAGCGCTGGACAGACAACAGTTATCTCCTGTATCACCTTCATGTTTGGGCAGGGGATCTAACTGTTGTCTGTCCAGCGCTGTGATTCCCCTTGGTTTGAGTCATGATCATATGGTGCACACTCGCTGAACAGCACACGTTCAGAGACTACGTTTGTCTTATAGTCTGGTTGCCAAACACCGATTTGGACCTGAACCCCCATGAAACAACCCCCAGAGCTGGTCTCGACGGCTTTTGACTCTCCGATGCCTATAGATTACAAATCCGACTGATGCCACTCTGGCACTATTGAGGAATTTTATAAAAAAAATAGGTTCTTTCCATTTTACAAGCAGATTTTGTACCGCAAATTGCATTTTGCAGACGACATTCGGTCCCACATCAAGGTGTTTACACTTACGGCAGCCATTTTGTCCGCCATATTGATAATATACACAAAGTACCCATTTAAACTTTCATTCAAGTGTCATAAATTGCTTTTACCCACAAACATCACAGCTGTGTGCTGTTTATAACATAAAATACAGTTCCTTTCATGTTCCGGCGGCCATTTTGGGCGCCATCTTGAATATTTAAAATTCCTCAAGGATGCTAGAGTGGCATCAGTTGGATTCGTAATCTGTAGGTATCAGAGAGGCAAAATCAAGTGAGACCCGCTCTGGGGGTGTTTTCATGGGGGTACCCATGGTCGGCTGCCAGACTATTATATACTGCTTTTATGAGCGACAGTCTTCCAGTCATGGAGACTGATTCAGCTTTTTTCAAAATGCCAGATAGCTGAATTTCAGCTCTTTGGTTCAGACAGAACAGCCCTTTCGCCACCCTGTTCCCTATTCAAGAGACAAATTCTCATAAGCCCATGCATCCGCAGGGGCACATGAGCAATTATATCTCTTGCTGGCCATGTATTACTTAGTCCTTTAGCCGTTTTCAGTCATTTCAAGTGTCCGCATTGTCACAATAATATATTTTAGCACATGTACTAGTGTGTTACATTTTCGCTCAGCTTGGAACCTGAAGTAATTCATGCTCATTAATGTGTACTGGACTGTGATTTTGGACCTTACGACTGGACGCTGTAAGGTCCAAAATCACAGTCCTGTACAGATTTTGGGACCCTCTTTCGCCACCAGATATGCTATTTCAGTACTAGTGTGTTACATTTTTGCTCACCAAGGAAGCTTAAGTACTGTAGTAAACTTGTCATAAATGACAGATGTCGTAAAAAAAAAAATCTCCCCCGACAACCTTTTACAAGGGTCCTTTGCTTTTATGGGATCACTTGAAACAACAGAAAAAGGAAAGGCATGACGGCCTGTAGAAACTCTCACGCGTCCACTTTGTAATTTATAGTCTCGCAAATCTGATTTTCTTGGCTGAATTAACCCATTCAGCCCAGACGCACTACAGCAGGAGATGGGTCGACCATGATAATTCAAGGGTAGTGCCAGATTGGCTTGGCGCCTGTCGGCGCCAAGCTAATCTGGCACTACCCTTGAATTATCATGGTCGATCCATCTGCTGCAACAGGTGCATAGTCGTTAGATGACGCCTCCAAAAGTTGGGAAATACGTGCTTCGGGCTGAATGAGTTAAAAGACGCTGGTTTTTGTGTTCATATTCGCAACATGCATGTATGAACTGTGAATAAATAGAAACTTGATATATTCCAAATGGAAACGTTTTTGTTGGGCAGTTTTAAGGATTTGTTAACCCCTTCACTGCCGAGAAAATGTGAACACACTAAAACAGCAAGAGACTAGATCACCCCGCAACTGCGGGGGCACATGAGGATCTGTGCCTCTTGCTGACACCACCTTGTATCCATGTTCCTTGGACGGCTGGGGTTCTGTGGCGTTAACACACATTTCAAAAACACAATCTGCGACCACCGCAGTGAAGTGGTTAAGTAGTCTGAATCATGAAAACCCACGAAAACTGAAGTTCTGCGGAAGAAAACATCTCGATGAAAGTTTACAGACTAGAATATTAAGGCCATTTCATGGCATTGATCGTCTGCTAAACTTTTATTGAGTTTACAATAATCATTTTCTTTGTTTTCTTTTACTTTGTTTTTAACAAGTACAAGTATACCCTTTAGAATGTAATCAGTGCTTATACACTGGCTGTCTCCCTCGATTAGATACCGCAGAAATCAGCGGTAGCGAATCGAGGGAGACAACCAGTGTGCAGCGCCTAATGACCTATCGTTTACTGCTTTAATGGACAACTGTTGTCTGAGCACTGAAGAAGTTGAGCGTAGTTGATGTCCCATTTATAGATTCGTGTGCTGTGATTGTTCACTTTGATGGCGGGCACTGGATTTAATGGCAGCAAAAGTTGAAAAGTTTCCCTGACAGCAAACTTAGAGTGGGGGCATTTGTTTCACTTCGTAGAGGTGGTTGGGGGATATGTCAGACTGAATGCAAATATGAAGATGATTGAAGTTTACCTCGAGGCATTATTTGTACGTTTAAAATTATTTCGTATTACGAAGCTCAGATCAACATGAGCTGTGGCTAGTCATTAGGTTGGTTCATAGTTCATGCGAGATTTTTTTAAGATGGATCGACCATGACAAATGAAGGGAAATGAGTTACTACTCAGCCATATATTGCCTTCGATCTTCACCATAATTATGCACACTTTAAAGTACATTTAACCCATATCATACTGAGGCTAAAAGCTTCAATTTTGTACACTGCCATACGCAAGCTAAATTATAGTACTTACGGATAAGATTTAGACCAATGGCTTTAGTTCAAGGGTAGTGCCAGAATAGCTTGGCGCCAAGAGGTTATTCTGGCACTACCCTTGAACTATTTTAGTCAAACGTATTTCACACACTGGTGTATTCCGAATGATGAGGGTTAATGGAGCCAGTTGTAGGAATAGGAATGTAATATTATGCTCAGAACTCACTGCAGAGAGTTCCAGTGACATTTCGATGTCCGTGTATCTGTGTTTTATTACTTTCGGTGTCAGTGTGTTGTATTGCTTTCGTTGTGTTGTATTGCTTTCGTCTTCAACACACACACACACACACACACATACACACACACACACACACACACACACACACACACACACACACACACACACACACACACACACAAAAAAGCTCCTAACAATGGCGATGTAATTTGCAAATAGAATAACGCGGAATTCTTTCTGCCCAATTTACTGGTGAGATTGGATCTCGTCAGGTGCGCCGCCTGAATAAACTGAGATATTCGTGGGAAAGGCTCGCGTCGTTTCATCTGCAAGAGGCATAGATTCTCATGAGCCCCTGCAGTCGTAGGGGCTCATGATAATCTATTTCTCTTGCTGGTCGGGACTGGACCATTTACTTACATCTGTGCCTCCCACAATTAGGACGCCTATTGGTGTTAAATAATGCAATGATTGTAAGCGATAAAACGTAGTCGAGGAAGACGGTTTCGCCCAGAAAATTCAAGTCGCACACAGGAAGCCCCTTCATAGTGCAGGAGACATAGATTCTCATGAGCCTTTATAGGCTGCTGGGATCAGTGAGCGTGATAAGGCACTTGTATCGAAATAGGTGTACTGGTTTGGATCAGTTTGGGACCAGGCTAATCAGTCTTGAGCTGCCCGTCGATCCATCTCTGGCATTAGGTGCTGTTGAAAAGTGAGAGAGAAAAAAAGACACAAAAAATACTAAGTGACGAGCACGCAGTTTGTGGCTTGTGTGTTGAATACAAGCTGAGATAAACAGTTGCTGGTTGTGGGAAGCAATCGCCGCAATGGAATGTCTTTTCAGCGCAAATTAAATCTTTCTCGCGCTTTCCTCTGCTCTGTCCCTTTACTTTGCTATTGCGCCGGGAAATGGATTGAATGTGGTAATGGATTGAATGATGCTCCACGATAGTGCCGGACTGGGGCGTGGAGAGGTAGGCAGCACATGGGTAGTACATGATTAGCGTGGCGCAACTTTGGTAGGTGCCACGCTAATCATACACTGGCCTTTAACTGTCACGGTCGATCAGTCTTCTCAGCTTTCGTTGCAAATTCAACGTCAAAGAGTCCCAGCCGTCAAAGGAACATGGACACAAAGTGGTGTCAGCAAGAGGCATAGATCCTCATGAGCCCCTGCAACTGCGGGGGCTCATGAGGATCTATACCTCTTGCAGTTGGTTGGTGTTCAGTTTCTTTCGGCCTTGAACGGGTTAAAGCGGTCATTTAAAATATAAAAGCCGTTTCGGCCGTGGAAGTGGTTGGGGGTCCCGCACGGCCAGCCAAGAGACATCTTATTATCTTTGATGGTTCGGGATGAATAGAATTTTTATTGCTGTGCCTCGCAAGGATTTCTTTTTCTGGCGTGTAAGTGGGGGGGTTTGCTGGCCACAAAGAGCGGCATATTTTGAACCCAATTTGTATAGACTTGAGGTTAGGGAGGGTACTCAGTTTCCCACAGTCGTAACATGGAAGGGAGAACAGGGTACAGATTTTTACAGCGAAATGGCGTTTACGGTTTCTTTTTCAGTGTCAGTTGTAGCTCTGACAGATACTTTTGAGATAGGTAACTCCTGAGAAAGGTGTGTGTGTGTGTGTGTATATATATATATATATATATATATATATATCTATATATATATATATATATCTATATATATATATATATATATATATATATATATATATATATATATATATATATATATATATATATATGTAACCGAGTGGTTGGTACAAGAAATTGATTTGATGGCAGGCCACAGAGGCATGTGACGGAGGAGTCAACAAAGAGGTCGCTATGACATTTGTTTATTGTACCAAGTACTAAAAGCAGTGCAGAGGCAAAACTCAGCACAAAGGAGTCCTTCACACATTATTCAGTCTTGCAAGCGGGATGCAGTTCAAAATTCGCGCACAAAATGAAGGTTCACATGGCACAAGTGGTCTGTGCCTGGCTCAGAGGTGAATGAATGCTACGCTGCGTGCGGGGCTTTATGTAGGGTGCACGCGGGCCGCAAAGAAAGCATCACCCCTCTGCTTACAGAACTCGGTGCTGTTGGAGCAAAAATGCTGGAATTTGTGTTTCCCCACACTCGGTTTTCTGACCATAGCTCTGATACCATAGGACCTAGAAACTTGCGGTTTGTTGCTAACGAAAGAGCCGCAAATGTAGTTTCATAAGTATCAAACATTGATTCGATTAAAGATGGCTAGAATTAATTATGAATTTTTAAACGACTTTTCTCCATCGACCTGGTCGGTGTAAAAGGTGCAAACTCCCAAAATAATGTTTAACCCAAAATCGATTGGACTAGAATTAGATTACAAAATGAAAGAGACTATCATGCTGAATCTTATGGATCTTGGTTTAAAACAATCGGTACAGGCATTGAGGAGATATTCAACTTCGAATGCCTAGTCAGAAACACAAGCTAATCGCCATTCTAGGCACCGGATGCTAGAACAAAGCCACGAGGCGGCCGACGCGGTTGCGTCCCCTGAATAGACACTGAATACCTAGTGGTCTAGAAGTAAGCCAGAGGGGTCAGACTAACACAGGCATCAATGAAAGCAATACCTTGCGAGACCTTACATTGAAGGAAAACCACTGAATGATAACACACACCACTTTTGCATTGCAACAAACAAAATTACATCAGGTGGGTTATGAGAGCCATTACATCAGGTGGGTTATGAGAGCCGGGTGTACCCGGTCACATCTCAGCCCACCGAAAAGTGCCAGCGTCCGCGCTGGCGAACCAAAAAAAAAAAAAAAGAAACATCAGGCTGTACGAACCTGAGGTTAATGAACAACACAAAATCCTTTTACCCTCCTGTGTCAACATATTATGATAGACAAATGGCTACTTCCAAAAATAATAGATCTCTTCCATTGTCTTGCATTGCAAGAATCTGACAGGATTATTGCAGTTAAGACATATTAAACCTGACCAGACAAAACCCAATGGAAGAGACAGAAAAAAAAAAGAAAAAAAAAAAATGACCACAGGCAAACAGAGTCCATACTGGAGGGTTAACATCATCCATAATAATTCAGCTTGATATAAATTTGAACATAATCAGTCCGTATCCACAAGTCCATTTCATGATTAGTCGGCTTCCACAGTTCATAGCTTAATTCTTGCTTCCACATTCCATCATATGAAGATCAGGTCACTAATCAAACCAAAATTACATTCTTTAACTAAATATCAACCTCTAAGCTTCTCTACTATCTACTATAATGCAGTACACAAATGATCATTTGTAACTGTACTACACACACTACATAGCATGGACAGTCCTAGGTAGTCCGGATGCTTTAATGAAAATTTCGGCACAAATTGGAAATCGGTGAGCGGCAGTGGCACACATCTTTTTCAAGTCTATATGTCTCAGGGCACCCTAACTTGCTTTGGGCAAACCATTCCCCAGTGTGATTTGTACCTAGGAATGGTGGCCAAAAGCAGGTTTCCGGGCGCTAACAGACCTGGCTGTAATCCGAGTTGAACGCCTGAGAGGTGCACTTGGATGCACAACACGTGCTGGGTGAGCTGTCATATGATCCTCCAAGGTCGGAGCAGGTGCTGCGGCTTCACTGGATGGTACCTCAGGTTGCACAGGAACTGGAGGGGCCACGGGTGCGGGGTTCAGAACGTTAGGCCCAGAAGGAGGTGTAAGGAGCCCTGGTGGTACATACGCCAGTAGCAAATCAAAACCCCCCAGCTCTGTTTCTTGTGCTGGAGGGGTTGATGGTTGTTCCTCCAAGTCTTGCAGGAAACTGCTTGAGGCTGGCAGGAGGTTTATGCGGTGGACCACTTTCTCTGGTCCCCCTGATCGTGGCATCACACCATAGACTGGGCTGTCTGCGTATGGTCGTCTTGTGACAATATACAGTTCTGGTAGCCACAAGTCTTGAAACTTGTTGCGGCCAAGGACTCGGTTCCTAAGATAGACCAGGTCCCCAATGTTTAGAACATGGTCACTGGCACCTTTGTTGTTTCTGCGTGCTCTCTTTGCAGCTGCCCGCTGCAACTGTTCATAAGCCTGCTCATGGGCCTGATGTAGACGGTGCTCATGTTGTTTAACCCAATCTGCTGGTCCAACAGCTTTCATTGTTGTTGGTCTCCCGAGAAGGTCGTCTATTGGCAACCTGGGTTCTTGCCCAAACAGCAGGAAGTAGGGGCTGAAACCAGTCGATGCATGCGGCGTTGTGTTGTATGCTTGTATAAGTTCTGGCAGATGAGTTGGCCATCGACTCTTTCTTTCCTGTGACAAAGATGTAAGGAGCCCAAAAATAGTACGGTTGAATCGCTCACACTGGCCATTCCCTTGGGGGTGGTATGCAGTGGTGTGTGGCTTCTTGATGTTGTAGCAACGACACAGCTCGGCGATGAGTTGCGACTCGAAGTTGCGACCCTGGTCACTATGAATCCGCTCTGGGACTCCGAAACGCTGGAACCACTGCTCCACCAGAATCTTGGCGGCTGTTGATGCTTCTTGATTCCGTGTGGGAAAGGCCTGTGCAAACTTTGTGAACACATCCGTGAGCACCAAAACACTCTGTCGACCATCGCTTGCCATGTCGAATGTGGTAAAGTCAATGGCAAGTACTTCAAGTGGGCGGCTGGCAAGAAGGTGTCCTGATGGAAGCTTCAGATGTTGCCGACGTCCCATGGTGCAGCGTTCACACGACTTGATGTAGTCCTCAACGTCTCGGTACATGCCCGGCCAGTATACCCGAGCTCGCAGCAAGTCCATGGTGCGTTCAAAACCTTGGTGACCCATGTTGTCGTGGAGACTTTTGATGACTGCGGGGCGAAGAACGCTGGGTAGGACAAGCTGTAAGGGGTTGTTGGGTTCTGACACCTTGCAGTACAGCACGTCATCTTGTACAGTGAGCTTTGGATGCTGTTTGAGAAGGGTACGCAGCGACGGATCATTACTTGGAGGCAGTCTTCTAGGCATAGCTACAAGCACTGGTTCAATGTCTTTGTCCTGCAGTTGGAGTTCTCGCAGCTTCTCTGGGGTGTAGCGAGGGAAGATCTCACTACCAGACGCTGGCGTCAAGAGTTCGTTGGTAGGCTTATTTGGTGGGTCTACCATGTCGACGGGCGAGATGTCAAGGGGTGATTCCACCCCAAGGCGGTCGCAGGCGGTCAGTTGTGCGATGGAGGTGTCACGGGCATCCCTGACTTCAGGTGGAACAAGGGTGGTGATTGGTCCTTGCAAGTCCGTCTCTTGGGGTTCCTGACCCAGTGGCATTCTTGAAAGTGGATCTGCTGGGTTAGTCTTCCCAGGTCTGTAGAGTACCTCAAAGTCAAACTGGGCCAACTGTGCGGCCCAACGCTGCTCAAGCGCCCCTAAATTTGCCGTTTTGAGATGGGTCAAAGGATTATTGTCCGTATAGACGACAAATTTGGCCCCAATCAGGTAGTGCTTGAACTTCTCTGTAATTGCCCATTTCATGGCAAGAAACTCCAATTTTGTGCTGCTGTAGTACACCTGGTTCTTCTCTGAAGGTCGTAGTCGCCGACTAGCGAAGGCAATGACTCGGGTCTTTCCAGCTTGTTTCTGCGACAGGATAGCACCCAGTCCATCATGACTTGCATCAGTCTCCAGGATGAATGGCTGTGAGAAGTCAGCAAACCCAAGAGTAGGGGCTGAAGTCAGTGCTGTCTTCAGGGCATCAAATGAAGCTTGATGATGCGAGTCCCACAAGTGGGAAATGGAGAGAGTTTTCTTCTTCTTATTGGAGTCCTGGTTCGCTTGGGTGACCAAGTCATGGAGTGGTCCGGCGAGTTTTGCGAAGCCACTGATGAACCGTCGGTAGTAACTGGCAAAACCGAGGAACTGTCGCACTTCAGTTGTGGTTGTTGGGGCTGGCCACTTCTGCACTGCCTCTACCTTTTCCTTCTCGCAGCGGACGCCTTCTGCAGAGATCGTATGACCAAGGTACGTCACTTGTCGTCGAAGGAATTGGCACTTTTCAAGCTTGAGCTTCAGTCCTGTGTCCTCCACCCTTTTGAACAGCTTCTCTAGATGTAACAAGTGCTCGTCAAAAGTCTTGGAGTAGATGAGGTACACCAGCAGAAACTGGAAAAGGAAGTCTGAGACAGTCGCTTGCATTAACCGCTGGAATGTAGCAGGGGCCGACGCCAGACCGAAAGGCATTCGGGTATATTCAAATAGCCCGAAAGGTGTCGTGAATGCTGTCTTTGGCTGGTCGGTGGGGTGGACAGCAATTTGATGATAGCCGCTAGCCAGGTCAACAGTCGAGAAGTACTGGGATCCTACCAGCGCGTCGAAAGACTCTTGTATCCGCGGTAGGGGGAAGGCATCTCGGATTGTTTTGCTGTTGGGGCGGCGGTAGTCTACGCAGAGGCGCAGTCGTCCATCCTTATTGCGTACAAGCACCACAGGGGCAGCGTAAGGACTGTAGCTTTCTGTTATTACCCCTGCAGCAAGAAGGCCTTGTAGGTGCTCTTTGACCTCCTGTAGTTGCGTTGGGGGAATGCTCCTGTAGGTCTGTGCGACTGGGGCTTCATCCGTCGTTGGGATCCTGTGCTGCACAATGTCCGTGTAGCCAAGATCAGTGTCATCTTTCGCGAATATATGTGTAAAACGGTCCAGCAATTGTTGAAGCTGAGCACGGTCTTCATCATCGCCTTCAAAGTCTGGGCACGTAACAGAATCAGGAGCTGTCACTTTGGCGGCCACTGGCAGAATTTCTAAAGTCAGTTGGTTACACTCAGTGTGCATCTCAAGTTTGTTCTGCCCGTCTACTACGGTCGCAGAATGTAACTCTGCGACTGGAGTTCCTGGCTTCAAAATGCAGTCCTCCTCGGTCATGTTGACGAGGCGTACATAGCGTTCGGTTGGCTTGCTGCTGACGAGCGTTGGCACCAACAGGATACCTTGAGGGAGGGGCTGCGCAAATGGGAGAGCCAGTAGCTCCATGGCTGGGCGCTGTCGCGAGGTGATGCGTAAGGTTACCGCAGACATAGCTGGGATGCTGGACCTTGTGGCCACCCTAGCTAGGCCTCGCATGCTCCTACTGTCGAGCTTAGTTTCCTGGATTACAGCCTGGAGCACAGGTGGAAGATGTGGTTTTGTCCCTGACAGTTTTCCCAACACGTTCATGCCGAGCAGGCAGGGAACCCTGGACTTTGCAGCATTGGTGAAGGAGTCTGAGGAGTTCTTGGTCACCAAAACCGGAACCGCTGGGATGGTTTCACCGAAAAGTTTAATGTCCACTACAATGATGCCGATATACTTGACTTCCAGTCCATTGGCTGCCTTTAGGGATATAAACTGTCGGGTGTCTAAGGCTTTGTCCTTGAGGCGCTGGTGGTAATATGTGGAGGTAATGGTAGTTACCTGGCTTCCAGTGTCAAGCAGGGCTTTTGTTGCTGCTCCTTCGACCTCCACATTTACCACCGGGCAGTGACCTACTAGACCCTCCAGAGAACTGGCTTCCCCCGTTGTCTGACTAATGACAACGGGGGACTCTAGTTTCCCTGTTGCTGTCCGGTGTGCTGGGGCTCAGTCTGGGGTATTTGTTGGGGAGGATAGGGGAACTGAGTGAAGGGGGCAGGAGTTGGTGGCCGTGGGTATAGGGGGTAATATGTTGCACCAAATGGTGGTGGCTGATGATGTGCATAAAAAGGGCCTAGCGGTGCAGGGTATGTAGGGCGTTGGAGGTTTTCCCTGTTGTAGCGCTGGCGTGTCCTGCACTCGGACGGTCTGTGCCCGGGTCGGTGGCACCAGAAGCACTTGGGCTGGTGGTGACGGGGGCCCGGTTGGTGCTGTGCGCCCCGAAACCTTTCCCTGGTCAACTGGGGTTTTTGTTGCAGCTGTGCCTGCAGCTCCTCAGTCCGGGCTGTGACCACCGCCAGTTGTCGTCGCAGGGCCTCCATTTCCGCTGCCTCGTGGGATGCCGTTATGTGGTCTACGCGGAGGGTGTTGTCATCCTCCCGCATCCACCGCAACGCCTCTTCCTTGGCCTCCAGAAAGGTGGCTGCAGGTTTTGCAGCAAAGTATCGCCTCAAGTCCCTGCCTAATTCTGGCAGATATAGGCCACTGGTGAACTTGTCGCGCAGAAGAAGATCATCTATGCTGCTTTCACGTAGTTTGTTTGCGCGCTGGGCCAGTGCGGAGAGACCATGCGCATATTGATATATGCTTTCTCCCTCCCCCTGCATCCGTCCGTGAAACTGCCGGAGGACTGCAGCTCGGTCTCGCTTGTCGCCGAAGATACTCTGAACCAGAGTAAGGAGTGCCTCTGGGCTGTCACGGTCCGTATAAGGGCGGTCCAGCACCTCCCTCCTGGCACACCCATCCAACGAGTGTAGCACCCACTCTATGGCTGCACCTGGGGGCAGCTTGCAGTGTTGCAGTCTACGGCGCCCCTCCTCCACAAAGTTCTCGGCAGCGAAGCAGCCCTCCTCGCCGGTGAACCTTGGCAGTGTTTCTGGCTTGAAGCTGGCCATGATGACCGGCTGGAGCCTCTCCTCCTGCTGATCTGCCATGGTGATTTTGTCCTCTGCGCTGTTTCTTCAGTTCTTGTTCGACGTTCTCACTTCTTCAATCCTCTTCGGCGACGCCACTTGTAACCGGGTTAGAAGACCAGGATCAGAAATGAGGGAGGCAACAACGTCGAAGACAGGGGTCGCTGTGACATGTCTTTATTTAGGTGTAGGAAACTGAAGAAACTGAAGAAACAGCGCAGAGCTAAGAGGGAGTCGACATTGTAGTTCTTCCTAGTTGTATCTTCGTAGCGGCACGAGTGGTCTGTGGCAAAGTAACGGCTGTGTGGTACTGACTCGAAGCGCGCTACGGAAGGGGCTTTATATACGGCAGGCGTGGGCCGCAAAGAAAGCACCACTCGCGTGCTTCCAGAATTTGGTGCTGTTGGAGCAAAAATGCTGGAATTTGTGTTTCCCCACACTCGGTTTTCTGACCATAGCTCTGATACCATAGGACCTAGAAACTTGCGGTTTGTTGCTAACGAAAGAGCCGCAAATGTAGTTTCACTAGTATCAAACATTGATTCGATTAAAGATGGCTAGAATTAATTATGAATTTTTAAACGACTTTTCTCCATCGACCTGGTCGGTGTAAAAGGTGCAAACTCCCAAAATAATGTTTAACCCAAAATCGATTGGACTAGAAATAGATTACAAAATGAAAGAGACTATCATGCTGAATCTTATGGATCTTGGTTTAAAACAATCGGTACAGGCATTGAGGAGATATTCAACTTCGAATGCCTAGTCAGAAACACAAGCTAATCGCCATTCTAGGCACCGGATGCTAGAACAAAGCCACGAGGCGGCCGACGCGGTTGCGTCCCCTGAATAGACACTGAATACCTAGTGGTCTAGAAGTAAGCCAGAGGGGTCGGACTAACACAGGCATCAATGAAAGCAATACCTTGCGAGACCTTACATTGAAGGAAAACCACTGAATGATAACACACACCACTTTTGCATTGCAACAAACAAAATTACATCAGGTGGGTTATGAGAGCCATTACATCAGGTGGGTTATGAGAGCCGGGTGTACCCGGTCACACACACACACACACACACACACACATATATATATATATATATATATATATATATATATATATATATATATATATATATATATATATATATATATATATATATATATATATATATATATATATATATATATATATATATATATACGTCCTAGAAAACAATCAATCCAGACCAAAAAGGTGACTGCCAAGCGTGTAATATGCAAAGAAGTACCCAACGGAGAAAGAAACACGCTTAGAAAAGACGGGTACAACACAATTTATTAATATTTCGGGTAAATACCCTTTGTCAAAATAGACAAACAAACAAACATAGAGATTAGCCGCTACTTATCTTCAATGGCAGAAGGAATGTGGCAACTGAAGGAGGTCCTAGAAAACATTGTGGTTAGATGGCAGGAACGCTTAACAGGCGCGCCGAACATCCTGTGAATTTTATCCGGGAAAAAAATGACCTCACGTCACTCATTTTCGAGGGGACAAAAGTCATCATCGCATAATATCCAAATTATTTAGTTGCAGCGATGGCTCTTGCTTATATGTGGCGGGAACGTCACAGCTAGAGTTCTTTTAACTCTTTAAACCCCCAGAACTAAATGACTTTCATTCTGTCGAATGGAAGTCATTTAGTTATAGAAATTTAAGAATTAAAGTTAAGCTTAAGCAGAAAAAAAAAATTGTAGTATATTCGACGCGCTTTAAGACCAACTACAGAACCGTGTGCAATGTAGAGATACATATCCTTCTCCTCTTGACGTATACCCTTCAGCGGAAAAGACGCGTAACTACACGTCACTTCCGCCTAACGGTATCTTCAGTAGCAGTCGATGAGTTGATAAATGATTGCTCTACTTAACTTTGTTCAGCTATTATGGACGACTTGTTCAGTTTGAATCGGAAGAAGACACTTGTTGCAGTGTGAGACTGTGGAGAAAGAGAAATGTGTGATGGTATTTGAGGCCGTTTGGGACACTTGACAGTTTCAGATTTCAGAGACGTGCACCTGTACTTGTGAAGAGAAAAAAAAGGACGATGTGCGTAACCCTTTGCTGTCCGTAGCGGTTTTTGTCGCAATGATTCCTGCCTGCACTTTGGCTGTCGATAGCGGTTTATGTCGCGATGATTCCTACAGGAATCATCGCGACAAAAACCGCTACCGACAGCCTAAAGGTTAAAATACGTAAACTTGAAACTTGTACGGAGTGAAACTTCCAAGAAAGAACATAATGATGTGAGATTGAGGAATTCCGAAGTAGAAGTACAGATCATGCCTGAGAAGTGCCGTTGTACTTTGGCGACAGGGAAGAGAGGTTCACTGGCGTGAGTAGAGGGTGAAACCAGGAAAGGCGATTCAAAGAATGTATAGCGGTGATCGGACTGTGTCGGTTTTACGATGGATATGTGCCGTAACCATGACTTGCAATCTATCTCCGACTGTCACCTGGCCACTGCCCAGGTGATTGAAACGTTTGGATTGCATTGGTCTGTGTCATTTTCGTCCGCAAGAGACATAGACCCTCATGAGCCGCTGCGACCGCAGCGGCTCATGAGGATCTATGCCTCTTGTAACTACCAACACCATTTTGGTCTATCAGCTATTGGGCTTCTTGAAGATATATGTCTCTTGCTTGCGTGTAACAGCTCCGTCTTGGCATGGGATGGTGTTACGTTTGTGGCTGTGTTATTCTTTGAGAGCATGTGTGTGTGTTAATCATAGGAAAGATCCGATATTCATTTGAGTTATTTTTGGATAAAAATTACGTACCTTTTTAGTAGGATTCGTTTTCTTTTGCACGGCGACTTGCGATAGATTTTTGTTGTGACGCGTATTTTCGCTACATTACACTGGAATGTTCGAGCAGGGTCGCGATCTTTCAAGTGACCGCAGATATGACATCAAAGTTGTCGGCAACATTTCGTAACATTGTATCAAAGACGCTTAGAGGGTTGTGGAAATTTTGTAGTAGCTTCTAGAGTTTCTTTTTACTGAATATTAATGAGTTTTGGTTACCTTTGTTCTGGAAATCTGTAATAGTATAAAAGACCGTGAGGAAGTATGTGTGTACATTGTATGAGAGACGCAGTGTGTCAAAGGTGTTGATGCATTGTAGAGGAGACAGTGTATCAGTGTTGGTGCATTTGTGAATGCATTGTGTAGAGATCGCATCGCTGCAATAAAATATTGTTGGAACTGTTACTCCAGAGTGGTCTACAACCTTGTGCCACGTACGACTGAGTTGCAGCTGAGTGAAGTTTCTTTACAAGAACTCTGCGTGCGTGCGTCTGGTGTGATTGCATCATACTACTGACGACTACGACTACGACGTAACAGATGGCTAAGGGCGCATGAAGGTCTATGCTTCTTTCTAGCCTGTATCAGCATTGTGGTGACATACCAGCTAGGGGTTTATGAGGAGCCAAGGCTCTCGCTTGTTTCGTGTCAGCACCATGTCGGTTTATCAGCTAGGGATTCACGAAGAACGCCAATTGCTTACAATTATCATCTGCTCCGTTTTTGCGTCAGCTAGTTAACCCATTGTGTGCCAAGTACGAAATGCCCTTATTTTGGAGTTGTCCTCGGAGGACTGCATTACAATTCAGGAGACAGATCGTGACCATGATAGTTCTAGGGTGGTGCCAGAATAGCTTGGCGCCTAGCTATTCTGGTACCACCCTGGAACTATCATGGTCAATCCATATATTCCTGTGGTGTGTCGGGACTGAATCAGTTAATCCTGCTATATTTGTCTGATAGAAGTATCCATATTCATGGAGACCGGCTGGGTGCGTGGGTTCATGTGGTTTTGCGTATCTTGTTGCACGATCGTTTTGTTCTTATATCTGTGCGTCTCAGTGCTGTTGAAGTTTTGTTTCAATCTTTTGGCTGTCTGTAGCGCTTTTTTGTCGCGGTGATTGCGGCAGGAATCATCGCGACGAAAACCGCTACCGGCAACCAAAGGGTTAACCTAAGCCTGTTGCTTGGCTCTCCTAGATAATGCACTGCGCCAACGATCTCGTGTTAGACGTTCTTCAGGTCTTGGTAAATGTGGTGAGTGTGATTGTGGCGATGGTGACGCATTTCGCCGTGTACAGAAAGACCTGTTTTGAGCGGCCACCTTTACGAGAGATCACCTGACTTTGACTGCAATCGGTCAGGTGGCTGTAGCCAACTCAGTAATGGTCTTTAATGAAGGCTACACCTTTTGCAATTCAAGACATGTTTAGAAAGGACATTTGTTTCTTGGAAAACAATTTGTTGCTTAAAACTGGTTTCACAGTACCAGTTTTGGGGTTGCCGCGGAAAGCTCGGGTTATGACGAGGAAAAAGATATCTGATCACAGAAATGTGTTTTCAGCTGACGGGGAAATTTTGCCATTGAAATGCAGGTATGCACTGTATTGAAGTGTGAGCTCTATCTGAATGTAACCCACGTACGGTTAACGTTTTAATTTTCACGACATTTGCACGCAGGATTTGTCAGTAAATGAAGAGAAGCTCCAATATTGAGGTGTGAATATCCTGAGCGTAGCTAATTGGATGGGATAGCTTTACCTTGTTGGCTTTCTGGGCTGAAGTGGGTGACGATCCTTGTACGTTATTTAAGACACTCCGAGTTTTGTGTCGACTCATTTGTCAGCTGTGAACAGGGTTGTTTTTCAGCTGCACGGACGTGTTCACCGCGATTAGTCAACAAAGTGCACGACTGCAAAGGTGCGCTCAAGATTTGACACCTCGGCTTCTGTTGACAACAGTTGTTTGTGAAACAACACGGAGCTCTAAGGTCGAAATCCCGGAGGTGTCTGCTAAAGGCTACGTGATAGTTCGGGATAGTTCAGGAGGTGAGTTGACCATGGCGGTTTAAGGGTTGTTCCAAGCGCATGGGTGACAGTCTTCATTGCTGGAGACAGATTCAGCTTTTTCAAAATCACAGAAAGCTGAATTTGGTTCGGACAGAACACAGTGCTTCGGACAACCTGTTCCATCTGCAAGAGACATACATTATCCTGAGTCGTTGTGGATTCCTAGTCTCTCATGGGTGACAGTCTTCATTGCTGGAGACAGATTCAGCTTTTTCAAAATCACAGAAAGCTGAATTTGGTTCGGACAGAACACAGTCCTTCGGACAACCTGTTCCATCTGCAAGAGACATACATTATCCTGAGTCGTTGTGGATTCCTAGTCTCTCATGGGGTGACAGTCTTCAGTCCTGGACACTGATTCAGCTTTAAAAACAAACAAACAAAAAAAAACAACACATAACACAGTCCGTCTGATAGCCTGTTCCAGGGGCGCATGAAAATTGATGTCTATTGCTGGCTGTGAAGCATGGGGCATAGTTAGTCCGTGGACCGTTTTCAGTCATTCCAGGTTTTCGCACTGTCACCATGCAATCTATTCCGACACAGCCCTTAAGGTATCATGGCCAGTCACTATCTTCTTTTTGCGTGCCAGAGCTGTTTCGGGAACAACACAATAATAACAAGACGGTCCTGCTGCGTGTTTCTTGATTTTTTTTTTTTTTTTTTTGGGGGGGGGGGGGGGGGGGGGGCTCTTTTCCACGCGATTCTTGGAGACATGAAGTGCCCAGGCTATTGCTTGTGCGTGTGAGCATAATAAGGTTCGGAGTTGTTCTTTTCGACGAAACATCCACGGGAGGTGAATGGACAGCTTTCTTGTTACGTCATAGAACTGACCCTGGAGGATCTCCTCCGCCTGAGGGGCCATTGGGGCCCAACCTGTGCCGCCTGCCATTGCTGAAGGGCACGGTAATCTATGCTGCTTGCAGATGTAAGCAAATTTCAATGGCCTTCTTGTTACGTCTTCGAATTGGCCAGAATTGTTGATATAGGTTTGCAACGTCGGTGGCGTTCACTGTTAGAAGAGCACAGGTGGCAGTAAATGGAGCTTGGTGGTCCTTGTCACGCAAAGAGACATAGGTTCTTGGGAGTCTGTGCGGCTGCAGGAGCTCCTGAGGCCCTATGCATGTTTGAGATGGAATGGCGTGATTGTTGTGTCCCGCAAGTGTCCAAAACAATCACTGGCTCCATACCACGGCGACTCCGTCCATCAGAGACAATAAGTTTAAATTGGGTCTTATATGTTCCACAGCAAGAGACATAGATTCTCATGAGCCCTGCGAATGCAGAGGCTCATGAGAATCTGTGCCTCTTGCACTTGGCTGAAGGTGTGTGTCATTCACCAAAACTCAAAGACGTGCTTCGTGCGCGTGTTGACACGGCGCATACAAGGACCTCGGCAGAAGTGGAATGCAGTCTTTTGAGACAGGCCACGTACATTCTACAAACACACGACAAGGTTGCTGCCAAAATAGGGGCCGAGGGTGAGAGAGGGCGGCAGAACAACTAGACAGGTATACGCAAAAGGCAGGACAGAGCAACATTTTTGCACTTCGTGTGCGTGGGTGGGCTTTTTCTTGTTTATCGCCTGAGGTTGCTGTCTTTGCGAGGATTCTTTGATGCGACGGGACAGGTAGGGGGATGGAGAGGACATTATCACCTGAGCATCGAGATGGATGGAGTTAGTGTTTTTTGGAGTGTAATGTCGAGCAGGCGATTGAGGCCATCTCACGGCGGCATTGAGATGGAGAGTAGTGATACAACTCAACGAAAGGGGGACATTGCATCAGGGATTTGCATACTTGTGCGTGCAGACACCGGTACTTTACTCGAGGGTTTTAACCCCTTCGCTGCCGAGAAAAAGGTGGACACAATCGAGCTAGGTCCTGATGAACCCCGGCAGTTGCGGGGGGGTGGGGGGGGGAGGGGGGGGGGTGCTGAATGAGGATCTATGCCTCTTGTTGAAACCATCGTGTTGCGGCGGCATGTTCCTTGAAGGGCTGGGGATCTTTTAGCGTTGAATTTGCAGTGATGTCAAAAACACAGCATCCACTGGCAGAGAAGGGTTTGAACCCATAAAGCCCTGACATGCTACGGCAGGATGCGGATCGACCATGATAGTTCAAGGTTGGTGTCAGAATAGCTTGTCGCCTATCGTGGTTGATCCGTCTCCAGAACTGTAATGTAGAACTCTAAGGATATCTGAAAAAAATCTGTAATTCAGTTCATCCTCAGTGTCAGTTTGATGATGTTACACCGCCAGAGAAATCGGACGTACCGTTTGTGGTTTTGAACCTTGCGGCCTTGATTGGGCGTGGCATCGGAGACCTTTTTTCCAGGAGTTTCATCTGCTAGGGCTCGTGAGGATCTTTGTCTCTTTAATAGGAGTTAGGTTCGCCATAGCTGTGTAACTTGTACCTAATGTTGTTGACGTTTGCCAGGAATTTTGTTTCCTGTAACAATCTGACGGAAAGACACGGATTTTTGAGCCAGCGGCTGCTTTTCCTCGTGGGTGTGTGCTTGTCTGTGATTTTGGTTCTTAAGTCTAAAAGCTGTAAGGTTCAAAATCATAGATATGCACACAGTCTGTGCTAGGAAATTGTTGTGCTGCGTCTGGGGTCATTTCTACGTGTGAGCTTAGTCCTGCGTTAACCACTAAACAAGGTGCTCAGCTTAGTCCTGTGCAAGCCACTAAGCAAGGGGCTTCGCTTTGGCGGAGCCCCTTGCTTAGTGGCTGGCGCAAGACTAAACTCGCTCATGCAACTGACTACAGATGTGTGTGTGTGTGTGTGTGTGTGTGTGTGTGTGTGTGTGTGTGTGTGTGTTTTCTACGCCTTTGCCGGGATCAGTTAAAGTTCAAAATGACCCGTTAGGGAGCATGTACAGGCGGAATTTTGCAAGCTGGACCTAAAGTGCTGCATTCAGTAGGTCCGCTGGAAAAGAGACACGCTGCACTGTTAACTCCCTTCCTTGTGCGTGCGGGCACCGGTGCTGTTAACACTACTGGTGGCTGCATGCGCAAGGAGGTTAAATTGCATTGTAGTGGGACTTGGGAGCAAACAAAATGTGCTGAGTCAGAAGTGTGAGTTTGAGCTAAGGTTTAAAAGGCGAGCGTAAAAACTTGAACAAGTGGAATGTTCGAACTGAACTGTTGAAGCTGTTGGAAAAAAAATGTTGACCGAGCCTAAGGGGCGTGTTGACGTTACACTAACAAAGTGAGAAACTGATGTAAGTTTAGTGGAATTTTGTAAGATTGAAATTAAGTGTGATAGAGAACGTTGAACACGCGTAATATTACGGTCTGAAGCACAGGACGAGGAAGCCTATTCGAGTTAGGACCCCGGACTGCAGCTCATCAGGAGCTGCAGTAAGGCGACCTAATTCGAACAGGAGGCTAAGAGCCGCTATCAGGGAACCAGAGTCGTTTTGGTTTCCTATTCCTGTGGTGTAACGGAAGCGTAAGAATGTGGAGAGGAATGATGTAAATTTGAACATTCACGGCCATAACGTTGAGCGAGATTTGAGTCCTTTGACAGATTACTTTATACTCAGAGGATCGAGTCTTTTGACTTTGATAGTCTAGCCCCGGGAGGCAGGCTAAATGCTGTGGGATTTTCCCCGTCACTGGCTTGACTGTTTGCGTTCGCTCTGTGATGCGGAGAGGGTGAATTCACAGGTGACACGATTTTACTGGCGGGGGACACGGCGTGATCCAATCTCCGTCGTAGCTTGCTCACCGTATGTGGCTACTAGGCTCTAGTTCAGTTGACATGATTTTACTGGCGGGGGACACAGCCCGTAGCTGCTCACCGTATGTAGCTCATAGGCACTTGTTTAGTTGAAGGTGTTTTATGCGCACGATTTCTTACGTTATAATGAGGAATGGAGATGTGAGACGTGAGTGAAGACTGAGAGGCGTGAAATGTGAGTGAACGAAGCAAGAGGCAGAGATTCTCAAGAGCAATTCCGGAATTGGCTCCTGCGGAAGGAAGTCAGTGGAGAATCCTGGTGTCAGTTAACCGATTTGTGCAAAATACAGTTGCAAGTGGCTAGTTAGTAGGAGATTGCAACCCTTTGGCTGTCGGTAGTGCTATATGTCGTGACTCCCATGATGGAATTATCGCGACAAAAAGCGCTATCGACCGTCAAAGGGTTAACACGCCCCCTCATCTCCATTTGTTCACTGCCGGACTGCTTGCATAGGACTGAAGAGAAAAATAAATAACAGAAAATTAGGTTTTGAAATGATTGGTTGCTACGAAGATAGAAGTGGAGATGAGTTCTAGGCTTTACAGTCGTTCACTAACCATGTGTAGGCCCCGCTAAGCAGGAGATAACGAATACAGTGCCGTTACAGTTGTGTGCAGGTCTGGGATTTTGGACCTTACGGCAAAGCCGTAAGGTCCGAAATCACAGACCGGCACACACTTCCTCTTTTTTGCAATTCGATATTGCACTGACAAGAAGTAAACACGTGATAGCGGAGTATCATTTTTGAGTCAGAATTTTCAGTCATGAGTGTCTGTCACAGAGCTAGATCATGCATCGCTATACGCCACAGACTGTTGATCACAGAGTTAGATGTCCAGTGATCAGTTATCAGTGGAGGCTCGGACGGAGGAATGTGAGCGTGTATTTTCACTACCACTGATACCAGAGCCAACAGAGCTTACATTTCGGGATCGACTGCGGGGCATGACAGTCGCAGAATAAAGGATTAAACCAAATCGTTGATGTCTGGGGAAAAAAATGGTAATTTGACCATGAGAGTGGTTGTGCCTGTTTATCTTCAGGTGTATGTAGACGTTAACCCGTTCAGTGCCTATACAATTTGAACAGCACCCAGCTGCAATTGGGGGGGGGGGGGGGGCTCATGAGGAACTATGCCTCTTGCTGACACCACTTTGAATATATTGTTCCTGGAGAGCTAGGTTTTGTGGTGTTGAATTAACGAAGATTGCAGAAATACGGTCTGCGTCAAATGGCACTGAAGGGGTTAATGTCTGTCTGAAGAATATAAATTTGACCATGAAAACTGAGTGGTTGTGCCTGGTTAGCTTCAGGCAGATGTAGGCTTTTATGTAGTCAGGCACAACTCTTGCGAAGTTATTTCAGACGTATCCCATAGCTGGCCCTAGAAACGAAAATATGGCTAAGTCAAGGGGGCTTGACAGCCTTGGGGTGACTGATCACAGATAGCGCTCGCCCCTCCTTCAGTCGCAAGCTGAACTCCATGTGGCATCCTCCTGAAGAAGAATTACAGAAGTAAATTGAGCCAGGTAGTGCAAGATCTAATGTTTTTGAGTCGGTGAGATAAACTTGGGGCTTTGTTAGTCACCTCGTGCTCGGAAAGCTCAGATTGTAGTGAATCTTATGCAAGAGGCATAGATCTTCATGAGCCCCGGCAGATCTGCGGCGGCGGCTCATGAAGACCTATGCCTCTTGCAGTCGGATTTTTTTGGAAGTCACGAAGATCTGTGTGTCGCTTGCAGAAAGGGATCGTTCGACCAAGCTGCAATCTCCAAAGGTGCACGCTATATGCGGGGCCCACGAGGAAATGTGTCACTTGCATTCGGAAATCGAATGGGCTCACGAGGATCTGTGCCTATACCAGATGGGGGTCGTTCGCTCAAGGAGTGGTCGGAGCCCCTAAATGTGCACGCTATCGGCTCATCTAGCTGATCGTGTGTTATATGGGCTGCTTGTGATGAACGATCGCATTACGGGCAACTAGTGAAGTGGATCACACAAGTGTATTGAGCAGTTAGTGTGTTGTTTTACAGAGCACAAGTTTTCCTTGTCACTACGTGCGGATTTGTAGCGTTCGTTGGATTGTTTGTTTTACCCAGTTTGGCGTGTGCATTACACAGCGCGAGTTCACGATGAACGATCGCATTTCCGGGTCTAGTGAATGGAACACGCAGATGTATTGAGAAGTTCGTGTGTATTACAGAACACAAGTCAGTTTTCTGTTTCGTCTTTTGGGATTGTGTACCGGGCAGTTGGATTGTTCGTTGGATTATTTGCTTCACGGTGTACTGAGCAGCGCGTGTGTATTACAGACATAGATACTCAGCGCATACATACGTGATCCGCAGTCTGTGTTGTAGAGCGCATTTATTTTTCTTTTCCGTCAGGATTGTTCTTGAAATTGTTCGTCGATTCCCCCCCCCCCTCCCCCCCCTCCCCTCTTTCCCCACAGTACGGTTTGTGTGTATTATTTACAGTGCACAACAGTTTTCTCCCACCAGTTTACACCATTCGTTGGGCAGTCTGTTAAATTGTTATTGTGACTGTGTTTTAACCCATTACATCCTGAGTTTTTTTAAATTTGCTTATTGTCCTATGAAGGCTACATTACAGATTACAAGATAGATCAACTATTTTAGGTCAAGGGTGGTGCCAGAATAGTTTGGCGCCTGAGGCGCCAAGCTCTGGCACCACCCTTGAACTATCATAGTCAATTTTATTTCAAGCCATGGTGTATCAGAATGCAAAGGGTTAAACAGTTGGTGAACAGGGTTAGGAAGCAAACACTGGAGGCGCGGTGGACACCGCACAGAGAGCCTTTTCACTGACTCAAGGACAGGTTGATAGGAATCCATCGACGGGCAATTTGTTTTGGCCGCAGTGATTTGTGGACGATTTTTAATTTTTTTTTTTTAAACCCATGCGAAGGCTACATTACAGATTAGGAGATAGATCAACCAATTTAGTTCAAGGGCGGTGCCAGAATAGCTTGGCGCCTCAGGCGCCAAGCTATTCTGGCACCACCCTTGAACTATCATAGTCAAATTCATTTCCAGCAGTAGTGTATCAGGATGAAAAGGCTAACCCCCGGTTAAAAGGCTAAACAGCACCGGTGGCTGCATGCGCAAGGGGGTTAAATCGTATTTCAGCGGTTTGAAGACAGACCTAGGATTTTTTGGGGCGGAAGAAAAGTTGTATATTTTGTAAGGTGAAGGTAAGGTCTGCGATCTAGTTCATACGCCGGCGTTTTTGTCAATACCATGTGACGTGTTTACATCCAGAAGGCTGTTGTGCCGGTCTGTGATTTTGAACAGTGCACGGCTCTAGAGGACTTGTGCGCCGATCTGTGATTTGGGACTTTACGGCTGTCAATCCGTAAGGTCCAAAATGACAGACCGGTACGCATATCCACAAGGATGTATACATGTCTATTTCGGATCTTGCAGATCTAATATTCTGGTGTGATGGTCTGTGATTTTGTACGCTCTTAGCGCCGTAAGGCTCAAAGTCACAGCCTACCGGCACATATTTCCTCAAGGATCATGTAAGCGTGCACACGGTAGATCAACTCTTTCTTTGTCGCTTTTGTTGGGTCCAAAATCACATACCATCACTCACATAGATCTTTAACCCTTTGGCTGCCGGCAGCGCTTTTTGTCGAGGTGATTCCTGCAGCAGGAATCACCTCGACAAAGAGCGCTGCCGACAAAAGTGTTGACACGTGCATGTGCCGAGAAAATCCGAACACCACCCACACTGCAAGAGGTACAGATCCTCATGAGCCCCCGCAGTTGCGAGGGCTCATGAGGCTCTATACCTCTTGCTGACACCATTTTGAATCCGTGTTCCTGCGGCTGCTAGAGTTTTTGTGGTGGTGGATTAAAGAAGACTGCAGAAACTCAGTCTACATCAACAGGCTCAGAACGGGTTAACCCATTCAGCCCTGACGCACTGCAGCAGGAGATGGGTCGACCTTGATAATTCAAGGGTAGTGCCAGATTAGCTTGGCGCCTGTCGGCGCCAAGCTAATTTGGCACTGCCCTTGAATTATCATGGTCGATCCATCTCCTGCAACAGGTGCATAGTCGTTAGATGACGCCTCCAAAATTTGGGAAATACGTGCGCCGGGCTGAATGGGTTAAGGATGTAATGTAAGCACACACGAGGTAGCGCGAGCTTGTGTCGCTTTTGGCCGTGTCGCTGCTCGTGTTAACTTGTGTATGAAATATTTTTAGGCGTGTCGTGCCAATATTTGTCAAGTTGGGGGCGCGACTCACGTTGAGATACAAGTGGGGGGTCCGCCGGGGCGATACGTACACAGTCTGCCTTTCATTTTTAGAATGCGGAGTGGACTAAGCAGTGTTGAAACGAAAGGTACACATCTTGAAAGAGATCCTTATGAGCCGGGCGCCTTTCGCTTCAAGTTCAGTTTAGATGTAATTTGGACTCATACATACATGTTATGAAAGGAATTTCGATTGTATCACGTTTGCAAGAGGCATGGATTGCGGGGGCCCGTGAGGGTATGTGCCTCTTGTTTAAATCACATGTGGCCTTGTTTCTTAGAGTTAGTAATCGACGGTGCATCCTGACGTAGAAGTGAACCTTTTTCTCGTGTAGGTCTTTAAGGAGATGTGTTTGATTTCTGAACCACAAGTGGTACTGCTGCCGAGATGCTTGTCTTCACAGTGACAGACTATACACATCCAGAAAGGCATCAGTTTTTTTCTTCCTCTCTCCCCCTCCCCCCCCCCCCTCTTTTTTTATTTTTTTATTTTTTAATTCCCCTTCGCCAAGAGCACGAAGAACATCCTAATGTGTATGCAGTATGAATGGACATTGGACTGAGATTGGAGTGCGCCCACAAGCATAATCAGTGTGCACATACAGGATGTATAATCTCCAATTGTCGAAGGCATGGGAAGCGTGAAGAAACTGGCAGACGACACTACTGGTGTCTGTGTCAGACGTGATTGCTTTCGTCGGAGAAACTGTCAACAAGTTTGTTGACGTGTGTGCAGGTCTGTGAAGGTCCACAATCACAGACCCGCACACGTGATATTGTTCTTGTTCGCGTTGTCGCCCTGCCTCGTGAAGCAGAGGCGTGTCTGTGTTTGGCAGTGGGCTTTTTTTAGTCACAGTGTAACGTTGGCATATTTTGATGGCCAAATTCACCCATCCGTTTATTCACGGTTTGCTGCGCTGGAAGTGAGAAGTGAATGAGTTGTTTCGGGTCTCGGCTCGGAGTTACGACAGACTGAATGGACTGTGAGAGCATTCGATACAAAAGAAGGTACGCCAAATGCACCTGAACACCTTTCTTGTGAAATTTGGTTGCTGGGTCAGTTCGGGGTTTAAGGTCCACGGCACCCGAGTGATAATATCCCGCCTTTAACGGGGACCGGGACATGTATTGCCTGTGGAGTAAGACCTGAACACTGATCAATTCAGGTGCTCTGCAGCTGTGCCACGTTGATTTACCAGGACCTAAGTTCAACGGACATGCTATTGTGAACTTTGGCACACACACGTTCTTGTAACGTAGCCGTATACACAACACGCAGCGATCTGATGACTGAGGCGGCAAGCGTTTCCGTTTGCTTTGTTTTGGACGTGCATATATATATATATATTCAGCGTCTATACCAGCACAACAGCGTGAGACATTAGTTGAGCTGGATTGGTGTTTAACCCCCTCGCTGCCAGTGAGCACGAATTAAGCGTCTGAAACGACTGCCCACAGATGACATTCGCGTGAATTGCACTGATATAAATGGGACCAAAACATAGGCATAAGGTCACACAAAAACAAGAGGCATAAACCCTCATCACTGAAGAGGCATAAACCCTCATGAGCCCCCGCGACTGCGGGGGCGCATGAGGGTTTATGTTGCAGCTGGGAAGCGTTCGCCTTGCCCTGGCAGTTAAGGGGTTAACGCATTCGAGATTCAACGGCAATACTTGTGAAGTTGCCATTGTGAGTCACTCCTGCTACGCGATAGCTGATTACTGAAGGGGCTTACGCAAGCCTCTTTCAGCTCAAGTTATTTGACAATAACTGGTCTTTTTTTTCAGGGGGGGGGGGGGGAGGGGGTGCAGGTCATGGCGGTCTTGAAACCATGTTTCCTTCTATAGGGCAGAAAAGGAGAAGGGACAGTGTCAAGAAATTCCAGCATGCTTCTAACTCTGTTGCCTGTGCCCCATCCGTATGCAAGAGGAATAGATTCAAATGATCCCCGGTAACAGTAGGACTGATGAGAATACCTACTTTTTGCTCGCAGGAGCGTCTCTGCTGGAGGGAGTCTTGTCGGTTGTTCGATGCCTGTGTCCTTATGGGAGTCCCTTTGCTTTGGCATCTTTCTGTGCAAGAGGCATAGATTCTCATGAGCCCCTGCATCTGCAGGGGCTCATGGGAATCTATACCTCTTGCCTGTGGGCTCTTCTGACCTAAGGCTTGTCGTCAGCGTTGTTTACCGGCGACAGAATCTGTGTCCACTTACGATTGCCTGATGCACCGATGATCTCACTCGGTGTGGCCGTCTCCTTTTCTGATCGTCAGCGCGAACAGGAGTGCAGGACAAATACAAGTCTCGTCTCATCATTGGTAAACACCGAGAAGAAAAAAAAAAAAGCTTTTTAGCCAGGAGGTCCTTCTGTCTGAAGCAGTATAGACTGTCATGAGCTCGGTGTAGAAGAGCGTAGATTGCCAGTAGTTACGTGCGAGAGGTGTCTTCACCCTTTCGCCGTCGCCGGGTAGTGCTTTTTGTCGCGATGATTCCTGCAGGAATCATCGCGACAAAAAGCGCCATGGACAGCCAAAGGGTGAATTCTCATGAGTTAAAAGCAATAGGAAATAGGGGGCATAGATTATCGTGAGCCTCAACGGCCATATGCAGGACGCATAGATTCATTGTCATGTCCCTGAACTTGAGGAGATGGCCTCAGAAATCTCGCACATCTTCTCGTGGGCCGCAGCAGGCATAGATTCTCGTGAGTCTCAGCAACCGTGTGCAAGAGGCATAGATTCTCATGAGCCCCTGCGACTCATGAGAATCTATTCCTCTTGCTGGGATGAAGCGGTCAATGTTTTCTCACGTCTGTGCCTTTTTAAACGAAGGACACTTCTTATTATTCTGCTTCTTCAGCGCTCAGACGGTGTATGGTCTGGCGGGTCAGATTCAGACGAAGGACACCATCCAGGTTTAAGCCTGTGACAGAAAGGACACGGAAAGGAATGCAACGGGTGTGTCTAACGGTCAGTCCTGACCGGTCTTGCAGCAAGGGCTCAGGACCCAGGGGATCAAAGCTTGTAATCAAATGTTCCTCCTCTTTTTCTTCAAGACATATTAGTGGCGATCTCGTAACACGGCATTATTACACCGCGTTCCCTACCGACTCCAGGCTCGTCTTTTGTTAAACTCGTGGCAACACTGTACATTCAAGGTATCAAGGCTGGCGTAAGAAACGACGTTTTCTGTGAATTCTGCGGACGAGGAGAATAGTTATATTCGTCAGGTTTGTTTATCTTGTCAGTCGGTGTTGGAAACTCCGAGAATACACCTTGTTCTTCCTCATCCAGCTGTGGGACGGTTGTCTTGCATTGGACGCCTCGGTTGTGCACAGTAGGACTCGGGGCAGTCAGACGCTCTTCCAACTGTGAGCCCTGCGGTCGCAATTTCAAAATATTGCACTTTCCCTTTTAGGCTGCTTATCAGTGTTGGGGAGATATAGACCATGCCAGTTCAAGGGTGGGGCCCTCCTCTGGGCGCCAAGCTAGTCTAGCACCACCCTTGAACTATCACGGTATATCCATATGTGATTCTTGATGTGTCAAGATTGATTGAGTGAACTCATTTAAGGTGCCCCGCATCAATAGCTGCAGAGGCGTTTAGCGTTGTCGGCGGCAACGCCGCTATGCCACACTTTCGCAGCTATTGATGCGGGGCGCGTTGGGGAATGAGTTAACTCATTTGAGACGTACCGCATTTGGATCCGAATGCACGACGTCTCGAATGCGTTAAGCGATCTTGCAGGAGCTTAGATTGGAGTGATCATTCCCGCCAAGCCCGCCTTCAGGTGTACCTTACAACAATGGGACCCTTGTTCATGCCGCGATGAACTGCTCCGTTGTGCAATCGGACCAGGCTTGAAAGAGAATGTGCAAGTACTGAGTCTTTTGTACGACAACCAGCTCTCGATTACATCGAATGACAGGAGGGGATCACACACGCACACCTAGCACGCGCACTAGATTTTAAGGTATCAAGGTTCTGTGTTTCAACGTTTTCTGTTCGGCAAAATGGGATCGTTCTATCGTGTGAAATACATTTACTTTCGTTGTGCGATCGATCCAGACGTTAACAAGAACGTCTCGAGTCTTTTCAACGGTCAGCTCTCGATGGACGTCGACGGGCCATAGGACTCGAGTGATTCGTCAGCCATGGGAGCGTTGAGTCCTGTGAAATGCATTTACCTCTGTTGTGCAATTGTCTCCCCGGATTAATCTGACCACGTGGAAACATCGTCACCATGTATGGAAGCTACGTCAACTTGGCTCAAGTGGTATGTTTCATGAAACGGTTTTATTTTTTTTAATTCGAAAAAAGATTGTTCTAAATTCACTGTTCTGTTTGTCGTGTCAATGAAAGAACCCTTTGGCTGTCGGTAAAGCTTTTTGTCGCGATGATTCCTATAGCAATCATCGCGACAACTGAAATGAAAAGCGCTACCGACAGCCAATGGTTACAACCTAAAAAATGTTGATGGTCTGTGATTTTGGACCCTCAGGCCTTAGGACGTAAAGTCCAAAATCACAGACCACCTTGCAGTTGTACTTCACTAACTCAAGGAACTGAAATGCCATGGTCATGGAAATCAGCATGCGGTGGTCTCTGATTCTGGGCGGAACATCTCCAAAGCATATGCCAACACGATTATCAGTATAACATTAACAATAATTATTATTACCGTTTTCAGGGGTTGCGCTGGTGTTTTGTTACTGATAGGGTCGGTAAAATGCGTATGATATAAAAAAAATTAAAAAGGCTCGGGGTAACACTCGCACCCAAAAATCTAAAAGCGTGGGGGATATGGGGGGGGGGGGGGGGGGGCATTTGTGTGATCTGGATCTAATCGCACGTAATTTTTAATAGCCAATACCTGCCTTTCATCGTCCTAGCGGCGTTGCTGGACCTAATTTTAGCCCGACGTAAAAATCTCGCTTTAATGCAGAGGGGCGGTTGGTTGGCAGTTACTGGCTTGGAAAAGTTTCCTGCAACTGGCGGCTGATCACCACTAGCGCAAAAAAAAAGTAAAAGGAAGTGTTGGGGAGTAGAGGGTGTTCAAACTCCAACAAAGGGCTTAGAAATATCATTTTGAAGCAGAGCCGTGGGTCGTCTCAAAGATGCGTGAGTGTGCGCAGACACCTCAGAAAAATGCACACGGCCTCTGAGAAATGCACGATTTACGCAACAAACAAAAAAAGGGAACGCAGAAATCGAGACCCCTGTGTTTTGTTTGCCTAATGAAACTCAACTTTGTTTTTAATGTCGCATGTTCGCTTTTTATTATCCCTTTCGGTGTTGGTACAAATTTTAGTCGCGATGATTTCTACAGGAATCGTCGCGACTAAAACCGCTACCGACAGCTAAAGGGTTAGGTTCTCTAAATCCCTGACCGAACGTAAAATCAACAATAGATGCGTCATATATGTGCTGGTGTGTAAGTTTGAAACGTGCGCTGGTGTGTAAGTTTGAAACTTGCGACTGGCTCGTAAGTCCCAAAATTACAGAGCGGCAGAGGTACAGTGTACGACTGTAATATATGTGTACACAAAAATATAGTTCAGTGAAATACGCGTATGATTAGGTTTTTATCGTTTATCGTTAATTAAATTTCGCGTTTTATCGCAGAACGCGCCTGCAGAGGCAGGTTATTATTAGTTTAATTTAAGCCACTGTTTTTATTTTTGACTTGGTCTGACAGTTTAATTGACCGTGTTACATTTCCTTAGCAGCCAGGATAAGCGAAGAGGTAGGTAGGAAAAAAAAGCACTAGTAAGGGAGGGAACTTTGCTTCAGGAAATATAACCCATTTAGCCCGGAAACCCTTTAGCAGGAGGTGGATCGACCATGTTAATCTGGCACTACCCTTCAATTAACATGATCGATCCATCTCCTGCAACTGGTTGATAGTCGTTAGGCGGCAACTCCAACATTTGGGAAATGCGGCCTTGTAGTTAAATGGAATAAGCGCTAGCAGTCAACCATTTTTTTAAATTTCAAACTTAAGTAGATTTTATTTATCTCTCCGAGAGTTTTTAAACAGCACATTTCGATAGTAAAATCAATAGTAATAACGATTTTAAAAAGTCAATATGAAGTTAAAGAGGAAAACAAATATGTAGTTACAGTACATTGACAAATTCCACGCACACATGCATCCACCTACCCACACAGACTCGCGCCATTAGCATCCATTTATTTCTTGCTGACTGGGAAGATACATCTCAAGGGTCCTGACGGATATTGACTGTGCTTCCCTTTCCGACTATGTGTTCGGTGTCACCAACGCTTCTAGGTGGGTGTAGGCTCGGATCCGTGGTGTCACTTACCTAGGGGTGGTCTTGTGTGTACACCTACGATGTACTTCCGTGTGCAGTGCTGGTCTGTGAGTTTGGACCTTACGGCTTAATCCGTATGGTCCAAAATAACAGACCAGCACAGCAATGATACAGATCTCTCCATTTGAAATTAGCCGGTTAGTGTCACTGTAACCTAGGATCGCATTTACCCCTTAACACTCTAGCTTGTATCGTGGCTCATGTTATTGCGCTCTGTGTGTGCGTGTGTGTGTGTGTGTGTGTGTGTGTGTGTGCGCGCGCGCGCGTACGAGCGTGTGTGTGTGTGTGTCTGCGCGTGCGTGCGCGCGCGCGTGTTTGTTTGCGCTCACACAAAACGTTCGCTAGCGCACCTGACAAAATTAAAAAGTTGAAGAAAGGTCCGCATTGCCACCTCCAGAGAAAATTGTAAAGGGTTTGCTTGAAGAGACAGCCGGTTTCAAAGGGCAGGTACACACACTCCGTGTCGGCCCGTGAACTTGGCTGAGAGCTGACTGTGACAAAGAATCCGTCATTTTCACATGCGTGGTGTTGATACAGGCTTAGGGAGAAATGATGCGCCTCATTTTATGATGAGACTGAACCGTTAAACTTGTTCAAGGCGCCCCGCATCAATAGCTGCAGAAGTGTCGTATAGCGTTGCCGTCTGTAGGCCTTAAAGTATAAAATCACAGACCAGCACACGGTATACAATTTCTTGTTTTCTTTTTCTCCGAACTTGCGTTTTAACGTTTTAATTTTTTTAATTTTTTATTTTTTATTTTTTTCTGATGTGCAACACAACAAACAAGCAACAACAACAAAAAGAACAAAACAACAACAACAACAAAACACACTTTTTGCACTTTCCAGGGTATTTGGCTTTGAAATTCACCGAGAAACACAAGAATACAACGACCTACCTAGTCTAGTTTTGTCAGCAGTGTGTTATGTGAACATGGTAGTGGCGAGTGCTGACTCAATACTACAAGTGTAAGCCAGTGCTCTCCTAAAGACTTGTGAGCGTATGGCCTTTCAAACACAATGCTGAAGAAAGTGGCTTAGCCAATACACACCCACATCTGGGGGACACAGGTGAAATGCCTTGAAACGCTCTACCGGCGGATTCAGGGTGGGTTGGGTGGTGGTGGTATTTGGGAGAGAAGGGGGACATGCTGATGATGATGCCATTTTAGGCAATTTGATGCTTCTCGTACAAGCTACCGTGCTAATTTAACCAGTTCAGTATGAAACAATTCAAAGGGAAACATGGATTGGGGAGGGGGGGGGGGGTGTTGGTGAGAGAGAAAATGAGAGAGAGAGATAAGGGTTTGCAGTTATTATATCGAGGCAAAATCATTTGTCATTTAAAAAAAAAATACAAACCCCACACAAATTCGGATACAAGCTATCTGAAAATGTTTCCAAATATTAAAAATGAGGGGGTGTAGCCTGTCACAAATAACAACAGAAAATAAAAAACAAAACAAAAAATCGTTATCATGTCTTATGATTAGTATCTAACTACCTCTCTGTACCTCTCTCTGCTGTTTGTGCCTGGCATTGTTAATATCTTTACCGTTGTAAAATAAAGATTCATTGATTCTCTCTCTCTCTCTCTCTCAAAGAGTTTTTTAATCACTACACGACAAAAACACCAACGCCGACCACAGCCGTTACATTTACAACTGAACGCTAAACCGATAGAACAAGTCACAGAGCGTAAATTCTTGGGAATACACGTTGACGAACAATTATGTTGGGAGACGCATATAAATACAGTCTGTAAAACCATTGCTAAAAACACTTTCCTGTTGTCCCAGCTTAGACAAGTAACGGATACACATACTCGTAAACTGTTTTTTCATGCCCATATCAAGTCTCACGTTGATTATGTCTCCACAGTGTGGGACGGTTGTAGTGATGTTCACATGAACAGGTTAAACTCTATATATAAAAGAGCTGTCAAAATGATAGATACGCGGCCCATTCCTACCACAGACAAATTTAGACATCTAAACATTCTCGGCCTACGTCAACAACTTAGTTTCAACAAATGCATCCTCATGCACAAGATATTAAATAACATGACACCGCAGTATCTAACCACCAAATTTGTGCCACAGCAAGAACGCGAACGGTCCTCAAGGAACAATACTTTACCCCTACCTCTGCCTAGAATTGACCTCTTTAAAACTAGTTTATCCTTTTCTGGACCGTTTGTATGGAACACTATTCCTGCACATTTGAAGACTATAGCCTCACTTGGAATCTTTAAAACGAAACTTTTTGATTACCTGATGAGCCAAACATAACAACACTGGGCATTTAAACAAACCCTGATGGTTAATGCTTTTATGTAATATAATTATGCATTTATCTATATTGTTGGTGTGTGTGTGTGTGTGTGTGTGTGTGTGTGTGTATGTGTGTGTGTGTGTGTGTGTGTGTGTGTGTGTGTGTGTGTGTGTGTGTGTGTGTGTGTGTGTGTGTGGTATAAGATGAATGTTAAGTGTTATTATTTTGTGTCATTTTTTTTTTAAATTTATTGTTGCATGAAATAATATGTGTAAATATAATTCTTTATTATTATTATTATCTTTTAATCTATTTTATCTTGTAGATGTTAGCAACGGCAAGTTTGTAAAATGACGATTTGTTTCTGTCAAAACTTTTTACCGTTGATAAATAAAGTTTCATCATCATCATCATCATCTCTCTCTCTCTCTCTCTCTCTCTCTCTCTCTCTCTCTCTCTCTCTCTCTCTCTCTCTCTCTCTCTCTCTCTGAAAGACCCTAGGGTCTGTTGCACGTGAGTTTAGCCCTGCGCCAGCCACTAAGCAAGGTGCGCACTTTCTTATTGGCTGTCTCAGAACTAAGCTCACACGTGCAACTGGACGCTGGGTCCGCTCCTGCGCAACGTTCACATCGTCATCAGGTCGGCATGGCAGTGCGGTCTCCTTTCAAAACTTGCGCCCAATTCTTACTGTTTAGTATAGAGTCGGCTTCATGGCCTAGCCATTGCAGTTCCTGTATCTAAAACAGGCATGGACCCTCATGATCCCTTGGGTGACATATCCTTGCATCAGCCTTAGACATAGATTCTCATAAGGTCCCTATGTCTAAGGCTGATGCAAGGATATGTCACCCAAGGCCGGCATACATTTTGACGAATATGACCATGTGCAAGAGGCATAGATTCTCATGAGCCCCTGCGCAGCAGGGGCTCGTGAGAATGTATGCCTCTTGCCCTGCAGTCGCAGAGGTTTTGAAAACCTATTCTCCCGCTGTTAGGGATCGACCATATGTACTACATCTCTGCACCTCAAATAGAGGAAGTCGCGTTGTTTGTGCCTGTAACTGTTGTTGCAAATTGACAGTTACTGGTGTCGCCGGGCCCGTTTTGAATAGACTTTACCAGTAAAACGAGAGCACGTCTGAAGTTTTATTGTGGCTTCAAAACTAATGTGTCTCCTTGTTTGGGCAACTTTTGCACTGAGGTTCCGTTTCCGTGCCACAGCTCCTGCTAAAGGATGATTTCAGATTGATATTGGTTCACCTGTACACTCTCAGTTTGTAAACTTTAAATTACGCATCATTTTACTATTAATAGTGTCTTATACATGTACTTGTTTTGTTGCTTGTCAGTGTGAATCAAAATGGTGTCACGGTTTGTTTGATGGCTTCTCCAGTGAAGCAGGCGACCATTTGCAAGTTATGAAAGTTGATAACAGTACCGTTGATGTAATATACACGACTGGTCATGAGTGAAGTGTAGGAAACGCAAAGAAAGGAAAGGAAATAACTAACAGATCGAGATGTGTGACAGAAATCCACGCAGAAGAGATTCATGTATGATACCAGCAAAGCCTGCGAGCTAGTATGGTGGAGCATGTCCCTCGTAGTTGCGTGTCAAATTACGCCTTGAGAGATAAGCCGTAATTAGTGTTCCCAAAGTCTCTCAGCTCAGTAATTATACAGCAGAACCTGTATTCAGCGAGCACCCTTATGTAAGATCACCTGTCATTAAAGACCATCATTGAGGTGGCTGTAGCCAGTGATGGTCCTTAATGACAGGTGACACATTTGCCCTTCAAGACTTAACATGACACAACAGCCTTTTTTCTTTAAAGGTGGGCGCTCAAAACAGGTTTTACTGTACACTTGTTCGTGTGACATGTGAACCAGCGATACAGAAATTATGACTGTGACTTGAGCATTACATCGTGATCGTACCAATGCAATAAAAAAAGATTTTCGGCAATTCTGGGACATTGATTAAAGAAGATATTCCACGCTTACGCGGAGTGCCTTACTTACGAGATCGTTGTCTAGTTGTGTGTTCCACAAGTCGCGATGTCGCGGTCATTGTCCGTGTCGCTGTCAGACCTCACCGATTCCAACCCAGATCTGGCTGGAGACTGTCAGGACGACGGTACGCCGGTTGTCCAAGAAAATGCTTCCACCAAGGTGATAATAATAGTTAGTAGGATTTAACTCATTTAATCCCATGGCATTGTTTCTCACATTCAACAGCTATGTATCAGTCGCAGGGGGTGGATTGACCATGGTAATTCAAGGGCAGTGCTAGATTAGCTTGGCGCCATCAGGCGCCAAGCTAATCTGGCACTACCCTTGAATTATCATTGTCGATCCATCTCCTGCTGGTGTGCGTCGTTGTCTTTTTCGCGGGAAGTCACATTTAACCCCTTGTTTCCTACTGTCGATACCACTTGACGAAAAAGACGCGTAGTTACGCGCCTATTCCACCGAGCGGTATCGTCAGTAACAGACAAGTGGTTAATTCTGACAGATTGTCCCATTAATATTACCATGATGCATATATTACAGAGGGTGAGAGCGCGGTATGAACCGAACTTAACCCATTCAGCCCTGACGCACTACAGCAGGAGATGGATCGACCATGATAATTTAAGGGTAGCTAATCTGGCACTACCCTTGAATTATCATGGTCGATCCATCTCCTGGAACAGGTGCATAGTCGTTAGATGACGCCTCCAAAATTTGGGAAATACGTGCGTCGGGCTGAATGAGTTAAACTGATACATGTATGTATGTATTCTGCAGTATTTGGTCTAGTCACGTTTTATGAATATGGATGCAATTCTTACATTATTCTGCTTTAAAGAGGATGCTTGCCAACGAAGAATAATCTCTTCGCTTCCTATGCAAGCACTTACTCCAGTGACTTGTGTGGTGGTGTTTGTGTGTGTGTGTGGTTTTTGTGTGCGTGTCCACACAGCTGTGGTGTCTGCTTTCTCAATTTACAAGGTCGGCTCACACGGTCATGGTTGAATGTTCCCATTCATCTATGCCTGGGAACGTTTCTATTAAATACAGATAGACCCACTTTTGGATATCCGACTACATAATGTGTTAACATTGATTGTGTGTACACCCCATTTCCTTCGACCCCAACTTGCTTACGCGCGCGCGTGCGCACGCACGCACGCACGCACGCACGCACGTACACACACACACACACACACACACACACACACACACACACACACACACACACACACACACACTGAGAGAGACAAAAAAAAGACAGGACGTTTTTTTTTAAAAATGACCCTTACATCTTTGTATGAATGCAATTAGTCAAGCTGCGCGGGGGAGATAGTAGGGCACAGGTGGCTCTATTCTCTGTTTCGTCTACCGTCATTACTGTATGCCTAAATCTCCAGTCTGCACTGCTGTATCTTGTATTGAGTGTTTGCAGACTTTGCTTATGGCCCCGTGGGTATGGCGGCGACATCATCATCTGATTTTTCACAAGCAGTGGAAAGCTGATGCTGTCGGCGTAAGATGTACATCATCAGATTGATGATCAGCTATGTTAGCTTTCAGCCCTTGCATCATATTTAATGGATGTGATACAGTACAGATCTTTAGGTGTCAACAGGTAGACTTGGGAGTGTTCAGTACAACCAACCAACCTGTGTATTTAAGTAAAGGTTACAACCAACCAATCTGTGTAAAGGTTAATTGTCTGTCTGTTAGTGTTACCAGGTCATGTGTTTGTGTGTGTTTTCTTTCTGACCCGAACCGTCAGAAACTTAATCTGACGCCTCATTTCGTCAGTGGAACTCAGATTCAAATGAAGCCAGCAAGGGCATAGATCATGAGCCCCCACAAACGTGCGGGGTCTCATGGGGATCTGTGCCTCATCTTAATTGACGTATTTCAAGCCTTTTACTCCCTTTCGTCATGGTACACAGATTGAAAGGAGACTAGCAAGAGGCATAGATCCTCATTAGCCCCCGCGACTGCGGAGGATCTATGCCTCTTGCAGATAAATGTTTTCCCTTCCTGTCCCGAGGCAAACACGTCGAACAGCGTACCCCCATTATCCAAAGCTAACATTTTCTGTGTCCCTTTCCAGTCAGTTTTCCCCCAAAGAAAGGACAGGCCATGACTCGCACGAAGATGCACCGTTTTGTCTTTGATGTTCCTGCTTCTCTGTTTTTATATTCAAACATACAATAAACATCTTAACCTTTTTAGAAGGGTTTGAGAAATGGGACCTTGCGGCTAAAAGGGTTAACCCCTTGATTGCCACCGACGATACCGTTCGGCTCACGAGGAGCCACTACAAGGATCACCTCCGCACAAAAATACCACCGACAGCGATTGTGTTGACTCATTCAAGGCGTCAACGCTGTAAGACACTTTCGCAGCTATTGATGCGGGGCGCCTTCAGTGAGTTAAAGGTAACGTGGGCGAGCAATTAACAGGTAATAGATTCTTGTGAGCCCACGCGAGTCTTCTCATGCCAGTCTTGTTCACGTTTACAATTTGTTTTAAGATCGGATCCTGTTAAACTGGCCAAATATATATATAAAAGTGGGCGATTGGGAGGAAATGAGTCAGGCATTATGGGATCGGTGTTTTTATTTATTTATTTATTTATTTATGTATCGGTCTTCGTACTGATACTTGTGGTCGTCTTTGATTATAGACCTTACGGCACCAGAACCTGAGACGTGCATACACTGACAAATATACCTCCGAAAAGTTGTTTATTACAGAGACCTAAATCAGGTTACATGGATAACAATTTACCTGTCTGTATCTCATGTATCACTTCCAGCGTGACTATCCAAGGACTGTGACAGAAAGCTGTCGAGGTCGATCCAGCTCGCGCTTCTTGAATATGGTACAATAAGGCTATATTGAGAAATAGCGTGTAAGCAAGAGACATAGCTTCTCATGAGCCCCTGCAGGGTGCAGGGGCTCATGAGAATCTATGTCTCTTGCAGATGGATCGAGCCGAAGTCAGTAGTTCCTCTGAGCACTGGCTGTCAACCCCTTTGGTCTCGTTTAATAGCTTCTCAGACCTGAGTCTGATCAAATTGTAGGCTGACTGCTGTGGCCTCCATGCGGAAATCTGCGACCCTCTAGGAGCCGGTAGTCGTAAATCTGTGCTGGCTGCAGGGAAGCGTAGCATGTCGTGTTCAGTAAATGGGACACACACGCACGTACGCACACGCACACGCACATACGGAGCAACCGCCACCCCCCCCCCCCCCCCCCCCCACACACACACACACACACACAAACGACGGATGATTCACCCGCAGGATGTGTATATTCACCCCAAACTGAGATAGAAAAAAAATGCAAATTTCTGACACATGCAGCAGGCAGACGGGTTGCCGGGACGTCTCTTGTGTCATCATTGTACATCTTTAGAACATGCTCCGCCAGAGGGTCACTGATGTAAATGTCACTGCATGTTAGCTGCAGACCAACGAGCTTAGATCATCAAGAGCATCGCTCATTTTCGCAAAAACAAGGGGGTAGGGGAGGTGGGGGGGGGGGGGGTGGGGTGGGGTGGGGTTGCTGGCACTGTCCCCGAGACACACGTAATCCAACCCACAACGCGACGCGACGGGGTCTTTACCTTGTCGTTGACTTGCAAATGGCAGGTGCATCAGGATTGTAAACGTCAATAAATGCGTTTACAGTTTTGCCGCCGTCAGCAAGAGACATAGAGCGATAAAGCCGCTGCAGCTGCAGGGGCACATGAAAATCTATGCCTCTTGCTTGTGTTAAGTTGTAGCTATCGGCACAATTTACATCCGCAGACGGACTGTGTTTTCTGTTTTCGTCGATCTTAAAGTGCTAGATGCATAAATTCTCATCTCTACAAAGCAAGCAGCATAGATTCTCATGAGCCCCTGCGACTGCAGGGGCTCATGAGAATCAGTGCTGGTTGCTTTGTAGAGATCGGCCTCATTTACATACACAGACGGAGAGGTGACCGCGATTTGAAGAGTTTAGTTTGTTTATGGAAAACCGTGACGTGATGTGACTTCTACACCGTGACGTGACCAGCGGGTTGAGACAACCTCCGTAACAGTTTCAATCGGTCGTGACATCCAGTCGGTCGTGACACTCATAAGACACGACTGTTGTGTGTGCTTCGCATCCGTGTGTACAGTCATGGAATATAAGAGAAATGAAAAGTTTTCAAAGAAATTGTCAAAAATCAAAATGAAGCGGCCGCCTGTGAGTATATATGTATACAGTTTTCAGCTTTTGGGAAAATGATGTCATTAAATTGTCTGCAATATTGCTAGCATAGTCCTTTTAAAAAGCATTTATTAGGCGAAATAGAGGCAGTAACGACAGTAAGATCAGTTGTGTATGTCTGTTGATGATGATGAGGATCATCATTTTTTTTCATCACAGTCATCATTATCATCGTCATCGTTAGGACCCAGAACCGCGAGACTTGGGGCTGAATCATTTGAAAGAAAGATGTAGTAGTATTTGTGAGTGTTTCTCTTTCTTCTTTGAAGTTTTCACATACATGTCTTGAAAAAAAATTAAATTCCAGATAAAAAAAAAAATAACTGCAAGGTGTCGATCCTAATATGTAATTCTAAGGGTTTGAATACTGGCAGAATAGACAGCTCCTGGTGGCAGAGAATTCCTGCCATCTGGGACAATCTTTTTCTTTCTCCGTTTAAACTATGCTTAAACTCTTTACATGAATGTTTATGTCGTGTCTTTAAGTAGGTGTGTGTGCATTATATTGATGAACATTGTTGAATGCGAACTGCTGATAATGGGATTAAAAGGGGCAGGCGGTATCATATCTTATGCCTTCAACGATAGAAAAGTGTGCATTTCCATCGTAACTGTTGCAGCTGCTGCTGTAAGCACAGGACGAGGAAGCGTATTAGACCTAGGTCCCCTGACAGCGGCTCTCAGCCTCTCGGTTAAAGAGGCAGAGAGCGGCAGTCCGGGGACCTAACTGTAACTGGTTTCCTTAGCCTGTTCTGCTAGTTGACAATGTGTCGTTGCAAAATTGAATATCCAAAATGACCTGGAACTTACTATGCTGAGGGCCCCGCTAGGGGAGGATAAAGAGTGTGCCTCATGAATATTCGTGCCTTAAGCTGTCAACATTAAACATGGCTGGTACGCTTCTCTTATGTCTAACGGTGTGTATCGTTTACCGGTGTGTTGACTTGTACGTTACCCGAGCTATGACAACGCAAAGGGTATGGTGCCAACCTACGTATTATGATATGCTTTGGTACTGGCCGATTAGTTCACACTTCTGACCATGACAAGGGGAGTGCATGACTTGCTTGGCGCCTTTACAGGCGCCAAGCAAGTCATGCACTCCCCTTGTCATGGTCAGACGTGTGAACCAATCAGCCATTACCAAAGCAGAGCACCCCTCTCCCCCTCCACTCTCCCCATCGCATGTCATCGTTCATTGGGATAGTAGTGTTTGATGACAGCTTGGCGCCTCTAAATGTGCCAGGCTAAATCGTGCACTTCCCGTAAGCTGTCAAGGTCCGTTCTCCTCGTGTCATCTTTCTCCGGGTTAGCTGCGTCCGCCTGCTTGTGTACCTGTCTTTCATAGCCAGGCGAACTCATGCGTTGAACGGTTTATGGGGACAAAACGCTCCACTTTCACTTGCCATTCCGTCCCCCCACCTCCCCCCGCCCGCCCCCCCCCCCCCCCCACCTCCCATTCCATACGTCCAGATGGACTGGAAATTTTGGATGACATCTTTTTAGACGAATCATCGGGAGAGGGAGGTGAGCATTTGGTAAGAGTGTTTTTATTTTAAAAAGCGGGGGGGGGGGGGGGGGGGGGGGGGGGGGGGGGAGGGGCTCAGGAGGATTGAGTAGCATTGGGCAAAAACACAACATAACAAAGTGGGAAATGGGGATTTTTGTTGTTGGTTTGGGTTTTTTGTTTTGTTTTTTGTTTTTTTTTTTGGGGGGGGGGGGAGGGGGGGGGGGGGGGGGGGGGGGGGGGGGACCGTTGTGCTTGGTCGTCAGATTTCTATCAGATAGTGATGATGAGTCAGCAGCATTATGCTGCATAGATGCAACTATTGAACTCCCCACCCCCTCCCCCCTCCCCGCCCTTCCCGCCCTTCCTGGTGTCGTCACCTGTTAAAGGTTCTGTCACACCTGCATAATCTCACGTGCAACTGTGTTCCAGTTGCATGTTATGCAGTATTGCTATAGCTCTGCGTGAGAAAAAAAAACATTTCCCTGTGAATCAACAGGATATTGTCTCTTTTGTGTTGCACTATTGTGCCTTTAATAATTTATTTTACAATTTCCCGAATTTCATTTGCATGTATTGACCACCTCGTAAAACCAGGCACACAATGATACAGATTGGCGACAGCTGTTTACAAGCTCATTTGATGAGGCTGCCTGTTTCACAGTAAAATACTGTGGGGCATGTGTGTGTGTGTGTGCGTGCGTGCGTGCGTGCGCGCGTGCGTGGGGGAAATGTAGTTTCCCCTCTCTTGTTCACTGCCAACGGGCTCTTCTTGTAGAATTGTTTTTAGCGTACTGCTGGTAGAAATATATATTGTTTCAAATTTATATTAACTGGCCAGAAACATAATAATTAGCTGGACAAAAGCTGGACAGAGTGCGTTGCGTGAATGACAGCTCAAGGACAGTGCCTGATGGAGTTTGGCCTTTAGAAAGATTGACCTTGAAAGATCAAGGGCAGTGCCAGATTAACTTGTCTGTGAGTAAACTGGCCAGTCCCTTTCCTGCAGTTGGCGCGTGATGTTTTTTTTTTGTTGTTGTTGTTGTTGTTTTTTTTGTTTTTGGTTTTGTTTTGTTTTGTTTTGCGCACGGGTCCCATAGGCACAGGCTGCATTAATCACACACTACCCTCGAGAATCTATCGACAGGTTAGCCATGGTGGTGAAACAGCTGTATTGTTGGCAAAACTCCTCCCATTATTGAACCTTTGGGCTGTCGGCAGCGCTTGTTGTCGAGGTGATTCCTGCAGGAATCGCCTCGACAAAAAGTGCTACCGACAGCCAGAGGGCGAATAAACAACTTCAACATCTCTGCCAGGATTATGATATCTCTATCCATCGCGGCATAGATCCTATTGCTTCAAATACAGTGCAAGCTGTTGCCAGCCTCTGCATCTTTTGAGTGGGTGGGAAGCTGTACACAGTTTTTCATTGAGTGGACTTGAGGATTCTAAATCGGCAGGTTGACATTCAGTGTGCACTTGTGGAATGTGCCACTACGCAGACACTTTACGTAAGGATTAACCGGGGTAAATTTAGATGTTTCAGAGTGCGTAGTTGTACTACACACAGCTTCTGCTGGGTCATTCCAAGTGTGGCGACTCTGGTGTCATATGTGGGCTTCACTGTACGGAGCTGAAAGGTCTAGTATCATATTCCAGCACATAATTGCAAGCGTGTGTTCTGTCGCTATTCAGTCGGCTCCCGACCAAGCGGGGAGAGGGGGGGGGGGGGGGGGGGGGGTGGCTCGCAAGACGAACATAAACAGACAGCGACAACTGTAGTTTTCACCCCGGGCTGATTAGAAAGCTCTACATCGGCAGGTTGAAATTATGTGCGAGCTTGTTCAATGTGATAGATAGACACAGAAACTTTACATTAGGATTAACCCTTTGGATGTCGGTAGCGGTTTATGTCGCGATGATTACTGCAGGAATCATCGCGACATAAAGCGCTACCGACACCTAAAGGGTTAACTGGACAAATTTAGTTGCTTGTGAAGATTGATTTTTTTCCCGACTACTGCATAGTTCGGACAACTTTCGTGTATGCTGCGCATAAATTCTGGACTATGATTCGTTTTGTGCCTATACTCAGGGCGTACGGAAAATTTTATGTTGTGTTTTAGTGTAGTAGATTTTATTTTTGTGCCGTCTGTGATTTTGGACCTTACGGCTTCAGGTCTTAAGGTCCAAAATCACAGAACGGCACACGTACCATACATTCGTACGCCAAGCGGACACCACTGAATGCAGCTTTTCCAGTGAATAACTCTTACAATTAGAGTTTGAAATTGTCGGTGTAGGGCATGTGCAAACGTTTTACTATGGGGGATTAGCAGCGTAAATTTAGGTGGTGGCAGGGTTGCACCGACAGGCCTTGTTAGCTAGATATGATGCACATGTGCGGTTTTTATTGGGGTTGTGTTTTTCTGTGTATTTTTGCGTGCCATCAGGTTGTTGTGGGTTGTTTTTTTCAGGTGTGTGAGGCATACAGGGAATTTTTTATGTTCAGGTTGTGTTGACTGTGGACGGTACATTGGCTGCTGGTTGTGCTGTTTGTCATGCCCAGTATACAGTGCTATTTGTAACGCAGAGTGTACAAACAAATGACGGCCGGCGCATTCGTCAGTTCTACTCAGTACAAGCTCGTGATAACCATATTAGATGTTCATGGTTATTGCCTGATTAGCTAATTAGGCACCACCTTTGAGCAGATATAGTCGAAGCTTTTCACTCGCCATGTGTTTATTTCACATATATTAACCCATTTAACCCAAGGACACATTTCCCAAATTTTAGAGGTGTCACTGACGTTAAGAACTATGTGCCAGTGGACCGACTATGATAATTCAAGGGTAGTGCCAGATTAGTTTGGTACCTGATGAATTATTGGTCATCTGTGGATTATTGAATTATTTATGATCGATCCATCACCTGCTGTAGGGCGTCGGGGCTAAATGGGTTAAAACGTTATAAAATGCTGCGATCTAATTAATGATGATCTCAATTGTTGTCGCTGGGATCGGCAATTTGACACATCGTTGGTGTTACCGGCCAGCCTCGTACCTGACATGTACGTGTCAGATACACGGTTGGTCGGTTACAGCAACGATGTGTTGGTGAAATGCCATTGATCACAGTAGTGGCATCACTAGATACCTATCTCTGCCCTGTAGAGTGCCGTATGTTCGTAACTTTAAGTCATTTTCATCACACAGTTTTCAGCTTTGTAAAGGCTCCGTTGCCCAGGCATAATGATTGTCAATTTTGGTGTTCTCACTTGCTGTGCATGATTTATGGACGATGTCGATCCGTGCTGCGATGGTTGGCGAGAATAATGCAGTTGACGTTTCTCTCCAGCAGGGAATGATTCTGTTGACATTTCCATCGCGGAGATGAACACCGTTCTGTCCGCAAGAGGCATAGATTCTCATGAACCCCTGCATCCGCAGGGGCTCATGAGAATCTATGCCTCTTGTGAGAGGGTATGCACATCCTAGGATTGGGGTCCTCACCAGGGTTGCTGTCTACGATTAAACAGTGCAATTTTGGACAAAATTACTATACGGGCAGGTTGCATGTATGTTTGTTTGCCGGGTTTGCATTTGCGAAGAGAACATGGCAGAGTGAGAGAAGCGTACTGAGGGTATCATTGATGCTAGCAAACATTTGCAGAGCGCCACTAATGGAAACCTTCATTGCGGCCGTATTTGTACAGTTTGAAGATCAAGATATGCGCACCAAATGTGTTAACCCCTTCCCTGCCACTGTACGTACACTGTACGTGGATTTTTGTTTCCGAAATCGTAGTTCATTCAACGACCAAAAAGTCAACACCGTCCAAATAAACATGGATACAAATTGGTCTCAGCATGAGGCATAGATCCTCATGAGCCCCCGCAGTCGCGGGGTCTCATGAGGATCTATGTTTCATGCAGTTTGGATCGTGTTCACTTTTTCTTGAAGGGGTTAACCAGCGAAGGGGCTAAGGCTCTGTATTGAAAGCTTTTTAAAAAATGTATTGACATATTTTGATTTCTGGTGCGTCCTCAAAAAAATCAGCTGTAGGTTTCACATTATTATTGTTATTATTATTTTATTATTCAGCTTGCACGCATTTGATTTGCTCATGTTGCCTGCCAAGCATTTTTTAACATTGCGTCTCCTTCCTTGTGTGTGCTTCAGGATAAAGCTGAAAACTTCGTGATGGCGGCCCTGTTCTGTGCCTCAGAGGAAGGCAACGTGGACGGCTTGAAGGAGCTGTCGGAGATGGCCAACAACATTGACCTCAGCACTGCCAACAAAGTGAGGCATTTTGTACATCAAGCCCAGCGCTTGTTTTTTCTTTTCTTTTCTTTTTTTCTCTCTCTTTCCTGAAATCTGTGTTGATTCAACTATCAAATGCCACAACGGTCCAAGGGACGTGGATATAAATTGTTTAATGCAAGAGGCATAGATCCTCATGAGCCCCTCAATTGTGGGGGCTCATGAGGATCTATACCTTTTGCAGTTGCGTGGTGTTCAGTCAGCAGAGGAGCTCATGAGGAGCTATGGCTCACGCTGACACCACCTTGAATCCATTTACCTGGGATGGTGTTCAGTTTTTTTCCGTCGGTAAAGGGGTCAAAGATGCTTCCTCCATGCGGGTGGCCTGATTGCTAAACTTCGCCAATACAAAGGGTTTCAATGTTTTCTACCAGTTCTCCACCCTTCGTTCCACAATCCGTATGAGTTGGCTCACACAACAGAGGTGGGCTACTGCCCCTTGTGAAGGAGAAAAAGAACAGAAAAGTCTTTTTTCTTTTACAACATTCGCTTCATAATTTTTTTAAAAAGTTATTTCTTTTGTACAGCACTATTGTCAAAATATTTATAAATAAAATTTCATGGGCTATTAGTCCTTTCTTGTCTATCGAAATGTGAATTCCAGAAACGGACTTCCATCTGCAAGAGGCATGGATTTTCATGAGCCCCTACGGAATTTATTGACAGCAAGATCCACAAATGTGTCGCAGACAAGGACACATTTCATCAGATGCACTCATATTAACCCATTATACCCTGAAGCTGATTTTTAACAAATATGCTTAGTGTCCTATAAAGGCTGCATTACAGATTAGGAGATAGATCAACCGTTTCAGTTCAAGGGTGCTGCCAGAATAGCTTGGCGCCTCTGGCGCCAAGCTATTCTGGCACCACCCTTGAACGATCAATATTCAAATTAATTTCAAGCAGTAATGTATCAGGATGAAAAGGGTTAAAGCGACCTGCTCCAGGCAATAAAGAAGCAATCGTTTGCAATATATCTTTATATGTATTTTTGATGTCTTTCAATAATGCTGTACAAAAGGACCAACTCGACTTGTGAAGTTTGAATGTTGCAGTATGAAAGACTTTTCTGCAGTTCTTCTCCATTGTACATAGAAGAGTTCCGCTGACTAGCACCAGAGCTATTAGAAAACCTCTTTTACATATGGATTGTGAGAAGAAGGATAGAAAAGTCTTAATTGAGGCTAGACAACACAGAAATTTTGTTTTATTGGTAAATTTTAGCAGTCAGAGCCCAGCCAGGAGCAGATCTCTTTAGCCCTTTTAGCCCCAAGGTTCCATTTCTCAAAGTTTGGAGGTGTACCTGTGTACCGGTTGCAGGCCGAGATGGCTTGACCATGATAATTCAAGGGTAGTGCCAGATGAGCTTGGCACCTTCAGGCGCCAAGCTCATCTGGCACTACCCTTGAATTATCATGGTCAAGCCATCTCCTGCTGTAGGGATCCGGGGCTAAAAGGGTTAAGCTGACTCCAGTTTAGGCCCTTTCCGCTGCAGATTAGATGCGTTAGAGAATTGAAAGAAATTGTGTCAACCCTAAGACCAAGTTTGGCTTTCTTTGAGCCTGTCAAATTGACAGAGGATTGGACATTATGTACCGTGGGTTTCCGCTGCTTGTTTTTGAGCCGGAAAGGGCAATTAGCAAATCTTGCCACAAGTGTTGACACATACCAGGTCAGTCCCAGTCATCCCCTAATTTTTCAATTCCCTAAAAACCATTATCGCCCACCAGCTGCACATTTGCCAAGCACAAAATACAAAAAAAAAAAACCAGCACATCACCCGTCTCATTTCTTGGCTATGAGACTGGTTCCTTACCAACCCCACACCCAAGCACAGCTGAAATCAGCGTGCCCCTCAAATCACTATGTCAATGGCAACACAACATAGGCCCACAATTGTCCACTGGATAAGCTCAGGATAGTATGAATCAAAGCACCAAACATGTCTCCTCTCAACTAACCAGAAATGTCCAGCAAATTTCAACATTTAGCCCTACTACAAATTTTCAAACAAGACACCGGTCCTCTTGCTGCCTCAACTGGCCAAATTTGACTGTATAATGTGACCTGAAAGAGGAACTCTCCCACCTGAACACCATTCAATCTGCCATCGGTGCAACCCTTAGACACTAGCTAAGTCATACCCAAAGTGACACCATTGAATGTTGCTGCATCTTTATGTTATGGCTCATTATGTGAAGCGCGTTGTTGTGGCGTTCACTGTGCTGTTGATGTCTTGGATCATGCATATCTGATGCCATGAAAAACAGACTAGATATGGTCAGAATGCCTCCAAAATTGGCATGTACATCAAGTAACATCTCTGATTTTCAGAAATGTTGCATTTGAGACACAGGCACATAAAAGTTTCTTTTTTCATATTTTTCCATTACCTACCCCCCTACTTTTTCTGTTTTTCCAAGTTTACATACACATGCAATACAGTCAAACTGACTTCTGGTGGGCTGGACAACTGAACAAAGTTACCATGACACTGACATTGATGAAAAATGAGCTTTCAGACCCAAGGCCATTTCCTTGTTTATCTCAGGGCACCCAAAAAGAGGAATGCCAGGCTTCCTCATTGACCCTGTTGTCTGGAGACAACAAGCAGAAAGAGGCCTGCAATCAGATGCCATGCCCTATATGCTGCTTGCAATTTTTTCCTCAGGCAAAGGGGTCGTGAAGCAGCTCTGCAATTTAAACAATAAGTCTACTGAGCTACACCACAGACAAAAGACTACATAAAACAGGCAAAACTATGCTACGCGGGACACACCGCATACCCAAACAAGTGTCTGGAGTGCTTATTTAGGAGGCAGCAGAGAAAAATGATTATGTACAGTTCATTTTTATATAAAACACACTTGTCAGAGTTTCCAAACACCTTAACTCATCTTGCAAATGCAGCAGGCATGCGTGTGCCAAACTTGTGAATACTCCTGTAAAAGCCTGTACTGGTGGCTGCAACTGCTGGTCCCATAACAATGCTCTCAAATGAGCTTTACGCAGTGGAAAAGTGCTGTGTTTGGCTCAGAATAGACACCAGAGACATCCCTCATGACAATTACAGCAGAATAACACCTCAGATGTACCCAGTGGAGCAGGATTATGCAAAATAACACTTCTGCATATCACATTATTTTGGCGGTTTATTTCACTCTGAGGTCAGCTGTCTGATGAAATGCACATGCTGACACTGTTTTATTGTAGTTTTCATCTTAACCTTTGATCTTAACACCCCCCCCCCCCACCTACCCCCCACCTCCAACCCAACCCCCCACCACACCCCACCACACCCCACAACTTCAATAACTGAAAATGTGCATTTTATTTTAACGCATTTATCAAACTGAACGCCCCAAACCCCACCCCTTTCAAGGTCAAGGTCGAAGGTCAGACTCATGACTACCTGTAAGACAAAAAATAAATGAACAAACGCACTAAACATTGCTCACAGTGCAGGAAAACAGGGTGTTGAGACGAAAAACATGCAAAAACGCCTATAAAACTGCAAACGCAGTGATTTTTGGGCAAAATTTCAAATTTTTCATGATTTTCTCAGTTTTCCAACTGCAAAAGTACAAACTCAATGATATGGTTACATTAAACCAGTTCCTTACCAACCCCACACCCAAGCACAGCTGAAATCAGCGTGCCCCTCAAATCACTATGTCAATGGCAACACAACATAGGCCCACAATTGTCCACTGGATAAGCTCAGGATAGTATGAATCAAAGCACCAAACATGTCTCCTCTCAGCTAACCAGAAATTTCCAGCAAATTCCAACATTCAGCCCTACTACAAATTTTCAAACAAGGCAAAAATTATTTTTAAAAACACCGGTCCTCTTACTGCCTCAACTGGCCAAATTTGACTGTATAATGTGCCCACCAGTGTCTGTAATTACTTTGCTTTAGAGTTTTCCTGCGGCAACTGTGTTAGGTTAACCCCTTGACTGCCGAGAAAAAGTGACACAATCCAACTGCAAGAGACATAGATCCTCATGTGCCCCCGCAGTTGCGGGGGCTCATGAGGAGCTATGCCTCTTGCTGACGCCACTTAAAAATCCACTGGGGATCAACAGACAGTGACGGGGTCAATCGAGTAGCGCAAGGGTGATATGCTCCAGTAGTACCCCTCAAGGCACTACCCATGAACTATCATAGTTATTTCCATCACTGAAATACATGTATGGTACATAACTCTTTAGGCTACACCAAAGTTATCCCTAATGCACTACAGCAGGAGATGGATCTACCATGATAATTCAAGGGTAGCGCCAGATTAGCTTGGCGCCTGATGGCGCCAAATTAATCTGGCACTACCTTTGAATTATCGCGGCCGATCCATCTCCTGCAGCTGTTACATAGTTCATGTTAGGTGACACCTTACAATTTGTGAAATAAGGCTTTAGGGTTAAATGGGTCAATGTGATGAGGACTGAGAGTGTCTGTTCAGTGTTGGTACTGTTCCTGTGTGAATTGCTCCTCTTGTAACAGACGTTGCATAGGTCAAGCTTCAGCATTACGTGCTCCAGTCCAGTGTACCACGTTATCTGATATAACTCGCACAGGGCTGCCTTACATGTCTGAGTGCACGGTGAGAAAAGGATCCTTGGCTGATGTCAGCCTTTGCTGGCACACGCACAGGCCACGGAACACAGTGCCGTTTCCATACTGTCCAGTCTCTTAGCCTTAGTCAGTCCCAGTCATCCCCTAATATTTCAATCCCCTAAAAATCACTACCGCCTACCAGCTGCACATTTGCCATGCACAAAATACCAAAAACAACAGCACATTGACCGTCTCATTTCTTGGCTATGAACCAGATTCCTTACCAACCCCACACCCATGCACAGCTGAAATCAGTGTGCCCCTCAATCACTATGTCAACGGCAACTCAACATAGACCCACAAATTGTCCACAGGATAAGCTCAGGATGATATGAATCAAAGCACCGAACATGTCTCCTCTTATCTAACCAGAAATTTCCAGCAAATTCCAACATTCAGCCTTAATACAAATTTTCAAACAAGGCAAAAAGTTATTTTTAAAAACACTGGTCCTCTTACTGCCTGAACTGCCCAATTTGAATATGTAACATGACCTGTCAGAGAGACTGTCCCACCTGAACACCATTCAATCTGCCATCAGTGCAATCCTTAGACACTAGCTAAGTCATAGTACCCAAAGTGACACCATTGAATGTTGCTGCATCTTTATGTTATGGCCCATTATGTGAAGCGCGTTGTTGTGGCATTCACTGTGCTGTTGATGTTTTGAATCATGCATATCTGATGCCATGAAAAACAGACTAGATATGGTGAGAAAGCCTCCAAAATTGGTATGTACATCAAGTAATATATCTGATTTTCAAAAATGTTGCATTTGAGACACGGGCGCAAAAAAGTTTGTTTTTTTCTTCATATTATTCCATTACCCCCCTCCCCCCCCTCCCCCCCCTACATTTTGTGTTTTTCCAAGTTTACACACACATGCAATACAGTCAAACTGACTTCTGGTGGGCTGGACAACTGAAAAATGTTACCATGACACTGACATTGAAAAAAGAGCTTTCAGACCCAAGGCCATTTCCTTATGTATCTCGGGGCAGCCAAAAAAACAAGGCCCAGGCATCCTCGCTGACTCTGTTGTCTGGTGACAACAAGCAGGAAGAGACCTGTAACCAGCTGCCATGCCCTATATGCTGCTTGCAATCTTTTCATCAGGCAAAAGGGGTCATGAAACAGCTCTGCAATTTAAGCATTAAGTCTACTGAGCTAACCCACAGACAAAAGACTACACAAAACAGCCGAAACTATGCTACGCGGACACACCGCATATCCAAACAAGTGTCTGGAGTGCTTATTTAGGAGGTAGCAGAGATAAATGGTTATGTACAGTTCATTTTTATATAAAACACACTTGTCAGAGTCTTAAAACACCTCAACTCATGTTGCAAATGCAGCAGGCATGTGTGTGCCAAACCTGTGGACACTCCTGTAAAAGCCTGTACTGATGGCCGCAACTGCTTGTCCCATAACAATGCACTCAAATGAGCTTTACGCAGTGTAAAAGTGCTTGTGTTTTGCCCAAAATAGACACCAGAGACATCCCTCATGACAATTACAGCAGAATGACACCTCGGATGCAGCCAGTGTTGCTGGATCATGCAAAATAACACTTCTGCATGTCACACTATTTTGGTGGATTATTTCACTCTGAGGTCAGCTGTCTGATGAAATGAACATGCTGACACTGTTTCATTGTAGTTTTCATGTTAACCTTTTACCTTAAGCCTCCCCCCCCCCCCACACACACCTCCAACCCCAACCCAACCCCCTACCCCACCCACCCCACCCCACAACTTCAATAACTGAAAGAGTGCATTTTTTTAAAAGCGCATTTATCAAACTGAACTCCCCAAACCCCACTCCTTTCAAGGTCAACGTCAAAGGTCACAGCTCAAGGTTGAAGGTCAGGCTCATGACTACCTTTAAGACAAAAAATAAATGAACAAACACACTAAACATAGCTCACAGTGCAGGTAAACGGGGTGTTGCGACGCAAAACGTGGAAAAACGCCTATAAAACTGAAAGCGCAGCAATTTTTTGGGGCAAAATTTCAAATTTTTCATGATTTTCTCAGTTTTCCAACAGCAAAAGTCCAAACTCAATGATTATGGTTACATTAAACCAGTTACCGGTCTATGTCACATATGGCATGTGGTGCCTCTGACATGCCACGGAACACAGTGCTGTTTCCGTACTGTCCAGTCTCTTAGCCTTAGTCAGTCCCAGTCATCCCCTAATATTTCAATCCCCTAAAAATCACTACCGCCTACCACATTAAATTTTGCCATGCACAAAATAAAAAAACAGCACATTGACTGTCTCATTTCTTGCCTATGAACCTGATTCCTTACCAACGCCACCACCCAAGCAGAGCTGAAATCAGCGTGCCCCTCAAATCAGTACCTCAATGGCAACTCAACATGGGCCCACAATTGTCCACTGGATAAGCTCAGGATGGTATGAATCCAAAGCACCAAACATGTCTCCTCTTATCTAACCAGAAATTTCCAGCAAATTCCAACATTCAGCCTTACTACAAATTTCAAACAAGGCAAAAAGTTATTTTTAAAAACACCGGTCCGCTTACTGCCTCAACTGCCCAATTTGAATATGTAACATGACCCAAAGCTGTACGTGTGCCAACTAACGCCGACATCAGCCAAGGAACTACAGCTGTGCGTGGGGCAGCGAAAGCTGACATCGGCCCGAAGACCTTTTGCTTACCAGTTCGTTTTTCCTCTCAGGTCTGTGTAAATTCTGCCCTACAGTAAGGCGACACGGTATGACGTGTCTTGCTTCTGGGTACCGTGATATGTAGTGTACTACAGCAGGAGATGGATTGACCACGATAATTCAAGGGTAGTGACAGATTAGCTTGGCGCCTTCAGGCGAGAAGCTAATCTGGCATTACCCTTGAATTATGGTCGATCCATCTCCTGCAACTGGTACATAGTCGTTAGGTGACGCCACCAAATGATTTGGAGAAATGCAGCCATGCGGAGTTAATAGGGTTAACAAGTATTCTTCCAAAGTCCCGACTATGCTAACAAACTGTGAATTATTCCACATACATCAAACTTTGGATATACCGGTAACTACAATACCGTTGTTTGAGAAGGCCACGTGAGTCTGATGTGGACTAAAACTGAAAGCATGTGTTGCCGTACTGATTTGCAGCATGGCGAGACAGCCGTACACATGGCAGCCAGTGGGGGTCACGTTGATGTTCTGCGTTTTCTCAAGGAGAAGGGTGTGGACATTGCCATCAAAGATAAGGTCAGTTCTGGGAGTTGTGTGTTAGTTATTTGGTTGTTTTTTGTGTTTTTTTTTCACAAAAGAAAAATTCAGGACAAGAAAACTTGGCATGCTTGTGAACTTGAATGTTTATTACCAGATTGGTTGTAAAAAAAAGTCTGGTCATCTGGAAAAGTCTTGGAACTTCATAAAAAGGCACATGAATGTGCATATGATGAATGGCTTTGTGTGTGTGTGTGTGTGTGTGTGTGTGTGTGTGTGTGTGTGTGTGTGTGTGTGTGTGTGTGTGTGTGTGTGTGAGAGAGAGAGAGAGAGAGAGAGAGAGAGAGAGAGAGAAATGAAATGAAACTTTATTTTACAAGGATAAAAGATTAGGTCACAGACCTATTTTCAATCTTGTCCTTGCTACACACTACAACAAATATAACAGTAACACACACACACACACACACACACACACACACACACACACACACACACACACACACACACACACACACACCTCATTTTCTCACGTACACCCACAGGTCAATGGTCTAACCGATACACATATGAACAGGATATAAGACTACAGTTACATATTCATATAAAATTTTAATGTACATACGTATCAAATCAATAGTACTAGAAACAAACAAAAAATCTGGTTACACATCCACTCATTCAACCCATAATATACGCACACACACACACTCGCGCGTTTGCAGGTATATGCACAAACTGACACCGCTGTTCTTATTGTAAAGGCAGATCAAGAGTCCAGATTTTGAGAAGAAAACGGGCAATGGTACAGTGGGCTTATAGTCAGGGCGATAGTTTACTGAGAGTTTGTAACCGTAAAAACATGACGTTAGGTGCTCATAAGCTTATTTAGATCCTGTGAGGGATGGGTCCTGAATGTAGACAGGGATGGGGCGGAAAGAGAGAGAATGAGCATATGGTGAATGTCTTTGTTTGTGAGTGTGAGAGAGAGAGAGCGAGATCTTGTTGATTAGTCATGATGTTTTTGTCAGTGGAGTTTCATTATTCATGTAACAAACAAGCATTTGATTGAGGAATAGTATGTAAAGATCGGTGTCTCGGATATTGCATCAGTTGGATGTTGAAAAGTTGTCTCTGAAATACTGACATTGCATTATAATATATGTGTATATTGTAACTTTTTGCTGGTATGAATATTATGTTTTGTTGACAGCAAGGTGACACGGCAGTATACTGGGCAGCAAGACAGGGTCACTTGGAGGCCATTCGGTGTCTGCATGAGGCAGGCTTATCCCTCGACTCACAAAACAAGGTATAAATCAATATTCTGTGTATCAATCAAACCATATTGAACAACAGTAGAAATATTTGAGATGCAAACCAAAAATACCTTTTGGTGTTTAGAAAAACTAGTCAAAACTGCATATTTTCTCATATATAAATATGACGGAATCCCGCCAGAGATCTGGAAACATGGAGGCCCAGCACTGCACAACAAGCTCCACGACCTCTTTCTCTGCTGCTGGGAAAAAGGAACACTACCAAAGGATCTCCGTGATGCAGTCATCATCACCCTGTACAAGAACAAAGGAGAGAAGTCTGCCTGCTCTAATTATCGTGGAATTACCCTGCTGTCCATTGCCGGGAAAATTCTCGCAAGGTTGCTCCTGAATCGGCTGGTACCTGCCATCGCTGAAGACCACCTCCCAGAGGGCCAGTGTGGCTTCAGAGCCAACAGGAGTACCACCGACATGGTCTTTGTGCTGAGACAGCTTCAGGAGAAGTGCCGCGAGCAGAACAAAGGGCTGTACGTAACGTTTGTCGACCTAACAAAAGCGTTTGACACTGTGAGCAGGCAAGGTATGTGGCAGATCCTGGAGCGACTAGGTTGTCCCCCAAAGTTCCTCAACATGATCGTCCAGCTCCACGAGGACCAGCAAGGACAGGTCAGACTAAACAGTGACCTCTCAGAACCATTCCCCATTCGCAACGGCGTGAAGCAAGGCTGCGTGCTGGCACCGACTCTCTTCACCATCTTCTTCAGCATGATGTTGAAGCAGGCCACAGTGGACCTCGACGATGACGACGCAGTGTACATCAGGTATCGTCTCGATGGCAGCCTGTTCAACCTCAGACGACTGCAGGCCCACACGAAAACCCTAGACCAACTGATTCGTGAGCTGCTCTTCGCTGATGACGCTGCCCTCGTTGCACACACAGAGAGAGCCTTGCAGCGCATTACGTCCTGCTTCGCAGATGCTGCCCAGCTCTTTGGACTTGAGGTCAGTCTGAAAAAGACAGAGGTCCTTCATCAGCCAGCACCCAAGGAAGAGCATCGCGCTCCCCACATCACCATCGGCGAGTCCGAACTGAAGTCTGTACACCAGTTTACCTACCTTGGCTGCATCATCACGTCAGACGCCAAGCTGGACAAGGAGCTGGACAACAGGCTGGCAAAAGCGAACAGTGCTTTCGGGCGACTATTCAAGCGGGTGTGGCACAATCAACAGCTGAAAAAAGGCACCAAGATTAGCGTGTACAGAGCTGTCGTCCTCACCACCCTGCTGTACGGTTCCGAGTCCTGGGCCCTCTACCGCAGCCAACTACGACTCCTCGAACGCTTTCACCAGCGCTGCCTGCGTACCATCCTCGGCATTCACTGGAGTGACTATGTCACCAACGTCGAGGTCCTTGAACAGGCGGAAACTGTGAGCATCGAGGCTTTGCTGCTGCGGACACAGCTTCGCTGGGCGGGGCACGTCTCCAGGATGGAGGATCATCGCCTACCCAAGATCATTCTGTTCGGCGAGCTCGCCACTGGACACCGAGACAGAGGGGCACCAAAGAAGAGATACAAAGACGGTCTCAAGAAGTCGCTTAGTGCCTGCCAAATCGACCACCGCCAGTGGTCTTCGCTTGCTGCGGACAGTGACACCTGGCGCTCCACCATTCACAAGGCAGCCGTCTCCTTTGAGGACTCTCGCAGAGCTAACCTTAAGGACAAGCGGCTTAGAAGAAAAAACAGAGTTGTCGTAACTCAGAACCCTGACCAGACCTTCCCCTGCAGCCACTGCGGTCGAACCTGCCTGTCCCGGATTGGCCTCCGCAGCCACGAAAATGCCTGCAGACGACGTGGGCAAGCCCTATAGAATCTTCGTTCGCGAAGTCAAGCCAAGAGATAGATATATATATATATATATATATATATATATATATATATATATATATATATATATATATATATATATATATATATATATATATATATATATATGCTATTTATATGTTTATTTGTTTTATTACTTTCCTGCTGAGACAAGACAGTGCAATTTCCAATCTAATGGGATTAATAAATTCTTTGAATCTTGAAATCCCAATGAACAAGACAGCATGACAAGAGTTTACTCATTCCGAAAAAAATATATCTCTCTCCTTAAACTTTTACAACCCTTTACAGGTTTGGCGGTTGCTGGTACGCAAACTGTTTTGAAACAACCGCAAACACATAGAGGGTTTTAGAAATTTTGAGGAGTAACCAACATTTTTGTAAATGAGCATCTAAATGAGTATATCACTAATTCTTGTTGATGTTCTTTATTTGTATACAGATGTGCTGTTGTTTTATATCTATCAGTTTTGTTCACATTTATTTACCCATTCAGCCCTGATGCACTACAGTAGGAGATGAGTCGACCATGATAATTCAAGGGTGGTGCCAAATTAGCTTGGCACCTGTCGGCACCAAGGTAATCTGGACCTACCCTTGAATTATCATGGTCGATCCATCTCCTGCAACTGGTGCATAGTCATTAGATGATGCCTCCAAAACTGTGAAATACGGCTGTCGGGCTGAATGAGTTGAACATTCGGTTGAAAAAGAACAGAAGTTACTTTGAAAACTAGAAGCAGCACAGAAGTGTGTAAGTTTCTTGCGTTTCAAATGTATTATAGTTTACTTTAATTTACCACATGTAAAGAAGCCTTTTAAAATTATCCTACCTATATAATACATGTCTGATTTGTCTACTGTTAATTCATTGTGCGCCAGTAAATGAAAAGAAAAGGGGAGACTGCCAGTGTTAATATTTTAGGAAGGTTACAAAGTAAAGTAGATTATAGCACTGTCAGGGGAGAGAAATGTGCATGATCGACCAGTGATCATAGATCTACTGTGGCCAAAGCACAAAAAAAAAAAAAAAAAAAAAAAAGAGATAGGAAAGAGAGGGGGCGCTAAAAAAAGTGACTGAAAGCAATGCATATGGAAGCCCCCCCCCCCCCCCCCCCGAAGGGGGGCGTATCACATATCCCACTGTTCCAGCCACTCAGTGCATGGAAATTTAAATCTAGGTCCCCCCGAGGGGGGGTCCAGATATTTAGCCGGTGTGGACAGCTGTTTCGGTCTTGGCGACCTCCTCAGCACACCATCGGCGATACTGGAGGAGGCAGGAATTTCTGCCTACCTGCAAAGACAACCACATTTTACTGTGGTGTCTGCAAGGGCATACATTCCATGCCACCACCTAGAGCCAAATTTCCATGCACCCTAAAAGAGAACCTACCAAAAGGGGGGAAGGGGTTGCAGTCGATATTGTAGTAGTAAATGAAAAGAAAAGGGGAGACTGCCAGTGCTAATATTTTAGGAAGGTTACAAAGTAAAGTAGATTATAGCACTGTCAGGGGAGAGAAATGTGCATGATCGACCAGTGATCATAGATCTACTGTGGCCAAAGCACAAAAAAAAAAAAAAAAGAGATAGGAAAGAGAGGGGGCGCTAAAAAAAGTGACTGAAAGCAATGCATATGGAAGCCCCCCCGAAGGGGGGCGTATCACATATCCCACATATCCCATATATCCCACATATCCCACATATCCCACATATCCCATATATATCACATATCCAGAAATTCCTGCCTCCTCCAGTATCGCCGATGGTGTGCTGAGGAGGTCGCCAAGACCGAAACAGCTGTCCACACCGGCTAAATATCTGGACCCCCCCTCGGGGGGACCTAGATTTAAATTTCCATGCACTGAGTGGCTGGAACAGTGGGATATGTGATACGCCCCCCTTCGGGGGGGCTTCCATATGCATTGCTTTCAGTCACTTTTTTTAGCGCCCCCTCTCTTTCCTATCTCTTTTTTTTTTTTTTTTTTTTTTTTTTTGTGCTTTGGCCACAGTAGATCTATGATCACTGGTCGATCATGCACATTTCTCTCCCCTGACAGTGCTATAATCTACTTTACTTTGTAACCTTCCTAAAATATTAGCACTGGCAGTCTCCCCTTTTCTTTTCATTTACTACTACAATATCGACTGCAACCCCTTCCCCCCTTTTGGTAGGTTCTCTTTTAGGGTGCATGGAAATTTGGCTCTAGGTGGTGGCATGGAATGTATGCCCTTGCAGACACCACAGTAAAATGTGGTTGGTTGTCTTTGCAGGTAGGCAGAAATTCCTGCCTCCTCCAGTATCGCCGATGGTGTGCTGAGGAGGTCGCCAAGACCGAAACAGCTGTCCACACCGGCTAAATATCTGGACCCCCCCTCGGGGGGACCTAGATTTAAATTTCCATGCACTGAGTGGCTGGAACAGTGGGATATGTGATACGCCCCCCTTCGGGGGGGGGGGGGGGGGGGGGCTTCCATATGCATTGCTTTCAGTCACTTTTTTTAGCGCCCCCTCTCTTTCCTATCTCTTTTTTTTTTTTTTTTTTGTGCTTTGGCCACAGTAGATCTATGATCACTGGTCGATCATGCACATTTCTCTCCCCTGACAGTGCTATAATCTACTTTACTTTGTAACCTTCCTAAAATATTAGCACTGGCAGTCTCCCCTTTTCTTTTCATTTACTACTACAATATCGACTGCAACCCCTTCCCCCCTTTTGGTAGGTTCTCTTTTAGGGTGCATGGAAATTTGGCTCTAGGTGGTGGCATGGAATGGTATGCCCTTGCAGACATCACAGTAAAATGTGGTTGTCTTTGCAGGTAGGCAGAAATTCCTGCCTCCTCCAGTATCGCCGATGGTGTGCTGAGGAGGTCGCCAAGACCGAAACAGCTGTCCACACCGGCTAAATATCTGGACCCCCCCTCGGGGGGACTTAGATTTAAATTTCCATGCACTGAGTGGCTGGAACAGTGGGATATGTGATACGCCCCCCTTCGGGGGGGGGGGGGGGGGGCTTCCATATGCATTGCTTTCAGTCACTTTTTTTAGCGCCCCCTCTCTTTCCTATCTCTTTTTTTTTTTTTTTTTTTTTTTTTTTTTTTTTTTTTGTGCTTTGGCCACAGTAGATCTATGATCACTGGTCGATCATGCACATTTCTCTCCCCTGACAGTGCTATAATCTATTTTACTTTGTAACCATTGTGCGCCAGGTATGAAATACCCACATGTAGTTGTTCTCTGAGGACTGCATTACATCAGGAGACAGATTGACCATGATAGTTCAAGGATGGTGCCAGAATAGCTTGGCGCCAAAGGAGCCACACTATTCTGGCACCCCCCTTGAACTATCATGGTTGAGCCATATCTTGCCGCAGTGTCGGGACTGAATAAGTTAAGCTGTGCAGCCCTTTTCTCCTCAAAATCTGTAATGGTTACAAGTGTGAAACTTCAGCAGGTGTTCTTTATCTGTTGTAGAATATGGGATAAAAGGAAATGGTTTGATTTTGTCTACAGTCGGAGGAGACAGCTCTTCATGTGGCTGCCCGCTATGGCCATGCCCAGGTGGTGGATTACCTTTGTGCTGCGGGGGCCAACATCAATGTCATCGATAGTGTAAGTGTAATTCACACTTTTGTTTCAAGAATATTAACATTTTTAACCATTTGGTTGTCAGTAGTGTTTTTTGTTGAGGTGATTCCTGCAAGGAATCACCTCGATGAAAAGCACTGCTGACTGCCGAAAGGTTGAAACTGCATGAAATGCACAATATACCTATGCCTGGAATGAGTTCACATTTTTTGCATGAATAACGGTGACCAGTAACTTAACCCCTTAACTGTATGTGGAATCTTTGTTAATTCAATCCCAAAGAGTCCAAGGAGTATAGATGCAAAGTGGTGACAGCAAGAGGCATAGATCCTCATGAGCCCATGGGGGCTCATGAGGATCTATGCCTCTTGCAGTTGGGTCTTCATATTTTCTGGGCAGGGAGCGGGTTAAGAGCTGTCTGATTTCTGTTGCCCCTGCAGAGTTCGTTTGTTATGACGGAATTTTATTTTGTTGATGTGGTACTGAAATGGTACCTTTGTTTTGTACCATTGTGTTTAGGAGTAGAAAATAATGTATTATACAGCATGTGTGTTGTAAGTAATTGCATGATATATATATAGTATACTGAACCCAACAGATGATTTTTTTTTGTTTCATTTAGCCTTTTGTGAAAAAAAAAAAAGCTCTCTTTATGACTGCACTTGCTGCAGTTACACACAGCACAAAAACATTCCAACACATTCCAGTCCAAAAACCCAGAGTCCACATTCCAGTCCAAAAGCCCAGACTCCATATTTTAGAGCTGTCCTTTAACAACTGCTAACTAGTGAGTAGTTGCGCAAGATTGATTGACCATGATAGTTCAAGAGCTGTGCTAGATCAGAGATTAGCTTGGCGCCTTCTAGGTGCCAGGCTAATCTGGCACCACCAGTACCATTGTTCATCTATTTCCCACAGTATAATGGCTGAGCTAAACTGGCACTACCTTTGAACTACTGGTATCATGATCAATTCATCCCACCACTGTAGTTTGCTGTGCAAGGCTGAATGCATTAACAGACCCAGAATCCATCATTGTCCGTTGCTGTTGAAGTTTATGTTGCAATAAATGGCATGTTTATGAACGTGGCTATATAACCTACATGTGCATGCATTCACCAATACTTTAACCCTTTTAGCTCCACAGGTGCTTTTCCCAAATTTTGGAAGTGTTACTGAACGACTCTGTATCAGTTGCAGGAGGTGGATTGACCATGATAATTCAAGGATAGTGCCAGATTAGCTTGGCGCCTGAAGGCACCAAGCTAATCTGGCACTACTCTTGAATTATCATGGTCAATCAATCTCCTGCTGTGTAGACTCGGGGCTAAATGGGTTAAACAGTATTAGTGGCTGCATGCCCCAGAGGGCTAACCCTTTGGCTGTTGGCAGTGCTTTTTGTCGTGATGATTCCTACAGGGAATCATCGCACCAAAAGCGCTACTGATCGCCAAAGGGTTAATTTCATGTGGCAATAAATTGATGGCATGATTTAACAGTCTGTTTTTGTTTCTCACACTTTTCGTATGACCCCACCCCCACCCCCCACCCCCACCCCCACCCCCACCCCCCATTTGTGTGTCTAGCTTGCTGAAACTCCGCTTCACAGTGCGGCATGGCACGGCTATGTGTCCATTGTGCAAACGCTTTGCTCCCATGGGGCTGTTCTCGACATGCAGAACAAGGTAGGAAGTTGTTTGCTTGAGGTATATGTACCTGCAGTCATTTGTACATAAACCCATGTTATAAACAGGAGTGTTTTCACTAATTTTACTATGGGCATGATTGTTGCTTTGTTGGCCCATTTTCTTTTTTCCACAATGGGCATGATTGTTGGTTTGTTGGCATGATTTCTGTGTGATAATATCAACATAGATGTGCCATCATATAAAAACATGGAGTCAACAGTGCAACGTTACACAATTTTATCGTGTGTGCGCAGGTAAAACATGGGGGTGATACAAAAACGACCTCACCCCCTCCACCTTTCTTTGTTTATTAAATGCTAACAGTGTGTGTCTGTGTTTGGTGTGCGCAGGAGGGGGAGACAGCGCTTCATTGTGCGGCAGTGAGGGGGAACTTAGAGTGCACTAAAATCTTGCTGGAGAATGGTGTGCCTCTCAACCATCTCGACAAAGTAAGTTTTTGATGTGGTGTTTTGTGGTCTGAGGATATGCTGAGTATACTCGGTAGGATCCACAGATTGATAATTTAGTAAGTTTGTAAAATCACTGTCAGTTAGAGAACACAAACAAATGACAACAGCAATAGCAAAACCAGAACTGCTGCATGAGTAGCTGGAGGAATCATTGCAACAAAAACCGCTACCAAAACGCAAAAAGTTAAAAAATAGATTCTCTCTCAAGAGAAGTCTTGAAGGGCAAAAATTGTCACCAGTCATTAATCCATTTAACTCCGACGCCCTACAGCAGGAGTTGGGTCGACCATGATAATTCAAGGGTAGTGCCAGATTAGCTTGGCGTCGGATGGCGCAAGCTAATCTGGCACTACCCGTGTATTATCATGGTTGATTCATCTCCTGCAACTGGTACACAGTTGTTAGGCGACACCTCCAAAATTTTGTTATGTGGCTGTGGGGTTAAATGGGTTAAAGGCCCTTATTTAGGTGGCTGAAGCCACTTACATGATGGTCTTTAACCCTTTTAGCCCCAAGGTCCCATTTCTCAAATTTTGGAGGTGTTGCCTAACGACTATGTACTAATTGCAGGAGATGGCTTGACCATGATAATTCAAGGGTAGTGCCAGATTAGCTTGGCGCCTGAAGGTGCCAAGCTAATCAGGCACTACCTTTGAATTATCATGGTCAATCCATCTCCTGCTGTAGGGATCCAGGGCTTACATGATGGTCTTTAATGACAGGTGATCTCTCATAAGAGTGGTCGCTTAAAACAGGTTCTGCTGCAGTCTCTTTTACAAGGCACGTTTTCATTACATTTAACCCACTTAGCCTTGACGCTGTACAGCAGGAGATGGATCGAGCAATTAATTCAAGGGTAGTGGCATATTAGCTTGGTGCCTGTTGGCACCAAGCTAATCTGCCACAACCCTTGAATTCTCACGGTCGATCCATCTCCCACAACTGGTTGTGAGGTGACACCTCCAAAGTTTGGTAAATGTTGCCATGTTAATGGGTTAAAGAGTTCCTTGAAGCTGTAATGTTGAAAATCACAGACAAGTATGCATTCTGTATGTATGAAATATTTTGCGTGTGACAGCGGGGCAGTACAGCTCTTCACTTGGCCTGTCAGCGATCCCACACGGCCATTGCGCTTCTCCTGCTCCACGCTGGGTGTGAGATGGACGCAATCGATAAGGTAACTGAAATGTCACGTGCACATATTTGTGTGTTTGAGTAATTAACCCCTTCCCTCCTAGCACACAGTGAGCAGCACACAACTGCATGAGGCATAGATCTTCATAAACCCCTGCATGCATGGGGGTTCATGTGGATCTGTGTCCCATGCTGACTGTACTCATATCTGTGTTCCTCAGACAGATTAATGATTTGATGGAGAAAATTTAGTTTTTTGTCTCCTTTCGATGCAGCAAATTTGCATCTGTTTTCTCCATTTTTGGGCTTACATGTGAAGCAAAAGCAGAAACCAGCCCTTTACTTGTAGATCAGTCATACACATGGGCCATAAGTTCTTGTTTCTATTTTCAAATGTTACTCACCTGACTATATAACTGCACACATTAACCCTTTGGCTGTCGGTAGCACTTTTTGTCACGATGATTCCAGTAGGAATCATGGTGACAAAAAGCGCTACTGACTGCCAAAGGGTTAATCATTTAGAGCAAATGTTGTTTTGTTATGTTTTCTCCTTATGATAGATCAAATTGTGGTTGTTATGTTCATTTCCTTCCATTTTCAAATGTGAAACGCTTCACTGTATTACTGCAAAGTGCATCACATGTAGCAGACTGTATTACACACTGGTATGATATGTCTGTCTTTCAGGAAACTGGTGAGAGTGCACTGCATGTGGCAGCCAGAGAAGGATTACTCGGCGTGGTGCAGACCATGTGTAGTCTCGGCTGTAAGGTCGACATCATCAGCGCAGTAAGTTTGCCCTTTCTTACTTGTTTAATTATTAACATCTACTGCAAGAGGCTTCAGGTGGGTTACTTAAAGTGTGCCGAATGTACTGTGAATTTTCCCCACCATAATTATACAAAGAAGAGCCACCATGGCATCTAATTTGGACATTTGCAGAGATGAGTTTTGTCTTCTCGGAAACAGAGAGACTTTCAGTCGTTCAGCGTTCAGTTTTCTCGGGTGAAATTCACAGGACGTTTAGTGTGTCCCCCTTGATCATTTGTACTTTTACAGTTTAGGGGATCAACCACGATAGTTCAAGGGTAGTGCCAGAGTAGCTTGGCACCTGCAGGCGCCAAGGTACTCTGGTACCCCCCCCTCTGAACTAATCACTCTGGATCCATCTGTAGTAATGTCAGGGATGAATGGATTTATGGTAGTACTTCATTATTCATGCATCATTTGTTTGATTTGTATTGTGTTTATACATTGTGTTGTGGTGCAGTAGTCGGTAAGCAAGTTGTGTGATGAAACTGTTGTATTTGATGTGATGATGATTATGTACCATAGAAATACAAGCTAAAAGATCGCTGTTTCCCTGCCTTCAGTTATTCACATTTAAAATAAGCAGACTTTGCTATAACAGCATCAGATATACAACAGTTTTTATATGACAATTATTTTTTTTATTAGGTACTGGTGCTGACCATGCGTTTCTTAATAAGTACTCCTGTCATGACAAACTTTGGATATGCAGGCACTTGTAACAACAGTATATTTGTGGTCCCCTTGACTCCTGGCATTTTGACCCCACCTGGGTCTGCCCTGGGGGACTTGGGTGGGGTTAGGTATTTTTTAGTTCCCAGGGTCACCCTGGTCAGCCTCACAGGGTGGGTTTTTCTCTCTATTCTGGGGCATGTGTTTCTGTCTACCCTTTGTCCATTCACCTGTATTTGCCTTTTTAAAACTCTCCCTACTGTCTGCACTGCCTGTAGCTCTTGATATTGGATGTGTGTTGCTAAATGGTCTTAGCTTTATTTAGGCCCCATGTGTTAGGTTTATTTAATGTATTTGACCGGCTGGCGACATACATTCAATGTTCTGTTTGTTTATTTTTTTTCACAAGCAGTGCAGGCACGTCCTGAGAAAGCCTTGTTGCTGTCGGGACGTTAAGCAATGTACAATCATTTACAATCAATCCTGGCATTTTGTTACACCCAGCATGTGAAAATGTATTGTTCATTTATGATGTTGGGAATAATAATCTTCCGGTCATCTCCTCTGCTAGGATGGGTTTGCTCCCCTTCATCTGGCCATCAAGGCGGGACACATTGAGATAGCGCGCTGTCTGTTGATGGCTGGTGCTCAACCTGACATTCCCAACAAGGTCAGTAGTATGATATCAGTAAAACATGAGCTTTAACTCATTTGAGATGTGCTGCTTACAGACATGCAGCTGTGTCCCGCATACCTGTTTGCGACACATCTTTAATGAGTTACATTGTACACTGACCTAATTAGCACGCACACTTCACTTACATCACTGTGGTTACAATTTTAGTCTGGTCTGCAGATGTTTTATAAGCTTTATGTGATGCTGTTTTGTGACCGCTAACATACTTTGTTTTTGATACTTGTGATCTTTTCATTAATCCCTTGACTACTCCCAACAATAATCAATAATCATAGGTTGAAAAGACATGTCAACAACTGTTTTTCACTGAACTATTTGTTTCTTCAAAAACATTACCGATGACATGACTACCAGGAGTGTCCACTCCTTGCTCAATTCTAGCCTAAGAACCCGTTGTGTAAACACAACCCGGGAGGCACTCGGGGAACCCCCAGAGGGACCGAGAGTTGTCTCCCGCTCCTACCCACCAGCCCTATTCACCTGTGAACTCCAGTCACGCTTCTTAGGCTCACGCGTTCAGACGTGTTGTCTCTAGCCTCTGGACTTAGAAGTTTTTCGACCGGGTCGGTCTGCTTTGCTTGCTTCGTCTTCGCCGGCCTGGGATTCTGCGCGTGCGACGTTGGTCGACTGCAGCTTCGGTCTTGTTCAAGGGTTCCCTCTCTGGCTTGCCGGTCGGGCTGCGGGTGTCATGGAGCTTTCTCCTTCTCGTACCTCTCCGACTGACAGGTAAGGTAGTTAGAGGGCCCTCGGCTGGTTGCCCGGGCGGGGCACAGGCACGAGCAGCTTGCTTTTTGCGTCGCTTCTCCCTCGGTTGGGGTTTTTGGACCTCTGTTTGGTGGCCTGATTAGCTGAAGAATGTTGGCGCCGGTTTTGGCGGGATTTCGCGCCATTACCAGATGCGAGCGGTGAGTCACGTTACTGTATCTCGGCCATACCTAACGTTTTTCGGCTTTCGGTTTAGACACCCCTCGTTATGACGAAGGCTTGGATACTCACCTGTCCCGGCAGGGTTTGTTTTCCCTCCGCCGTGGTTTTAATTAAATGTTGATGGCAGGTGACCGTACGTTGGTTAATCGGGTGCATAACACCACAGTAGCTTGGGGGCCTAAAGCTTAACGGGGTGATTGGTGGACGCTTGCCGAGTGCCTTCATGTTTTGTGTGTTGCAGTGGCTTACTGATGACATGCACAAAATGCGGAGGCTTCCAGTGGCCGTCGGATAAACATGCAGTCTGTCTCCCCTGCGCTGGGTGTGCGTCCGACCATACGTGTGACGTCTGTGCTACATGGCCGGAACTGCGGTGGTCTAATCTCTGGAACTTTTATAGGAGAGAGCCTTCTACCCTCGCGGGTACCTTGAAGATTTCCGAGACGCCTTCCGCTGTGCCCCCGGCACCGGACGTACGAGACCAACGGGATCCGACGCAGATAACGCCACTGAGTAATCAAGGGACTAGTGCACGGAGTGGGAGTTCGACCGTCAAGACCGCCTCCATTCGAGAGCGCGCCCGTACTCTTTTGGTGGAAAGAACCCGCCTCTCCCAAGAGCCTGGTTTGGTGGGACGCTCGTGGCGTCCCTCCTCCACCGTCGTTCCCCACTCGTCTCTGAGGAAGCCACCGGGATCCCGCTGGAGGTCCCCTGGCCGGCCAGTAACCCGCCTCTCCCAAGAGCCTGGTTCAGAGAGACATCATTGCACTCGTCCGGAGCCTCCTGGTTGGGAAGAACGTAGGTACAGGGGTTCTGCTCGACGTTTCCGCTCTCCTTCGCACGATCGTAGGAGGAACTTCTCGCCTCATCGCTCGTCGCACCGGGACTCACCTCGCCGCAGACGGTTTTCGCCTTCTTCGCATCCCCCCTCTCGGTTGGACCCCCGCTCGTCCCGTCCCTCTTCCCAGCGACCGGCCACTTCCCCCCCTCCTCGTACTGACCGCTCCGTTCCATCTCGTCGCAGCCGTTCTCCTCGTCGGGATCCGCCTTCGGCTCGCAGGAGGTCCTCTCCGCATCGTTCAGACTACCGCTCTCCACTGCGGAGGGAGTCTTCGTCCGCTGCGGTTCTCCGACGGGATTCCCGGCCTCGGAGCCCTCGTTGCCCTCTTCGGTCGCCGGTTTCCGGACAGCGGGACTTCGACACCCTCAGTTTGGCACCGGAGGATGCTTCGGACTGGTTACTTGGAGGTCTTAGCCGTTCTTCAGCTTCTCCCTCTTCGGCCTCCAGTGTGTCGGCTTCCGTCAGACAGGTCTCTTCTTCCCGGATGGACACGCGGCTGGCACTGGACGGAGCAGCCAAGCTGATCGCCGCCGCCTTACCGGAGGATGTTTGCCCAGCTTCACCTCCTGTGAAGAGGAAGATTTCCGCCTTCGTGGACGCGGATAGGACGGTTAAGAGGTTCAAGTCCCTCCCACAGCCGGCTAGTTTTTTGGATCTGCGGGACGCCTTCTCGTCTCACCTGCATGCGGAGACTCGGAACTCGGACTTCTTCGCGGACGGGAGATGGCCTTCCGCTCTGGACATCGCTTTTCAGCAGGACTGGTACGCCGGCCATTCGCAGTCGTTCCTCTGCCCGCTTCCTCCAGTGGATCCCGCCGCTCTGATGCAAGCCGGAGGGGCTTCTATGTTGAAACGGTCCTTCCCACGGGGACTGGATAGGACGGCGTCGCTGGTCCGGAACACGCTCGCCTGCTCCGGTTTCTTGGACTTGCTGACTCAGGCTTTCATCCGACGTCTCGAGGAAGCTTGGCAACCTGCTTTGTCTCCCCTCCTGGGAGACCTACTACTCATGGCGGAGGCTGGGAACCGCGCGGCTTATCACTCATCGGTCAACGCGATGGCGGCTGCGGCTAACTGCGACCTCATGTGACGAGACGCCGTCCTACAAGCTTGCAGTGGTATGCCGGTCGACCTGAGTACTCAGCTACGTCGGGCCCCTCTGGGAGGGTCTCTGCTCTTCGGGGATACTTGGCAGACGGTGAAGGACTCCAACTCCGACCGTTGGCCTCGCAAGACTGTCAAGCAGCGCTTTCCTCCCGCCCGCACGGCCCTGGGGCGCTCCTTGCGGGCCCGGAAACGTGTCACCGCGGACCCGTCTGCCCCACCACGAGCTGCGCCGCGCCGTCGCCCGTCCTTCCGTCGCCCTGGCCCAGCTAACGCCCCTGCCCCCGCCTGGCCCCGTCCCGCCCGTCGCCCTGGGCGCGGGCGGGCCACCTGACTTGTCCCCATTTCCGCCCCCGCCGACCGTCGTTGGGGCTCCAGTCGGCGGGAGGCTAGCACGATTCAGCGAGGAGTGGCGCTCGCTGTTTCGAGACGAGCCCTGGGTTTTGGACGTAGTCACCAGAGGATTACGGATCTCGTTCCGCTCTCCTCCGCCCTTGCGCTCCATTCCTCTGTGGACAGAGGTTCCGTCCGACGCCCTCAAGGCCGCCGCTCTGCGAGGAGAAGTCGCGGCTCTCCTTTCAAAGGAGGCCACAGAGATAGTGCAGCGTCCGGACTCGCCCGCCTTTTACAGCCGACTGTTTGTGGTCCCCAAACCCGGCGGCAAGTGGCGGCCAGTCATAGATCTGTCGGCGCTGAACGCCTTCATCGCGGCCCCTTCCTTTCGGATGGAGACGACCAGGGCTCTTCGTGCGGCGGTGCAACCCATGGACTACGCGGTCAGTTTAGACCTGTCCGACGCCTACCTACATGTCCCCATGCACGCTTCGGCCAGGAAGTACCTGCGCTTCGCGTTCGAAGGAGTGATTTACCAGTTTCGCGCCCTGCCGTTCGGTCTCAACCTCAGCCCCTGGGCCTTCACCCGCATCATGGATGCTGTAGTGGCCAAGGCGAGGCAGTCGTCGTCAAGTCCGACCTCGAATTATCTCGACGACCTTCTTTTGAGAAATCAGGAGGAGACCGCGCTGGCGGCGGACAGGGACGCGCTTTTACAGCTGCTTTACCGGTTGGGTTTCCTGGTCAACACCGGGAAGTCGGACTTCACTCCGGCGCGCCACTTCATCCATTTAGGCATGGAGTTTGTCACGGACCGCAACAGGGTACTTTTGCCAGAGAAACGGATTGTGAAGTTGTCCGCTCTCGCCGCTTTGATAGATCAGCAACAGGCAGCCCCCGCCAGGGTCTGGCTTCAGCTTCTGGGCCTGATCAACGCAGCGGCGGATCTTATCCCCCTCGGGCGTCTCTACTCCCAACCGCTACAACTTCATCTCCTACTGCTCTGGCGTCCCTCCTCGGGCGACTTGACCACGAACGTCCCCGTGTCCCCGTTGGTACGCCCCCACCTTTTACGGTGGACCGACAGAGCCTGGTTGGCTCTGGGGGTCCCCATTTCCTCCCCATCCCCGCACCTCTCCCTGTGTGTCGACGCGAGTCGGGCTGGTTGGGGAGCCCACCTGCTTCCTCAGTTCACCACGACGTCCGGCCTCTGGCCTCCGGAGTTCGCGGACAAACACAGCAACTGGTTGGAACTGCAAGCGGTGTGGCAGGCCATCATCGTTTGGGAAGAGCAGCTCAGACACCAGCATCTCCTCGTCCTTTCGGACAACTCGACAGTGGTAGCGTATATACAGAAGCAGGGAGGAACTCATTCACCCGATCTATGCATGCTACTCTTCCGATTGATGCGATGGTGCGAGGACCGCGATCTGACTCTCAGCGCTCGCCATATTCCCGGTCGCCTGAACGTCTTAGCGGACTCCCTTTCTCGCCGAGGACAGCTCATTCACACGGAATATACGCTACGCCAGGACATTTTCCGGATGATTTGCTCTCACTGGGAGACCCCGATGGTGGACCTGTTCGCCACGAGGTGGAATCACCAGCTTCCCCTCTTCGTTTCCCCAGTACCGGATCCCCTGGCTTGGGCGGTCGACGCCTTATCCATTCCCTGGGACGGACTCATAGCGTACGCCTTTCCCCCGACAGTCCTTGTCCCCAAAGTCCTCCTAAAGCTGCGAGGAACCAATGCGATCCTGCTCCTGGTCGCCCCGTTCGCTTGGACTCGTTCCTGGTCCACCGACCTGATCAGCCTCGCCACGCACCCTCCGCTACTGCTCCCCACGCCCCGCACTATGCTCAAGCAGCCACGCCAGGCACTGTTCCACCCCTGTCCGGAACGCTTACTGCTACACGCCTGGAGGTTGTGCGGCAAGCCCTCTCAGCTAGAGGTTTCTCGGGTGCTGCAGTGGAAGCGATCGCTACAGCTCGCAAGCCCTCGACTAGACGTATCTATGAGGGGAAATGGAGGGTACTCTGTACCTGGTGCAGCGACCGTCGTCTCTCCCCCACCGAACTGACAAACCCCCAACTTGCGGACTTCTTCCTCTGGCTCTTCGAAGACCAAGGACTGGCCCCTATTACCATTCGGGGATATCTCTCGATGATTGCCGACACCTACCGGCACCTCGGCCGCGCGGACCCCGGCGCGTGTAAGGACCTGGCAGATCTTATGTCACACTTCGGACTACAAAGGCCTGCCTCTCGCTCTCTTCTGCCCCGCTGGGATTTACCATGGGTTCTTACCTGGCTAAACTCACCACGTTTCGAACCACTACCGTTGGCCAGGCTTGCGGATGTGACGCGGAAGACCTGCTTCCTGCTGGCGCTTGCCACCGCGGCACGAGTAAGTGAGATACACGCTCTATCAGTCCGGCCTACATGCCTGCGATTTCGAGCTGACCACTCGGTCCAACTGGTGACCGACCCTGCCTTCATTGCCAAGACTAGGTCTCCACTGACGGCGCCACAGGTTATCACCTTACGACCGTTATGCGGGAAAGACTTCCCCAGTGAGACCAGGCAACAAGATCCTGTACGAGCCCTCAGAGTGTACTTGCGACGAACCAAAGCCGTCCGGAGGGGACGCTCTCGCCTCTTCCTTCCTTTAAAAACAGGAAGAAACGACATTACGGCACAGACAGTCTCTTCCTGGCTTCGCTGGGTGATTCGCTCAGCATATGTCGATCTCTCCCCTCAGGGAGCGAAGAGCCTAAAGATTCGGGCGCACGAAGTACGGGCCATGGCCACGAGCGTAGCCTTCGACAGGAACTGCGCTGTCAAGGACATCGTGGCTGCGGTGGGCTGGCGATCAGAATCGACTTTCGCCCGCTTTTATCTACGGGATCTGGCAGGGCAGCGAGACAACCTCGCCTTGGTGGGGGACGTCACGGCGGCACAACACTCCCTCCCGGCGCCGTAGGTATGCACCTATTAGGGAGTGCAGAGTGTCGGAAGAGAGGAGGGGGCCATGAGCCTAGAGAAAACCATCTGGGGGTGCGGCACCCTCCTCCTGTTCGGCATTCTCCTGGTAGTCATGTCATCGGTAATGTTTTTGAAGAAACAAATTCATTTTTCTTTAAAAGGTATTTTTTCGAAAAATACTTACCGATGACATGACTCGAAGGACCCTCCCACCTGCCCCGCTTGCCGCTGGTGAGCCTAATTTCGTGACTGGAGTTCACAGGTGAATAGGGCTGGTGGGTAGGAGCGGGAGACAACTCTCGGTCCCTCTGGGGGTTCCCCGAGTGCCTCCCGGGTTGTGTTTACACAACGGGTTCTTAGGCTAGAATTGAGCAAGGAGTGGACACTCCTGGTAGTCATGTCATCGGTAAGTATTTTTCGAAAAAATACCTTTTAAAGAAAAATGAATTTTTTTCAGTAGCAGTCAAAAGTTTGAAAGTGTTAATTGTTTTTATTTATTTCTTGCCCATGGGAATTTAACTTCATTACTTTTTTCCAATTGAACAAAAATAATGTTTGGCACTGTATACTTAATGGAAAAGAACACTGCATGTGCTGCATTAACTTCTGTTTCAGGATGGTGTTACAGGGGAGATAATGGCTTTAGCCCAGGGTTTCATGGACATCGCAGAGCTCATGAACAAAGTCAAAGGGGTGAGCGTTTAGCTGTTATGTTTGATCTGTCTCCTTCACCATCTATATATTGTGTTTTATAAATAATTTTGGTAGGGGTTTTCACTATTATTCATTTTTATTTTCTGTTTGTTCAAATGTATGTACTTCTTTCTGTTCTTTTGATTGGAAGCATAGACTAACACAACAGGATCATACATCCACTTTTGTGTCACGTACAAACAATCCTTTAGCTGTCAGTAGCGGTTTTTGTAGTGGTGATTCATGCAGGAATCAATTGCGATAGAAACTGCTACCAACAGCAAAATGGTCAACACATTCGAAACCCTGCTGCATTCAGATACATGTACATGGTTTTGTGCTGATATCCAGATCATGTCTCATATGAGTAATTTTCATCTGTTTGCAGGAGAAAGGTCAGGGCCTTATCCAGCAGCTGTCTCTCACCTCATCCGTTCTACCTCGCATCAAGTTGAAAATCCTGGGGTCTACCGGTGTCGGCAAGTCGCTGTTAGTTGAGTCGCTCAAATGTGGCTTTCTGGGTAGCTTTTTTAGACGACGGCTCCCCCATAGTAGTACCAGCGGCTCCATCAAGTCGAATAAAGGTAGGTGGTAGAGCGTCTTCAATTTGGTGTTTTTCTTTCACAGTGTTGTTACGTGCTCAGCGCTGAAAAGAAATACAGCAGAACCACCTTACCAGTGATTACCTGTCATAACCATGATGTAGGTGGCTGTGGCCACCTATATGATGATCTTTAATGACAGTTTTCATCGTTTGTCCTTCAAGGCTTCTCTTGAGAGAACACATTTTTCTACCAAAAAAGATTTCTCAAAACGTGTTCTGCTGTATAGTAAAAATAGATTGACTTTGGTAGTGCCAGAATAGTTTGGCACTTCTGGGCATCACCCTTGAACTGTAATGGTTCAGTATTATTAACTGTGATATTGTTTCTGAGAGAACAAGGAAGTTTCAAATTTGAAAAGTGCTGCGTTCTCCATGTATGTAGAATCAAACAGCTCTTGTCACGGTCCAGTGGTTATAGCTTGGTACCAGTAAACTCTTGAAGTGTATGATAAAGGTTTCATTTTTTCACGCTGATACATTAGTTTATTCATTTAGCCCCTTCACTGCTGAGAAAATTTGAACACCACCGAACTCCAAGAAGTGTAGATCCTCATGAGCCCCCGAATCTGCTTATGAATATGAGGATCTATGCCTCTTCCTGAAACAACTATGTGTCCATGTACGTTTTTACAGCTGCGTATCCTTTTATGTTAAATTTACAGTAATTTCAAAAACACAGTCTGCATCCACTAGCTGTGATGGGGTTAGCTCCTAGAACTGATTGACTTCCATTCTGTAGAATGTAGGTGATTTAGTTTTGGGACTTAACCTATTAAGCCCTAGTATAAAATTCCTGATTCAGACATTGTCTTCTTAAGACTACAAACAAGTTCAGAAGATTGATCGATCATGATAGTTCAATGGTGGAGCCAGAACAGCTCGGCGCCTAGAGGCGCAGAGCTGTTCTGTAACCACCCTTGAACTATCATGGTCGATCTTTCTCCTTGTGTAGTGTACCAGGGCTTAACGGGTTAAAGTGTCACACTGCTTATTTGCAGGCAAGCTGTCCCGACAGTTCAGCCTACCCACTCCACTCAACTACACCGTTAGTAACCCCAGCTACACCAAAGGAATCGAAGTGCACCAGGCCAATGTTGCAGGTAAGTTCACATTTGGGATCAAATTTTATCTCATCATGACAGATAAAATCATCTGTGGCAGGTCTATCATGTATCTTCTCATCAGTTCTTCAGCACCACCCAAGAGTCTTCCTCAGGTGTTACTGTAGTACCTGTTTGGGGTGGCAAACCTTTTTTGGGAAAACAAAAAAGACGACCTGCTCTGTCACGAAAAGTATCGAGGGGCAAAAAGTGTCACCTGTCATTAAAGACCATCATTTAAATGATGGTCTTTAATGACATGTGAGATATCATAAGGATAGTTGCTCACAACTAGTTCCTCTGTACTGTGCTCTCTCGCAGTTCTGCCTATGGCAGACCCAGAGTTGGAGTGGAAAGATCATGTGAAAGCCTGCAACAGATTCTGCGATGTATTAACCCTTTGTGTGTCAGTAACAGCTTTTGGTGTGATGATTCCTGTAGGAAAAACCTATACAGCAAAGGGTTAAAATGCCAGGAGACCCAAATGCTTTCTCGTTATCACATCCAAAGTTTGTAATAAAGAAATAAATTTATCTGGGAAACGTTATTGAGACCTCTGAAGAAGCAGTTTTATGTCAGACTTTGGTTAAATCCATCTGGTGTTGTTATCAGCAAAGTTGACAATAAGGTACAATGACAGAATTGGGAATCAATATCTATTGCTTTGTAACAGGAGCGGGCGAGATGAGTATATGGGATTTCTCCGGGTACGAGCCCTACTACATGCTTTATGACCACTTCCTGGGCGACACCAACTGCCTGCACATCGTGACCTTCAGTCTCCAGGACTCGCATGATGAGCAGCTCGCTCAGGTCATCTTCTGGCTCAACTTCCTCAAGGCTCGCGTGCCGCCGGCTCTGCCTATTGGTATGTACATAATTTCTTGCTCATCAGTAAATAACGCAAAGGTGAACCCATTCAGCCCTGACACACTACAGCAGGAGATGGGTCAACCATGATAATTCACGAGTAGTGCCAAAATAGCATGGCACCATCAGGCGCCAAGCTAATCTGGCACTACCCTTGAATTATCATGGTTGACCTATCTCCTGCAACTGGTACATAGTCGTTAAGTAACACTTCCAAAATTTGGGAAATGCACCGGTGGGGCTAAAAGGGTTAAAAATGAGACAACCTTTATTTATGATTTCAGGTCACTGTGGTCAGCTTCCCAACACACCTCACGTCACCTTGGTCGCCACTCACGCAGACAAAGCAAGCTGTTCACGAAACAGTCGTGGGGAATATGTCAGTGCTGAAGCTTCCACATTACACCAAAAAGTGCAGCAGATGTTCAAGCATGACATCAGCGTGTCCGATCGCTTGTTCATTGTTGATGCTCAGGTGTCAACATCGGCAGACATGAAAGCCTTAAAGCTTGCACTGGGTGCTGCCAAGCGTGACGTTGTGGAGGTAAACACACTTCTTCCTTACTAGCATCTGTTTTTCTTTGCTGTTGTTCATCTGACCACTTTGTTTGATTATGAGCAGTGCCTAGTTTGGTCATGGCTGACAAAAGACTGCTTTCACTGGAGAACGTGTTCTGAGCAGCTGCGATTTTTGTGTGTGTGCAAGAAAACAGTGTTGTTAACCCTTTGTGTGTCAGTAGTGGTTTTAGTCGCGATGATTCCTGTAGGAATCATCTCGACTAAAATCGCTACTGACACACAAAGGGTTAAAAGACAGGTGCTCTTCTTTGGCAAAAAGTGTCACCTGTCATTATAGACCATTCGGTGGCTGCAGCCACATAAATGATTGTCTTAATGACAGGTTGACAGGTGATATAAGGCTGCAAAATGGGTTCTGCTGTAGAAACTTTTGCCTTTCGAGGGGGAGGGGACTGGGGGGGGGGGGGGGGGGGGATGTTTGATCAGCTTCTTATATCTAATGTCAGAAGATGAAAATTTCGTGATGTTAGTGTTACTTTCCACAGCACCTGTCTAAAAGCAGCGGGTTGCTGGATGCTACATTGATCCAGCTTCCAATCTGGCGCCGCGAGAGTCATGTTTGTCCCGTGCTGACCTGGCCACACTTTGCCGACACTGTCAGGTCAAAGGTCAACCCTCTGGCGTCCGACCAGCACATCAAGCTTCTGTTGGAGCAGCTGCAGCTGATGGGGGAGGTGAGGATGACATGAAATACAATTTACATGTAATGATATTCCAGAGGATTGACCCCTTCACTGCTGAGGAAACTGAACACAATCCAACTGCAAGAGACATAGATCCTCATGAGCCTCCGCACCTGCGAGGGCTCATGAGGATCCATGCCTCTTGCGGACACCAGCTTGTATCCTCGTACTGCTGGGGCTCTTTGGTTTTGAATCAACAAAGATTTCAGAAACACGATCTGCGCCCAGTGGTCTTCAGGGGGATAACACATTAGAAACATGCTGCAGTCATGTAAAACGTGACTTTATGCCGTGTATCCTGATGTGGCATTTCACACATGAGTTCAAGGGTAGTGCCAGATTAGCTTGGCGCAAAGCTAATCTGGCACTTTCCTTTAATTAGCATGGTCGATCCATCTCCTGCTGGAGAGCTTTGGGGCTAAATGGTCGCTCGTTCACATTTAAAAGTGACTTTCACAGCTTTTGGAGGCATCTGTAAACACCAGTACCAGCTGGGGTGGAGAGAGATAGATTGGCATATTTCTTTTACTTTTTGGCCCAGGAGAAAACCAAGCTAATCAGGCACTACTGGGTACTCTTAACCCTTATCATTCGGAATACACCAGTGTGTGAAATAAGTTGGACTAAAGTAGTTCAAGGGTAGTGCCAGCATAGCTTGGTGCCTCTAGGCATCAAGCTATTCTGGCACCATCCTTGAACTAAAGCCGTTGGTCTATATCCTTATCTGTCAGTACTATAATGTAGCTTGCATATGGCAGTGTACAAATTTGATGCTTTTAGCCTCAGTATATGGGTTAAACTTTGTTGTGCGACTTGTATTGGCCATGACCAGCGCTAGTTATACACTGTAGGCAATCTTTCTACATGCCTTCCAAAGCTACAAAAGTCATTACTGAATGTGAATTACCTGACAAAGGTTGTTGCTGTATTATTTATTTGTGTCATTGAAGGTGGCGTACTTAGAGAGTGAGACATCTCCAGACCTGGTGATTCTGTCACCGCGGTGGTTGTGTGTCGACCTCATCGGATCCCTCATGTCTCACGAGAAGATTGTTCAAGCACGCATCACAGGATGTTTCTCCGTGGATGAATTTCAGCTCATGTACCCAGAGGCTGATGCTGCAAGCTTACTGCAGGTATTGAAAAGGAAATTTGCATCCTTGTGCATGCAGCCACCAGTACTCGGTAACATTTAACCCATTACATCCTGAGGCTGGTTTTAGTTAAATTTGCTTATTGTCCTATTCGTTACATCTGACCTTGTTATGAGTGAGGTTGACTGTAGAAATAACTTTTTTTTGTTTTTTTTTTATCATGACCCCTTAACCCTTTGGCTGTCAGTAGCGGTTTCTGTCACGATGATTCCTGCAGGAATCATTGTGACAGAAACCACTACTGACAGCCAAAGGGTTAAAAAAAAAATCCACACTTTGTCAGTAGTGCCATTTTGTATAGATCCATGTATCAGGTTCATGCGTGAGAGGATCCTCTAAATTCCACTTTCTCCACAGGTACTGGAAGCACTGGAGGTGTGCACACAGTGTGAGGTGGAGGGAGAGGTGGAGTTTGAGTTTCCCTGTCTGAACTTCATCGAGACGCTGTCAGGCCTGTGGCAGAAGGACGACGAGAGATACAGCGATGCGGTGTACGGGGGAGTCCGGCTTCACACCAGCTTTCAGTCGGGTTCACAGCTCAAGTACCTCTTTCCTCGCATACAGGTACAGTCACTATCTCTTGTGCATGGGTGACTGTCTTCAGACCTGGAGACTGATTCAGCTCTTTCAAAATCCCCAAAAAGATGAATTTCAGCTCTTTGGTTCAGACAGAACAGCCCTTCAGCCAAGCTGTTCCATCTGCAAGAGGAATAAATTCTCATGAGAATTTATGTCTCTTGCTGGTGATGGATTATGGGGCATAGTTGGTCCGTGGACCATTTTCAGTCGTTGCAGTTTTTTTGCACTGTCACCGATGCTTGTGTTTATGTGCGTGTGCGCACATACATCCATGCATGGATAAGCACTATCATTTGTTTCCTCAAAACACATTACCGATGACATGACTGTCTGGAAATAGTCTACTTGCTTACCAATTTTAGCCTAAGACCCAAAGGGTCCCCCCAGGAGGCTCTCGGGGATCCCTAACAGGGACGAGAGTAGCCTCCCCTGCCCATCCGGTCACGTGCCCGGTGGTGTCTCCTTTAGCCAGTTGTCTACTTCGCTGTTAGCGTACGCACGCGTTTACCTGAGCCTCTGACCCTTCGTAGACTGTGTACGGTTCGACCGTCCTTACCGGCCTGTCTTCGCCTAGCCTCTCGTCTCTGCTTCTGGCGTCGCCTCCTTCTCACGGCTGTTCAGTTCTTCTACAAACGAACACATTTAGTTGGGGAGTGCCGCGCTATCTTATCAGGTGGCCAGGTGACCTAGTTACCGCGCATTCCGGAGGGCATCTGGTACCGCCTTCTTTACGCTTACTATTTAATGTGGGCAGAGTGCCAAATTTGTGCTCGCTTTAAAGCTTTACTGTGCTTTCAAAATACTTTTGTTTGGATTCTCAATGAGTGATATGTGTTAGTGTAACATAGTGCTACAAGTAAGTGTTTTTCTTTTCCTGGATAGATTTACCTGTGATTTGTTATAGAACGTTTTATAGACCAGCATATGAGTGTATTTCGCAGACGTTTAAAATGGAGTCTGACACACAACATTCCTATTCAAACCACATGGCACGATTGAGTAGTTTGTGCAGGATTTGTGCAGAGCGAGTAACAAGGCAAAAGAAAGACAGACTTAAACACTTTAAACTGTGTGTTGACTATGTAGACGATCTTTCTGCTTTTCATGGTATTGACGTATATACAGATGAAGAAGACAAACATCCGAAAGGAATGTGTAGAAAGTGTTATTTGAAACTCATATCATGCAAACGTGCACACTCATCTACCGTAACAACCACTGTCAGTCACGCTGCAGAGGATATTCAAAGATCCACATACATCTGGACAAAATTTGACCCCACAATGTCAGAAAGTGAATGCCGCGCATGTAATCATTTTGTGTTACAATGTAAAGGTGGCCGGCCAAAGAAATCAAAAGTGGGTGCACCAAAACGAAATGTGTCAGAAATTTCTGCTGAGGTGACTCAGTTTGATTGCAGCATTATAGCCGATGACCAGACAGGTCCGTCGACATCAACGCCAGCAAAACAACAGAAAATAGCCGACATATTGCCTCAGGTGTCTCCAGTCATAATATTCAAAACGCCCCCAAAACCCGCAGTCAGAGACATCGCCACATCACCATTTCATCAGCAGAAACAACTGAGACAACCTCATCACATCCAGACACCTCTGACCTGTGTCGAAGAAGTCTATCTTACCCAGCTGGCTAAAGCAAAAATGCAAGAATCCGATGACAAAATGACCGTCAAATGCAAGACAGGAGGTCAACCCGTTGTACTGAAAAAGATTCCACAGCCAAGAAAATCGTCAGGGGTAGCAAATTCCCCTCTGAGGAAAAAACGATCAGGAATACTTCACAAAATGAGGCAAAGTGTTTCTGGAGGAAATGCCGACGATTCTTTCACACAACAGAGTTCGGAGCTTAAAATTAAAACGAAAGAAGCCAGAGAACAAATCTTGAAAGCGGCAGGTTGTCACCAAGCATCTTTGACCAGCCTACAAGGATCTGCCTTTCGAACCCAAACAGGACTAAGCTGGTCTCAGTACCGAACTCAGAAAAGATTTCTGAAAACAGTTGGAGTCCAATTTGAGAGTGAAAGAAAGGAACGTCAAGAGCAGAAAACGGCCATGTTTGGAGAAGTAGAAACCGAACAAATAAATCTTGTTTTCGTCAATGAAGAAACACGAGAAGAAAAGCTGACGACAGTTGGAAAGATTAAAAATGTTCCGAACTTGGTCACAAATCTTTTGGATGGATACGACAAAGCAGGAAAGTTGACCTGGCATGACAACACCATCCCTGAAGATGAGGTGTGGGTGAAATTGGGCGGGGACCATGGCGGCGGATCATTCAAACTAACACTACAGATTGCAAACATTAGAAACCCAAACTCAAAGAATAGCACATGTCTTCTACTCATCGTCGATTGCAAAGACAGTCCTGATAACCTCCGCAGACTGCTAAAGCCGTACAAAGACCAGCTCAAGACGTTGCAGACAATGACATGGAGAAACAATAAGATTCGTCTTTTCCTGTATGGCGACTATGATTTTCTTTTAAAACTGTACGGGATTTCGGGCGCACAGAGCACCCATCCATGCCTTTACTGTCAAGCGTCTAAAGCACAGATTCAAGCTCCACCCCAGTTCCTTGAAGGAAACATCCCAAAGCGAAGCGTTGCTAACATCAGGAGTGACAACAGAAAATACAGGCGTTCAAAACATAAAGTCGCTAAACTGCATAACAACGCAATTCGACGACCGATTGTTGATATTGAGCTTGACTATGTTGCGCCGCCGTATCTGCACATACTGCTTGGAATCACAAAGAAACATCACGATTTGCTCGAAAGTGACTGTCATTCTTTAGATAAAATAATCGGCAAGTCACTAGCTGAAAGTGACAGTGCCAGAGATAAAACAGCAGACTGCAGCCCGGCATTCAACGATTACGTGCAACAGATCAAACAAATTGAAAACCACGAAACAGAAAAGCGAGATCTCGAAACCCAACTTGTATTTCTCTATGATGAACCAGTCAGCGACGATGAAACACCACTAGCTGAATTGCAGGCTAGATGCAGTGAACTCCAGGATGAAATATTTGCAAAAGAAGACAAAATCGAAGAGATGAAATCTAAACTCCACTTGCCGCTCTTGTCAGGACCTGTAACATGCCACTTGGATGCCGTGCTGCGGGAGAGTAAAATATGTAAACAAGCTTATCATGGTCGCTCATTTATTGGCAATCATTGCCACAAGTACATGCAAGCAGATACCATCAGCCTTCTGTCTGAGAGCGTTGTTAGCAAAACAGCAGATCTTGTTGGTGAATGTAATATCAAAAGGAGAGCCGCAGAGATAAGCCGCAAGTTCAAAACTCTAAACACCCTGTACTCAAACATACATGCCAATATTTCCCACTCACGACCTGTGAAGGAAGAAGACATCGACATTCTTGACAGAGACATCAAGCAATACATGTCATTTTACCGCAGAGAGTTTGTACGCATGCGAATCACACCTAAACAACATCTCTTGGAACATCATTGTCTGCCATTCATTCGTAAATACGGTTTTGGACTTGCACTGCATGGTGAGCAAGGAGGGGAAGAAACGCATGCAGTCATCAATCGACTCAAGCGAAGAGCATGGGGGATGAAAAATGAACAAGAAAAAATTTGTGTCATCATGACAGAACACATGTCAACAGTTTCACCAATCTTCAAAGGTCTTGTAGAGTCACCGGTACCAAGTACACACAAAACAAAAAGTCTCTCTGTGAAATAAACTGTCTTGAGACTGATACATTTTTGCCAGAACTGTTCTGTGTTCATCTGATTTACGCCTAGTCAAAATAGCCATTTGATCACCATTAGATCACCATTAGGAGTGTTTATTATTTTCACTGTGGGTGTCCCATCCGACTGATTTGTAGATTTAGTAAAGTGGATTGCGCTTCCGATTTTGTTTTTAATTTAGTAGAATGCTATAGACAAATCACCTATACAAAGTGTGCAACTGACTCTGCCGCTAACCCTGTATATGAACTTTGAATTATTGGGAACATTTTCACTTCCTCCGAAATCAACTACGTGTGGAGATTACGTTGACCCAAGAACTTTCCGTCTGTCTAACACTGGATTACCGCTGACGCATCATCCCATTTCAGGACCTACTGAGATCGCAAGGTAAATCTATCTGACATTTTGAGTAGTGCATAGCGTAGTGGCTGAATATGAAGATCGCTGGCCTGAACCATTATTTTCGCAAAAGTACTTTGCATGAGTTAGAACAGTTGAAAGACGTGTCATTTGCAACAGATTTGCATTGTCTTCACGGTAAACTGCGCGCCGGTTGCCTGTCTTCTAGTCCGTTGCATGCATTGCTCATCTTCATTTTCCTAAGCATGTTTAGTGTCTACAGAAAGCTTATTTTCTTAGCTTTTAAGTGTATGTCTTAAATACAACATACGTTCAGTACAGCTTAAACAACATGCCGTAAATGACCGGTGCCATTAAAATGTATCCTGTGTGGCACACAGTCAGCGCTGAGCGTGTACACACATAGCGTGCTCGAGTAAAACAGTGACAGGAATAGCGCGACTATAGTTGCACAGCCGTAACAGATTGCGCTCAGCTCTGCGCTGTCAGCGGGCGGTTTTCAAGGAGCTTACACACTGCGTGGCTCCTTATCTTGCGGCGCCGCACGCGCGCGCGCCTCAAAACTAAATAGGAGGCCTTGAACAGCCGTGTTCTCTGCTAGCCCTCGTCTGTGCCTCGTGCTGTTAGCTGGGCCTGGGGCCTTCTTCTGCTTCTCGGCTTCCATCGCTCACGGTGGTTTGTGCTTCGGCGCTCCGCCATGGAAAGGTAACGTCTCGGCCGCCGCCTACGTCTCGCCCGGCTGGGCCGGACGTCGGTCTCGTCTCGAACTTTTTGGTTCTCTCTCGCGTTTCGTCGTGAGCTTCACTCGTTTACCTGGTTCGGTTGTTATGTAGGCGGGTTAGTTCCCGCCACCGGTCGCCTTTCATCTTTGGGTTTGTGTTGCAGTCATCAAGTGCGCACCTGTCCCCGTTGCGGCGACTTTCAGTGGCCTAGTGACCGGCATGAAGCCTGTCTTCCGTGTTCTGGCTGCTCCTCGGACCTCGCCTGCGCTGTCTGCTCTTCGTGGCCGGAGGTTCGTTGGTCGGAGCTTTGGAGGTTCTACCGGCGCGAGCGACCTGTCACAGCACGCCGGGACCCAGTCAAGCTCCCCTCCTTGGAAGTGGAGAAACGCACGCCTCGTCTGCCTGGTAAGACTATTCCTGCTACGGTGTCCGCACCGCCCTTGCCCGCTGACTCCTCCGGCGAGTCGCCAAGCCGGCTTTGTGCCCCCCTCCTTGAGCCCCGGGCACCGCGATACTGTTGTCGCCTGTTCGTAGACGCGTGGGCCTTGTGGCCCCCCCTAAGCCCGCTGACTCCTCCGGCGAGTCGCCAAGCCGGTTCCGTGCCCCCCTCCTTGAGCCCCGGGCACCGCGACCTTTGTCGCTCGTCGATACACGAGTCGGCCTTTCGGCCTCTACGTCTAGTTGTGCCCCCCTCCTTGAGCCCCGGGCACCGCCACCCTTGTCGCCTGTTACTAGACGTGTTGGCCTTATGGCCCCCCCTCCTAAGCCTGCTGACTCCTCCAGCGAGTCGCCTAGCCGGCTACGTGCCCCCCTCCATGAGCCCCGGGCAACGCGACCGTCGTCGCCTTCTACCCTTCACCGTGGCCTTTCGGCCCCAGCTGCTAGTCCGCAACGTGCCCCCCTCCTTGAGCCCCGGGCACTGCGACAGTTGTCACCTTTTCCTCCTCCTCGGGACAGAAGAGACCGTCCCCGTTCTTCCAGGCGCCTTGATGTCGACCGTCGGCTTAGCCCTCGTCGCTTGGATAGGAGACGTAGCCCCCGGCATTCGTCGTCCTCTCGCTCGACTTCCTCTTATGCCTCCCGTCGGCGCAGCCGTTCTCCGCAGCGCTGTTCCTCTCGGCGCCTCTCACCGCACTCCTCTCGTAGGAGTCGTAGAGACGACAGGACTCCGCCTCGTTCTCGGCGCAGTAGTTCTCATCGGGATCGACGCTCTCATCGTTCCCGACGCCCTTCGCCTCTTACTTCCCCGCGCCGGCGTCAGCGTAGCCCCTCGGCTCCTCCTCCACCGCCTGCGCGCGTCGGCTTACCTCCTGTGCTTCGGTCTTCCCCGCCACCATCGCCTGCCATCGATGGAGAGACCTTAAGCCTGCTGCCGGAGGACTCCGTGTCGGCCTTGCTTGAGTCCGGCAGCCGTTCGCCCTCTCAGGTGGAGGATCCAGCGTCTCCAGCTACCCTGTCCACTCCTCGTGGCGAGACTCTCCGAGCCTTGGACGACGCCGCCCGTCTCATCGCGGCGTGCCTTCCCGCAGATTCCTGCCCACCTTCCCCACCGCTGAAGAGGAAAGCAGCCGCCTTTGTGGACGCTGCTCGTCAGGTTAAGAAATTCAAGTCGCTTCCCCAGCCGCCTGCCTTCCGCGACCTAACGGACGCCCTGTCTGCGCACCTCCAGCGAGATTCTGCTTCCGACTCGGACTTCTTCTCTGACCGCCGCTGGCCTTCCGGTGTCGACATCGCCTTTCGGCAATCCTGGTACGCCGGCCACTCGCAATCCTTCTCGTGCCCGCTGCCTCCGGTGGATCCGCCTGCGCTGGTGCTCGCCGGCGGCTCTTCCCAGCTCAACCGTGCCCTGCCTCGCGGCCTGGAACGTACCGCCTCACTCGTCTGAAACGCCCTCGCTTGTTCGGGTTTTTTGGAGCTCCTCACACAAGCCTTCATTAACCGTATCGAGGCAGCCTGGCTTCCCTCCGCTCCGCCCCTGCTGTCGGATCTTCACACCTTGGCAGTTGCAGCCAACCGAGCGGCCTACCATTCGTCCGTCAACGCCATGGCAGCGGCCGCCAACTGTGACTTGATGCGGCGTGATGTGGTGCTCCAGTCCTGCCCGGGTCTTCCCCGTGATGTGAAATCCCAGCTCCGCCGGGCCCCGGTCGGCGCTCCGCTCCTCTTCGTCCCTTCCTGGCAGTCCCTGAAGGAAGCTAACAAGGACCGTTGGCCCAGCGCCCCCTCATCTCGCTTTCCGCCAACCCGCAAGGCCTCGGGTCGCGCCCTGCAGTTCGTCAGACCCTCCGCGACGGCCCCTGCCTCCGCCTCGGCCTCCCGTCCTCTCTCCTCTTCCCGTGCGCCCGGTCCTGGCCGCGCCCGTCCTGCCCGTTCTGCCCGTCCTGCCGTCCCGGCCTGGCCCAAGCCCGCCCGCCGCCCTGGGCGTGGGAGGGCCCCCTGACTTCTGCTTGCCTCCGCCCCCGCCAACCGCTTCGGGGTCGCCTGTCGGTGGGAGGCTCGCCCTGCACGGAGACGTCTGGCGCTCCCTGTTTCCGGACGACCCGTGGATCCTCTCCATTGTCTCAGACGGTCTTCTCATCTCCTTTCGTTCCCCGCCCCCGCTTCGGCGCTCCCCCCTGTGGACCGAGATTCCGTCAGATCCGCCCAAGGCCGATGCCCTTTGCGGAGAAGTCGCTGCTCTTCTCCAGAAAGCCGCTATGGAGGTCGTCGCCTGCCACGACTCCCCCGCCTTCTACAGCCGACTATTCGTAGTCCCCAAGCCTGGAGGCAAGTGGAGGCCGATCATCGATCTCTCCGCCCTGAATCGGTTCATCGCCGCCCCGTCCTTCCGGATGGAGACAGCCAGGTCCCTTCGTGCTGCCGTCCAGCCCATGGACTTCGCCGTCAGCCTGGACCTGTCCGATGCCTACCTGCACGTCCCAATCCATCCTGCCTCCCGCTGGTACCTCCGCTTTGCCATCGACGGGACTGTTTTCCAGTTTCGGGCCCTCCCCTTCGGTCTCAACCTCAGTCCGTGGGTGTTTACGCGGATCATGAACGCCGTGGTAGCCAGAGCCCGTCGTTCTTCTTCCAGCCCGATCTCCAACTACTTGGACGACCTTCTTCTGCAGAACCAGTCGGTGGCCTCTCTTCTCCTGGACAGGGATGCGCTTCTACTCCTGTTATCTCGCCTCGGCTTCCTGGTCAACGCCGGCAAGTCCGACCTCACTCCCTCTTGCCAGTTCGTGCACCTGGGGATGGAATTTGTGACCGACCGCAACCTAGTGCGTCTTCCCGAGCCGCGGATCCAGAAACTCGCCGATCTCGCCCGTCTGGTAGCTCAGGAAGCGGCTGTCCCCGCCAGGGTGTGGCTCCAGCTCCTCGGCCTGATGAGTGCTGCGGCAGATCTCCTTCCCCTCGGTCGTCTGTACTCTCGTCCTCTTCAATTGCATCTTCTCCTCCACTGGAGACCGTCCTCCGGCGATCTCTCCACCCTGGTGCCGATACCCCCTATGCTGCGGCCCCATCTGCTTCGCTGGACGGACGTTTCTTGGCTCAGCTCCGGGATTCCCCTGACCTCACCACTGCCCCGTCTCTCTCTCTGCGTCGATGCCAGTCTCGCCGGGTGGGGCGCTCACCTTCTCCCGAGTTTTCGCTATGCGGCCGGCCGCTGGAACGAGGACCTGGCTTCGCGGCACATCAACTGGCTGGAGCTGAATGCGGTTTGGCAGGCCCTCCGCGCTTGGGAACCCGATCTTCGGACGCAGGACCTCCTTGTCCTCTCCGACAACTCCACGGTCGTCGCTTACATACAGAAGCAGGGAGGGACCCGCTCGCCCGACCTCTGCATCCTTCTCTACCGACTCCTTCGCTGGTGCGAGGACCGCGGCATCTCCCTACGAGCCCGTCACATTCCAGGTCACCTGAACGTTTTGGCAGACTCCCTCTCTCGGCGGGGCCAGCTTCTTCACACAGAATGGACCCTGCGCCGGGACATCTTTCGCCTGATCTGCGAGCGTTGGGAGACTCCCCTTGTCGACCTCTTCGCCACCAGGTGGAACCACCAGCTTCCCCTCTTCGTCTCCCCGATTCCCGACCCGCTGGCCTGGGCGGTCGATGCGCTCTCGATCTCCTGGGACGGACTAGTTGCCTACGCCTACCCTCCGACGGTCTTGGTCCCCAAAGTCCTGCTCAAGCTCCGGGGGTGCAACGCAGTCCTTCTCCTGGTGGCCCCGTTCTCCTGGGACAGATCTTGGACCACCGACCTGCTCAGTCTCGCCACGGATCCGCCCCTTCCACTTCCCACCCCTCGCACGATGCTCAAGCAGCCCCGCCAGCCGCTCTTCCACCCCTGCCCCGAGCGACTTCTCCTACACGCCTGGCGATTGTGCGGCACGCCCTCTCCGCTAGAGGCTTCTCGAGTGCGGCAGTGGACGCTATCGCTTCAGCCCGCAGACCTTCCACCAGACGTGTCTACGAGGGAAAGTGGCGAGTGCTTCGTGCCTGGTGCTCTGACCGTCGTCTCTCCCCCGTCGATCTGACGACCCCTCAGCTCGCGGACTTCTTCCTTTGGCTCTTCCATGACCAAGGTTTGGCTCCCATCACGATCCGTGGCTATCTCTCCATGATTGCCGACACCTACCGTCCCCTCGGCCGTCCCGACCCTGGTGCCTGCAAGGACCTGGCCGACCTTATGGCGCATTTCGGCTTGCAGCGTCTGGTTTCCCGCTCCCTCGTTCCACGCTGGGACCTCCCCTGGGTCCTCACCTGGCTAAATTAGGACCGTTTCGAACCGCTCCATCTGGCCAGCTTCGCGGACGTGACTCGGAAGACCTGCTTCCTGGTGGCCCTCGCCACGGCAGCCCGCGTCAGCGAGCTCCACGCGCTCTCGTCTCGCCCTTCCTGCCTGCAGTTCCGGGTGGATGGCTCCGTTCAGCTTCTCCCGGATCCGTCCTTTCTCGCTAAGACTAGATCTCCCTTGACGGCGCCTCAGGTCATCGCTATTCGCCCGCTTAAGGGGCCCGACCTTCCTCGGGAGACTCGGCAGCAAGATCCGGTGCGTGTACTCCGTATCTACCTGCGTCGCTCCAAGTCCGTACGGAGGGGACGGACTCGTCTCTTTTTGCCTCTGACCGCCAGCAGAACTGACATCTCTGCCCAAACGATCTCCTCCTGGCTCCGCTGGGTAATACGGTCCGCCTATTGCGACCTCTCCCCACAGGGAGCCGAGGCCCTCAGGATACGCGCCCATGAAGTTCGCGCTATGGCCGCAAGTCTCGCCTTTGACCGCAACTGCGCGGTTAAGGACATTGTGGCTGCAGTGGGATGGCGGGCCGAAACCACCTTTGCCCGCTTCTACCTCCGCGACCTGACGGTCCAGCGCGACACCCTCTCTCTGGTGGGCGACATCTCTGCGGCACAGCACTCCCTCCAGGCGCCAGGGGCGCCTTAGGTATGCACTTCGCTAAAATTGTCGGGAGTGTGTGATCAGGAGTGACGGGCTGTCTTCGTCCCTACTGAGGTTTCAGAAAGGGATTCTGCGGCACCCTCCTCCTTTTTGGCATTCTTCCAGACAGTCATGTCATCGGTAATGTGTTTTGGGGAAACAAATTAATTTTTCTCTAAAATGTATTTTTTCGAAAAATACTTACCGATGACATGACTCGGAGGTCCCTCCCTCCTCCTCGCTTGCCGCTGGTAACTCCGTAGACAACTGGCTAAAGGAGACACCACCGGGCACGTGACCGGATGGGCAGGGGAGGCTACTCTCATCCCTGTTAGGGATCCCCGAGAGCCTCCTGGGGGGACCCTTTGGGTCTTAGGCTAAAATTGGTAAGCAAGTAGACTATTTCCAGACAGTCATGTCATCGGTAAGTATTTTTTCAAAAAAATACATTTTAGAGAAAAATTAATTTCAGTTCATTTCATAAAAGGTGTTTATGTGTGAGATGTGTAAGAGTTATGTGTAAAGATTGTGTAGTGTATACTTATGTCCATTTTGAATCTGTAGCTGTTTAAGTGCAGGGAGAAAATGTTCATAATTATGTTACAGTGTTTTCATGTCTTGTTTGTACTATTTGTTATAAATGTACCACAAACGAATTTCTCTTTTCGAGATAATAAAGTACTCTTATTCTTATTTAAGTAGAGAATATGAGTGAAGACATGTCATTTAACACATTCAAGATGTGTTGCATTCAGATACACTGCGCTATGCCACACGTTCCGATGACGCATGTCTCGAATGAGTTAGCACTTTCAAACCTATTAATGACTTGTACAGCTTTTTGGGGTGACTAGAACAACTTTTACCATTAGTGGGATATTTATTTGTCATGGGACTTCAAGCTAGTGCCAGATTAGGTTGGTGCCTTCCCAGGTGCCAAGGTAATGTGGCACAACATTTTGAACTATCCTGGCCAGTTTGTTGTTCACCTTGGCATAGGTCAGTAAGGAAACCGCAGTTCCAAACATTTTTAATCACTTATTTTCACATTAGTTTTCACTAACATTTGTGAAAGATTTCATGAATGGTTTCACCAGTTTACGGTAAAGTCGTTGTAATACTTTGTAGGTGTTTCTACGCCGCAATATGCTTGGAGAAAGCGAAGACCAAGAGGTGGACCTGTACCAATGGCACCACGGGTCAAAGTACTGCTGGGGCCAGCTAGAGGGGCTGATCGACATGGACAACAATGAACAGTTTTTGGAGATCAAGGTGCGCGGTCCACCCGACTCACGATACTCACTCTTCTTCTTCCTCGAGGACTTTGTCAACGTTGTGGAACAGGTGAGGGTGCCAAAAGTGGCAAAACAATGTCTGTCTTGTTATATTATTTGCAACTAATAATCACTTTTGCAGCTGAAAAGATTCAACCCTTTTCCTGTCGGAATCATTGCGACAAAAACCGCTACCGACACACAAAGGGTTAACCAACTGTATGAGATTGATCAGTCATGACTGTTTAACTCATTCTACCCCAGACACACCACAGCAAGATAAGGATCGACCATGATGGTTCAAGGGTGGTGCCAGAATAGCTTGGCGCCCACCACCCTTGAACCATCATGGTCGATCTGTGTCCTGCACTGCAATGCAGTCTTCAGAGGACAGCGACAAACTTTTGGGGTTTCGGTGTTAAGTAGAATGAGTTAAGGCACAACTCTTGAACTGACATTGCTGATCATATCCATGTGTTTGTTTCTTCAAAAACATTACCGATGACATGACTTTGTGGAAGTGTCTACTACTTAGCCTAAGAACCCGTTGTGTTGCCACACAACCCGGGAGGCACTCGGGGAACCCCCAGAGGGGCCGAGAGTTGTCTCCCGTTCCTGCCCATCCAGTTCCGAGTCACGTGGTGACTAACCAGTCATGCTACTTAGGCTCGGACGTGTTTGCTCTAGCCTACGGACTTTGAAGATTTCGACCGGTTTTCCGGTCTTCTGCACTCTTGACTTCTTCTTGGCTCCTACTTCGTCGGCCCTTCCTGTGCCTGCGTGGGTCTGTGGTCCCCTCTTTGTTAGCTGCTGCCTCCCCTGCGTTCGGGTTGTTGGGCTGCGTGGTGAGCTTCGCTGGGACTTCGCCCTCGTGCCGTGGGTGTCATGGACGTTTCATCCCCCACTCCCGCTCCGGCGGAAAGGTAAGGTAGTTGAGTTGGCCCTCGGCCGGCTCCTGGGCTGGGCGCCAGTTCGAGCAGGAACAAAGACAGTCTTCATCTTCGCTGTAACTTTGGGCACCAAAATCTACCCTTAGCTTGGCGGGGCACCACGTGCCCGCGCTCCCTCCCCTTTCAGCTGATTGGGGGCAAGATTGGCGCTTACCTGCAGGCTTCTCCCTTTTGTGATTTGCGGGATATGTTTTGCATCCATGGCTCGCTTAGCTTGGCGGGGCCCCTCGTGCCTGCGCCCTGGCGCCATTAGGGCGATAAATGTTGCTGTGCCGGACGCTTGTTTCATGCCTGTACCTGTCATGACATGCTTGACCTTTGTTGTACATAGTGCGTCGTATGCTTGACTTAGCTTGGCAGGGCCCTACGCGCCCGCACACTGTCGCCTTGCTTTGATAGAGGTTGCTGTGCCAGACGCTAGCTTCACGCCCTGTAACTGTCATGACGTGCTTGAGTTTGTTGTGCGTGATACCTCCTTGCTCGCCTTAGCTTGGCGGGGCCCCACGTGTCCGCGCCTACGGGCTACATAGATAGATGTTGCAGGCCCTGACGCTGGCTGACAGGCTTGTACCTCACTGTTGTGCTTTGTGTTGCGAAGGCTCGCCTTACAAGGGTGGGGTCCCACGGGCCCTCGCCCGCGTGCCTTCAAGTCTGCTTTTTGTTGTAGTGGTCTGTTGATGACCTGCACTCTATACGGAGGTTTCCAGTGGCCGTCTGATAACCATAAGGTCTGTCTCCTGCGCCGGATGCGCCTCCGACCACGCTTACGACACCTGCTCTGCCTGGCCTGAGCTGCGCTGGTCGCAGTTATGGAGTTTCTACAGACGCGAGCAACCGGCACCTGTGTGTGTTCCGAAACCAGTCGAGGCGCCATCCCCCGTGCCCAGTGCACTGACCACACGAGATCGCACCGACCTTGGGGAAAAGACACCACACGGGATGCGGGAGCCTAGCACTCGGAGCGGGACTGCATTCAACGCGATCGCTCCCAGGAGGGAGCGCACCCGGACAAAGCCTTCTGACAGGCAGAGAACCCGCCTCGCTGAGCCCGGTTCGGAGAGACGCGACACGCGCCGTCCCATGTCCACTGTCGGTCCCCGCTCGTCTCCAAGGAAGCCCGCTGACTCTTACGCGGAGTCACCTCGCCGGCAGAGAGCCCGCCTCATTGAGCCCGGCTCGGAGTAACATTAACTTTCGTGTCCGAGGACTTCCCGCTCTCGTTTCCCTGTTAGCGAGCGTAGGAAGGACCACGCTTCGTGCCGTTCAAGGGAACCTGGCCCTCACCATTCTTCGGTTTCGTCGCGCTCGTCCTTGTCCTTCGCGCGACCGGACTCCCGTTCGTCCCGTCCCTCTTCCCCTCACCCGGCCCGCCTCCCCCCTCCTCGGCTGCGTCGGCACCGGTCGCGGAGTCGCTGTCGCTCGCCTCGCTCCGGACGCCCTGCCCGTGGCAGTAGGTCTTCGCCTCGACGTCTCGCACCTCGCTCGCCTTCTCGGTTTTCGCCTCCCCAGCCTCCAGCCGCCGTTGTTTGGATGTCTCTGCCGGTAGCCCCCGCCGCCCACGCCGGACCCCGTCCCCTCGGCCTCGGGAGGATGAGACTCTGAGTCTTCTCGCCGAGGACTCCGCTTCTGCGCTTCTCGGAGGACTTAGCCGCTCGCCTTCCCCGCGCTCTTCTTCTTCTGGCTATTCGGTTTCCTGCCAGCTGGCCCCCTTGTCGCGTACAGACACCTTGCTTGCCCTGGACGAAGTTGCGCGCCTCATCGCCGCCACGCTTCCCGCGGTTGACTGCCCCCCGTCGCCCCCGCTCAAGAGGAAGATTTCTGCGTTTGTGGATGCTGGAAGACGGGTGAAGAGGTTCAAGTCCCTGCCGCAGCCTCCCGGCTTCCGTGACCTCTGTGACGCCTTCTCAGCGCACCTTCTGTCGGGTTCCCGGGATTCCGATTTCTTCACCGATCATAGGTGGCCAGCCGGACTCGACATTGCCTTTCGTCAGGACTGGTACTCAGGACATTCCCAGGCATTCTACTGCCCGCTGCCTGCTGTAGATCCACCGGCCGTCGTGCAGGCTGGAGGTGCCGCTCTGCTGAAACGCTCCCTGTCCCGTGGGTTGGACAAGACGGCCTCGCTCGTCCGTAACACCTTGCCTGCGCGGGATTCATGGAACTGCTGACCCAAGCCTTTGTCCGTCGCATCGAGGACTCCTGGCATCCCTCCTTGACGCCCCTCCTCGGTGATTTTCGTGCGCTTGCGGAAGCGGCCAACCGGGCAGCGTATCACTCCTCGGTCAACACGATGGCTGCCGCCTCCAACTGCGACCTGTTGTGTCGGGATGCCGTGTTGCTGGCCTGCCGTGGAATGCCCCCCGATCTGAGGACCCTGGGGGGCCCTCTGCTCTTCGGTGAGACCTGGCAGACCGTGAAGGATGCTAACTCGGACCGTTGGCCTCGCAAGACAGCACTACAGCGCTTTCACGCCGCCCGCAAGGCCCTGGGTCGTGCCCTGCAGACCTCCAGACCCACCGCGTCGTCCGCCTCCGCGGGCCCCTCGTCAGCCGCCCCGCTTTCGGCCGTCCCAGACTTGTTAGCGCCCCTGCCCCCACCTGGCCCCATCCTGCCTGTCGCCAAGGGCGTGGGCGGGCCACTTGACTTTGTCCCGCTTCTGCCTCCGCCGACCGCGCTCGGGTCTCCAGTCGGCGGGAGGCTCGCACTGTGCAGCAAGGAGTGGCGCTCGCTGTTCCCAGACGACCCCTGGATTTTGGAGACCGTTACTGAGGGCCTTCGGATCGCCTTTGGCTCCCCGCCTCCGCTGCGTTGCTCTCCATCGTGGACCGAGGTTCCAGCAGACGAGCTCAAGGCCTGCGCCCTTTGCGGAGAAGTCGCCGCTCTCCTGCAGAAGGCTGCCAGAGAGGTCGTGCTTCGCCCGGATTCCCCAGCTTTTACAGCCGCCTCTTCGTGGTGCCCAAACCAGGCGGCAAGTGGCGACCTGTCAACGACCTCTCGGCGTTGAACGCATTCATCTCTGCCCCATCCTTTTGCATGGAGACTGCCCAAGCCCTCAGAGCTTCTGTACGGCCCATGGACTACGCGATCAGTCTTGACTTATCCGACGCTTATCTCCATGTTCCCATGCACCCGGCCTCCAGGAGGTATCTTCGCTTCGCATGCGACGGAGTAGTTTACCAGTTTCGGGCCCTGCCGTTCGGTCTCAACTCAGCCCATGGGTCTTCACCTGCATCATGGACGCAGTGGTGGCCAAGGCGCGGCAGTCGTCTTCCAGCCCGACGTCGAACTACCTCGACGATCTCCTCTTGCGCAACCAAGTAGAGGCCCACCTGGAAGCGGACAGGGATTCTCTAATATGGCTTCTGTCGCGGTTGGGATTCCTGGTCAATGCAGGCAAGTCGGACCTCATTCCCTCGTGTCGCTTCGTCCACCTCGGCATGGAGTTCGCCACCGACCTCAACAGGGTGCGTTTGCCGGAGCCGCGGATCCTGAAGTTGACCGCCCTAGCCGGCCAGGTAGCCCAGCAGGATGCAGTCCCCGCCAGAGTCTGGCTTCAATTCCTTGGTTTGATCAATGCGGCGGCAGATCTACTCCCCCTCGGTCGTCTCTACGCCCGGCCGCTACAGCTGCACCTCCTTCTATGGCGTCCCTCCTCAGGCGACCTGACCGCCATGGTACCCGCGTCTCCGTTGATGCGGCCACATATCCTGCGTTGGACGGACACGTCGTGGCTTGCTTCGGGAGTCTCCCTGACCGCTTCGCCTCCTCAGCTCTCCCTGTGTGTCCATGCGAGTCTTGCTGGTTGGGGAGCCCACCTGCTGCCACGGTTCCTCACGACCTCCGGACCCTGGCCCCCGGAGTTCGCGGACAAGCACATCAACTGGTTGGAGCTGCAAGCAGTCTGGCAAGCCATCATCGCATGGGAGGAACAAGTCAGTCACCAGGAACTGCTCGTCCTCTCCAACAACGCGACAGTGGTGGCGTACATCCAGAAACAGGGCGGGATGCGCTCACCCGACCTATGCATGCTCCTCTACCGTCTGATGCGCTGGTGCGAGGACCGCAACATTACCCTCCGTGCTCGACACATCCCCAGCCGGCTGAATGTCTTGGCCGACTCCCTCTCCTGACGCGGCCAGTTGCTACACACGGAGTGGACCTTACGCCAGGACATTTTTTGGATAATCTGCGCGCAGTGGGAGACGCCTGTGGTCGACCTGTTCGCCACCAGGTGGAACCACCAGCTTCCCCTTTTTGTCTCCCCGATCCCAGACCCTCTGGCCTGGGCAGTCGATGCACTGTCCATTCCTTGGGATGGACTCATCGCCTATGCGTACCCCCCGACAGTCCTCATCCCCAAAGTCCTCCTCAAGCTTCAGGGATGCAATGCGGTTGTCCTCCTGGTCGCCCCGTTCTCGTGGAACCGGTCCTGGACCACCGACCTTCTCAGCCTTGCCCCCTCTGCTGCTTCCTGCTCCCTGCACGATGTTCAAGCAACCGCGACAATCACTGCTCCACCCATGCCCGGAGCGCCTACTCCTTCACGCTTGGAGGTTGTGCGGCAGGCCCTCGCCGCTAGAGGCTTCTCAAGTGCAGCAGTGGAAGCTATGGCTACAGCCTGCAAACCCTCGACCCGACGCATCTATGAGGGACAATGGCGAGTACTGTGCTCCTGGTGCGACGACCAGCGCTTCGCCCCCACCGACCTAACTAACCCCCAGCTCGCGGACTTCTTCCTCTGGCTCTTCGGAGACCAACGATTGGCCCCGATTACCATCAGGGGGTACTTGTCCATGATTGCCGACACCTACTGGCACCTCGGCTGCCCAGACCCCGGCGCCTGTAAAGACCTCGCCGACCTTATGACCCACTTCGGCCTGCAGCGTCCAGTGCCCCGTTCACTCATTCCACGCTGGGACCTTCCCTGGGTACTGACTTGGCTGAACTCTGCCAGATTCGAACTGCTGCCCTTGGCCCGCTTTGCGGATGTGACTCGTAAGACATGCTTCCTGTTGGCACTTGCCACGGCGGCCCGAGTTAGCGAGCTACACGCGCTGTCAGCGCGCCCTGCCTGCCTGCAGTTTCAAGCAGATGGTTCCGTACAGCTGCTTACGGACCCTGCCTTCATTGCCAAGACCAGGTCTCCTTTGACCGCGCCAGGGGTGATCACCTTACAGCCGCTGAGAGGGACGAACTTCCCCCAGGAGACCAGGCACCAAGATCCTGTGCGAGCCCTACGCGTGTACCTACGCCGAACCAAAGCCATCCGGAGAGGACGCTCATGCCTCTTTCTGCCTTTAAAGCCCGGCAGAACTGACATAACAGCCCAGACGATATCTTCCTGGCTACGCTGGGTCATACAGTCCGCCTACCAGGACCTCTCCCCGCAGGGAGCGAAGAGGCTTAAGATACATGCACACAAGGTACGCACCATGGCCACGAGCGTCACGTTCGACCGGAACTGCGCTGTCAAAGACATCGTGGCTGCAGTGGGCTGGCAGGCAGATTCAACCTTCGCCCGCTTCTACCTTCGGGATCTGGCATGCCAGCAAGACAACCTCGCTCTGGTGGGGGACATCACTGCAGCGCAACACTCCCTCCCGGCGCCACAGACGCCGTAGGTACGCACCTGGCTAGGGTTCTCGGGAGGTTGCGACAGGGAGGAGGGCTCTATTGGCCCTTGGGGGTGGTTGGGCGCGGCACCCTCCTCCTCATCACAATTCTTCCACAAAGTCATGTCATCGGTAATGTTTTTGAAGAAACAAATTCATTTTTCTCTAAAAGGTATTTTTTCGAAAAATACTTACAGATGACATGACTGGATGGACCCTCCCACCTGCCCCACTTGCCGCTGGTGAGCTAAGTATCCTGACTGGTTAGTCACCACGTGACTCGAAACCGGATGGGCAGGAACGGGATACAACTCTCGGCCCCTCTGGGGGTTCCCCGAGTGCCTCCTGGGTTGTGTGGCAACACAACGGGTTCTTAGGCTAGAATTGAGTAAGTAGTAGACACTTCTACAAAGTCATGTCATTGGTAAGTATTTTTCGAAAAAATACCTTTTAGAGAAAAGTGAATTTTAATAGGTGAATATTATTTTTATGTTTCAAAACAAGAACAGGTCTGGAAAAATTGTCAGCACTGACAATCGAGCTACACTTAAGATAAATATTATATTACTTCTTGTATCATGTTCCCAGGTCGTGGAAAATGTGTGCCCAGGCCTGTGCACAGAGCGGTACACCCTGTCTCCCACCCAGCTGAGGCAGCATGGCAAGATTGTACGCAGTTACTCGCCCACAGAGCTCCTGCGCATGCAGCTTGAGAACCGCAACTCTGTCGTGCTGAATGGATCCACGACGGAGTTTTTCCTGGACATTGTCTGCATGGGGTCTGATGAGGTGAGCACTTGACCCATAAAGCCTGACATGGTACGGTAAGATGTGGGGATCGGCCTTGATAGTTCAAGGGTGGTTTCAGAATAGCTTGGTGCCTGTTGGCGCCAAGCTATTCTGAAACCACCCTTGAACTATCATGGTCGATCGGCCTCAAGAGGTGTGATGGAGAATGATGTCTAAAAAGAAAAATTGATAGTTTCTTCCATAGGATGTAATGAGTTTAGCTTACTCCCCCCCCCCCCCCCCCCCTTTTCATACGGGCCCTGGTATCATTTTAAATGCAGGAACTATATTATTTTAACCCCCTTGTGCCTGCAACCACCAGTGCTGCATGCACAAAGAGGTTAGGGGCTTGCTCAAACAAGTACTACTGTATCAATGTATTTTCATGTATTTTAGTGCATACCTTAGTGGTTTCGTACAAAGTGAGCGTATCGGTAATAAGTTTTCCGTCTGTGTGCAGGTGTTACAGCATCTGACGCTGGGCATGGATCTGGATATTTCCCACCTGACCATACACACCCAGCGTCTCCTCTCCTACCTCCTCGACCCCGCAGACCCAATGGGGCGTGACTGGTGCTTGCTGGCCGTCACGCTTGGCTTGGCCGACTTCCTACCCACCCTGGACAGCGAAGAGACAAAGCTTGTGTCGCAGACTCAGCGTGTGTTAGGCGAATGGTCGCATCGCTGTGAAGCAACAGTCCGACACTTGGTGACCCATCTGAAAGATTTCAATCGCATAGATGCCGTGGAGGCCATTTTGAGGACTACCCCACCATTCCGTACTCTCTCGTATGAGGATCAGAGTACAGACGAGAGTGGGGGAGCTCACGGAACGGACGCATCCACCAACACATTGTCGAATCTGTCTAGATGACCCTAGCTGTGATGTGACTAGTGTAGACACGTGCGTGTACCTGGCAATGTGATCATAACTTTGACCCATGTAGCACCGACGCACAACAGCAGGAGATGGATCAACCATGATAATTCAAGGGTAGTGCCAGATTAGCTTGGCGCCATCAGGCGCCAAGCTAATCTGGGACTACCCTTGAATTATCATTTTCAATCCATCTCCTGCAGCTGGCACAGTTGTTAGGTGACACCTTCAACATGCGGTCTTGCGGGTAAATGGGTTAGCCTTTGGCTGCTACTACTACGTATGGCAGAAAAAATGAGTCTATCCTGTGGAGCATTATCATCAGTAGTAGTCATGAGGTAAAAGGAGCTGGGGAAATGTGCAGGTCATCTCCAGAACGTGCCGTAGGCTGTCGGTAGCGGTTTTTGTCACGACGCTGCCTGCAGGAATCGTTATGACAAAAAACCGCTACCAACAACTGAAGAGATATGATACCTGGCAGCAGTCAACAGGACTGCCTAGGTCACGTGCACATTGACACGGTACTGAATCTCCATACTCACTCTTGTGAAAGAATGAAACAACCAGCAAAGTGTGCTATGGCTGGTGTCAGCTTTAGTTGTCCCCCCCCCCCCCCCCCCCCCCCCCCCCCCCCCCCACCCAATAAACAAAATGTCCTACGGCCAACGTCAGCATTGGCTGGCCTGCACACAGCCTTTAATCCATGTGGGAGCCAGAGACCTGTTGTCATTATATCTGATTTTGCGATGTACGTGTGTGCGTAATTCTGAGGCCGGCCTTCACCATGAAAAGTTTGTTGTGTGTGTGGTCAGGTGACCCTAGTTTTCAATACGCCAGTGTGTAGATTAGAGAACCACAATTACCTTGTCAGACCTTACTGGATAATACAGTAGAACCTGTGGTGAGCACCCACTTTTCTGCAAGAAAGCATGGTCTTTAACCCCAAGGCCAGATTTCCCAAATGTTGGAGGTGCTACATAAGGACCATGTACTTGTTGAAGGAGATGGGTCGGCCATGATTATTCAAGGGTAGAACCAGATAAGCCTTGGCGCCTTTAAGGCGCCAAGCTCATCTGGCTCTACCCTTGAATTATCATTTCTGATCCATCTCCTGCTGTAGGACGTTGGGGCTAAATGGGTCAAGACCATGTTTTCTCGCCGAAAGGTGGTTGCTCAGACAGGTGCTCTCTCAAGTGCAGTCTTGGCAGGCAAAAATTGTCACCTGCCATTGAAGACCACTACAGTCGCCTAGATGATGGTCTTTAGTGACAGGTGATCTCTCGGAAGGGAGCTCGCTCAAAACAGGTTCTGCTGCAACAGTGACGCCCCTTACAGCGCCTTACTTTGATCTGTAAAGTGCTAGTGGCTCAACTTAACCATCGTACACTGACAACAGTGCTGTCCACTTGTGATACTACAACACACTATCGTCTCTATTTTCTACGTAGGAGCACAGATGAAATTGATTGAACCTCTTGGGTTCATTAATACCTGTGCCTCTTGCAGTTGGCTGGTATTTGCTACTGTATATGTCTTGGAGTTTTATTGCCTCCCTTCAAGTACGCGGCCAGTGATCAAACGAAAAATGGTGTTGATATGTACGTTGTTTGTGTGTGTGTTCTTGCTCGCTTTGCTCGAAATGGTGCAGTAGAAGGCATGGCTTTTGATGTTTACTGAGCTTTTGGCTGTTGATTGTCGTGACCACATGGATAAGGGATTACATTGGGAGAATGTATGACTTTCCAGGATCGTTGCAGTTGATTGGAAGGCTAGTATTGGACTGTGTTTCAAGCATACCTTTGTGATACCCCCATGGAAATAAATTATCCCCTTCATGCATACAACCACAGCACCTGTGGCTGTGTGCACAAGGGGGTTTAAAGCATGACAAAGTGCATTGTCTGTTTAACCCCTTGATTGCTACTGACAATACCACAGAGCGGTATTGTCAGTAGCAGTCAAGGGTTAAAGGTTAAAGAATGAGTGATATGGTTGAAATTTGAAATGTATGAGTTGCATTTGTGATTTGAGATGAAAGTGAACATGCTCTGTGTGCATGGAAACGGGACACCAAACCATGAGCAGGTTTCCCCAGCATCTGATCATGGAAAGTATACTGTAAAAGTTTCCCCATATTCAGATGTTTTTTCCCATTCAGGTGTCTGTTTGTGTCATCCAAATAAAGTCAAACCTGTCGAGGCGATCACCTGTCTAAGCACACTACCCATTTTTGGTCCCATGATATTCTTTCTGTTACCTCGGTGACCCAGCATCAGGTGACCGACCACCTGTCTGAGGTGAACACTGTTTGATAGTCCCCTTGGGTGGTAATCATACACAGGTTTGACTGTACAGTAGATAAATATCAAGCATGTGTCTGAAGCTTATGATTCCTAGTAATTAACAGAAGCTGGCAACAACATTCCTTTGTGTAAATGTCGCCAGCTGTGGTAAACATTGCCTTTCGCAAGACAGTACCAATTTGAAGTGAGTAAAACTCTGCTAACTTTCTGTGCTGGTCTGTGAGTTTGGACCTTATGGCTGGATGCCATAGAGTCCAAAATCACAGACCAGCACTTGTTTATTGATGTGGAACACCATCTATAACTGGAGTGAAAACAGTACAAGCTCAGTACAGATTGCTCACAAAAAAATGGGAACAAATGTTTTTCTAACTGGTTTCAAAAGTGTCATTTGTGAAGCCATAACTGACTACTCTTGTGCCAGTTTATTGACCGAGTCTTCTTTTTTGATTTTGAGATGTGTGGCTGTAAAAAAATTTTTTTTTAAATGTAATTACTTGGGACAGGAGTCAGTTGCATGAGCGAGCTTAGTCCTGTGCTAGCCACTAAGAAAGGTGCACCACTATAGCGGTGCACCTTGCTTAGTTGCTGGTGCAGGACTAAGCTCGCTCATGCAACTGACTCCTGGTGTTTAGGTGAAAGGATCAAATTTGATATGATAGGTATTAGTGAAAAAAGTGTTTTGTAGAAGACTTTTCACGTCCTTGCCGTTCAGGGCTGCAGTGGCCATATTTGTTTCGGACTGTGTATTCTTGTTTAAATGTCACTGAAACTGTCCATTCAATTTTGACTCAAATGTATATTGGTATTGTTTATGAAAACAGATTGTCATGATCTAGTATTTCATCACTGCCTTCAAGATCATGGTCATGGCAGGCATATTGAAATGTCACTGAAACTATAATGTGACAGATTTGCTATACATTTGGCATGAGGAAATGAAAGTATTGGGCAATCTGTTTTGTGGAAGAAATTTGTCACAGGTACGTAGATGTACTGGTGAATGTGCAGGTGTAGACATTGTTGAAAATCTGTGTTCGCTGTGAATGGCATTTTGTTTTATTTAGCCGTCAAACCCCCTCACTGCCAGAGGACACAGAATTGTGTCTTTAATGTATGGTAAACTCAGCATGGAATAGTCCCATTTATCCAAGGAACATGGATATGAACAGGGTCGGCAAGAGGCAAAGAACCTCAAGAGGCAAAGAACCTGCAGGGGCTGATGAGGTTCTTTGTCTCTTGCAGTTGGGTGGGGTTCGCATTTCTCTGGCACTGAAAGGGTTTACATCTGCTGCGAATGTCATCATTTTTATGCTACCGTAAATGCGTAAATGCGTACTGCTGCTACCCAGTGTTTTGTGTCATGAAGTTTATGTTTTTCAGCTGCTGACTTTGAATCCTCATGAACCCAAAAATAACCTGCTGTAAACACTTGTCTCCTTTCATGGAATCTCCTACTTTGACTGCCTTTGGTTTTCGTCTGTGAAAAGAATGATTGAAATAGTTCAGTGTGATGCTTCAGTGCCTTAGTTTTACTTTGAGGGAACTTCCAGCATAAATGTCAATGTGATCATTGTAATTAGTTGGATCTTTTTCACCCTTGATTTGCACTTGTTTGCTGGACACCGTATGAGTCATTTGTTTGTATTGGTTTTCAAATTAATGCTGCTGCATATCAATAAAATTTTGAATCTATCCTCTCAAAATTACAGCTCAAGAGAACGGTTGATCATGATAATTTATGGGTGGTGAGAGAAAAGTTTGGCACCTGTAGGCACCAAACGTTTCTGTTAACACCCATAAACTATCATAATCAGTTCATATTCTGGTGAAGTATGGCAGGGCTCAATGGGTAACCGTCTGTCATCTTCTGACATCATACCAAAGACCCTTTGTCCACCAAGTCAATTCTGGAGATGAAGGAGGCACGTTCTGAAGTTGGACACTCCCTCCGTCATCACAGCTCGCTTAGCCCCCCCCCCCCCCCCCCCTTTGCACATGCACATGCAGCCACTGGTATTGTAAATAGTACTGATGACTGCATGCACAAGTGGGTAATTTTTATTTCATCAAAAACATTACCGATGACATGACCTTATGGGAGTGTCTACTACTTACTCAATTCTAGCCTAAGTACTCGTTGTGTTAACACACAACCCGGGAGGCACTCGGGGAACCCCGAGGGGGCCAAGAGTTGTCTCCCGATACTCCCCATCCGGAACAGAGTACCCATAATTCCTCAGTCAGTCTACTTAGGCTTACGCTGTTCAGACGTGTTGCTCTAGCCTACGGATTTTGGGGATTTCGACCGGTTCTCCGGTCTTCGACGGACTTAGTTCTTCTCTTGACTTGTTCTTCGTCGGGCCCCCCTGTACCGGGTGGCTCTGGTATCCCTTCTTCGTTGGCAGCTGCCCGCTTGGCTCCCTGAAGTGCCTGGGCTACGCTGTGAACTTCGCTGGGACTTCGCCGCGCGTGCCTTGGTTTGGATTCTCCCCCCCCCCCCTTCCCCGGTCCCGCTCCGGGAAAAGGTAAGGTGACTGGGTTGGCCCTCGGCTGGTTCCCGGGCTGGGCACTGGTTGAGCAGGCGCGAACGCGGTCTTCATTTGCGTTGTTGCTTGCGCCAAGATTCTTGACTTTTTCTTGGCGGGTCTCGCGCCCGTTCCCCCTCTCCTTCCGCGTTGGTGTGGTATTGTTATTGACAGGGTCAAGTCTCCCTTTTTTCGCTGTGGTTAGCAGCGTGGTTGTTGAAAGTTCCGCGCTTTAACGGAAGGCATTTACGCGTGAGGGAAGAAATGAGACGTTGTAGTCTGGAACGGTCATTCTTAAACGGCGCAGATCCGCAGGTGGTCAGCTTCGTTTTCCAAGATGGCGTCTAACGATGCAGAGCTCCGTGTTCCTCACGGTTAAAACCTTACTGGAAGGGGAATGGTGTGCAAGATCGGTGAAGCTAAGTCTAACCTTATTTCTGGCGCTTACCTACTCACTTTTTCCTCACCTATGCTCTTGTCCCTGGTTGGGTTCGGGGAATGTATGCTCCAGCCATCCCTTGACGCATTACGTTGGCGAATGTGGCGAGAACCGACGCTTACTTCGGTACTGAGTCGGTCCCGTCGTGCCTGTTTTGTTATGCATACTGCAGACCTGTTTACCACATACGGGGGCGTATTAGATACATGGGAGATGCAGAGTATTCGTCAGTTGAGGGGACACTGACGGCACCTAGATGACTTATTGTTGCTGTCATGGGGGAAGGTCATAAGCTGCAATAACTTCTCTTGCCACCACAGGTGCTACTCACATACCCTCACTTGCTCATTCCACATATTACAATGACAGGCTGCAGATGGACGGTGATTGGTACGGGTGAGCCCGTCGCCAACGCTTCTCATGGCAGGCGCCAGTGACCGTCTCCCGGCCCGAACCTCCCTGGGGAAAAAAAAAAAAAAAAAAAAAAAACCACAGTGCTCAGACAGCCCTATGTCTCCTGGACGCACTGGTTTCTGCTCTTTGGTTATATTCCTACTTGGGCATGTGACTACCCGTTAACATGAACAACATGCATAAGAATACAAGTTAACATGAACGACAGTAACGTTTTACTGTTGAAAGGTAATTGCCTGCTGGCAACTTAAGACAATGATAAAAGCTGCACCTGGAGGCCGTCGCTATAGTACAGCTCCGGTGTGTCGCGGGGGCTCCGCTCCGACAAAGGTTCTGGGCCTGCCGCTTGCTTCAGGCTTATACTTGTCATGACATGCTTGAGTTTGTTGTGCAGGATGTGTTGTAGGTTCAACTTAGCCTGGCGGTCCTCCCAGACCAAGGGTGGCTTCCACACCTGTAGGGGCCGGGAGGTGCCCGGCGTAGGACGTATACGCTGGGAAGACAGGTACACACCTTGGTGGTTGGGGGAGTTGCCTTGGCAGGATGGACAGACAGTGCCGTTAGCCGCGACTCCTCTTCTTCGCAGAAGGTAGGTCACACAGGTGGGGTGCTTACCTGGGGTTAACCGGGACCCTACTGGCTGCACTCTCTACCTTGCGGGGATGTATTGCAGGTCCGCGCGCTTGCTGACAGGTGGTTCCTCGCTGGTTGTACCGTTGTCTTGCGGAAGTTCACCTTACCAGGACAGGGTCCCTCAGGCCCACGCCCGCGTGCCTTCGGATTTTGGTATGTTGCAGGGGCCTTAGATGACCTGCACACAGCGCGGACGTTACAGTGACCGTCGGACTCATACAAGGTCTGTCTACCATGTGCCTCCGAACCTTGGTGTGACGCCTGCGCCACATGACCTGGACGGCGCTGGGCTCACCTTGGAGCTTCTATCGGCGAGAGCGCCCGACGCCTGTGACTGGTTACAGACCTGCTGAGATACCGGCGGATATTCCCGGTACTCCGACTGCTCGAGTTCCGACGAGTGGACTGTGAGATCACCATGCCGGACGCGTCGGTATAGTGTGCAGGAGGAAGTGCGCTTGGAAAAAGCCTTCTGACAGACAACCGGCCTCCCTACAGAGTACACTGGTACCAACTTGGGGTTTCCGGCGCGAACGCCTGACACCGGTGACTGTTCCAGACCTGAGGAAGTACCAGCTGTTCCGGTTCTCCAGCCTCTCAAGTTCCGACGGCCCTAGCATCGGGGGATCGACACGTCGGACACGGCTTGGTAGTGTGCGGAGTCGGGAGCTCGAGGCGTTGATTCCCAGGAGGGAACACGCTTGGACCAAGCCTTATGCCAGGCAGAGAACCCTTCTCGCTACAGAGTTTGGTTCGGAGAGACGTGCTTCGTGCCGTCCATGGTCAACCGATCCCCACTCGTCTCCTAGGAAGGCCTTGGATCCTCCTCGGCCGCTGCGAACCCGCCTCGACATAGAGTCCGGCTCGCGGAGACAATCTCACACGCACACCACGTCTCGACTTGTTCGGGATCTGCTCTTCGATCGAACTCGGGCCGGCTGCTAGTGGTTGCAGGGTACTGTTGGTGGCCAGCCAGCAGGGCGGAGGTGCCTGTCTCCGTTCCTTACCGCCCGAGTCCTTGACGATCTTGTGGAGGGATGGCTACGCGGACCGCTTCAGTTACTGCGCGGAGAGGGGTTCTCGACGCGGGCGTTACAGGAGGGTACGCACCTGGACATAGCCTGCGGTCAGGCGGAGACCCACCTCGATACAGTGCCCGGTTCGCAGTCACGCTGTCCCGCCAGTTCCCGACGGTAGAAACGAGCGACGGTAGATTCTGCTCGCCAGCCCACAGCGGCCACGATGTCCTTGACAGCGCAGTTCCGGTCGTATGCGATGCTCGTGGCCATGGCGCGTACTTCATCTGCGCGGATCTTCAGTCTCTGCGCTACCCGTCGGGAGAGATCCATGTATGCAGTTCGTATTACCCAGCGCAGCCAAGGAGGAGATCGTCTGGGCTGGGATATCAGTCTTGCCCTGTCGTATGGGCAGGAAGAGGCGGCACGACTGGGAATCCACTTCCCTCAGGATCGGATCTCCGCTCTTGCTCTCCTGCGCGCGAGGAGGGACCACTCTGCACCTTGGATGCCCGTCCATCTACGAATTTCCCTCGTTGGAGTCAACATTCCGGCACTCTAGGTCTACACTCCGCTTCTCTCCGCTGCGGGCGTGCTTAGGAGTTGCCGTTCTTCACGTCGCTCCAGGGATTCTCTCCTGCCTCGCTCGTCGATCCCTTTCGCGCCCGGCTGCCGTTCGTCCCTTTCCTCTCCCCCGCACTCAGCCCTTCCCCTTCTTCGTGCTCCGGCCTGGCTGCGGTCGCTCCTCTTCTGGACATCCGACCCCCTCCGGTGGTTCTCGGGGAGGATGCTGTCGTTACTTCGCCTTGCTCGGACCTGTTTACCTCCTCCTGCGGTTACAGTACTCGGTTCGACCCAGTTGTGCACTAATACTCCTTGGAGATCTGACGACTCACTAGCTGGTGGCCTTACGCGTGAGTTCCATTGACTTAGTGGAAGTACTCTGACTTCGCACGGGTGGTAAACGGGTCTGCGAGCGCGTCGGCTTCTGTCTCCCCTGGTGCCCTCTCGGATGCAGCTCGGAGCTGGCAGCGGCTTCCGGACTTCGTGCCAGGCGCTTCGACTACCCTGCGCTTCTTCTCTCGGTTCACGGATCTTCTTCACCCCCATGGAGTTGCCGGCTGTTGGCTTCCCTCGGTCGGAACGGTGCTCGGGAGGTCACAGGAGTTGCCTCCCCTTCCAGCGGTGGATCTGCTCTTGCCTCTCCTTGGGACTAGACGACCCCTCTCGTACGTACCTCCCTTCGTGTCGTGAGATGGTAGAGCTCCTTACCCTATCCTTCGTTCTCCAGGTCGACGACTCCTGGCGCCGAGCGGGGCGGTGTGATGCTGACGGAACCTCTGTGCTGACGACTCGACCAAGGCAGTTTCTTGGGGGGTTCCTGGACTTCGCTACGGGGAGCAGAACGGTGGAGGCTTCTAGAACCTTCGCTTCGCTTACGCTGTAGGACCATGGCACAGCTCCGTCTCCCTGGTGTCTAACCAACTCGACTTCCCCTTGGGCACCCAGGAGGGCACCGGGCTTCGAACACGTGGTACTGCTGCGGCTGTGCTGGCGGTTGGACGGCCCAGCCACTACTCGGAAGTCGGATCTCCTCTCCTTTGGTCGTCTCTAAGCCCGGCTGCTTCTGCTACGCCTCCTACTACCGTGGTTCTTCTCCAACTCCAGCCTGGCCTTCGGACCTCGCGGTCAAGAGCGCGAACGGCTTGGAGCTGACGCAGACTAGTAGGTCACCTTCTCGTGGGACGGCTGCGCCAACCTGTTTCCCCGATGGATCCAGTTGCTACACGCAGTTTGCACCAGGATGCCTTCGGAGGACCGGCGCACTGGCGAGATGGCTTCGCGGACCTGTTCGACACTAGGTGGGTTCACTGGCGTGCCCCGTCCTTGAGGATTCACCCTGCCTTTGTGGATTCGCCCGCCTGGACGAGACATCGACGCTCTGGCCTAGCCTGGGACGGTTGCTCCGCTCTTCCTGTTCGTCACCCCGTTACTGGGTTCCGGTCCTGTACCTCTTACACCTCTCCTCGCCGCGGACCCCCGCTACTGCTTCCCACTTCTGCAAGGTGCTCCTGCAGCCGCGACGCTCGCTGTTTCGCTTGATGGGGCCCCTACTCCTTCGCCTTCGTCGGTGGCGGCAGGCCTCAACGTTGGACACAGCAAGGTAGTGTGCGGAGTCGGGAGTTCGAGGCGCGGGTTCCCAGGAGGGACCGCGCTTGGACCAAGCCTTACGCCAGGCAGAGAACCCATCTCGCTACAGAGCTCGGTTCGGAGAGGCGTGCTTCGCGCCTCCATGGTCAACCGGTCCCCACTCGTCTCCTAGGAAGGCCTTGGATCCTCCTCGGCCGCTGCGAACCCGCCTCGCCACAGAGTCCGGCTCGCGGAGACATTCTCACACGCACACCACGTCACGACACGTTTCGGGATCCTCTCTTCGCTCGAAGTCGGACCGCCACCCTCGCTCTCCCTCGCGAGCGTAACAAGGATCGAGCTTCTCCTCGTCACTAGGAATAACAGCCCTGAAGCTACAAGTCAGATGATCTTCCTGACGACGCTCAGTCATGCGATCCGATTCCAGGATCCCTCCCGCAGCGAGCTTAGAGGCTAATTAAGTCCTATCAGCTACGTACAGGGCCACGAACGTCACAGTCGTCAGGAACTGTGCTGTCTTCCACTTCGTGGCTACTGTAGGGCTCGCGGGCATGTTCTCTCGCTCACAGAGTTTCCCAGTCCAGCGGGGCTACTCGCTCTGGTGGGGGAACTGCTCCGGGGCTCCTCTTCCTCCTGGCGCTTCAGCGCCGTAGGTTACACCTCCCCAGGGTCGTCGGGAATTTGCGTTTGGGAGGACGGCCCTTGGGGCCCCAAGGTGTGCTAGTGCGCGGCACCCTCCTCCTATTCGTGATTCTCCCATAAGGTCATGTCATCGGTAATGTTTTTGATGAAATAAATGCATTTTTCTTTAAAAGGTATTTTTTCGAAAAATACTTACCGATGACATGACTCGGACGACCCTCCCACCGGCCCCGCTTGCCGCTGGTAAGCTAAGTATCCTGACTGAGGAATTATGGGTACTCTGTTCCGGATGGGGAGTATCGGGAGACAACTCTTGGCCCCCTCGGGGTTCCCCGAGTGCCTCCCGGGTTGTGTGTTAACACAACGAGTACTTAGGCTAGAATTGAGTAAGTAGTAGACACTCCCATAAGGTCATGTCATCGGTAAGTATTTTTCGAAAAAATACCTTTTAAAGAAAAATGCATTTTTTTTAATCGCCATTTGCCAGTTTTCCTTCCCAGTCCAACACACGTATATTCAACAATTATATCCACGGGTATCTTGCACATGGTGCTTTTGTATTAAGTAAATAATCACTTTGACATGTTTCCTTCATCAGTCCTAGACTGCTTTTGCTTGTCTACAGTATTTTTTAATTTTTAATTTCACTCGCAAACAATATTTTGAGTTGCAACTATCTTGTAAATGTGTGAATTGACCAAGATAATTCAAGGGTAGTGCCAGATTAGATTGGCACCGTCAGGTGCCAAGCTAATCTGGCACTACCCTTGAATTATCTTGGTCCTGATTTTAACTGAAGCCTTCAGTTTATGATATTATGTTCCTGAAATGCCAGCTCTTCCAGCCGCTTTAATAACAACTTGTCATTTATTATTGAAAAGCTATGAGATAAAATTGATTGTGTCCCTTTTTGCTGCTGCTGTATTTACAGGTGTGGTGTATGTATTGCAAAAAGTAATCGTTTCGACATTGTATCAGCTACTGAGCTTGTGTTGAGCGTGTTGATGGTACTGCATCTTGTAGATGTTAGTGTTTTGGCTTCCCCTGTTGCCTGCTACAGACGATATTGCTTGGCAGAAAAACGCCTCTCTTTTCTGTCGAACTGGATCATCGGTAGCAGTCAAAGTGTTAAAGGTTACACTTCATTTGTCTTCGGGGAGATTATGTCAGTGACTGATTTGATTTTCTATTTTTACGTGCATTGTGATGTTTTCATACACTACCACTCTGTGAAGTCTGAGCAACTGCTGCCTTGTTACGTTGGTGCCTTGCACTGTAATGCTCAAATTAGCGCTAGATTGAGGTAAATAACATTCACTGTTTAACACATTTGAAACATGCTTCATTTGGATATGTGACTTAACTCATTACATCTTGAGGGTGTAGTTTTTTAAATTTGCTTATTGTCCTATGAAGGCTACATTACAGATTAGGAGACAGATCACTATTTTAGTGCAAGGGTAGTGCCAAGCTGTTCTGGCACTACCCTTGAACTATCACAGTCAATTTCACTTCAAGCAATAGTGTATCAGCAACCCTTGAATCATCATGGTCAGTCATCTCCTGCAACTGATACATAGTCGTTCGGCAACACCTCCAGAGTTTGAGAAAGGGTTAATGTCGCTTCGGATGCAGCATGTCTGAAATGAGTTAACATTGGACATCTTATTTGGCTGTTGACAGCCCTTCTTGATGCCATGATTCCTGTAGGAATCATTGTGCCAAAAGTACTGCTGACAGCCAAAGGGTTAACTCCCTCATGCATGCATCCACAGTACCAGTGGCTGCATGCACAAGGGTGTTTATTCAATGCATTTTCATCCCCCGTGATCCTTTTTAAAGCTGGTGCATGAATATACAGATGTCATTCTTGGAGGACTCGTGCGAGTCAGTCAGTCATGCCAAAGATGCAAACTTGGGACTTGCAGTCAACGTTTTAGCCCAAAAACCCTACAGCAGGAGACTGATTGACCATGGTAATTCAAGGGTAGTGCCAGATTAGCTTGGCGCCTTGAATTTATCATGGTCAGTCCATCTCCTGCAACTGGTACATAGTCGTTTGGCAACACCTCCAGAATTTGAGAAATGGGACCTTGGGACTAAAAGGATTAAGGCATAGAGCTGTAGCATCCAGAATCGTAGACCAGCGGACAGTTGATGGGACTTTTAGATCTAGACAGGTTGCAAAAAGAGTTAAATATGTTCACATTAGCGAAACCCGGTGAAAGATATTTTTGGGTAGGTGGTCAGCCGTGCCACCAAAGTGAACTTTATGGTGGAGACAGGCTTTGACTCTCGAGATTCGGTGTTCAGTTCATGTACATCATCGTCCAATGACCTGACTTTTTTCCCAGTGCACTAAGGGCTGACGCTGATTGCCGCTGACCCACGCACGGCTGTGCGCGGGTCAGCTGCAATCAGCGTCAGCCTGGGGACCATTTGCACACTGGGATTTTGCAGTGTGTTTTACCACAACAGTCACTCATATTTCCAAACATAACTCTTTTTTTGCGTACATGTATTGTAACTGCGTGTTGGTTGGTTTTTGTTTTGGAGCTTAAGACTCAAATCTGTAAGGTCCCAAATCACAGACCACCACACAAATAATGCATCGGTAATCACGAAATATAAAATTCCATGCATGAACATTTTCTCTTAATTCCACTCACAGACGTCGATCGACTATATCTGTATGTGTTCCAGTTCTTCGGGAACAATGCTGAACTTTTGACCACAACATATTTTACATGAGGACCATACATTGACAATACATGTAGTCCCCCTTTTCCATAGAATACTTTGGGGGAGCTCATTACATTTTCTCTTCTGTAACAAATTTGTGGGTTTTTTTTTTTTATATTGTATTTCAAACATTTACTTATAGTCATGCGATCACTTTCAGAAATGACTTTTTGCTGTATGTGAATGTTTTTGGAGAAGCAAGCAATAAGCTCACAGATTAAAATGGAAGATCACGTTTTCTGCTGATATGAATTAAATGTCTTGCGACAGTTTTTTGACAGCTATAATAGTTCCAGCGTGTTGACTGATTAGCCCGGCACCTTCCTGTCTCTCATAGCTGGTGTGCAGTCTATATACGTTTCGAAGGTCACGTTTAGGTGTTGATGAGTTCACCCATTTGGTTTATGGTAGTGATTTTTGTCACGATGATTCCTGCAGGAATCATCGTGGTAAAAGGCACTACCAGCAACCAAAGGGTTAACTCTTGATTGCTTCTGACAATACCGCTCGGTGGAAAAGTCACATAGTTACCAAACGCATCCTTTCTGCTGAACAGTATCGGCAGTAGTCGTCAAGGGATCGATACAAGGAAACCTGGTGGACTTGCTTCTTTCTGTTGACTTAACCCTTTTACTGTCAGTACCAGTTTTTGTCATAATTCCTGCAGGAATCATCATGACAAAAACTGCTACCGCCTTGCAAAGGGTTAACATCTTGTGACTTCCCCAGTCTTCAAGATGTAGATATTTTTGTACAGCTGTCAAAATGCATAGAGCTTCATAAATCCCCACTGAGCTAGCTGTGTATGCTTTTTGCATCTATGTTCTGCAGTCGAAGGGAGGAGTCGGGCATACTAGCTACGTCGAGACAAAGTACACTGCTTTTTAACTCAGATGTGTAAACTTCTTTGTGTGAAACTTTGTACGTATTGGTATATAATACCAAAGCACGAATGTGTAAATTATTTTGTAATACAGACCTTGAATCTGAGCTACACGTTATATAATACAAGGGTCTGTACAGTTTGTAGTTAACTTATTTCACAGGGAGGGGCTGAGGCAACAGTCCTTTGAAATGTCAAGAGGGTAAACTGAATGTACACACTGGTTACATCCCTCGATGGGGAGCAGATCGAGGGAGGTAACAAGTGTGCCAGTAGCCAGGAGAGAAGTAACCAGTATAACCAGTGTGCTAAATTTCAAACCACTTTTGTGATGGCCTTTTTCTTGTGGCTTCTTCCATCATGTACAGAAAGACACAGCCAGACATCGCGTACAGAAAGACACACCTCACACTAGTCATCTCCTTTGAGTCACTGCGCGAATAGCGCAGCGACTCGAAGAGACGACCAGTGTGTACTTACCTGTCTGTATCTGCAATTTTGCTGGTGCATTTTGATTTGTATATATTATATATATTTTCCCCATTATGTATACCATTTATAATCAAGCCCAATTTGTCTGCAAGGGGTGTAGACTGTCATGAAAATCGTTAGAAGTTCATGTAACCATGAGCATCTATGACTCTTGCTTGCCATTGTCACCTACATATTTGCTTCCACAGGCAGATTTGTATCATGGATGGCAAAAGCACCATGACTTGGATATTTAAAGGACTTCAGTATTGAGTAATGACTACACTTTGAGGTTTAAACATTTCAACATGTGTTAAATATTTACTTCACAGTGCTTTCGCCAACCATACTGTCAATAACATTTTTTTAAAATAGTCCTCTGGCTGTCAGTAGCGCTTTTTGTCGAGGTGATTCCTAAAGGAATCGCCTTGACAAAAAGTGCTACTGACAGCCAGAGGGATAGATAATATGAGCTTGCCTGTTGCCACAAGAACAAGTCTCGGCCACTGTAAAAGAAAGGTTTGTAAAATAACAGTCTGATGATTCTGCATAAGACAATTTTAATGGCATTTCCACATGATGCGTGTACAGATATTAAGTTATTTTCCTCGAGGACAATAAATGGACTTTTCTGATGCGATCCAGTGCATGATTTATTGAATTGAGTGTGTGTGTATTTGTGTGTGTTTGTGTGAGAGAGAGGATGGATAAGCAACATTTTTTCGCATGATGGATGAAAGCAAATTCTGATTCACAATGCTCAAGACTTGATCATATGATGACTGCACGGAAACGTTTGAAAAAACAACAAAACAGGAAAATACAATGTTGACCGTCAGTTACTGTGTACAGGATTGCCAAAGCCATAAGCCAAAAGGTGCAGACTAAAATAGGTCTTGCATCTGCATGTTCCATATCATACTTTTTTTCAAGATACACAACCGAAGTACGTGCACATGTGTGTAGATGGAACGTCTGGTTGTCTCCTTCAGATACGGAACACATGCAACATTTTCAACAGTAAAATGAATAGATTTTCTTGAAGTATCTTTATAGGCCTACACATGTATGTTTCAGATGCAGTACTGCATGGAAATGCCAGTAGATAAGGTAGGCTGCTCGATATATTCAAACATGTGCTGGTCTGTGATTATGGAGCTTACAGCTGAAAGCGTAAGGTCCAAAATCACAGACCAGCACATGTAAGCCAAACGTTTTCTTGGATTGTAGTACTCCGTGACCCGGAGCACAGGTCACTCGAACCGCGTCCTGCCCCACTAGGGCTTATCTGAGAGCTGGTGGTCCAGTTTGAACTGAATGAGTGGTGGAATATGTTAGACGTATAGCACCGAGTATTAAGTGGCGGTTACAGGTTTTCCAAATATACGAACAAAAGACTCGGATCGGTTTATTTCCACCTCAAATGAACAGCATCAGTCCCAGCTGCCCGCGCAAAAGTGGCAGCAGCGAACTCCTACGTTCCCCTGTCAACAGACGATCTATTACTACCCTTGAACTATCATGGTCGATCCATCTTCAACACACGCCTTTATAGACGCCTTCCAAAACTGCGAAAGACGTCAGGTTTTAACCCCTTGGATGCAAGTGGTCGCGGATTGTGTGTTTGAAATCTTTATCATTTAATTCAACGCAGTGAAGCACAGGGTGTCCAAGAAACTTGAGGACAGAGTCGGTGTTAGCAAGAGGCATAGATCCTCATGAGCCACCGCAACAGAGGGGGCTCATAAGGATCTATGTCTCTTGTATTTGGATTGCGTATTCTTTTTCTCGGCAGTGAAGAGCTTAACGAGTTAATAATTGTGTATTAACAAGCTGGGACATGGTGTTACTCAGTCCCTCTCAGCCCTTCTTGTCTGGGATCACACAACGTGACGTCAGTAACGAAATACTGCAAGACTTGTAATATTTCCTCTAGCGGGTGTTGGAGCCACAGGTTTTAAAACTGTGAAGTGAATGACTGTGGATGACAACATAAGGTATGATGCTGTATTCATTTATCCAGAGTTGCAAGCCCATGTGTGTGTGTCAGTGTGTGTGTGTGTGTGTGTGTGTGTGTGTGTGTCAGTGTGTGTGTGTGTGTGCGGTGTGTGTGTGTGTGTGTGTGAGAGAGAGAGAGAGAGAGAGAGACTTAGGCGGCAGACATGTGTGGATTTAACCTTTTTTTTAAAATCCTGATACACCCATTGCTTGAAATAAATTTGACTATGATCATTCAAGGGTGGTGCCAGAATAGCTTGGCGCCTGAAGCGCAACCTATTTTGGCACCACCCTTGAACTACATTGCGTTATCTTTTTCCAAGTCTGTAATGTAGCTTTCAAGGGACAATCAGCATTTTTGGGGTTGTAAAATCAGCCTCATGGTGTAATGGGTTAAGCTGCGTAGACTTGCGTTTCTGTGTGAGTGGAATCGCAGTAACACAAATGCGCACCGGGTTTGGACCCAGGCCGCTATCAGCTAGATTCAAACCGGGTAGTTTTATCCTTGATTATAGCGAAGGGTGCAACTTTAATATCAGAACTGATCTGACCAATGGAACTAGAGTGAAAATTTAATGTCAGAATCTGGCTTTGTTACGTAGTCAGTGGAGGCAATACTGACTTTTTTGTTTTGTTTTGGGTAGAACAATGGACACTCGTCATCCCTTCTCCTGGATCTCTCTTCTCCTTCTGCTGCTGCTGTCTGCTGGCCAAGGTGGAGGTCTTCTCTTCGAGCCTGACCCTTGCCCTGTTGACATCACTGTGTGCTCGTGCTCGGGGCTGACGGTGCGGTGTGACAATAGAGGCTTGACGTCAGTGCCACAGTTCTCGAAAACGTCGCGTCGTTATTCATTGCTGGACCTGTCCCGCAATAATATCACGACCATCACGCGGGAAAGTTTCGCCAGTATCAATGTCACCGTGTTGGACCTCAGCTATAACCCCATTAGGTGAACCTGTGTGTGTGTGTGTGCCCGTATGTGTGTGTGTCTGTGCGTGCGTGCGTGTGTGTGTGTGTGCGTGTGTGTGTGTGTGTGTGTGTGTGTGTGTGCGTGGGTGCGTGTGCGTGGATTTTTCCTCACAGGTGTAAAACACGTTATTTGTTTTATGTGTTCACATTTGTTGTTTTTACACCTGTTTTAAAAAAATTCCGCTGCAAACAAATTTCCCATCTTGGGACAATAAAAGTATTCGTATTCGTATTCAATTAGTGTATACATGTTTATTACCACAAGGTACATCTTTATGTTTTGTATTGATAGGCTTATGTTGTCTGTCACTTGCGACTGGCGACATTTGCTTGCGCATGTCACAGTGCTGTAAAAGAAAACGTATAATATTTTTAATTAAAGTTTTACTATTGTATAATTGTTATAAAAGTATCATGTTCTTTAATCCATTTAGCCCCAAGTCCACATTTTCTAAATTTTGGAGGTGTCACTTAACGATTATGTACCAGTTGCAGGAGATGGATGGACCATCATAATTCAAGGGTAGTGTCAGATTAGCATGGCGCCTGAAGGCGTTGGGGCTAAATGTGCGTGACCTTTTTGTCTATCAGCACGTTCGCGCCGGACACTTTCACCGATCTGGCAGACATTGTCGACACACTGGAGATTCACGACTGTGGGCTGACTGAGTTGCCCACTGCTCTCGGACAACTACATAGGTTAGCCAGCTGCCGTGTAACATAGAGGTGGACAACAACGTCATTGATAGATCTAGACCTATAGAACTAAGTAAAAGACCGCCACATTAACTCATTCGAGACCTGCTGCATCCGGATACGCAGCTTCACGCCGCGTATCCAGACGCAGCACGTCTCGAATGTGTTAATCTGGCCACTGTTTAAAGCAGTGAGCATGAAGGTGGAGATCGTGAACCAGCCAAGCAATTTTCCACTATTTTGGGGCAAATAATTTGTCGTATTCTTGTTCTTATTCATATTTCCACAGTTGGAAGTTGTCCTCAAAAGTTTTTCAGTGAGTGTGCACTTCAGGAGATAAAACCATCCCCATTTTTGACAGGATGGGTGGCGTTGGGTTGGGGGTGGGGGTGTAGGGGATGGCCATACGTGAGAACCGAATAAACCCTACCATGTTTTTTTCTTACTGCATCGCAGACTGAGGACCCTCAAAGTCAACGGGAACGGAGGGCTGGCCTCGCTTCCTGAAACCATCATGGCGACCCTTGGCGTCACGTTGGAAGACCTGGACATCAGCAATACACAACTCACTACTTGGCCTACCAGCGGTCTAAAGTCTGCCATCAGGTGCGTGTACTTCGATAGACTGTGCGCGGGCCCACTGCGGCCGACGTTGGCCCGAAGGTGCTTTGCTTACTGGGATATACCGTGTAAATGCGATAGTAGCGTTTCTCGGGAAAACGATATGGTCGCCTATATGTACGTACTACCGATACGGCGGATTTCAACTGTTTTCTTGTTGTTGTTGTTGTTTTTCTTTTGTTCTAATTTATAATTTTTCACTGCTTTTTTCGTTGCTTTATTTTACTGATACTCTGCTTCTTTACATTAAACAGACTGAAGACTTTGCGAGCATCAGGTAACAAACTGACCTCTATTCCTGACGATGCCTTCCTGCCGTTCGCCGGTGCCCTTACCACTCTGGACCTGAGCTACAACCAGTTGCGGGCCTTCCCTGAGGCTATCAACCAGCTCAGGATGCTGCAGACGCTCGATCTGTCCTTCAACATACTGGGCGATATACCTGCAGGTCAGGGCCGTGCACATCTCAGGGACGGATCAATTGCCTAAAGTGCGCGTTTGGGGGGTGGGGGAGAAGAGGGGCGGGGGAGGGGGGGGAATGCATAAAGACAGCAATTGGTGAAAAAGTAAGAATGCTTGGATTGGTTTGGGGTGGGGGTGGGGAGGGGGTGTTTGGGTGGGGAGGGGGGGGGGGCGAGGGGGGGGGGGGGCGGGGGGGGGGGATGTCTTTAATCGACCCCACGTCCACCGTTCCAAGAGTTGTTGTCTGCTGTAAGCGTTCCGTTCGGCCCCTTCGGTTAGTTTTCTCGGCAGATCAACCACCCTAGCCAGGAGGCAGTGCCTTTTGTTTAGTTTTGAGTCCAGACTTATAACCAGATGATGTTCGTACCCCTGTGACGAACCTCCCCCAGCACGCTCATGCGGCTAGCCACACTAACCCTCTTCATCCTGATTCACAATTCTTTGAAATAAATGTGACTATGATAATTCAAAAATAGCTTGGTACCTGAGGTTTCGAGCTATTCTGGCACCACCCTTGAACTAAATGGTTCGTATATACTGTAATCTGTAATTTAGCATTCATAGACAGTTTTATTTTTATAAATCAGCCTCAAAATTATGTAATGTTTCAGGCGGCTCCGGCAGCTGCGTTGGGGAGGTTCTTTGCTGCCCGTTAACTCATTCGAGACGAACGGCATCCGGGGATACGCGGCTTTAGCCGCGCTTCCGGATGCCGTTCGTCTCGAATGAGTTAACGTATTTGTGTTTCCTTGTTATCTGTCATGCATGATTCAGTAGCACTTGTTTGTTACGAATATCATTTGTTCACAGGTCAGTTCACTTTCTGCAAACACATTCTGCATACTCTGTACCTGGTGCACGTGTTTTTCCGGGAAATTCCGTACGGCCTGAGAGAGCTGAGCGCTCTGCAGAACCTATACCTCAGTTACAACCCCATCAGCACCGTTGAGAGTGACGTCTTCGTCGGCCCAATCAGCAGCTCTTTACAGGTCAGTGGTTCACGGTGTGTGTGTTTTCTGGTGGAGCATTCCAGAACTGATTATCAAGTGTCAGGCATGGGGTCACTGTGGCGCCAGTGGTCGTCACATACGATCAAGTTTCCCGTAAATCAGACGTATACTGATGGGAAAAAGAAATGCGACCTTTTTGGAATCATAGGAGACACTAAAGTGTTTCCGATGATTCCCAATTTTTAAAAAAATTATTTCTTTGCTCGTCAGTATAGGTCAGAATATACACGTTTTCAGTTTGACACAAACGCTGGGTTAAAAAAGAAAAAAAAAAGAAAAAAAGAATCCGGGCCGACAAACATGTGGTTGCATGATCCACCGGGCTTTTAATCGCTTCACTGCCTAAGAACGCAGGTTATGTTTCGGCTGAAATCTGTGTTAATTCAACGCCAAAGATCCCCAGCCGTCCAAGGAACATGGATACAAAGTGGTGTCAGCAAGAGGCATAGATCCTCATGAGTCCCCGCAGCTGCGGGGGCTCATGAGGATCTATGTCTCTTGCAGATGGATTGTGTTCACTTTTACTCTGCAGTTGAAGGGGATGATCCACTGTCTGTGCCAAACACGTGCAAAATTTGACCTACTTTTGATCTCCGAACAACGTCTAATTTGCAGGGCTGCGCTTGTGTATTGCACGCGTATGAGAGGGCTTTTGGTATGACGTCAAACTGTGACGTCATCGCGCAATTTTGTTTGTAGTGAAACGGAAAAGGCAAAAGTCGTTTAGTCCGTTTTTGTAAAAATCTCGTTTTTCTTTGTATGACAAGGAAAATCTCGCTTTTCGCATAAACAGGACTTATGAAGATGCAGAAATCCGGCGATAATGTCACGTAGCCCTACTCTGACACATCCCGAAAACGCCTTTCTGCATCTCAGCACATATCCGATGTGTTTCATCAGTTCTGTCCATTTGTTCACTACGTCAGGTGCTGCATCTAGACAAGACATTTCTGACCAGCGTCCCGGCCGCCCTTAACAGACTGCACGCGCTGCGCGAGCTCAACTTCACGTGGAACCGAATGGCTTCCATTGAAAGCTACGCCTTCACCTCGCTGTCCAACCTGGAGGTGCTGTATCTGGACAAGAACCCCCTCTCCAACGTCAGGTCTGCGGCCTTCGGGGGGCTGAGCAGTCTGAAGCGGCTGTACATCCGGAACACGTCGCTCACCTACGTTCCCAACGCCGCGCTTGGCCAGGTGTCATATTTGTGTTTCCGGACATACGAGAAGGAATCAGTCAGTGAGCTTCGTCCTGCGCCATCGCGGAGCACCTTGCTTAGTGGCTGGCGCAGGACTAAACTCACGCATGCAAATGACCCCTGGTCTGTGATTTTGGACTTCACGACTTTTAGGCGAAATCAAATACCAGCACGCATGTAATAACGAAGAACTGAATTGAAATGCTTCACTGTACAGACGAACAGACCCCTCCCGAATCGGGCTTTTTTTTTTATAATTTTTTTTTATTTTTTATAACCATTTGCGTGTTGGTAGCGGTTTCGTTGCGATGATTCCTGTAGGAATCATCGCGACTAAAACCGCTACCGACACGCTAGGGGTTAAAACTTGTTTTTACTTCTCCTTCATCTTCGGCGCGTTCTCTATACGGGGGGCGGTGCCACTTGAGCAACAGAAGCATCCCGGCTTTAACAAATTCACACTGCGTCTTTACGCGTAGATGACACTGATATTCCATTTCAGTCTTCGGTCAAATATCTTGGTGCCAAGCTCGATAAGACTTTGAGTATGCATGATCACGTCGGTGAAATCTGTCGTGGTGCTTCATACTCTCCGAGACGCCGCATCACATCTGTCCGACACCGACAGTCTTTCTGAATCTGCCACTGTAAAATTAGTGAATGCCGCTTTAGTCACGAGCCGTCTTGACTACTGGAATTCTCAGCTTTTTGGTCAGCTTCCACCTGAGCAGATTAACCGCCTTCAGCGAGTTCAAAATAATGCCGCAAGGCTTGTGACTAAGCGCAGGTGAAAACGAGACCACGTAACCCCTATAGTGAAAGACCTTCACTGGCTTCCAATCCAATCCCGCATAAGGTACCGCCACTTTTATGGCAGTCTTCCGCCATGCCTTTCATCCAGTCTAATTACTTACCAGCCCTCTCGCTCACTGCCGGGAGAGAAACTTCTCAAAGTTCCATCACTGATCTCAAATCTGCCGGCCGGTGAACGCTCTTTCAGATGTACTGCTCCTTTAATTTGGAATTCCTTACCGGGAGCTGAGAAATGCCTCCACCCTTACGCAGTTCAAAGCAAACTTAAAAACTTACTTTTTTCTCGCAGACTTTCGTGTAATCTCTACGCGGTATATCTGTACATACCCCATGCAGACTGTGTGTGTGTGTGTGTGTGAGTGTGTGTGTGTGTGTGTGTGTGTGTGTGTGTGTGTGTGTGTGTGTGTGTCGTTTTCGCCTGCGCATTGTTACATAATAAATATGAGAAATGCGCCATATAAATACCATGTATATTATTAGAACCAGATCTCACGAAGAGTGCTGTGGTCAGTAGAGATGTTGGCTTTTGGTTGACTCAGCGATCTGATTACATGTATCTGGTGAGCCCACATTGGGGAGGAGGGGGGGGGGGGGGGAGGGGAGGAGGGTGAGGTGGGGAGGGGGGGTGTGCGCGGGCCAGCTGCGGCCGTCGTCGCCCCGAGGACCTTTGCGCACTGGGGATGAGGGGTTGGGGAGGGGGACGGGGGGGGGGGGGGCGTCTGGGCAAAGCACAAAACATACGAATGACTATGTGACCTAGTCCAAAATAACAGTTTTTGTCTCTTTCTTTTTGCCAGCTGTCTACCTTGCTGTCCGTCGACCTCTCCTTCAACCAGATAGAAACTCTCTACGACTACGGGTTCCCCAGCATGACCCGCCTGCAAGAACTAACGCTCGCCGGCAATCCGCTCAGCTCAATCGCTGCCAGCGCCATGGACGATCTCACGGGTGTTCAGATGTTGAATCTCGAGAACTGTCTCCTCGCTGGCGTTCCTCGCAATGTGCAGAAGATGCATAGTCTCAGGACGATCCGCATGGAGGGCAATCCCGTGGAGTGTTCGTGCGGCAGTCTCGCCTGGGTGGAGGTCTGGCGCGCTAGTCAGGGACTGATCGCGAGGGTCGATGGGCACTGCGTCAACTCCACGCGGCTCATTCAGGATTTCATCACTAACGACGCACGCTCTTGCCCGTGATCTGGGAATGAGAACAGGGCTTTGTTGCATGAGTGACGTTAGTCCTGCGCTTCCCACTCAGCAAGGTGCTCTTGCTGAGTGGCTGGCGCAGGACTGACGTCACTCAGTCATGCAAATGGACCCGGGTCTTTTGTTAGGTCTTTCCATCTACAAAAAAACATCAGGGGGTAGATTCTCTTGAGCCACATGCAGCTGCAGAGGCTCACGAGAATCGAAATCTATGCTTCTTGCTCAAGCTGCGACAGGGAACTCCAAAAGCTCAATGACATAAGTCTATTACTAGCATAGGGGTCTGACGAGTGGTGCTTTTGGACTGATACTTAAGCACCACTCGTCAGGCCCCTATGTAATAGACTTGTGATATTATACCATAATTGCTATAATTGCTGCCATGAAGTCAGTTCACGCTGTTAAACAGAGACAAATTGAGATGGAGGGACTGAGGGAAACTGGGGGTGGCTTCTGGTTTAACCCTTTCACTCACGAGGAAATTGAGCATCACCCACTATCTGAACAGAACAGGCATACGGATCCTCCTAAACCCTTACTGCCGTTTCCGGGGCCGTGAGGATATACAGATAGATGATCTTTTCCGACCCCAATAATAGTCCCGGCACTGACAATCATTCCTCAGGCGGAGGGCCAGCGTCATCAGGCGTCCTGTCTGTACTGAATGACGTACTTCATGTCTACTGTGGTTAAACATATCACTGGGTTGTCTCCCTCGATTCGCTACCGCTGAACAGCAAGTAGCGAATAGAGGGAAACAACCAGTGTGACATTTTATTTGTAATAACTTGAAATTGTATTGTACAAGGAGGAGGCAGCTTGACTTTGGCTTTGTATCGGCATCCTATACATTCACAAACAATAAAAAGAACAGACTGGCCATTTCTTTTGAACCGTAACAATAACAACAACAATAATAATGCCTAGTACTTGTATAGTGCCTAACCTCGGAAATTAGAGCTTTAGGCACTTAACAAAAGCTAATTGTACAAAAATAACTAATTACAAAAACGCAATTTACAAAAAGGTATACAAAATTGAAAACACACACACACACACACAAACACACCGCCGACACACACACACAAACAACAACAGCAACAAACAACTCGCTCTATAAACAATCCAAAAAGTCACCATTCAAAAATGCATATTCATTCAAGGGAGGTGCTGCCCCGTTTAGACTCATACGGGACTATACACTCACGCCGCACGCGAGCGCACACACAAACACTGACCCCAACTACTAATGAAATGACTTCAGCATAGCACGTCTGTGACACGGCTGAACTGAAAGTCAGTCGTAGCAGACGGCAGAACTGAAAAAGATGGGTCCGTTAGGGCTCGCCTGAACTCCAGTCTCTCGAATCTAGGTACATGTATATCCGGTTCAGTCAGTAATACTCACAGATCAGTATACTACTGACTTAAGTTAACAGTAAAGGCCTTGCCGCTGCCTTTTGTTGTTGATTAAAATTACGAAATAAACGATGATTTGTATTCGCCACGTAACATATTTTAGTTTTCAATATCTATGTTGCGGCCAGCCAGTGCCCCCATACATAGCCTAATTGCCATCGTCTGCGCGGAATGCCGCTCATTTGTACTCGCTTGTTCTGGCTTAGTCTATCAGTCTTTGCTCAAGTTGTTGGATGTTTTTAGTTGTCAGCCGGCGGTATTTCGTGTAGTACTGCTGTCAGTTTTAGACACCCTCATATGGTTACGCACACAGGCCGTCTCAGCCGGTATATGATTTTTCTGTCCACTGACTGAGCAGACCACAGAGTCCGATATAGCTCAGGCGGTTAAGCGTTGGAGCAGGACAGCGACTGAAGGGAATCGCGGCCGGGTCGTGGGTTCGTGAATCCCCGTCCCGCCCCGGTAGCTGGACTCGCACATAATCCGGCAGGGGGAAAACGACGGGCTTGTTAATAGCATGTCCGTTGAAAGGTCCTGGTCAATAAATCAAAGTGGCAGTTCGGGAGTGCGCTTGAGTTGATCAGTGCCTGTTCCGGGTCGGCGTACTCCATAGGTAACAGATTTCCCTGTCCCCCATAACGCCGTCCATTATCACTTCGGTGCCGCCGTGGACGTCAGTTCATGACCCGAACCCGCTAGGAGCAGACCAGCTTTCAGCGGTACGGTCGTGCCGCAGTCCGCCGTGCCGTGGCGCGCGGGGGCCGGCCAACGCTGGGGCAGCCGACATAATAATAATAATAATAAAGAGCATTTATATCGCGCTGAATCCCCAGGAGCAGTGGGCTCTAAGCGCGTTACAAAAAATGTATATGCAGAATCTCACTACCTTTAAAACAGTCTAATCTATGCACTTCTAATCTACGCACGCACATGTAAAACACACATAACAAAACCATATGTATGCAGACCAAACCATCATCACACACACGCACACACAATCTGTGGATTAATGGTACGCAAGCTGAAAGAAGTAGGTTTTAAGTTGGGTCTTAAAGACGTCAATGTTTTCAGCATTCCGGAGGTGTAGGCCGGGAAGTGAGTTCCAGACCGCAACAGGGGCTTGATACTGGAATGTCCGGCAACCAAACCGCTTAGAGCCGGGAAAAGCTGGGGACACGGAAACGCTTCTCAGAGCAGGAACGAAGGGAACGGGAGGGCTGATAGATGTTGAGGAGGGATGAGAGGTATGGCGGTAGGGATCCATCAAAGCAGCGAAAAGCCAGGACCGCAATCTTGTACTCGACTCTAAACTGAATGGGTAGCCAGTGCAATTCCTGAAGTAGGGGGGTTACATGGTCCATTTTAGATTTGCCAAAAGCAAGTCTGGCAGCATTACTTGAGGACTGTCTGCAGACGAGAGAGTTCTTTCTGGGGGACACCTGCCAGGAGGGAGTTACAATAGTCTAAGCGGCTAAGGACAAGGGAGCAAATAAGTTGAACAGTAGCGGACCGGGTGATGAATGGTCTAATGGAGCTGATCTTCGCAGCTGGAAGTTCGCCGTCCTGCACACATTAGTAATGTGATGGTGCATGGACATACTGCAGTCGAACTGAACTCCCAGATTACGTACAGACTGGCTAAAGGTTATTTCACTGTCGCCAACCACGAGGGAGGCCCCTGGTGGGACCTGACTAAGGGAGTGGTCAGAACCAGCGCAAAGTGATTCAGTCTTGCCGTCGTTCAGCTTCAGTTTGTTGCACAGCATCCATTTTTTTCACAGAGGAAATACAAAGTTCAATCTCTTTCACAAGAGCAGGAAAATTAGATGGAGAAGCACCTTTGTGGAGCTGGGTGTCGTCGGCATACTTCACAGCCGGGCATGTCGGACGGTGATGATGTCAGACCCGGCAGGGATTGGGTGTAAAGGCTGAAAAGGACGGGCCCAAGGACGGATCCTCAGTTGGGCCGGGGACACCGAATCTCAGCATGAGGGGCTGCGACTCTGATTGATTGACAACAACCTTCTGAGTACGCCCACGCAGATACGAGGAAAACCAGCTAAGTGTTTTGCCAGAGATGCCATAGGCTGTGTTAAGTCTAGGAGTACAGTATGGTCAATCGTATCAAATGCCGCCGAGAGGTCAAGGAGGCAAAGAATGGAAACCAGCTTGTTGTCAGCATTGCACACTGAGAAGGCTGTTTGTAACATGCAGGAGAGCAGTTTCTGTACTGTGCTGTTTTCTGTAAGCTGACTGAAACGTTTCTAGGAGGTTGTTGGAAATAAGATGGTCATATCATACTTTGGAGCTGAGACAGAACAATGCGTTCTAATAGCTTTGATAAGAAAGGGAGATTTGGAGATGGGCCGATAGTTATAAATGACCTTTGCGCACTGGGTAACTATAATCAAAGACAGTATATTTTAAATAAATTCATCATAACATGTATTATCCGGGGCTTTTCTATAACTAAATACTGTGAACTAACTAACTACCGTGACTGTGAACTAATCTAACCATATGTACTACTGTGAACTAATGGCTCTAGTCAGTAACGGATTGTCATCGCATAGTGTTCCACGAAGTTTCTTGTTAATTTGTTTGTGAAAATTGTCCGTTTTACATGTATATGCGGCTTGCTTTTACATTACTCCTGCGCGGAGAAGAAAATATTTTTTTTTCACAAATTACGACGTATTCCAGAATCTTGTAGTAAATCGACATCGTCTCAAACCGGAAGTTAATGGAGGCTCCAGAGGCGATTTGCCAGCCTGGGAGAGAGAAATATGCCAGAATGGGCACAGAGACTCTTGCGGCGTTCTTTCTAAAGGTAAACAGATAAGCGTTTATAAACGTACACTTAGTATGCACAATGCATATGCTACAGGCAGTGGCTTGGATTTATGATGCGATGAAAATTGACAACTTACGCACTATGCTAATCAGGTGAGGGTGCAGACGACACTGGCCAGTTGTAATGATGGTGGATTGAAGAATTCACGAGAAGAAAATAAAAGTAAAACAAGCGCAACGTTTAATACCACATCTGATCTCATTTATGTATGTGATACATTTGTAAATGAAGAAGTATTGCAGACTCACATTTTTGCCCATGCAGTTGCATTCACTGAACGTCAGTTGCTTGCAATCAGTTTATATTTTTCACCGACAGGTTCATTCTGTGGAGGAGTCTTTCTTGCTGCTCATCCCCACTGAGAGGAGTCGAGCTCTGAACATCCTGCAGTCGTCTCTTAACAAGTTATTCAATTTTCTTGGGGACAGCAGTGCTGTTTGTGTTGCTGCCCCTATTTCAGGTGGGAATGATAAAATACCCCCAGTAAATGGCTTTCTCATAGCGCAGGTGGAAAATAGAAATAATTTACTGCCGCAGCAGCTGCACTGCTCTCATGATGCAAGTATTAACCACACCGATAGCAATGTGTGTACTGGCAAGACCAAAGGAAGAAAGAGGGTGGCTGGTCAGTGCAAGAAAAATACTGGTGGCAAGGGATCAAAGAAGTCAAATATAAAGACAAACAGCCAAGGATCAGGTTTTAGCAGTGCTCGGACGTGTGGTGGTGGTAAATCAATAGGCAATGCTGCTGTTTCCCAACAGGGCTCAGGTCTTCGGAGTGAGCTGAAAAGCAAGGGAAACTATGATGATGAATTTCAAGAGCTTGCTGACTTTGAGTGTGGCTATGACTTCGATAATAGCCTGGCACAGGGAGGGGCTGCAGCAGCGTCTGTGTCAGCCACTCACATGCACTGTGACCCTAAGTACACCCAATCCATGCATGATGTTTCTGGCACTGTTGTCTGTACTTCGTCTCGGTCACATTATGGTGAACAGGTGTCAGCCACACAGAGTCTAAACATGACCAGCTGCAACGTCACTCACTCTCAGTATGGAGCTGGACCCTTGTCAGCCACAGTTTCTGGTGCCAAAGCAAACTGTGATATGTCTGCGGGTCAGTACGGATCAATCATGCCTTCTACATCTGTCCCAGCAGGTCAGGATAGTGCTCATTATTCAGGAGTTGTGCTTGACATGTCCACAGCTCAGGGAGGGCAGCCATGTGATCCCACAGATAGCCTGTCTCAGTTTGCTGGTGTAGTGCTGTCTGCCCCACAGCTTACACAGAGTGGATCAATGTGTGCCTCATCTCAGTACAGGGGAGCTGCATTGAGCATCTCAGCACCAGATACATACAACGCTGCACAGTATGGTCAGTCAGTTCTTCATGGTGCTAATGCTGTTGCAGCGCACTCCCAGTTCAATGATACAGTTCTGGACATGTCAGCAGCAGCTAATGGTACCAGGCAATGTGAGACAACCCTGTCCATTTCTCATTCTCAGTACACAGGCACTATCTTTGAGGGACCTGCCCTGACCACACAACATTCATACAGAAACAGTGCTCCCGATGAGCAGTGTCAAGTACAAGGCACCTCACAAGACCTGTCTCAGTCTGCTGCTCCTGTGAGTGACCAAATTCAGCAGAATCAACAGCACTTACATCAGATGGCCCCACCCGTTGTCTTCAGTAAGTGGAGGACGTTTGAGTGTCGCAGATGCGGGGAGGTACTCACTCATTACCGCTCTGTTAGAGCACATATTGCCTCACACGGTTCTAACCCACTGACCTGTAGGTACTGTCGGCGAGTGCAGGTGAATGAAACTGCATGGTCTCACCACATTTGTGGTGGCTATGAGTGGAAACGGATATCAGTCATCAGTAGAGAGATTTTGTTGTGCCTTGAGTGTGGCAGAAGTTTTACATCAAGAAACATTCTAAAAACACATATGGCTGTGGAACACCACCAGGAGATGCCTCATGATGTACAGTACACCTGTCGTTTCTGCAGGCTTCAACTACAGTCAAAACGGTCATTGTTCAGTCACTACAGACAACATGTTGGGGACAGATTCGTTTGCAGTCTGTGTGGTGCCATATTGAATGACTTTGTACAGTACACTCACCATATGGTGTGTCATGACAAACGTAGGACCAAGCTTACGTGCCAACAATGTGGCCAAAAACTGACTGATCAGCAACAACTTAATGACCATCTCAAACAACATGGTGGGCACATTTGTGAAGTTTGTCAGAAAAATTGCTCGTCCAAGGTGACCTTGGCCAAACATCAGTGCCGAGTGCACAAGGTCAGGAACATGGCAGTCGGTTTGGAGGCCACTAAGGAGCTGGAGTGCGGTGTGTGTCAGAAGCGCTTTGCACGCACCAAGGACTTGGAGGTTCATGCACGACTGCACACAGGTAATCACAAATGTACTTTTTAACCCATTGAGCTTTAACTTATTCAGTGCCAGTTGATGCAGATTGTGTTTCTGCATTCTTTGTTAACCCTCTTAACCCCACGGCCGCATTTCCAAACTTTTGGAGGCGTTGTCTAACGACTTTGTACCAGTTGTAGGAGATGGATTGATCATGATAATTCAAGGGTAGTGCCAGATGAGCTTGACGCCTGAAGACGCCAAGCTGATCTGGCACTAACCTTGATTATCATGATTAATCCATCTCCTGCTGCAGGGCCCCGGGGCTAAATGAGTTAATCCTTCACCAAAGTGTCCTAGATTTCCCAGGTAAATGGCTTCAAAGTGGTGTCAACAAGAGGCATAAATCCTCATGAGCCCCCTTGCAACTGCAGGGGATCATGAGGATCTATACCTCTTGCAGTTCTTGGTGGTGTTCAGATTCTCTTTGTACTGAACAGACTAATTCCCTTGTACTTGCAGTCATCTGTACTGTATACAATATACAGCATGCTACCCGCACAGGGGGTGTATGTCAAAATTCCCAGATTTGGGAGAGCCTGTTCTCAGAAGACTACATATTTACAGTTCAGAAAAAAAAAATCTGTTGAAATGTATCAGGCCTGCATTGGTTTTAAACTTGTAGTAGTGAGTAGTACTCTTAAGTAATGTTTGTTTCGTATTGTATGAAATAACATAAGCAAAGGGTTGATTCCTGGCTGTATGTCAACTTTGTTGACATGTGCACAGCCTTCGCATTGATCAATGCGGCAGACACTGGGTGGAGGAGGGCCTTATAATCACAGTGTAGTTGATCTTCATTTTCTTTTTATATACAAATACAAAAGTGGATTTTTGGCTCTCATATGATTGCAAAAGAGAATAGTCTATTTGAGCAAAGCTTGCCTCTTGTTTTTTTCAAGTAACTTTTGAACAAGGCATATTTCAGGACAACGCTAAAACAAAAGTGATCACCAAACTTAGTCCTAAATTTAGTTGGCTTTAAACCCAACGGCTTAGCCACTGCTCTCTGGAGATCATGGTATATCAAGTTGAAATATACCCTGTTCAGGCCTCAGTGACCACTGACCTACATCACTGAGACTAAAACTGTGACAAGCTTGCACAGATCAGATGTCTTGCAAGACGAAGTTGTTGAACATTTAGCACGAGGAATGTGAATTGTGACATTTACCAAAATAAATATATGTGCCAGTGTTGCTAAGTGGGGCATGATCAGGGTATATTTTAGCAGGTGTAAATTGGTCATGTTCAAAATTTGCCGACCAGCGAAACCCGAGAGTACCGGCTAAACCCCTTGCTGTCATGACTGGCGCAAATCTGGGCTTACAGTACACAAGCAATTGTTTTCTGCTGCCAAGAAAGTTGTAACCAGTGTGTAATGACGTCACACAAGAGTATGGCAGACCGTTCACAACCTTTCATAAAACACACTGACTGGCTGCTAAATTCACGTGCACAAAACAACTATGATTAAAAATAGAGCGGCTCTACACTTTGATGTCACTTTGATGTCACACATTCGAGGTCACTAGACAGCGCGACCTTGCTCGAACTTTCTGGTTTATTCTCAGCAAATCTACGCATAACAAAATTGACCACTATTCTCTGTGCGACTTTGCTAGAAACTTCCGGACTAATCTTAGCGTATCATAACAAAGCCAATTCCGCTATCTGCGCGAACAATAGAAAATCTTACTGAAAAGGTACGTGATTCATAACCAAGATAGCTCAAATAAATATCGGATCGTTTCCTATGATTAACACATGCATGCTCTCACAGAACAACACAACCACAATCATAACAGAGTTAAACACAAAGTCTTGTCCATTTGTCATGTTTCCCTTTCTGGCACTGGACCCACTTATCTCTCAGAGCTCATGCACTGTTATATCCCTTCGAGGCAGTTGCGCAGTTCTTCTGACAATAAAATGCTTCGGATTCCTACAGTAAGGACTGAAGGATTTGGGCAGAGATCCTTTTCTTACCAGGGTCCATCAGTCTGGAATGATCTTCCTAAATCATTGAGACACAGTGAGTCCAGTGCGAGTTTTAAACACAGTCTTAAAACCCATCTTTTCCCATCTTGATTATCAGTGTTCATGTATTTAGTCATTTTCTGTTCTTTTGCGTAATTGTACATCATGTGGTTTTCATTTTGTCACCTTTTGTGTAATATTTTTTTTTGTTTGTATGTACAGCGCCTGGAGCATCTTACCATGTATAGGCACCTTATAAATCCTCCTTATTATTATTATTATTATTAAAACTAATATAAGTTAGGACCAAGGTTGGTGATCACCCTTTCTTCTCAGAGTTGTCTTGATGGGGCAAACTCTGCTCAAATGGATTATACTGGGCCATCTGTCATCTGTGATAAACTTTAATGTTGGCATTTTATCAGAGACTATTTAAACCACTGTCATCAGACTTGGCACGAGGATACTGTGTCAAAATCTTTAGAACATACACATTTTAGTGACTCTCTCAAAGGTCAAGGTCACAAGGAATCCAGAAAGAGGTAAAACGTAGACATATTTAGACAAAAGTTGTTTATTTCTCAAATATTGTTTTCAATTTAAACCCAAACTGTAGATACCTGGTAGTAAGACCTTTCTATAGCTACTGATTTGGATGAAACCCCTTTAAATTTTAAAGGTCAAGAGTCAAAGAGGTTGATAGCTGTTTTTTTAGAAATGCCAGTATTTGATACAATTTTAGTTCTAATCAAACTTTTTGCAAACGTTTCAATCAAATTGGGCACAAAGTCAGCTGATGATCTGACGTTTTTATGTGTGCTGATTTTGTTGACCCCTCAGGCGAAGGGTCACTTAGCCCATTACATCGTGAGGCTGATTTTCACAGATTTGCTTATTGCCCTATGAAGGCTACAATACAGATTAAGAGATAGATTAAGAATTTCAGTTCAAGGGTGGTGCCAGAATAGCTTGGCGCCTCAGGTGCCAAGCTATTCTGGTACCACCCTTCAGCTATCATTTCAAATTTATTTCAAGCAATAGGTGGTGTTTCAGGATGAAAAGGGTTAAAGCAGTTGACAAATGTGTGGAAATGCATATTTCTTTAGATGGATTTCACTGGTGCAAATGCCAGCCCTTTATACATGTTCGTGTACTTAAGACAAGGTCACAAAGGTCAGTCTTATTATGTTTGTGATAGTGTGGATGAACATGTTTGGTAGTGTAGAATGAGGGAATTGATCAGTGCTTGTGTTCTGTTGTGCTGAGTATGCACGTGCTTGTGATATACTCATGTCGTCATTATGTTCTAGGCTGTGCTGGTTTGTGTCCCTGTTTGTTAGTCAGAATGTCAAGTTATGTCAGAGTAGCCTTGCAGGAAACGAGAGGCAAAACGCTGAAACGTTTGGTTACATCTGAAAAGAAAAGACCTCTGCTCCATCACATCATACACATGAGCCATAATGGATTTGCCAATCTTGTTTTTAATTTTGCCAGGAGAGAAGCCAGTGTACTGCACTTTGTGTTCCATGAGTTTCCGCACCCCTCGTGCACTGGGTAAACATCGACAGACGATGGGTCACTGCAAGCGAGCAGGAAAAGCCAAAGAACGTCTTCACTTGTGTAGCGAATGTGGCAAGTCTTACTTCAGGTTAGTTCGGATCTTAACCCTCTTAACCCCACGGCCGCATAAATCCAAACTTTTGGTGGCATTGTCTAATGACTATGTACCAATTGTACGAGATGGATTGATCATGATAATTCAAGGGTAGCGCCAGATGAGCTTGGCGCCATCAGGCGCCAAGCTCATCTGGCGCTACCCATAAATTATCATGATCAATCCATCTCCTGCCGCAGGGTCCCTGGGCTAAATAGGTTAATATAAATTATTTGTAAGGACTGCAGGGTATTTTGTTACAAGTATTGCTTCAAATGATCACCCCAGTTTAAAAGCAGTTGTGCACATAATCATTTGCATGATAATGATAGCTCTGCATTATAGACAATAAAGTGTTTTAACATCCAGTTCTGGCATGGTTCAGTCTCCCTCATCCTATCCCTAGTCTAGAATTCCCTTGATCCAGTGCAACCAGTATTGGTTCTGTGGATGTATGACTTGCTGCAGTACTTTGTTGTCAGTAGATGTGGTTGTGAAAAGGCTGTGTACCATGGTAGGTCAAGCTCAGCTGGCACTAGTAATCATCAAGTACGCACTTTAAAAATCCGAATCTCCATTGTTCGAAAAGCTGGTGGGATGGAATCAGAAATATATCACATGCATGTTAATAGCTGGGTGGAGGTTTACACATAAAGTAGCGCTTAGTGGCAGCAGGTTTTCTAAGCTCCAGCTCCAACCCAGCGGCGCCTTGAAATAGATATGTGTGCCTCGGAGACTCCTACATTACAACTATCCTTGAACTGTCATCACCTATTTATCTCAGGACAACTATCCTTGAACTGTCATCACCTATTTATCTCAGGCTGTGGTGTCTTATAGGCAATTTCATTAACTCTTTGGCTGTTGGTAGCACTTTTTGTCATGATGATTCCTGCAGAAATCGTCATGACAAAAAGGGCTACCAAAGCCAAAGGGTTAATCTTATGTGATTCTTCAACCTTTGCTATCAGACGACAGGCATTGTTGAGACATGTGCGAAAGCACCAGACCAGCAAGCCCTTCGCCTGCCAGTACTGTAACTTCCGGTGTGGGGAGCAGGACAATCTGAGGCGTCACTCAGCCCGTCACTTCTCCACAGAGCGTAATTTCATCTGTGAGCTTTGCGGTGCAGCCTTCCATGCCAAAAAGACATTGGAAATTCATCACAGCTACAAGCACAGCTCTGAGCGGAGATACAAGGTAATGTACATGTACATTGAGAGTTTTTAAAATCCCATGTCTATGGGTAACTTGTATTTGTTAAACTTTCCGGGCTTTGTGAAGTTTTGAAAATAATAAACACAACAGCTTTTAACCCGTTTCGTCCTGATACACTACTGCTTGAATTAAATTGACTATGATAGTTCAAGGGTGGTGCCAGAATAGCTTGGCGCCTCAGGCACCAAGCTATTGTGGCACCACCCTTGAACTAAAATATGTCTCCTAATCTGTAATGTAGCCTTCACAGGATGATAAGCATATTTGAAAAAAAAATCAGCTTCAGGATGTAATGGGTTAAACAGCACAGCATCATAGTAAACTATATTCCTCCTTGGCTTGACTTCGCGAACGAAGATTCTATAGGGCTTGCTCACGTCGTCTGCAGGCATTTTCGTGGCTGCGGAGGCCAATCCGGGACAGGCAGGTTCGACCGCAGTGGCTGCAGGGGAAGGTCTGGTCAGGGTTCTGAGTTACGGCAACTCGGTTTTTTCTCCTGAGCCGTTTGTCCTTAAGGTTAGCTCTGCGAGAGTCCTCAAAGGAGACGGCTGCCTTGTAGATGGTGGAGCGCCAGGTGTCACGGTCCGCAGCAAGCGAAGACCACTGGCGGTGGTCAATTTGGCAGGCACCAAGTGACTTCTTGAGACCGTCTTTGTATCTCTTCTTTGGTGCCCCTCTGTCACGGTGTCCAGTAGCAAGCTCGCCGAACAGAGTGATCTTGGGTAGGCGATGATCCTCCATCCTGGAGACGTGCCCCGCCCAGCGAAGCTGTGTCCGCAGCAACAAAGCCTCGATGCTCATAGTTTCTGCCTGTTCAAGGACCTTGACGTTGGTGACATAGTCACTCCAGTGAATGCCCAGGATGGTACGCAGGCAGCGCTGGTGAAAGCGTTCGAGGAGTCGTAGTTGGTTGCGGTAGAGGGCCCAGGACTCGGAACCGTACAGCAGGGTGGTGAGGACGACAGCTCTGTACACACTGATCTTGGTGCCCGTTTTCAGCTGTTGATTGTGCCACACCCGCTTGAAAAGTCGCCCAAAAGCGCTGTTCGCTTTTGCCAGCCTGCTGTCAAGCTCCTTGTCCAGCTTGGCATCTGACGTGATGATGCAGCCAAGGTAGGTAAACTGGTGTACTGACTTCAGTTCAGTCTCGCCGATGGTGATGTGGGGAGGGCGATGCTCTACCTTGGGTGCCGGCTGATGAAGTACCTCTGTCTTTTTCAGACTGACCTCGAGTCCAAAGAGCTGGGCAGCATCTGCAAAGCAGGATGTGATGCGCTGCAAGGCTCTCTCTGTGTGTGCAACAAGGGCAGCGTCATCAGCAAAGAGCAGCTCACGAATCAGTTGGTCTAGGGTTTTGGTGTGGGCCTGCAGTCGTCTGAGGTTGAACAGGCTGCCATCGAGACGATACCTGATGTACACTGCATCGTCATCGTCGAGGTCTACTGTGGCCTGCTTCAACATCATGCTAAAGAAGATGGTGAAGAGGGTTGGTGCCAGCACGCAGCCCTGTTTCACGCCGTTGATAATGGGGAATGGTTCTGAGAGGTTACTGTTGAGTCTAACCTGGCCTTGCTGGTCCTCGTGGAGCTGGACGATCATGCTTAGGAACTTTGGGGGACAGCCAAGTCGCTCCAGGATCTGCCACATGCCTTGCCTGCTCACAGTGTCGAACGCTTTTGTTAGGTCGACAAACGTTACGTACAGCCCTTTGTTCTGCTCGCGGCACTTCTCTTGAAGCTGTCTCAGCACAAAGACCATGTCGGTGGTACTCCTGTTGGCTCTGAAGCCACACTGGCCCTCTGGGAGGTGGTCTTCAGCGATGGCAGGTACCAGCCGATTCAGGAGCAGCCTTGCGAGAATTTTCCCGGCAATGGACAGCAGGGTAATTCCACGATAATTAGAGCAGGCAGATTTCTCTCCTTTGTTCTTGTATAGGGTGATGATGACTGCATCACGGAGATCCTTTGGTAGTGTTCCTTTCTCCCAGCAGCAGAGAAAGAGGTCATGGAGCTTGTTGTGCAGTGCTGGGCCTCCATGTTTCCAGATCTCTGGCGGGATTCCATCAATGCCTGCTGCTTTGCCACTCTTGAGCTGGTGGATGGCTGTGAGGGTCTCTTCGGCGGTGGGCGGTTCGTCCAATTCAACCTTTAGTGGGAGCTGTGGGATTTGGAGGATGACTGTTTCTTGAACAGTGCGCTCAGCGCCGAAGAGGTCCTGAAAGTATTCTGACCAGCGGTTCAAGATGGAGGTATTATCTGTGAGGAGTGCCTGTCCATCGGCGCTTCGCAGGGGACTTTGTACCAGGTGCCTAGGGCCATACACTGCTTTCAGTGCTTCATAGAAGCCCCTGTAGTCACCGTTGTCAGCGCAAAGCTGGGTCCTCTGTGCCAGTCTCGACCACCACTCGTTCTGGAGCTCTCTAAGCTTGAGCTGGAGACTGCTGCAGATGAGTCGAAAGGCAGATTTCTTCACAGGGCAGGAAGGCTGGGCTAGGTGGGCCTGGTGGGCGGCTCTTTTGTTTGCTAGAAGTTCCTGGATCTCCACGTCGTTTTCGTCAAACCAGTCTTTGTTCCTCTTTCTAACAAAGCCCAAGACTTCCACAGAAGATTTTACAATAGCAGTTTTCAGTTGCTCCCAGAGTGTTTCAGGGGAGGAGTCTGCTGGATCAACTGTGTCTTTGAGTATACGCTCTAAATCTGTCTGAAGGGCAGCTTTCTTGTCGTCACGCTGAAGGCTGGCGACATCAAGCTTTTTCTTGAGGGGGCCTCTTTTCTTGGGTTTCAGCTTGAGGTGGAGCCTGAGTTTGCAGCGGACAAGGCGGTGGTCAGTGTGGCACTCTGCACTGGGCATCACTCTGGTGAGGAGGACGTCACTGCGGTCCCTCTGACGCACAAGGACATAGTCGATAAGGTGCCAGTGCTTGGAGCGAGGATGCATCCAGGTGGTCTTTCGACTGTCCTTTTGCTGGAAAGTAGTGTTGGTGATGACAAGTTGCTGTTCTGCACAGAACTCCAACAGCAGGCGGCCATTGTCATTGCAGTTCCCAACGCCATGCTTGCCGAGGACTCCTTTCCAGGCTTCAGAGTCTTGGCCCACTCTGGCGTTGAAGTCGCCAAGGATGATGACTTTGTCGTCTGCGGGGGTGCTCTGCAGGAGGCTGCGCAGGTCAGAGTAGAACTTGTCTTTTTCTGCAGGCTCTGCCAGGAGGGTTGGGGAGTACACACTGAGAAGGGTGACGTATTGCTGGTGTCTCAGTGGGAGGCGCATGGACATGATGCGGTCGGAGTGACCCATTGGTAGGTTTTCCAACTTAGTCGCAATGGGGGTCTTGACCATGAAGCCCACGCCTGAGAGCCGTCTTTCTGATGCAGGCCTGCCTGACCAGTAGAGGGTGTAGCCAGCGCCAAGTTCTTGGAGGCTGCCTTCCTCTGGGAGGCGTACTTCGCTGAGCGCGGCGATGTCGATGTTTAACCTCCGCAATTCATGGGCAATAAGGGCGGAGCGACGTTCAGGGCGTCCGCTGTCTGCTGTGTCGAGCATGGTTCGGATGTTCCAGCATGCTACGTTGAGTCCGGTCGTGGTCGTCATGAAAGTGGATCCATTGTTTTTTCTTGTTTTCTGACCGCAGGAGAAGATGCCCGTTGACCGCGGCTAGCCAACTGGGGTTACGAGGGGATGAGCTTTGGTTAGGCCACCTTTTCTAGGCCCCTCTCCGTGTGGAGCAAGCAGTGCTGTCCCTAGAGAAGGCTGCTTGGTCGTTCAGGGTGTGCCGAGTGACGTTGTCATCCCCAGGTCAACATCAGGCGACCAATATCCTGAACCGCCTGCATGCAGGTTTGAGACTGCGGCTGCCAGTGACATCTTTCACCTGCCGTTTCGCCCCTTGCCCATCGCTACAGGACTTGGAAAGGTCGTTGTCATGGTCCGTGGGCGTTTCCTAAAGCCTGCGCGGTGGAGCTTTTTGGTGGAGTGCAGTGTGCGCAGTACTGGCCCCACCCTTTAAACCCTTGGTTCGTCTGCCATGGCCTAGCAAGCTAGGACGGTGGCATCGAGGTCCTCGGGTCGTAGGTTTTATATCAGACTGTCCTTGTCCTAGTCTCTGGCTCAAAAACCTTCCCCGGACACGGGGGCTTTGATGTCAGGGTTTTCCTCCCTTAGCCTTTCCACAGCCAAGCGGCCAGTTCTGCAAGGCAGCAGGGGACTCGTGGAGGGCGGGGTCGTCTATGTCCCGTGCAGATGTGAACATCTGCCCACTGCCCACAGTAAACTATATTAGCGGCAGCAAAATGCATCCAAGTTGGACTCATGTTGCCATATTTAGCATCCAGACTTTGGGTGCTTCTGTGGTGGTACAGGTCAGTATCCGTATTACACACTCCAGTATATCATGTTATTGGAGTTCATACGCACAGGTTACTGGCTCCCAACGGGATGCCTAGTGAGCAAAAGGTCAAAGGGCCGACATCAGCTTTAGATGGTCTGAGCACCGCAGTGTGCAGGCCAGCTAAGGCTGATGGTGGCCTGAGTTCAGGAGTGAAATAAAGCAAACATGAATAAGACAGTTTGACTTTATCACATGGCTCCTAGGTTCCGCTGTATACTGAGGCTGGCTTGTAGCTTGCGACCACTAACGTGTCTTTTCTGTGGGTGCGAGACTTTTTGAAGGACAGGCCACAACGTGTAAATGTACACGGCAGTCTGTCTGACCAAGTGGTGCTAAATTCAGGCTGCCCTCAAGGTTGTGTCCTCTCTCCGACATTGTTTTCTATATATATATACACAGACCATATGCGTTGTCACACTGCCACTTCTCGTCTCTTAAAGTTCTCAGACGACATGGCCCTTGTACGCCTACTCCAAAAAGAAGACAGTCTGGCCGAGTACTTTGCACAGATAGCAGTATTAGAGTCATGGTGCAAAGATAGTTTTCTGGAAATGAATGTACAGAAAACCAAGGAACTCGTCATTGATGACAGGAAAGTTGATGATATTTTTGTACCTGTCTCAATTAATAATCAACCTGTAGAGGTGGTCACTGAATTTAAGTACCTTGGCACAGTCGTGGATAGTGGGCTGTCCTTCACTGGAAACACTGATCTGATTGTGAAAAAAGCAAACCAGCGTCTGTACCTTCTTAGGAAACTGAGAAGTTTTGATGTCAGTTCCAGGGTTTTAGAATCCGTTTATAGAAGCCTGATCGAAAGCATACTGACGTTTAACATCACTGCTTGGTATGGCAATCTCAGTATGAAAAACAGGGGCAGACTGTCACGTATCGTCAGAACAGCTGAGAAGATCATTGGCCTAGGACAGTACCCAGTAGATGATCTGTACCATAGAGCTGTCCGAAGGATAGCTGCTAGCATTGTCAATGATCCTAGTCACCCACTCTCTGATCAGTTTCAAATGCTACCATCAGGCAGACGTTTCAACATGCCACTTGCCAAAAGGAATGTTTTTAAGAAGTCTTTTATTCCAACTGCTGTCTCGATTTTGAACTCTCGTTTATAACGCCGCGATAAGTATGATCTACTTAACATTACCTCCCATCTTGTGACAGATTGCTTGTAATAGATTGCTGCAATGATAATTTTTCATGATATGCTTTTGCAGCGTTTGTTAATGTCTTATATTGTTGTTTCATGACGAGCCGAAAGGCAAATTTCTGTCGTGCCTGGACTCGAACAGACAATAAAGTTGTATTGTATTGTATTGTATTGATGCTCATAAGGTCATCTTTATCTCTTTGTCTGCCTTGGCGCAGTATTTTGGTTTTCTTGGGATAGAGGAAATGGGGATTTGGGGTAGTATGACAGAGCCATCTAGTAAGATTCCAAAGTAAAGTAGGTAAAGCACTGTCAGGGGAGAGAATTGTGTAGTATCGACCAATGATCATAGATCAAGTTTGATCAAGGCACAAACAAACAAACAAAAAGATAGGAAAGAAGGATGCGCTAGGTAAGTGACTGGAAGTAGTGAATATAGAAGTCCCCCACGAAGGGGGGCGTCTCGCATAATCACTAGATTTTCAGCCCCTTTATGCATGGAAATTTAGATCTAGGTCCCCCAAGGGGGGGTCCATTTTCCATGCAGTATCTTATTTCCATGCATCAAGAGGCTGGAAATCTAGTGTTATTATGCGATACACCCTCCTTCATGGGGGGCTTCTATATTCACTACTTCCAGTCACTTAACTTAACCCACCCTTCTTTCCTATCTTTTTTTTTTTTTTTTTTTTTTTTGGGTGGGGGGGGGGGGGGGGGGGGGGGTGGTTTGTTTGTGCCTCAATCAAACTTGATCTATGATAATTGGTTGATACTGCACAATTCTCTCCCCTGACAGTGCATTTACCTACTTTACTCTGTAATCTTCCTAAAATATTAGCACTGTAAGTCTCCCCTTTTCTTTTCATTTAGAGCCATCTACTGTTTGTTACTATGTACACCTGTTTTTCCTGCAGTGTCCAGACTGCCCAATGACCTTCAAAGCTCGTAATGCACTGGGTCGCCATAGCAAGATCCACTCTCGCACACGTGAGCACGGCTGTTGGTGTGGGGCGGCGTTCAACCGTCTGTACAACCTGCGTCGACACATGCGTCTTGTGCATGGCAGTGATGAGGCTTTGCCACCCATTCGCAAGGTAATTAACGCTTAAGCACCAGACTGCGGAGAAAAACCGAACACGTCCCAACTGCAAGAGACATAGATCCTCATGAGCTCCCACAGTTGCGAAATGCCTCTTGCTGAGACCTATTTGGTTCTTTGGACTGTTGTGGCCTTCGGTTGCTGAATGAATGAAGATTTCTGAATCAAAATATACGTACAGCGACAGTGAATGGGTTAACTCTTGGGCTGTCGGCGCTTTTTGTTGAGGTTATGCATGCAGCAATCACCTTGGCAAAAAGAGCTACTGGAAGGCAAAGGGTGAAAGGGTAAAAGTTGGTGGCTGTAGATCCAGCAGCTTATTTAACCCCTTCACTGCCAGAAAAAATGCAAACACCAGTTGTCTACGAGAGAAAAATAGCCTCATGACCCCCCCTAAGGTGCAGAAATTCATGGCGCACTTTGCTTCTTGTTATCCCTATGATATCAATTTTTCTTGGATAAATGGGCTTTTACAATGCCACATTCCACACTGAATAACCCCATTTATCCGAGAAAGCTTTATATTATGAGGTTAGCAAGAAGCAGAGTGGATCATGAATTGTGTTTACTGGCAGTACAGGGATGAAGCAAACCCCAATATAATAATAATAATAATAATAATAATGTACATTTATATAGCGCTTAACCTCCAAATAAATGGTGCTCTAAGCACTTTACAAGATCAAAAATCACAGAACAAAAAGCACAAGAAAGAAAACACTATGATAAATGTTACAAAAACTAAAGTGACATATGTTAACAAGAGAAAAAAAGCACAGAAAAATATTTTCTTGTACCAAGTATCTTTTCACAGGGGCTGATCCAGGGGGGGAAGGTCCTGGTGGGGGGTGGGAGGGCCAAATTCGCCTTGCCACCGCCGAACAATTCCACCCCCCCACCCCCCCTCCCACTCCCCCCCCCCCCCCCCCCTCACCCCGTCGCCGACTCTCCCCCCCCCCCCCCCTGCCGTCTCCCCCCTCCGTCTCCCCCCTCCGTCTCCCCCCTCCCCCTTCCGGTACATCAGATTTACAGACCTGGACACACTCACGCACACGCACAGCACAACACCACACGATGGACGTCATTCAAACACTTTACTTTTCTAAAATAAGTCATTAAACTATACTGAAGCTAAGTACACACACACACACACACGCACACACTATAGTAATTAGTTTAAAACCATGGGAGTTTTTTTTAATACAAAAATGGACGAAATAACAGAAAGAGACTACAACACTATAACACCTATCAGTCTTGACGAAATTGTAAAGAAACAATGGCCGGGTCTACTGAATGGCACACAGCTCTTTTTTGTGTTTTTTTGATGTTTTATTTCTTTAGATAAATCGATTGTCGCTATCTATGAGCCTATTCATTGCAGTAATACGGTTACAATGTGATTGTCAAAGCCAGAGAAGATTCACATTAGCATCAGAAGGCTAAACTAACTTGAACCGGAACTGACATAAAGACTTAAGATTGTTGTGAAAGGCATCCGTTACTTTATTCTCGCTGCGGACAAAGACGGCTGGTGAAGTTCAATGATCCTTAACCAGACTCCGCTGTATCAGCAGTCGGGGACAACTATCTGATTAACACTGAGGTGACACCCGCAGCCATAATGCCGACCTCTCGCTTTTTAATTGGACAATTTCCTCAGCCGGGCGTGTCATCAGTTGTAGGCATATCCTCAGATGACTGCCTCAGTCTGAGGATGGTACATGTGTATAGCACATCAAGATGTATAGCTTTTCAGGAGCCCCTTTGCCTGCAGGGGCGCATGAAACTATAGGAGCCCTTTATCAGCAGGGACTGAATTCTCAGCCACAGTTGGGGTGGACCAACACTTAAGGATTTACATCATTTTGCTGACTCGGAGTGAGGATGCGATGCTGATGATATCGCACAGTGAGAGATACTACTTTTCATGAGCCCCTTTGATTGCGGGGGCATTTGACAGTCTGTTTCTGGCTGACAAACTATGTCGGGGTGCACTTATTTAGTGTGAACAGAGGTTATTTGACTAGTCTCGACGCATTAGGCCCACCCACTGGTTCAGTACTTAACAGAAGACAAGAAAGGTTAAGAAGACTTCGATTGCGGGGGCACTTGACACTCTGTTTCTGGCTGAAAGACTATGTCGGGGTGCAGGTATTTAGTGCGAACTGAGGTTATTTGACTAGTCTTGACACATTAGGCCCATCCACTGGTTCAGTATGTAACAGAAGACAAGAAAGTTTAAGAAGACTGCGTGCCGTGATGAAAAGATATCTCACCAACCAACCAACCAACCAAACACCACTAAAAAAAACCCAAACTAACCAACCATCCACTAAAAAACCCAAAAACTAACCAACCCTCCACCACCTAAAATTATTAAAATAAATTACCAGGGCCCCCCCCCCCCCCCCCCCCCTTGGATCCGCCATTGTTTCACGTGCGGTTGTGGACCAAGAGGTTCTGTCTAGTAACAGGTATACAGTCCTCGCGCTGGGACCATATGGCGTTGAGGCGCGTCCCCTGGGTGGTGGATAGGGGGTCCCTCGTGAGAGGGGTGCACCGAATGAAATAAGGTGCCGTGAACCAACATGGTCTAAGGGAAGGTGACCCCGACAGAAAACCCCTGGTCCTCCTAGTAAGGGGTTGGGCGTGGGGGTAGCTTCCCCACCCTGCAAAAAAGGAAATGGCTACAAAAACGCCGACGAAAAGACTAACAGTAATTCCTTTCCTGGAGGAGGAAGGTTCTTCTACCAGAAGACTTATGACGTCCTGTGGTGAAAGCCGGAAGTCTTCGGAAGCCACAGGACCGAGCCGCCTCTCTCTATCCAGGGATACAACCACCCCCAGGGAGAGAGGAAAAGAGGTAGGCCGAGAAACTCCTGGCGTCGAGACCTCCAAGCAGACATCAAGAGACTGGGAACCACCTGGAGTAGAATCGAAGGAGAAGCACAGGACAGGAGTCGCTGGAGGTCTATCGTCGACGGCCTATACCCGGGTAGGGGTGACAGGCGTAAGTAAGTAAGTAAGAGGTATACAGTGTACATGCACATGAAAGGGCGTGTGCGTATGTGTGCTACCCCTGGACTCCTTTTGGTCTTGATAGCGGCCAGTTCTCAGCCTGATAGTACGCCTTATGATGATAATTTATTATTATTATTATTATTAAATTTATTTTTTATTTACACTTTTGGTTCAGGTGGAAGTGCTGGATCAGTACCAGTCAGTGAAGCAACCCATTAGCACGAGACCTGCCAAGAAAATGATCGTCAAGACCCGCAAGGTCAAGGCCGATTGTATGCAGAAGGAGCAGGAGGCTGCAGCAGCCGCAGTGGTGGTGGTGGTGGGGGGTGACGACGATGACAATGGCAGAGAAGGGGGTGAGGGAAGTGGGGGTGGGGGTATGGACAGAGAGGAGGGGCAGGGGCAAGTTTTACCGCATGTCGGTGGAATGATGAATGTGAATCGAGATAATCAGCAAGGGTTGCAAGGAGTGGACTCGTTTGCTGTGATGTCGGCCGCGACAGCGGCTGACATCGCAGCAAACGTGTCCACACCAACCAACGGTATGGTCCAGCCTAACATCCTTCATTCTCTGTCTCACATCCCTCACCATCACTTAACAATGGAGCAAAGTTACGCTATGGTAAGCGCCACCCTCCACCAACACCACCACCCCAACGACCCCCAGCAAGCTCTCGTAGCCTCGGCAACAGGGTCAGACCCCGCCATCACCCCCCACCCACACCCTCACCCCTTCCCACACCTCTCCCACCCGGCGTTGGACTACGGGCAGCTGCAGGGTCTCACAACCATGGTGCCTTACTCGACGAATATAACTCTCACTAATGCTACTCCCACCACTATGGCTGACGGTGGGGGTGTCCAGCGACAGACGGAGTACTACGGGGCGGGGGCAGGAGGAGGTGGGGGAGGAGGAGGGATGGAAGGACTGCAGCAAACGACGGGAGACTACACGACGAGCCCTTTCTCGTTCATTCAGAATTTTTTGTTGCCGTCTGTGGGCGTGGCAAACTTGCTGGATCTTGCTCACGCATCTGGTGCTAAGTGATTGTAGAACTAGAAGGGTGGGTGGGGATGCTGTGGATCAAAGTGATGATAGGTGCTGTATGTAGGATTTAGCCATTTACAGGCTCACTTTTATTAAGTTTGATTATTGCCCTATGAAAGCTACATTACAGATTAGGAGATAGCTGAACCATTTTAGTTCAAGGGTGGTGCCAGAATGGCTTGGCAGATCAACCTTTTTTTTTCAAAAGCTATTCTGGCACCACCCTTGAACTGGCATAGTTAAATGTGTTTCAAGCAGTAGTGCATCAAGATGAAAAGAGTTAAACCATACCTGCCAACCTATGCATATTTTGCATATTTTATCCATACATTTTCATCAGCGTACTAAAATATACATAATAATGCATAGCATTTATATGGCGCATTTCTCATACTTATAACTCAATGCGCAGAATGTAGCCGCGAACTGAACCCAACAAGCACGCTCATAGTAGGAAACATCCACACGTCATGCTGTCTGTCAAGCGGTGTGGCTGATTAACTCATTTAGCCCCGAGTCCCTACATCAGGAGATTGATTGACCATGATAATTCAAGGGTAGTGCCAGATTAGCTTGGCGCCTGAAGGTGCCAAGCTAATTTGGCACTACCCTTGATTTGAATTATCATGGTCAGTCCTCCAAAATGTGAGAAATGGGACCTTGGGGCTAACTGGACACCTATGAGCATGTGATCCACTAAGGGCTGTGCCTGAGCTTTATACCTCAGAGGTTGAGTTGTTTTGTGCATACATATTTCATGTGCATGGTTCTGATACATGTGCATGTACTGGTTGACTCTTGTGTAGTAGAAGTGATCCTGTACAAAGCCATCTGTTGCTCATTGATTGGCAGCCTGATGACAAGACCTTTCTATGCATACTGATTTGGGTCACTCCTCTGAAAGGCCAGGGGTCAAATATGGTTGACAAATGTGTGAAAATGATAGGTTAGTTGTTTCCTCAAAACACATTACCGATGACATGACTGTTAGGAAATAGTCTACTTGCTTACCAATTTTAGCCTAAGACCCAAAGGGTCCCTCCAGGAGGCTCTCGGGGATCCCTAACAGGGACGAGAGTAGCCTCCCCTGCCCATCCGGTCACGTGCCCGGTGGTGTCTCCTTTAGCCAGTTGTCTACTTCGCTGTTAGCGTACGCACGCGTTTACCTGAGCCTCTGACCCGTTGTAGACTGTGTACGGTTCGACCGTCCTTACCGGCCTGTCTTCGCCTTGCCTCTCGTCTCTGCTTCTGGCGTCGCCTCCTTCTCTGCTAGCCCTCGTCTGTGCCTCGTGCTGTTAGCTGGGCCTGGGGCCTTCTTCTGCTTCTCGGCTTCCGTCGCTCGCGGTGGTTTGTGCTTCGGCGCGCCGCCATGGAAAGGTAACGTCTCGGCCGCCGCCTACGTCTCGCCCGGCTGGGCCGGACGTCGGTCTCGTCTCGAACTTTTTTGGTTCTCTCCCGCGTTTCGTCGTGAGCTTCACTCGTTTCCCTGGTTCGGATGTTATGTAGGCGGGTTAGTTCCCGCCACCGGTCGCCTTTTATCTTTGGGTTTGTGTTGCAGTTATCAAGTGCGCACCTGTCCCCTTTGCGGCGACTTTCAGTGGCCTAGTGACCGGCATAAAGTCTGTCTTCCATGTTCTGGCTGCTCCTCGGACCTCGCCTGCGCTGTCTGCTCTTCGTGGCCGGAGGTTCGTTGGTCGGAGCTTTGGAGGTTCTACCGGCGCGAGCGACCTGTCACAGCACGCCGGGACCCAGTCAAGCTCCCCTCCTCGGAAGTGGAGAAACGCACGCCTCGTCTGCCTCGTAAGACTATTCCTGCTACGGTGTCCGCACCGCCCTTGCCCGCTGACTCCTCCGACGAGTCGCCAAGCCGGCCTTGTGCCCCCCTCCTTGAGCCCCGGGCACCGCGACTGTTGTCGCCTGTTAGTAGACGCGTGGGCCTTGTGGCCCCCCCTAAGCCCGCTGACTCCTCCGGCGAGTCGCCAAGCCGGCTCCGTGCCCCCCTCCTTGAGCCCCGGGCACCGCGACCTTCGTCGCTCGTCGAAACACGCGTCGGCCTTTCGGCCCCTCCATCTAGTTGTGCCCCCCTCCTTGAGCCCCGGGCACCGCGACCTTTGTCGCCTGTTACTAGACGTGTTGGCCTTATGGCCCCCTCTCCTAAGCCCGCTGACTCCTCCGGCAAGTCGCCTAGCCGGCTACGTGCCCCCCTCCATGAGCCCCGGGCACCGCGACCGTCGTCGCCTTCTACCCTTCACCGTGGCCTTTCGGCCCCAGCTGCTAGTCCGCAAGTGCCCCCCTCCTTGAGCCCCGGGCACCGCGACAATTGTCAACTTTTCCTCCTCCTCGGGACAGAAGAGACCGTCCCCGTTCTTCCAGGCGCCACGATGTCGACCGTCGGCTTAGCCCTCGTCGCGTGGATAGGAGACGTAGCTCCCAGCATTCGTCGTCCTCTCGCTCGACTTCCTCTTATGCCTCCCGTCAGCGCAGCCGTTCTCCGCAGCGCTGGTCCTCTCGGCGCCCCTCACCGCACTCCTCTCGTAGGAGTCGTAGAGATGACAGGACTCCGCCTCGTTCTCGGCGCAGTAGTTCCAATCGGGATCGACGCTCTCATCGTTCCCGACGCCCTTCGCCTCTTACTTCCCCACGGCGGCGTCAGCGTAGCCCCTCGGCTCCTCCTCCGCCGCCTGCGCGCGTCAGTTTACCTCCTGTGCTTCGGTCTTCTCCGCCGCCATCGCCTGCCATCGATGGAGAGACCTTAAGCCTGCTGCCGGAGGACTCCGTGTCGGCCTTGCTTGAGTCCGGCAGCCGTTCGCCCTCTCAAGTGGATGATCCAGCGTCTCCAGTTACCCTGTCCACTCCTCGTGGCGAGACTCTCCGAGCCTTGGACGACGCCGCCCGTCTCATCGCGGCTTGCCTTCCCGCGGATTCCTGCCCACCTTCCCCACCGCTGAATAGGAAAGCAGCCGCCTTTGTGGACGCTGCTCGTCAGGTTAAGAAATTCAAGTCGCTTCCCCAGCCGCCTGCCTTCCGCGACCTAACGGACGCCCTGTCTGCGCACCTCCAGCGAGATTCTGCTTCCGACTCGGACTTTTCTCCGACCGCCGCTGGCCTTCTGGTGTCGACATCGCCTTTCGGCAGTCCTGGTATGCCGGCCACTCGCAATCCTTCTCGTGCTCGCTGCCTCCGGTGGATCCGTCTGCGCTGGTGCTCGCCGGCGGCTCTTCCCAGCTCAACCGTGCCCTGCCTCGCGGCCTGGAACGTACCGCCTCACTCGTCCGAAACGCCCTCGCTTGTTCGGGATTTTTGGAGCTCCTCACACAAGCCTTCATTAACCGTATCGAGGCAGCCTGGCTTCTCACCGCTCCTCCCCTGCTGTCGGATCTTCACACCTTGGCAGTTGCAGCCAACCGAGCGGCCTACCATTCGTCCGTCAACGCCATGGCGGCGGCCGCCAACTGTGACCTGATGTGGCGTGATGTGGTACTCCAGTCCTGCCCGGGTCTTCCCCGTGATGTGAAATCCCAGCTTCGCCGGGCCCCGGTTGGCGCTCCGCTCCTCTTCGGCCCTTTCTGGCAGTCCCTGAAGGAAGCTAACAAGGACCGTTGGCCCAGCGCCCCCTCGTCTCGCTTTCCGCCAACCCGCAAGGCCTCGGGTCGCGCCCTGCGGTTCGTCAGACCCTCCGCGATGGCCCCTGCCTCCGCCTCGGCCTCCCGTCCTCTCTCCTCTTCCCGTGCGCCCAGTCCTGGCCGCGCCCGTCCTGCCCGTCCTGCCGCCCCGGCCTGGCCCAAGCCCGCCCGCCGCCCTGGGCGTGGGAGGGCCCCCTGACTTCTGCTCGCCTCCGCCCCCGCCGACCGCTTCGGGGTCGCCTGTCGGCGGGAGGCTCGCCCTGCACGGAGACGTCTGGCACTCCCTGTTTCCGGACGACCCGTGGATCCTCTCCATTGTCTCAGACGGTCTTCTCATCTCCTTTCGTTCCCCGCCCCCGCTTCGGCGCTCCCCCCTGTGGACCGAGGTTCCGTCAGATCCGCCCAAGGCCGATGCCCTTTGCGGAGAAGTCGCTGCTCTTCTCCAGAAAGCCGCTACGGAGGTCGTCGCCTTCCACGACTCCCCTGCCTTCTACAGCCAACTCTTTGTAGTCCCCAAGCCTGGAGGCAAGTGGAGGCCGATCATCGATCTCTCCGCCCTGAATCGGTTCATCGCCGCCCCGTCCTTCCGGATGGAGACAGCCAGGTCCTTCGCGCTGCCGTCCAGCCCATGGACTTCGCCGTCAGCCTGGACCTGTCCGATGCCTACCTGCACGTCCCAATCCATCCAGCCTCCCGCCGGTACCTCTGCTTTGCCATTGACGGGACTGTTTTCCAGTTTCGGGCCCTCCCCTTCGGTCTCAACCTGTCCGTGGGTATTTACGCGGATCATGAACGCCGTGGTAGCCAGAGCCCGTCGTTCTTCTTCCAGCCCGATCTCCAACTACTTGGACGACCTTCTTCTGCGGAACCAGTCGGTGGCCTCTCTTCTCCTGGACAGGGATGTGCTTCTACTCCTGTTATCTCGCCTCGGCTTCCTGGTCAACGCTGGCAAGTCCGACCTCACTCCCTCTCGCCACTTCGTGCACCTGGGGATGGAGTTTGTGACCGACCGCAACCTAGTGTGTCTTCCCGAGCCTCGGATCCAGAAACTCGCCAATCTCGCCCGTTTGGTAGCTCAGGAAGCGGCTGTCCCCGCCAGGGTGTGGCTCCAGCTCCTCGGCCTGATGAGTGCTGCGGCAGATCTCCTTCCCCTCGGTCGTCTGTACTCTCGTCCTCTTCAATTGCATCTTCTCCTCCACTGGAGACCGTCCTCCGGCGATCTCTCCACCCTGGTGCCAATACCTCCTGTGCTGCGGCCCCATCTGCTTCGCTGGACGGACGTTTCTTGGCTCGGCTCCGGGATTCCCCTGACCTCACCACTGCCCCGTCTCTCTCTCTGCGTCGATGCCAGCCTCGCTGGGTGGGGCGCTCACCTTCTCCTGAGTTTTCGCTATGCGGCCGGCCGCTGGAACGAGGACCTGGCTTCACGGCACATCAACTGGCTGGAGCTGAATGCGGTTTGGCAGGCCCTCCGCGCTTGGGAACCCGATCTTCGGACACAGGACCTCCTTGTCCTCTCCGACAACTCCACGGTCGTCGCTTACATACAGAAGCAGGGAGGGACCCGCTCGCCCGACCTCTGCATCCTTCTCTACCGACTCCTTCGCTGGTGCGAGGACCGCGGCATCTCCCTACGAGCCCGTCACATTCCGGGTCACCTGAACGTTCTGGCAGACTCCCTCTCTCGGCGGGGCCAGCTTCTTCACACAGAATGGACCCTGCGCCTGGACATCTTTCGCCTGATCTGCGAGCGTTGGGAGACTCCCCTTGTCGACCTCTTCACCACCAGGTGGAACCACCAGCTTCCCCTCTTCGTCTCCCCGATTCCCGACCCGCTGGCCTGGGCGGTCGATGCGCTCTCGATCTCTTGGGACAGACTAGTTGCCTACGCCTACCCTCTGACGGTCCTGGTCCCCAAAGTCCTGCTCAAGCTCCGGGGGTGCAACGCAGTCCTTCTCCTGGTGGCCCCGTTCTCCTGGGACAGATCATGGACCACTGACCTGCTCAGTCTCACCACGGATCCGCCCCTTCCTCTTCCCACCCCTCGCACGATGCTCAAGCAGCCCCGCCAGCCGCTCTTCCACCCCTGCCCCGAGCGACTTCTCCTACACGCCTGGCGATTGTGTGGCACGCCCTCTCCGCTAGAGGCTTCTCGAGTGCGGCAGTGGACGCTATCGCTTCAGCCCGCAGACCTTCCACCAGACGGGTCTACGAAGGAAAGTGGCGACTGCTTCGTGCCTGGTGCTCTGACTGTCGTCTCTCCCCCGTCGACCTGACGACCCCTCAGCTCGCGGACTTCTTCCTCTGGCTCTTCCAAGACCAAGGTTTGGCTCCCATCACGATCCGTGGCTATCTCTCCATGATTGCCGACACCTACCGTCACCTCGGCCGTCCCGACCCTGGCGCCTGCAAGGACCTGGCCGACCTTATGGCGCATTTCGGCTTGCAGCGGCCGGTTTCCCGCTCCCTCGTTCCACGCTGGGACCTCCCCTGGGTCCTCACCTGGCTGAATTCGGACCGTTTCGAACCGCTCCATCTGGCCAGCTTCGTGGACGTGACTCGGAAGACCTGCTTCCTGGTGGCCCTTGCCACGGCAGCCCGCGTCAGCGAGCTCCACGCGCTCTCGTCTTGCCCTTCCTGCCTGCAGTTCCGAGTGGATGGCTCCGTTCAGCTTCTCCCGGATCCTTCCTTTCTCGCTAAGACTAGATCTCCCTTGACGGCGCCTCAGGTCATTGCTGTTCGGCCGCTTAAAGGGCCCGACCTTCCTCGGGAGACTCGGCAGCAAGATCCGGTGCGTGCACTCCGTATCTACCTGCGTCGCTCCAAGTCCGTACGGAGGGGACGGACTCGTCTCTTTTTGCCTCTGACCGCTGGCAGAACTGACATCTCTGCCCAAACGATCTCCTCCTGGCTCCGCTGGGTAATACGGTCCGCCTATCGCGACCTCTCCCCACAGGGAGCCGAGGCCCTCAGGATACACGCCCATGAAGTTCGCGCTATGGCCGCAAGTCTCGCCTTTGACCGCAACTGCGCGGTTAAGGACATTGTGGCTGCAGTGGGGTGGCGGGCCGAAACCACCTTTGCCCGCTTCTACCTCTGCGACCTGACAGTCCAGCGCGACAACCTCTCACTGGTGGGCGACATCTCTGCGGCACAGCACTCCCTCCAGGCGCCCCTGGCGCCTTAGGTATGCACTTCGCTAAAATTGTCGGGAGTGTGTGATCAGGAGTGACGGGCCGTCTTCGTCCCTAATGAGGTTTCTGAAAGGGATTGTGCGGCACCCTCCTCCTCATTGGCATTCTTCCTAACAGTCATGTCATCGGTAATGTGTTTTGAGGAAACAAATTCATTTTTCTCTAAAATGTATTTTTTTGAAAAATACTTACCGATGACATGACTCGGAGGTCCCTCCCTCCTTCCCGCTTGCCGCTGGTAACTCCGTAGACAACTGGCTAAAGGAGACACCACTGGGCACGTGACCGGATGGGCAGGGGAGGCTACTCTCGTCCCTGTTAGGGATCCCCGAGAGCCTCCTGGAGGGACCCTTTGGGTCTTAGGCTAAAATTGGTAAGCAAGTAGACTATTTCCTAACAGTCATGTCATCGGTAAGTATTTTTAAAAAAAAATACATTTTAGAGAAAAATTAATTTTTCATCAGTACTTTAGCAAACTTTTCAATTAAACTGTGCACAAAAGTAGTTTGATAAAGACTTTCCAGTGCATTTTAATTTTTGTGAATGTTCGAACAGGTCAAGTTCATATGTGTAAAAAATGCATCTGTTCATTCACCGTTGGAATTTTCAGGTACTATAGCAGAGTCTGTAATAATGACAAGACACCGGTAAACACTTTCTCATGTAAGTGACCTGTGGGAAAGGTCAAGGTCCTAGAGATTACGCAGATTGGTCATGCACTGGAGCCATGAGGGCTTTGCTGTACAAACACTGTGTGAACATTGTAAGATTGATCAGAATTTTTTTCCAAGTTAAAAATGGTGCATTATGAACCTTTTATCAGGGCTCCCATTTTAATGCATCTGTCCATCTCTGACGCACTGAAACTCAACATCACGTACTGTAAATGTTATGAAGAAGTAGGCAGACGCACTATAATTCAACGTATCTGTGTCCGAGATGCACTATGCTTGCGCCACCATGTGTACCTTAACGGTGTCAGTTCTGTTTTTGTGATGAGTTGGCTCGCTTGGCCGCGGCTACACCAGCTCAGATTCACCGGACTGACACCAGGGTCTGTGTGAGTGTAACTGAATGTGCAACCTGTTAGTTTACAAGTGCGCACTGCACGTTGAACGTGTTACTTGCTGTGACGTCAGCCATTCATACTATTATGGGATACGGCATCATTTTACTCTGATGTTTGGATTTTGAGCTGTGACTAGTTGTGGAAAATGGTGCTCAACATCGCACACCAAAAGACATGTTCATTTCAGCCTGTTTCCGGAATGTTCGTATACACAAAGTTTCATGACATAGGTCTAGATTTGGTTTTTGTCACTCATTTCTTTGTGTTTGTTTCCTTAAAAACATTACCGATGACATTACTTTATGGAAGTGTCTACTAGCTTATCCAATTTCAGCCTATGAACCTGTTGTGTTCCTACACAACCCGGGAGGCACTCAGGGAACCCTGTCCAGGGCCGTGAGTAGCTTCCCACCCCTGCCCATCCGGTCACGTGCCACGTGGTGTGACAAACCAGTCGTTCTACTTAGCTCACGGTGAACAGACGTGTTCTAGCCTACGGGACCTTGACTGTGTACGGTGCGACTGGCTTCTTAGGTCCGGTCGTCTTTTGATTACTGTGTTCCCTTGGACTTTGTGCTCTCTCGAATTACTGGGGTGCTTTGTGTGTTGGATTATGGGCGGTTCTCTCCTCTGTGGATTTAGGTGGTTGCATGTGGGTTCTAACTTTGTTGGGCCTGCTGGGTCTTCTTCCCACCGGCGCGCTCTGAGGGTGGTATGGAGGTTCCCCCCCCCCCCCCCCTCGTCCCCGCAACTACGGAGAGGAAAGGTATCGGTACCAGCTGAGGTTCAGTACCAGCCCTCGGCTGGCCCCCACGCCGGGCGCCGGCTTCAACCTTAGGCAATTCGTTTTCGCTCGTACTTTTTCGCGTCGAACTCTCGACTTCGTTTGGTGGGGCCTGTCGTATATGATATCTGTTGCAGTGGCCAAGGGCTCACCTGCTCGCAGTGCAGCAACTTCTAATGGCTGAGCGATAACCACAAGGTCTGCCTTCCCTGTACTGGCTGCGCCTCTGACCACGCCTGCGATGTTTGACGCCCGGCCCGAACAACGGTCGTCGCAGCTTTGGAGCTTACAGGCGCGAACGCCCGACACCGGCAAGTGACCGACCGTCCACTGGCGCCCCCCGCTCCGTGCCCGGAGTAGTGACCGAACGCGCCTGCTCCAACCTTTGGAACGGATGACACGTGGGACACGTGACCACGGCTCACACCACAGGACTGCGTCTTACTCGGCACCCGCCCGGACAAAGCCCGCTGACTCTTACGGAGAGTCAAGATAGCCGGCAGAGCGCCCGCCTTATGGAGCCGGGCCTGCAGAGACACGCTTCGCGCCGTCCGTTGTCCTTTGACAGTCATGATGTCTCTCACTTGGAGATGCCCACTGACTCTTACGAAGAGTCAAAATAGCCGGCAGACTGCCCACCTTACGGAGGCGGGCCTGCAGAGACCTGTGTCCCCTCGTCCGAAGATTACTGGCAGACCTCGGACCTCGCACTACGCCAGAGGCTTCAGACATTCTCGCTTTTCTGGCCACAGCCATAGGACGGACCATGATGCGCTACGCGACAGCGGACGCAGCCCCCGCCTCGCCCTCGTTGCGCTCGACTGTGTTTCTGCGCCCAACCTCACGTTCGTCCCGATACTCCTCGCTGGCCACGACACCCGTCGCCCTCGCCCCTTAGGCGCCCTAGGAGGAGCTCACCCGAACGAGATCGTCGGCCGCGCTCCCGTCATCGCACTCGCTTCCCATGGGACAAGCACCCAGCTCGCGCCAGCCATCTGTCGCCCTGGGGCGCCTCGACACTGTCGTCGCCCCGTCTGCGGCAGAGGAGCCTACGGGGGATTCGACACTTGCCTGCTTCTCCCTCCAGGCGAAGGGATGTTGCTAACGAGACCTCCGCCCCCCGGTGGCCCGCCAGACTTCTCACCCCCTGGTTGACAAATTGAGGCCCGGCCACAGTGACCTTCATCACCTATTCAGAGACCTTGTGGCAGACCCAACATACCACGCGATGCCAGGAGCTACAGGCACCCCCGCTCGTCACCCTCTCACTCTCGCTGGACGTCCTGCAGCGCATGGGACCACTTCGGCGCTGCGCGCGGAGACTCTACTTGCCCTGGAAGAAGCAGCTCCTCTGTTGGCAGCCGCTCTTCACGCGGAGGCCTGCCACCCATTCCCCCTGCTCAAGAGGTAGGTGCCCGCTTCATCGACGCGGCCTGTCAGGTGCAGAGGTTCGAGTCGCTTCCCCAACCCTTCAGCTTCGAAACCTGTGGGACGCCTTCTCAGACCAGCTCTGACAGGCCGTTTCCCAGGAGTGCTACTTCGTCTCTGACCGTAGGTGGCTGGCTGGACTTGACATCACCTCCCGCCAGGAGGTAGGCGGCCCATTCCCAGGAAGAAGTAGAAGTGAGTACACCCTCTTTGGAGACCTATGTCGCCCTCGCCGTTGCGGCCGTTCGGGCAACGGATCACTCCTCTGTCAACGCCTTTGCTGCCGCCTCCGGCTGCGACCTGATGCATTAGATGGCCGTGCTGCAAGCCTACCGCGGAATGCCCCCCCCCCCCCCCCCCCCCCCCCCCCCCGTTCCGAGGACTCAGCTCCGTCATACCCCTCCTCTTTGGCGCTTCCAGGACGGACGGTGAATGACGCTAACGTGGACCACTGGCCTAGCAGCTTGGAGAGGATTACGAAGAGAAGCAGGAGGTTCGCCCTCTGCAGAGAGGTGTGGCGTTCGCTGCTTCTGGACGACCTCTGGATCCTCTCCTCCATCACCGAGGGCATCCTGATCACCGGCCGTTCGTCTCCGCTGCTGAGACCCTCTCCACGATGGACCGGGATTCCGACCGACGAGCACAAGGCCATCGCTCAACGCGGAAAGGTCGCCTCACTTCTGCAACAGGCCACCACAGAGGTAGGATCGCGGCCCCGACCTTTGCATGGAGACTGACGGGGCCCTCAGGGCCGCCGTGCAGCCCATGGACTTCGCTGTCTGTCTGGACCTGTCCGATGCGTATCTCCACGTCCCTGGCACCCCGCCTCCAGGAGGTATCTTCGCCTCGCCCTCGATGGAGTGATCTACCTTTTCGGGCCCTTCCGTCGGTCTCAACCTCAGCCCTTGGGTTTTCTACCACATCGTGGACATCGTCTTTGCCAAGGCCACACGGTCGTCTTCCAGTCCGACCTCGAACTACCTTGATGGCCTCCTCCTGTGGAACCAGTCAGAGGCCGCCCTGATGATGGACAGAGTTGCGCTGCTCAGGTTTTTGTCGCGGTTGGGACCCCTAGTCAATGCGGGCAAGTCGGACCTCTCTCCTTCGCACCGGTTTCTACACCTCGACACGGAGTTCGCAACCGGCCTCAACAGAGTGAGTCTACTGGAGCCTCGGATCCAGAAGTTAGCCACCCTAGCCGGCCAGGTGGCCCAGGAGGATGCAGTGCCCACCAGACTTGGCTTCAGCTTCTCGGCTTGAGGTATGCAGCGGCGGATCTCCTCCCCTTGGTCGTCTTTACGCGCGGCTGCTACAGCTGCATCTCCTTCTCCATTCACGCATTGGCGTCCGTCTTTCGGCGACATAGCGGCCCCGGTGCCAGTGACGCGGATTCTTCGTCCCCTTCTGCGGCACTGGACATGCATTTGTAGCTCGCTTCAGGACTTCCTCTCGCCTCTCTGCCTCCTCTGCTCTCTATATGCGTGGAAGCGGGTCTCTCCGGGTGGCATGCTCACCTGCTTCATAGGTTCCTCACGACGTCCGGCAGTCCGAGTGGGACAAAGAGGAAGCTAACAAGCTGCATGAAGCCCTTCCTAAGTTGTCCGACGGTCTACCTTATCGCTGCGGCAGTCGCTGTGAGGAGACTGACCTGGCTCGGCTGCACATCGGCCACACGTATGTTACGCACTCTTATTTACTTAAACAGGAGGAGCATCCATGGTGTTATGCCTGCGACGAGCAGTACTCTGTTCAACACTTTTTGTTGTCTTGTGCTGATCTAATCGACACAAGGTATAAACATTTCATGGCAGACTCCTTGAAGGTTTTGTTCCGGGATGTACCCCCGGACAAGATCTTCAGTTTTCTGAGAGAGTGCCATATTTTTAATAAGATTTGAGCGTTTATAGATTATAATGTTTCTATTATTTTGACCTTTTTGAGAGTCTTCTGACGCTTTCTTTAAAGACCTGTGCGACATTTTAGCCTGACATATTTTTAAGGTATATTTACATCATGTCTTAAGACCTTTCTTTTAGTCTGGCTGACCAGATTTTTACCCTTCCCGCCGTGAGATGGCCTTAGTTGCCTGCTCGGCGTTAAACCCAAATAACTAACTAACTAACGACGTCCGGCTCTGGCCTCCGGAACTAGCGGACAGTCACATCGGCGGGGTAGAGCTGCAAGCGGTTTGGCAAGCTCTCATCGCATGGGACGCGTACCTCCTTCACAAGAGGCTACTCGTCCTTCGGACAATGCCACGGTGGTTTCCTACTTTCAGAAACAGGGCGGATCGCGCTCCCCGTCCTTGCATTATCCCCTACCGTCTCATGCGCTCGTGCGAGGACCTCGGGATCTCCCTCCTAGCTCGACACATTCCAGGACGCCGGGACGTTTTAGCCAACTCCCTCTCACAATGCGGCTAATTCCTCCACACGGAATGGACACTACGCCTGGACATCTTTTAGAGGATCGGTGCTCACTGGGAGATGCTTATGATCGACCTTTTCGCCACGAGGTGAAAGCTTCCCCTCTTCGTCTGTCCGTTTCCAGGCCCCCTAGCCTGGGCAGTCGACGCGCTCTCCATCCCGTGGGACGGACTCATCACGTACGCGTACCCCCCGACGGTTCTCGTCCCCAAGGTCCTGTTCAAGCTCACAGGATGCTATGAGGTCATGTTCTGGTAGCCCCGTTCTCCCGGAATGGATCTTGGACCACCGACTTGCTCGAACACGCCCGCTGGCTCTTACGGGGAGTCATATAGCCGGCAGAGCGCCCGCCTTACGGAGGTAGGCCCTGCGGAGACCTTCTTTGCGTCGTCTGTCGTCCACTGACAGTCCTGAGGTCTCTCACATGCGGAAGCCCGCTGACTCTTACGGAGAGTCAAGATAGCTGGCAGAGCGCCCGCCTTACAGAGGCCGGCCTGCAGAGACCTGTCCGAAGACTACTGGCAGACTTGAGACCTCACTGACCTTATGTCTCCTCCTTCATACAAGGCGATTGTGCGACAAGCCCTCTCCGCTAGAGGCTTCTCGAGTGCAGTGGTGGAAGCTTTCGCTACAGCCCACAGACCCTCGACCAGATGCGTCTTCGTGGGAATGTGGCGAGTTCTGCGCCCCAGGTGCATGGACCAGCGACTCTCCCCCACCGGTCTGACTGCTCCCCAGCTCGCTGACTTTTCCCACTGGCTCTTGGCGATCAGGGATTGGCCCCATCACGACCAGAGAAGACCTGTCCTTGATTGCTGTCACTTGCTGACACCTCAGCCGCCCGACCCCGGCGAAGGCAAGACCTCGCCGACCTTATGATGCACTTGACCTTCAGCGTCCGGTTCCCCGCGCTGGGACCTACCCTGGGTGCAGACGTGGCTTCTTTCTGACGATTCGAACCGCTGTCCTTGGCCCGGTTCGTGAATGTGACACGGAAGACCTGTTTTCTGTTGGCCCTCGCCACGGCGGCCCGACTAAACGAGCTACTCGCGCTTTCATGCGCGCCCTGCCTGCTGGCTGTTCAGGACAGACGGCTCCGTGCAGCTACTCTCTGGCCCTCCCATCCTCGCCAAGACTAGGTCCCCCTTGGCCGCGCCGCAGGTGATAGCCATACGGCCACTGACAGTTGTGAGCTCTCCCTGGGAGACCAGGCAGCCAGATACAAGAGTGCGCGCCCTACGCGTACCTATGCCGATACAAGCCCGTCTGTAGGGGATTGTCACGCCTCCTTCTGCCATTGGCCCCAGGCACAACAGACTTAACAGCCCAGACGCTATCTTCTGGGCTACGTGGGGTCATGCGGTCCACCTACAGGACCCTCCCCCAGGGAGCGAGGAGGCTTAAGATCCGCGCACATGAGGTTATAGCCATGCCCATGAGCGTCACCTCCGACCGCAACTTTGCCGTCCGAGATGTCGTGGCACCAGTGGGCTGGCGGGCAGATTCAAACGTCGCCCGCTTCTACCTCCGGGATCCGTCGGGGCAGCGAGACAACCTCGCACTGGTGGGAGACATCACTGCAGTGCAACACTCCCTCCCGGCGCCAGAGGTGCAGCAGGTTCCACTTAGCTGAAATTGTCGGGAGTGTGCGACTGGGAGGATGGCTCTGACTAAAGCCCTTTTCAAGGAGGTAACCTGGGCGCGGCACCCTCCTCCTTTTCGCAATTCTTCCATAAAGTAATGTCATCAGTAATGTTTTTGAGGAAACAAATGAATTTTTCTCTAAAATGTATTTTTTTGAAAAATACTTACCGATGACATTACTCGGAGGACCCTCCCACCTGCCTCGCTTGCCGCTGGTAAGTTAAGTATTCCGACTGGTTTGTCACACCACGTGGCACGTGACCGGGTGGGCAGGGGCTAGGAGCTACTCACGGCCCTGGTCAAGGTTTCCTGAGTGCCTCCCGGGTTGTGTAGGAACACAACAGGTTCGTAGGCTGAAATTGGGAAAGCTAGTACAGTAGTAGACACTTCCATAAAGTAATGTCATCGGTAAGTATTTTTCGAAAAAATACATTTTAGAGAAAAATTCATATTTCGAGCAAGTTTTCACTTCGGTAAGCCAACCATGTACTGCTCTCATCAGTGGACCAAATAAACCTGACCACTTTGGTTTGGGGTTCCGTGGCTTTACTTTTTTGTTGGTATTTTGTCTGTTGATGTTTATTGCGTTTCTGAGTATGATTTGTTGTATCCTTGTTTTCCAGTGTGTATGTTTTTTCGCGTCCTGTTGTTTGTTAGATGTTAGACTGCTTAGTGTTCATTGGATATCAGTTATTTGGGCATTGTTTTGCCGTTCATTGCAGGTTTTTTTTTTTGGTCAGTTCTTCATGCTGGATTATTCCGGTTTTGTTTTGCCGTTCATTGCCATGGTCTTTTGGTTGGTTCTCGATGGTAGATCATTCTGGCATTGCTTTGCCGTTGATTGCTTTGTTGGCAGAGGCTTGGATGTGTAGTTTTCTTTGCCCTACAACTTAGATTGGTTTGTCCTGTGAAAGAACTGTGTCTTTGAAGACCTTGTGTAAACACATTATGACATTTGGAAATGGCCACATTCCATTGGTCTTGCTGCAATGGTAGATTATTCAAGCTTTGTTTTGCTGTTCATTGCGTTTGTTGGGAGGGGGTTTGGGTGTGTAGTTTTCTTTCCCCTGCGGTTTAGTTTGGTTTGTCATGTTAAATGACTGTCTTTTGTGAGACGTTCTGTAAACACATTTAAAGAAGAGAGGTAGCAAAATGAGTTAATATATAAAAAAAAAAAAAAAAAAATTGCAAATGATGCAGTTTTCTTACGTCAGATTTTGAACTCTTTATTATGCCAAGATGGTGGTCTGTGTACCCTCTAAAATTTACACCTGGGGGTCTACAGACCCTTCAAGCTGTTGTGTCCCCACCCGGGTCTGCCCTGGGGGACTTGGGTGGGGTTAGGTACTTTTTAGTTCCCAGGGTCACCCTGGTCAGCCCCACAGGGTGAGTTTTTCTCTCTATTCTGGGGCATGTGTTTCTGTCAACCCGAGGTCCATTCACCTGTATTTGCCTTTTTAAAACTCTCCCTACTGTCTGCACTGCCTGTAGCTCTTGATATTGGATGTGTGTTGCTAAATGGTCTTAGCTTTATTTAGACCCCATGTGTTAGGTTTATTTAATGTATTTGACCGGCTGGCGACATACATTCAATGTTCTGTTTAGTTGGTTTTTTTTTTTTTTTTTTTTTTTTTTTTTTTTTTTTTTTTTTCACAAGCAGTGCAGGCACGTCCTGAGAAAGCCTTGTTGCTGTCGGGACGTTAAGCAATGTACAATCAATCATTATGCACGCTGTTGTGAAAACAGGAGCCCTGTTTTAGTTCCTTTTGTTGTGAGTATATTATAAGTTATTGGTAGCAGGGCTTTGCTACACTGACCCTTGTAGGCCTAAGGTAGGTCAAAGAAACCATTATTTGTACCATGAAGGCCTGAGGGGTACAATGGTTCCTTTGACCTCCTGAAGGCCTACAAGGGTCCGCGCAGCAAACACCTGCTATCAATAATGTATTTGTTTTCATTCCTTCACTATTTTCATAAAAGAAATCAAGCTGAAATCTTCTAACCTAGATCACGCCAGACATGACTGACGTTAAAAGAATATACATGTATACATAATAAATTTATGACATAATTTAAGATCTTTTATGACGTTGCCATCTGCATGACAGGCAGCATTGTCTACGAATTGTCCGAGTAATGCAATGGAAGAGGTGAACGACTTTAAAAATATTCAATAAAATAGTCGCATAGAATGCTCATGTGCTTTCAATTCAGCACAGATTTAATTTGTTCTTTAGTGGTCTATTACACACTATTGCTGCAAATGTGTGCTACAGAGAACTCCAGTGGTGTGCCTGCTGTTTTGAACAATACTACATAACTTTGTACTTTAGAACATTTTGGTGGTCTTTTATAGAACACCCCCACCCGGGTCTGCCCTGGGGGACTTGGGTGGGGTTAGGTATTTTTTAGTTCCCAGGGTCACCCTGGTCAGCCCCACAGGGTGGGGTTTTCTCTCTATTCTGGGGCATGTGTTTCTGTCTACCCTTTGTCCATTCACCTGTATTTGCCTTTTTAAAACTCTCCCTACTGTCTGCACTGCCTGTAGCTCTTGATATTGGATGTGTGTTGCTAGATGGTCTTAGCTTTATTTAGGCCCCATGTGTTAGGTTTATTTAATGTATTTGACCGGCTGGCGACATACATTCAATGTTCTGTTTATTTTTTTTTTTCACAAGCAGTGCAGGCACGTCCTGAGAAAGCCTTGTTGCTGTCGGGACGTTAAGCAATGTACAATCAATCTTTTATAGAACAAAACTGGCATCCAAGACATGTCACAAAGAGGGCTATAAGAAGCCATTAGTCGCTTCAATGGTTTTTGTAGCGAGGTCACATGGTACGGTTTCTGTTAAAGATGTAACCGGACTCAGTGACTGGGTGTAGGCGACTTAAATAGTTTATCAGATAGACAAAAACTGCCCATCTAATACAGTACTCAAGTGCCTACAGAGTTTAAGTCCGCATTCCTTTTGTGGTCTAGGGAAGGACTGGAGATTGCAGTGGAGAGTAAACTATAAGTCTACTCTGGTCTCGCATGCGCACAACTAAAATCCGTGTTTACTTGCCTCGCGTTGTGTTCAAAAAGCCAAAGTTGCTTGCGCAATGGACCGACCACAGTATCCAGAAAAACCCTATTTTGACTGGACTTGTTGTTATCGTTCCTACTGAGCTGCTAGTAACGTGCGCTCGCACGATCAGTCACACCGTCATACATGCACGGACGTACACACACAAACTTCTCGCACGTACACACGCACAGTCAGTCTCAGTCTCGCTCTCACGCTAGCCGCTGAGCATCATAAGATAGAAGTAAGGTTCCAAGATTTATTTGTACCAGAAAAGCATTCATAATAAAACAAACAACATAATCAAAATTAGTCAAACCAAGACAAATCCTTAATAACCTTAAACACCTATAGGCATAATACCTATACCTTCGACTACGACACCTAGCAGGCCTATCTCCTATGACTAACACCTATAACGTTGAATACGATTCCTAGCGAACCTAACTCCTAGGCCTAACACCTATACGCACTTACCTATAACACCTACGCGCAATCCTATCACAGCCTAAGCCCTATTTAGGTGAATTAGAACTGAACTAAAACGCTACTGTCCTATGGGGTAGGGCCGGGGTGGTTGAGGAGATCATTGTTCACAATCGCCTCGTGGGGTAGGGTCGGGGTGGTTGAGGAGATCATTGTTCACAATCGCCTCGTGGGGTAGGGTCGGGGTGTTGAGGAGATCATTGTTCACAATCGCCTCGTGGGTTAGGGCCGGGGTGTTGAGGAGATCATTGTTCACAATCGCCTCGTGGGTTAGGGTCGGGAAATGTAGGAGATCATTGTTCACAATCGCCTACGGGGGAAGAGGGAGGGGAGTGTGAGAAATCACTGTTCGCAATCGCTCACAGGGGGGGGAGGGGTGGTGAGCATTGTTCACACTCACCCCGAGACTGAGAATCGGCCGCTTTATATAGGCTCCCAGCCTCTGGGTCCGGAAACTACGTCACAGCTTCGCGCGTGTAGTCTGCTACACACTAACTAGCTAAGTCAGCAGAATTCTCGCTCACAGTGCGCCGAGCGTGCACTAAACCACTGAACTCTGACTCGCTGGTAGTAACTAGTGATAGCGTTAGCAGAGGGCACCTCTGCTACACTCCCTCCTCCTTAAGACCTAATGTGCACGACACATTAGTCAAACAAAAGGAATAAAGTCACACAAACTAAATGAAATGCACCAAGTTCAAGAAAATTACTTCTGGCATGCACAGTAAAATCCAAATTCAAAAGAAGTTCAACAAATTAAACAAAGTAAAATCGTAATGCATGCACAACTGAGAAAAATTCAAAACAAAATCAAATCAAAGTCCAAATTAATGAACATTCAAAACACATTTCAAAACATGATCCCTGATCATGAACACGCATGAGCAACCATTTCAGCAACCGTGATGCGCTCGTGACAATCAACAAGCTTCAGCACCACTTAAAATGCATAGCCACCGCATGAAATAATCCATAAAAAAAAAAACAACTAAAGAAACAAGGTTTCAAAACCAAAATTAAAGTACTGGTATCATCATGCGAGCTGATACACAACTATGCAACCACTGCAAGAGCATTTGTTACCAGAAATCCCAGACCAAATCAAAATCAAGACTCACTTGGTAACTTCCGAACTTAGTCCGCCACAAAACATACAAAAGCAAAAATCAGTCTCCCAGACTGTTCGGGTAACATTTGGTCCACATCTCATGGAATCCTCTAAACCCATGTGAGAAAACTGGTTCACATAACACACACCCAACATTAGCACGATTTCAAAGTGCAAATTCCTGAGGTAAAATCGAGTACAAAACCTAAGCAAAAATATTCAAAATCTTATGCCAAAAAGTTCAAAATACAGTACAAAAACAAGCAACCAGACCCAGTTTGTTGCTGAGGTACAAAACCTTCAAAGCAGCATAGTCAGATGATTACATATTATCATACTTATAAGAAGAAAAATGATATATGATCCAGACGTCTAGGCATGCACAAAGCAATACGACGACAACAAAATGGAAAATCAAAAACATTTCTAATTCAACACAAAAAAATGTATGCATGCAAAGGAGACATCTGAAAAGAAACAAACTTAACGGATACTCAGTCATGGCATTGTTCGTCCTTGAAGAAGGTCCTTGGTCTTTCTTGATGTTTAGAGTTCTTTTCCTGTTGTCTCGCACGACGTGAGAGGTTACCTGGTCAGAGCCGACCGGGCAACACTCTCGTCTTGGAGTTTCCAGTTAGAGCCACTGGCTTACTCCAAGACAGGTACGCCAGACAGACGCCTGTCTCAAGTGCATATTAGCGGACAATGTGAGCTGGGGGCCCAACTCACTTTCAAAGGGTCTCTAGGGAAGCCGACTAGAGCCAGCACGAACTTCCCCCTTGAGATGCCGCCATCTCACGAAATTATTTCGGACACGTGAGACACGCGCGTCTCACTGACCACAATACACTCCTGGTATTGGGTCCAGAGTCGCTGCAACAAAGTCAAGTTCAGGATTATGATGAACATGGGAAATACAGATCTTGGGGAGTTGATTTCTTTTCCCCTTCTAGTTTGTCTCTTGTCTCAGTCCTCTCATCTGGGGCTACTAGCAATAGTACCCTTTCCTGAGTAACATTTGTATCAGGCACAACGTATAGTAAACCGCCCACTACTCTCAGATTGTCCCACTGAGCAATTAGTGTTCTGACAGCTGCGCTATACTTGCAAGTTTCTGTCCAAGGAGGCTTCTCTCCTTTCTCTATCAGAGCTATTAGAATGCTAGTCACTGGATCTCTCTTTTGGAACATCTCTAAGTCCTCACGAGACCAGCTGGCTAACCAGTTGCTTTCCTGCATGCCAGGACCAAACGCAGAAGACTGAGCAGAATCCACGGTTTCCCCTTTAGACACTGAGGCAGAATCACTCTGAACCGATTCATCTTCCCTGACTTCTACACTTGACCTGTCGGTGGTAGTGTCGCCCTGACTTTCACTGATAGTTGGGTCCGCACGCGGAACATCTTCACCCTTCGGTGAAGCAGCGTTCCTCTGAGAACCGCTAGCTTTCCCACCATCAGCTGAGTCATGACCACGTGCTTGCCGACGTGTCACCACTCTCACATGCTTCTTAGCACACTGATCACACTCCTCTCTCTGACAACATCTCCTTGGGATCCTCGACAACCCGTCCGTATTTCCATGTAGGGCGCCTCTCCGGTGCTCTATCTGAAAATCGTAGGTGTCCAACGTAGCTATCCATCTAGCTACCATGCCTTCAGCCTGATCAAAGGACTTTAACCACCTAAGGGAACTGTGATCGCTCCGAACCAGAAACGGACGTCCCCAAAGATAATGAGAAAAGTACTTCACAAACCTCACCACTGCATACAGCTCTCTGTATGTGGTACAGTACCTCTGCCTACTCTTAGACAGAGCGCAACTTGCATAAGCAATCACTTTTTCCTCTCCATCTTGAATCTGAGACAATACGCCACCAATGGAATTTGCTGACGCATCTGTATCAAGAATGAACCTGCCCTCTCTTGTCGGATAAGCAAGAACGGGAGAAGACACTAAAGCCACTTTCAGTTTCTCAAAAGCTTGCTGACACTGTTCGCACCAAACAAACTTCTGATTTTTCCTAGTCAAGTTTGTCAACGGACTAGCTATCTCAGCGAAACCACAAATGTATTTTCTGTAATATGATGTGATCCCTAAGAAGCTTCTGACTTCTGAAACACAAGTAGGGACAGGCCAGTTAACAACTGCCTCTACTTTCTTTGGGTCACACTTTGTCCCTTCTTTCGAAACCACATGCCCTAGAAAAGCACATTCGCTCTGCATCAACGAACATTTCGAGGGCTTGAGCTTCAAATTGGCATCTCTGAACTTCTTCAAAACAACTTTGAGATTTTCCAGTGCCTGTTCCTCTGTCCTGCCTAGACAAATGACATCATCAATGTAGACTAGACATCTCTCAAAAAGAACACCACTTAAAGTCATCTCCATGAGTCTCTCAAAAGTAGCTGGACTGTTACATAGCCCAAATGGCATAACCTTAAACTGGAAAAGACCTTTATGCGTAGCGAACGCTGTCTTCTGTTTATCATTTTCATCCATCTCAACTTGGAAGAAACCCTGTGCTAAGTCAAGAGTTGAGAACCAACACGAACCTGACAAAGCATCAAGCGAGTCACCAATGTGGGGTAAAGGATAAGCATCTTTGCGTGTCAACTGGTTCAACTTCCTATAGTCAACGCAGAACCTAGTTGTACCATCCTTTTTCTTGACAAGTACCACGTTAGCAGCCCAGGGGCTGTCACTGGGTTCGATAACATCTTGTTTCAACATTTTGTCTATTTCCTCCTCCACAATTTCTCTCTGAGCTACGGGAATACGACGAGGGGGCAACTTGACAGGTTTGCCACCTCCTGTGTCAATAGTGTGTTTCACTTTGTTTGTCCGTCCAAGTTGTCCACCTGGAGACTGGAAAACATCTTGAAACTCTATGAGCGTCTCTTTCAATTTGTCTTTCGTCTCCTCGCTAACATCTGACGAAACATTAGCGACCAAATCCACTAAGTGACTAGGGAGTCTGTCACCCATATAGACCACTCCTTCTTTCTTTTCAGAACCAGTCGACAAAGAGTTCACTGAAAACCCAGTTTCTATGGACGCCACTACTGTATCTGGCTTCACTACAATCTCTTTATCAGTAAAGTTGGTAACAGGAACAAGGATTTCTTCTTGTGACACCTGAACCATGCACCTTGGAACTACTAGCCCTGTTTCACTCCTGAAACTCTCAACACCTTCTAACAGACCATCAGCTTTCTGTAACTGACACGGCTGAACGAAAGATGCCTTCAAAAACATTTCAGACCTAGGGGGAACCCTAGTGAGTTTACACACTTTAACTTCTGCACTTGTACCTGAACTCTCTTTCTTTAACTGAACCACCTGCTTGCGTATCATCAAAGTACCTCGCGCTAAGTCTAGCACGCCACCGTATTTCTGCATGAAATCAGTGCCTAGAATACCTGACGAACTGCCTAAGTCTGCAACTACTACATCATGCCTAAACCTCTGTCCTCCTACTTTCAAACAAAGCGTGGTTTCACCCTGAATTTCTAAAGTGTCACCGCTAGCTGTGCAAAGATTCAACTTACTTTTCTTCAGAGCCGATCTTTCCATATTGACTAGCTTGAAATCTCTGGCACTAATGACTGTGACAGCAGACCCGCTATCTACTAAAAAGTCTAAGGAAACCTTTCCTATCGCTACTGGTGCCATCCAGCATCCAGTGTTTGACAGTACACATAAACGCTGCCTCTTCGCGTTCTCTAAGCAGCCGTCATCACTTGCTAATTGGGCCGAGTCCCTGGCTGCTGAGAGCTCCGCCCGCCCTAGTTTCCCTGGCCTGGCGCGTTTTCGTTACGCACAGACTCATTCCTGTCTCTGTCTTCACTTTTCTGACATTGCCTGGCATAGTGCCCCTTCTCTTTGCACTTATAACAAACAACATCAACATTTCTTCTAGTCTTGTCTCCTGCCGACTGACGAGTCAGCGCTTTCGTTACTTTCTGAATCTCAGAAGTAAGTCTGTCACTCAGATTCTGGAAAGCCTTTGCTAAGCCTGCCTCAGCTGAATCTTTCTCTTCAAGACTTCTAACACCCTTAGCAGCAACATCACCATGTCTCTCTGGGTCTTCTGGTTTCCTGCCATCAAATCTCTCATCAAACGACTCAAATTCACTAGCCAGTGCTACTGCCTCGTGTATTGTCGTGGGATGATTGAACTGAACATGCCTTCTCAAATCTCTAGAGGGTAGACCACTAACAAACTGATCTATGACTATGGTTTCTCTTGCTTCAGTAGGCATCCTTGGGTATGCACTACTAGCAATACGGTTTAACGCAAACCCGTACTCTGTCACACTCTCGTTCTTTCTTTTCATCCTTGACCTGAACTCCACTCTACGAAGATTCTCTTTCTCGGCGGGATCAAAACGACGTTCAAGGGCTGACCTGATAGCATCATAGTCCTCTATTCTCTCTAGTGCAAGCTCACCTAACACCTGTTGTGCTGGACATAGCTAGATTCACTCCTTTCTCGCTATAGTCCCAACCATTCCATCTTGCACAAGTCTCGAAATGGCAAAGCCAGTCTTTCAAGTCTCCTTTTGTGCCAGTGAATATCTCGGGCACCCTCTCTCTCCTAGATGAGTTACCACTATCATTCAGAAAGGATCTATTTCTCGTAATGTTCCTGTTCGTCGTGCTCCTTTGCGAGCAACGACTACCGTGACTGCATGAGCTTTCCTCACTGCTGCTATCTGACTCACTGTAAACCGAGTGCCTGCTGCTCTTCGCCGACCTTCTAGGTTTACTCCTTCTTCTACCATCCTGACTTTTAGAACTACTTGACACCAACCAGCTTGGAACAAGAAGCCTAAAGAATCCTAAGACTGCACCCATCTTGTAGACTGAACCTCGCTATCTGTGTAATAAAACTTCGCTTGTTCAACTGCGTTTCCCACACAGATAGACTACAACACGAATCGCTAAACCAAACTAGAACCAACTTCAAACTCGGAATGTTTCCACTACAATCTCACGACTGGTACTAATGAAAACGCTCCCTGCCGCAACCGGTACCACGCTAACGGAAAAGACGTGTCGACAGTGACACAGATAGTCTGCCGCTGGCACAGCACATAGTCTTGAACTCACAGCTCTAACTACCTTCCTCGAACGAAGTATCTCGGCCAAACTATCTTTATCAAACAACGATTCTGGTCAAACAACAATCCTAACCAAAAGACAATCTGGTCAAACAACAATCCTAACCAAAAACAATCCTGGTCACGGCACCAATTTTTGTAACCGGACTCAGTGACTGGGTGTAGGCGACTTAAATAGTTTATCAGATAGACAAAAACTGCCCATCTAATACAGTACTCAAGTGCCTACAGAGTTTAAGTCCGCATTCCTTTTGTGGTCTAGGGAAGGACTGGAGATTGCAGTGGAGAGTAAACTATAAGTCTACTCTGGTCTCGCATGCGCACAACTAAAATCCGTGTTTACTTGCCTCGCGTTGTGTTCAAAAAGCCAAAGTTGCTTGCGCAATGGACCGACCACAGTATCCAGAAAAACCCTATTTTGACTGGACTTGTTGTTATCGTTCCTACTGAGCTGCTAGTAACGTGCGCTCGCACGATCAGTCACACCGTCATACATGCACGGACGTACACACACAAACTTCTCGCACGTACACACGCACAGTCAGTCTCAGTCTCGCTCTCACGCTAGCCGCTGAGCATCATAAGATAGAAGTAAGGTTCCAAGATTTATTTGTACCAGAAAAGCATTCATAATAAAACAAACAACATAATCAAAATTAGTCAAACCAAGACAAATCCTTAATAACCTTAAACACCTATAGGCATAATACCTATACCTTCGACTACGACACCTAGCAGGCCTATCTCCTATGACTAACACCTATAACGTTGAATACGATTCCTAGCGAACCTAACTCCTAGGCCTAACACCTATACGCACTTACCTATAACACCTACGCGCAATCCTATCACAGCCTAAGCCCTATTTAGGTGAATTAGAACTGAACTAAAACGCTACTGTCCTATGGGGTAGGGCCGGGGTGGTTGAGGAGATCATTGTTCACAATCGCCTCGTGGGGTAGGGTCGGGGTGGTTGAGGAGATCATTGTTCACAATCGCCTCGTGGGGTAGGGTCGGGGTGTTGAGGAGATCATTGTTCACAATCGCCTCGTGGGTTAGGGCCGGGGTGTTGAGGAGATCATTGTTCACAATCGCCTCGTGGGTTAGGGTCGGGAAATGTAGGAGATCATTGTTCACAATCGCCTACGGGGGAAGAGGGAGGGGAGTGTGAGAAATCACTGTTCGCAATCGCTCACAGGGGGGGAGGGGTGGTGAGCATTGTTCACACTCACCCCGAGACTGAGAATCGGCCGCTTTATATAGGCTCCCAGCCTCTGGGTCCGGAAACTACGTCACAGCTTCGCGCGTGTAGTCTGCTACACACTAACTAGCTAAGTCAGCAGAATTCTCGCTCACAGTGCGCCGAGCGTGCACTAAACCACTGAACTCTGACTCGCTGGTAGTAACTAGTGATAGCGTTAGCAGAGGGCACCTCTGCTAC
>BTPG01000001.1:35352074-35387811 GCA_036245525.1 Semisulcospira habei | reverse complement strand
TGCGCCGAGCGTGCACTAAACCACTGAACTCTGACTCGCTGGTAGTAACTAGTGATAGCGTTAGCAGAGGGCACCTCTGCTACAAAGAGATTGGTTGTGCGACGTAGAAATGAAAATATGATGATGATAGAACTTTATTGCCATATGTAATAATACATTAGGAAATCATCGTGGTGCTGCGCAACATAAAAAGAAGAACAATAAACACATCAAAATGTAATTAAGCTACTCACGTGCACACACACACACACACACACACACACACACACACACACACACACACACACACACCGTATGCCTTAGTAACTATTGTGGTCTAAGCATAAAGGCAATAAACACTATTTCACAGTAACACAAATTACATAGGACATATAATATAAAACTGAACACGTCACTTGCATCATAGACACAGCAGTGCAGTTAGCCCTATTTTCTACACATAGTTTGGCCAGCCGCCTGCTGCTGTGGTATGCAGTCACTACCCGCTGCCAGCAGGCTATCTAGGTCACTGTCTGTGTATGTGTGTGTGTATACATGTGTGTGTGTGTGCGCGCGTGCATGCATGCTGTGTGTGTGTGTGTATGTGTGTGTGTGTATGTGTGTGTGTGCCGGCGTGAGAGAGAGAGAGAGAGAGAGAGAGAGATAGCACCTGCATACATATTTGCCCTTGCTGTATGAACTTTAATGTACTTAATGATTTTTTGTTTATTTGCTTTACTTTGCATTTTTACTCATTTTATATTTTTGTGCGTACGCGTGTGCGGGTAGGTATGTCTGGAGTGCGTGTCCAAGAGCGTGTGTTTGTTTTTGTGCGTGAGTGCGTGCGTGTGTAAGTGTGTGTGTGTGTGCGTGTGTGTGTGTGTGTGTGTGTGTGAGAGAGAGAGAGAGAGAGAGAGAGAGAGTGTTCGTACGTGTGTGCATGCGTAATTGAGGTGTGCATGAGTGTGTGTGTGTGTGTGTGTGTGCAAGCGTGCATGCGCGAGTTGTGATGTGCATGCGTGCGTACCTGAGTGCGTGTGTGTGTGTGGGTATGTGTGTGTGTATGTATGTGCGTGCGTCGTGCGTGCGTGCGAGCGTGAGCGAATGCATGCATGCAGCGGTATGTGTATGTTTACATGTCTATGTCACTTATGTAGTAGATGTAGCAACGGCAAGTTTGAAAACTGGTCCTGTTACCAATAACTTCTACCGTTGGAAAATAAAGGTTCATTGTTCATTGTTCACCGTCTGGCATCAACTATTCCTTCTATAATCTCTGTTGCGGGACTACTGATGTGTGTGTTATGCCTGTGTGTAATGTTCTCTATCTCTGCTTCCTCAGTTTTCTACATACCCTGCGGGATGTTTGACAGCAGATACACTTAGTAGTAGGATAATGGAAGAGCATTCTCTTCTAGTATCATAAACAGTTCTTCCAGTCAGTATGACTAGGCGCGTGCTAATGATTAATTGCCACCGATGGCTTATCTTGCCGCACTCGAGTCAGTTTCACCCGACCGTTGTAGATGAAGTATTATGCTGATAGCTGGGCAATACTATATATATATATATATATATATATATATATATATATATATATATATATATATATATATATATATATATATATATATATATATATATATATATATATATATATATATATATATATACACACACACACATACATACAGTATTGGACGGATGGGTCAGGTTTGGCGTTTGTTTGCATCATTAAAAGTCTGGACAACAGTTGGGTAAAAACTGTTTTTAAAACGACTCGTGCGTGTTCCTATCGCTCTATAATGCCACCCTGATGGCAACATCTCAAACAACTCATGGGCTGGGTGGGAATCATCTTGGAGGATGGATCTAGTCTTTTTTAGCATTTTTTCGTGGAAGAGGGACTCTAACGAAGGCAAATCGATACCTATGATTTTCGATGCAGTTTTTACTACTCTGTTTAATTTGGATCGCTCTTTCTGTGTGGTACTGCCAAACCAAACGGTCAGGGAGAAGGTCAAAATACTTTCAATAACTGTCCGGTAGAAGTTGGTCAAAATTTGTCTGCTGACGCAAAACATTTTAAGACGTCTGAAAAAATACAGTCGTTGCTGTGATTATTTCACTAAAGAATCAACGTTTTTCTCCCATTTAAGATCGTTTGATATGTGGGTGCCGAGGAACCTGAAACAATCAACAATTTCAACATGGCTACCATGAATAGTGAGGGGAACAATGTCACTTTTGATTTTCCTGAAATCCATGACCATTTCTTTTGTTTTAGGCACATTCAAGTCAAGGTTATTGTCAGAACACCAGCCAACAAGTTCATCTACTCTATCTCTCTCTCTCACTCAGTCTCTCTCTCTCTCTCTCTCTCTCTCTCTCTCTCTCTCTCTCTCTCTCTCTCTCTCTCTCTCTGTACGCTGTTTCATTGTTGTTTAAAATAAAACCTTCAATGGTTGTGTCGTCAGCAAATTTAACTGTAAGGGAGTTATCATCCATTGATATACAATCATGGGTAAAAAGAGAGTATAACATAGGGGACAAAACACAACCTTGGGGTGCACCCGTGGTCAGTGTGACGGGCTTAGAAACGCGACTACATGAACCAGACGAGTGGTTACATCCACCTTTTTGTTTTACTCCCTGGGTCTGAATGCTGACTGCACGGACTAACTCTGACTACCTGAGGTCTACCTGACAAAATATCCTTGATCCACTGGCATAGTGAACTGTCAAAACCTAGCTGGATCAGTTTCTCATAGAGCTTGGGTGGCACAATAGTATTGAATGCGGAACTGTAGTCCACAAATAATACCCTAACATACGTGTTGGCCTTCTCAAGATGTTCCAGTGCACGATGCAGACCCAGGGATACGGCGTCCTCCACTGACCGATTCGCCCGATAGGCAAACTGGTAGGGATCTAAGGTGGGTGGGATAACAGTTTTAATGTGTTGCAGAACCAGACGCTCAAACGTTTTCATAATAACAGACGTATGGTCAACAGGCCTGTAATCGTTAAGGGAGGAAACTGTGGACTTTTTCGGGACCAGAATGATAACAGATTTTTTTGAAGCATAGTGGAACTTTACAGATTCTGAGGGACCAGTTAAAGATGTCTGTGGAAACGTTTGAGAGCTGGCTAGCACAGTGACGGAGCCGGCTGGGAGAAATTTCATCCGATATAACTGCAGGTGCACTTCGTCTGTTTATGTAATAAGCTGTGTACTGTGCAAATCAGTTTCATTGCTCGTAGTTTAATGTACCCCCACCCGGGTCTGCCCTGGAGGAATTGGGTGGGGTTAACTACTTTTTAGTTCCCAGGATCACCCTGGTCAGCCCCACAGGGTGGGTTTCCCCCTCTATGCTGGGGCATGCGTTTCTGTCTACCCTTGGTCCATTCACCTGTATTTTCCTTTTTTAAACTCTCCCTACTGTCTGCGCTTTCTGTAGCTCTTGATATTGGGTGCGTGTTGCTAATTGGTCTTGGGTTTATTTAGCGTATAAGACCGGCTGGCGACATACATTCAATATTCTGTGTTCTTTTTTCTTTCACTAGCAGTGCAGGCACGTCCTGAGAAAGTCTTGCCCACTGGGCACCGGCCTCCACGTGGCGTGGGTGGGTAGTCCCCTCAGTCCCTGACTGCCGGAGTGGGCTAGCAGAGGGGTGCCATCTTTGTCCAGGATTGGGACTTGATGTCAGCAGATATGTTGGTCAGTCTTTTTCACTGGTCCGGTTTTTAAGGAGCTGTGCTAACCCAGGTCCTACCATGTTGGACTGGTCCTTAAAAATACTCGTGAGCTTTTGGTCCTTTGGATCCCAAGTGTTTGCCGTGCTTGGAGACCCGTGTCGGGGGAGAAGAGGATCCTGGTGGCCGAAACACTCCACTTTGGCCTTGACTGACTTCTGCCTAAACGGGAGGCTAGTCGTTCCGACCTAGTCAATCGGCTCTTGTCACGTTGAGCCCTATCCCATTGTTGACATGCAGGCTGATATACGGAGCACCATGCTATAGCCTCTGCTGCTGATTAGGTGCTCTACGCCTGTATTCCCCTGCATTCAACCGTGTGATAGAAGGCGGTGGCTCAGACGGTTCAGTTGGGCATAACCCCCGAGTATATCTTTCGGGCAGTCTCCATCGTGCGTCGGCTGGAGACCCGCCGACGAATGCACTTTCCCTTGTTGGACTCGGTGGCCGTCGGGGACCCCCGGGGGATGAATATCTATCATAATATAATATGGAACATACACAAAAAAAAAAAAAAAAAAAAAAAAACTGGCACCAAAGCGGCACATAGCCACTGACTTTGACCTTGAGTATGATAGCGACTCCGATTGTGAGGAAGCGACGCCTCAGGCGTCGGCCGTCTGGCGTCGCTTTCTCATTATCCACAGCAAAGTTAAAGAGAAGCCTGTTTCCAAGCTGCACCCTTTCCTGGTAGGGGAGACCCTCAGGAGCCGTGTTGGCAGGCCTGAGGCCCAGTGCCTCAGGTCTGGTGACTTGCTGGTAGAGTGCCGTACCCGGGCACACTCCAATGGGCTACTGAGGCTCTTATCTATCGGAGACACTCCAGTGGAGGTCACTCCCCACAAAACGATAAATTCTTCTAGAGGAGTGATTAAAGATCAAGCATTGGCAGAACTGTCTGAAGATGAACTTGTACGGAACCTTAAGTCACAGGGGGTGACCTACGTCAGGCGCTTCGTTTCCAAACGAGGTGGTAGGGAGATCCGTCTCCCTATCATCATCTTGACGTTTAGCACCCCCACCGCTCCTACTACCATCTGGGGAGGTTACTACTCCCTAAAAGTGAAAAAGTACGTTCCTCTCCCCCTCCGGTGCTTTAAGTACCAAAAGTATGGCCATGGGCAGAAGACATGCCGCCAGGCAGAGGCTTCATGCGCCCGTTGCACTAAGCCCGGACACTCTGCCGAGTCCTGCACAGCCACCCCCCTGTGTGTGAATTGCCAGGGGGCGCATATGGCTTCGGACAAGAAGTGCCCTCATTGGATATCCGAGTGCAAGATTCAGCAGGTGCGTGTGGAGAAGGGGCTGTCCTTTGCGGATGCCAAAAAACTGGTTGATGTCCCTGGTGCAGCTGAGGCTGCAGCAAACTCAAATAACAACTTTGTGTATACTTTTAGTGCTGCGGTGGCAGGCAAGCGCCCCACCAAAGACTTCTCTTGTCAAACCCCAACTTCTTGGTTGGGGGCGAAGCCTCGGATCCTCTAGCCCCTGGAGAGTAACCCTCCTCCGGTGATGACGAGGAGCCAGGGAACGCAGAGGGTGGACGATACCGGTCTGGTGGCACCACCTTCTGCTGCCCCTAAGCCTCAGCCCCCACCCAAGCCTGTCAATCTTACTACTAGTACAAAGGCTTCTGGCTCTAAGGCCGCCAACTCTGGCGGCAGGAACGCTGCCCCGGCCCAGAAGTCTAAGAAAGTTACGGGACCGCTGTGCGTACGGGCCCAGAAGGGGGACACTGATGTCCGCCTTCAAAATAAATATGCTGCATTGGAGGAGCAGATGGAGGGAGTGGAAGTTGTCGTAGCTGGTGCTGCGGCAGCTCCTCCCTCCCTATCTCCGAGGAACCAGAGGAGGCCCGGGAGTCGACCCCCCTCTGTTTCTTCGACTCCTTCCAAAGCACAGGAAAAGGGGGGAAGGAACTCTTCTCCTACACATAAAACCTAATCATGTACTCTCTGCTTCAGTGGAATTGTCATGGTTTTCACACCAACTTTGAAGAACTACACCTTCTAACCAATTCCTATAACCCATCAGTAATATCTCTTCAGGAGACTTACCTGAAGACTTCTGACCCTGTATCCTTTAATGGTTTTAATGCTATCCATAAAGGCTCTGATTCGGAGAGACGCTCGGGTGGAGTGGCTCTTCTCATTAGCAACCAGTTTTTATGTAGCCCCGTTCGTGTTGACACCTGTCTTCAGGCTGTCGCAGCTCGGGTTACCTTAAAGAAGACCATAATCATAATTTATGTAGTATTAACCTGACACCATCCCTGCGGGTCTGTAGTAATGATATTTTTTACTTAGTAGATCAGCTGCCCCCTCCCTTTATTTTCATGGGGGATTTTAACGGTCACGCTCACTTGTGGGGTTAGTGACCACTATGATGGCAGAGGTCAGATGTTAGAAGATGTTTTTTCTCAACTTAATCTATGTGTTTTTAATGATGGCTCACCTACCTACTCTTTCCCAGGTTCAGGATCTAGTTCTGTTCTATACCTCATTGTGTGTGATCCTTCTCTCATGCTGAACTTTGACTAAAAGGTTCACGACGACCTGCGTGGTAGTGACCACTTCCCAGTAGTCCTGTCATCGGTCAGCTGTGGGAAGGATCCACCGGTGGGGCACTGGAATCTCAAGAAAGCTAACTGGCCTCTGTTCCCCTCCCTCTGTCAGTCTCGTACTACAGAGGAGGTGGTCATGTCAGCTGAAGAACCTGTTTCTTCTTTTACTACTATTTTGTTGAACGTAGCGGGTGAAACCATCCATAAAACTTCCGCATCAGTCCCTCGGAAGCCGAGAGTACCATGGTTCAATGAGGAGTGCCGCAAGGCCCAAAAAGCGCGCAAATCTGCTCAGCGACGTGCTTTCCGTAATCCGTCGCAAGTGAATATTTTAACCTTTAAAAGACAGAGGGCGAAAGCCCGTTACATTTTTAAACGTGAACGCCGGCTTCCTGGAGACGTTTCGTCTCATCTTTAACTTCTCGGACTCCGTCCCAGAAAGTCTGGAAGGCTGTTCGAAGAATTAGGGGCAGGGGTGGCTCGGCTTCTGACGGCCATCAGAGATGGTGCCAGCTTGGTCACAGATAAAAAATGCTGTGGCCAATTTGCTTGCCTCCGCCATTGCCCATAATTCTTCAACAGAGCATTATTCACCCTTCTTCCAGAGAGAGAAGGAGAAGCGAGAGTCTCGTATTTGTGATTTTAAGTCCGATAACTCAGAAGACTATAATACCCCTTTTACATTATCAGAATTGCAGCAAGCCATGCAGAAATGTAATGACTCTGCTGCTGGCCTAGATACCATCCACTATCAATTCCTAACACATCTGCCTGAGAGGTCACTCCTTGTACTTCTCAAGGCCATCCCCACCCGGGTCTGCCCTGGGGGACTTGGGTGGGGTAACTACATTTTAGTTCCCAGGGTCACCCTGGTCAGCCCCACAGGGTGGGTTTTCTTCTGTATTCTGGGGCATGTGTTTCTGTCTACCCTTGGTCCATTCATCTGTATTTTCCTTTTTTAAACTCTCCCTACTGTCTGCGCTGCCTGTAGCTCTTGATATTGGATGTGTGTTGCTAAATGGTCTTAGCTTTATTTAGGCCCCATGTAGGTTTATTTAACGTATTGGACCGGCTGGCGACATACATTCAATATTCTGTTTAGTTTTTTTTTTTTTCGCAAGCAGTGCAGGCACGTCCTGAGAAAGTCTTGTTGCTGTCGGGACGTTAAGCAATGTACAATCAATCAATCAATTCTCAAGGCCTTTAACCATATCTGGAGAACTGGTCATTTTCCGCCGTCTTGGCACCAGGCTGTGGTTGTACCGATCCCCAAGCCGGGTAAGGATCCTTCTGACCCGGGCAACTACCGGCCTATCGCTTTGACATTAGGTTTATGTAAAACTATGCAGCGCCTGGTCAACGCCCGCCTGGTGTGGCATCTTGAGTCACAGGGTCTCCTCACAGACCTCCAGTGCGGTTTCCGGCGCTTCCGTAGTACAACTGACCATTTAGTCTGCTTTGAATCATTTATTCGAGATGCTTTTGTCAACAAGCAACATGTCTATGCAATTTTCTTCGATCTTGAGAAGGCATACGACACTACCTGGAAGTATGGCATAATGTCTGACTTGTTGGACATGGGTTTTAAAGCCAGGGCACCTGCCCGTTTTTATTCACAATTTTTTGACTAACCGGTCGTTTCATGTCCGTGTGGGCTCCTCCCTCTCGACTCCTTTGAACAGGAGATGGGTGTCCCGCACGGCAGCATTCTATCTCCTGTTTTATTTAGTATTAAAATTAATAACATTGTGAAGGCCGTCAAGGATGATTCTGAATGCTCTTTGTTTGTTGACGACTTTGCTTTGTGCGCACGTGGTCGAGGACTTGCGTCCCTTGAGAGGTGCTTGCAGCTGTGCGTTGATCGCATCCAGCGGTGGGTGTCTCTCAATGGATTCAAGTTCTCGCCCTCCAAGACAGTATGTGTGCATTTTACTAACCACACGAAATTTTTTCAAGAACCTAGCCTGAGCATTGCTGGAGTGCCAATTAAGGTGGCCGAGGAGGCAAAGTTTCTGGGGGTCATCTTTGACAAAAGACTTACCTTCTGCAACCATATTAATTATCTCAGAACCTCTTGTCAGAAGACTCTCGACGTTCTTCGTGTCGTTGGTCGTACTGACTGGGGTGCGGACCGTACTGTCTTACTTCGGTCCAAACTGGATTACGGCTCTGTGGTGTATGGCTCAGCTTCCAAGTCTGTGCTACAGCGTCTGAACACAATTCACCATCAGGGTCTGCGGATATGTCTTGGGGCCTTTAGGACGTCTGAAGTTCCTAGTCTGTATGCCGAGGCAGGGGAGCCTTCTCTCAAGCTCCGCCGCATGCTCAGCTACGTTCTGAAACTGAAGGCCCATCCAGACAATCCTGCCTATCATTGTGTTTCTAAACCATCGTTTGCAGAGATTTACGATACCCATCCGGGAGCTGTCCGTCCACTTTCTTTCCGTGTCCGACCTCATCTGCAGGCGGCCGGATTGGACCTGGACAGAGTTTCGGAATCCCTGCAACACATCACTCCACCCTGGCTCTTACCAGTGCCTGACATCTTGCTGGACTTGACTGCCCACAATACTCTACTCCACCATATACCAACAGAGCCTCAATGAACTGCTTTCAATTTTTCCTGTCTATTGTCGTATCTATACGGATGGGTCAAAGTCTGAGGATGGGAGAGTGGCTGCGGCCCCAGTGTCCTCTCGCCATTCTAGACGCCCATTTAAGCACCGCCTCCCAGACCACTCATCTGTATTTAGTGCAGAACTGCAGGTGGTTCTGCTGACACTCAAGCATGCTTATCGATCTAGAGAAAGGAACTTCCTGATTCTGTCGGACTCTTTTTCTGCCCTGCAGGCCCTTCAGGGCACTGGAAATGACCACCCACTGCTGGTGCAGATCGGAGAGCTCTACGCAGACTTGATGAAGGAATATTATGACATCATTTTTATTTGGGTTCCAGGGCATGTGGGCATCGAAGGCAACAGGATCGCAGATTCTGCTGCCAACGATGCCCGCAACGACCCTGTCCCTGACACACAGACTGTTTATAGTGATTTTAGACATGTGGTTAGTGCGTACATAGCCCGTGAGTGGCAGTCCGAGTGGGACAAAGAGGAAGCTAGCATGAAGCCCTTCCTAAGTTGTCCGACGGTCTACCTTATCACTGCGGCAGCCGCCGTGAGGAGACTGTCCTTGCTCGGCTCCACATCAGGCACACGTATGTTACGCACTCTTATTTACTAAAACCGGAGGAGCGTCCATGGTGTTATGCCTGCGACGAGCAGTATGTTACGCACTCTTATTTACTAAAACCGGAGGAGCGTCCATGGTGTTATGCCTGCGACGAGCAGTACTGTGTTGATTCAACACTTTTTGTTGTCTTGTGCTGATCTAATCGACACAAGGTATAAACATTTCACAGCAGACTCATTGAAGGTTTTGTTCCGGGATGTGTCCCCGGACAAGATCTTGTTTTCTGAGAGAGTGCCATATTTTTAATAAGATTTGAGCGTTTATAGACTATGATGTTTCTATTATTTTGCCCTTTTTGAGTCTGTCGACGTTTTCTTTAAAGACCTGTTTGTGCGACATTTTAGCCTGACATATTTTTAAGGTATATTTACATCATGTCTTAAGACCTTTCTTTTAGTCTTGCTGACCAGATTTTTACCCTTCCCGCCGTGAGATGGCCTTAGTTGCCTGCTCGGCGTTAAGCCCAAATAACTAACTGAGAAAATCTTGTTGCTGTCGGGACGTTAAGCAATGTACAACCAACCATCGTAGTTTGATGTGATGCACTTGTAATATTTAAAGGTATCTTTCAGTATAATGGCTGTGCTGGAGAATGTAGTACTGGTGTTCAGTTTGAGATGCACCTTTCTGGCATGTTTGTACCGGTATGTCTCGCATGTATCATGTGTATTGTGTTGCAAAACATAACCTACTCAGCCCTGAAACACTTTCACAGCAGAAGTATAGACTTTGGTGGTTTAGGGGTGGTGCCACAATAGTTTGGCACCTGGAGGTGCCAAACTATTTTGGCACCACCCTTGAACTACATATATCATGATCGAGCTATGTCCTGTAGTATATTAGTGTTCAGAAACGATCTCCAGGAGACCAAAGATGTCCCCCTCAGGGCCAAGTGTGTTTATGGAAGAATGTGCATGGAATTGTGACAACACAGAGGCTGAGAAATGCACAACAGATAAATTGGAATGATTTATTTCTGACTCCACTGAATGAAACAATACCATGACGGATATATGTTTCACACACACAACGGAATAATAGTTGCAAAACCACAGGTTCTAAAATAGTTGCAAAATAGATATTCCATTTCCTCTCAGTTTGTGAAACTGTCGTGCTAAAAACCTGCTTTGAGAGCAAAAGTAGCCATGTGTTGACTTCCCTACTGACTTAAAGTTACTGAAGCTTTAAAACAAGTCATCCAATTTGCTACAATTGACGCTCTAAACCTGAAACATAAGCATGATATTGCCAGTATGGTTTGCCTCTTCAGCCTTTCATTTGTAACAAACACTTCATGGTACAATGCATTCGTTTCTCACGTCACTTCTCAGCTCATTCAGCCACAACTCGCCATAAGGATCAACAATGATAATTCAAGGGTTGAGGCAGAATTTGCACCAGCCTTGAACTATTGTAGTTAATCTGCCTCCTGAACTGTACTTAACGCAATTGTCAGAGGACAACTCCCAAATTTGCACTGAAATTTGGGAATTTAGACTGATGATGGAATATCAGTCACAGATGCATTACTTCATCATAAACGATAGTATAAATGAAGTAGACACCCTCACAAGATCTGTGAACAGAACTTTTTAAATTTATAATGTGAAAATTCATGGCACGAGATTGCGATATGAACAGACTACCCACAGTGAAAAATGTCCACTCCCTTTTCATTCATTAGCAACATTAAAAAACTTTTGTGACATTACTGGCAAAAAGGGGAAAAAATTCCAATAATCTTTAAGCCCCTTGTACTTTGCAGTAACAGGTACTGTTAACTCTTTGGCTGTCAGCAGCGTTTTTTGTTGTGAAGATTCCTGCAGGAAACATTGTGACAAAAATGGCTACAGAGTCAAAAGGTTCATCTCACTGGTGTCTGAACACACAATGGGGGTAATTTTGCAACTTACAATGAACAAAAAACACAAAGAATAATCGTGGCAAATATCTAATTAACCCATTCAGCCCTGACGCACCACAGCAGGATAATTCAAGGGTAGTGCCAGATTAGCTTGGTGCCTATCAACCCATGATAATTCATGTGTAGTGCCAGATTAGCTTGGCGCCTGTCAGCGCCAAGCTAATCTGGCACTACCCTTGAATTATCATGGTTGATCCATCTCCCGCAACTGGTGCATAGTCATTAGAAGACACCTCCAAAATTTGGGTAATACAGCTGTCGGGCTGAATGAGTTAACAATGATTCAAAAAATTTTCCTGCAGGTATGTCAAAACACGCGACTCCACTGTTGCAAACGCAGAATCTCACAAGCCCTCATAGCCTACTGGATCTCGATGATCTACGCCTCCTGCTAACACCCTTTCATATGTTTTTGTGCTGGTCTGTCATTTTGGACCTTGTGGATCAAAGCCATAATGTCCCCAATCACAGATTAGCACACATTTATCAAGCGGAGATGGGCACTGGATACACGTATTCAGTGGTACCATGGACAAACACCAATAAGTTGAAATACAAAACACCTTTGAAAAGAAAGACAGATATGCAAACTGTACAACAGCTGCACTGTAAGACTAAAGGGCAAACTAGTAACGAAGGTTACATGTAACATTCCACATAAATAACTGATAAAAACCAAGAAATTGTTAAGAACAAGCCAAAGAAAAAAATTATGATCATTACCGTAGTCAGTCTTTCAGTCAGACCCTTCCACTTGCAATAGGCATGCATTCCCATAAGCCTTGTAGTCTCAGGGGCTCATGGCAATCCATGCCTCTTGATAAACAGAGCAGTTTAAGCTGATCCTCAGAGGGGGCCAATGGACTGTAATGGATTTCCTTGAATCTTGAGACTAGAGTCGCAAATTTTACTTGATGCGACAATTTAAATACACAAACTTAAATCTACCAACTAAATGTCACATTTCACACAAAATACTCACTACACTTTTCCAACAAATTTTTGCTAATGGTCAAATGAGGCAACAAAGAAATGTTTAAATGCACAGAGGATACATGTACATGTATGGACAAAATTGGCAACACAAGAGTCAAACTATGTTAAAGACCTGAAATAATAATAAAGGCATATGATAAGGTGATGTGCGTGCATACTGGAAATTTGTACAGTGAAGAGACTGCTCATAGTATAAAGTTTTTAAAAACATTTGGTAAAAATTTGATTTATGGTGCACTTAGTGCACATTCATACAGATGAGAGAAAAACAATCTGATAAACACATTGCTTGAATTACATTTGACCGATAGTTCAAGGGTGGTGCCAGAATAGCTTGGCACCTCAGGCACAAAGCTATTCTGGCACCACCCTTGAACTAAAACAGTTGATCAATCTCCTAATCTGTAATGTAGCCTTCACAGGACAATAAGCAAATTTTACAAAATCAGCCTCAGGATGTAATGGGTTAAAACATACTCAGCTTATACCAACAATTCCAAAAAATAAAGATAATTTCAATTAACCCTTTGAAACAAACTGTTTCTTCAATCTTCGACAATTCAACACCAACAAGCCCTGTCTCGAGAACATGAATTCAAAGTAGTGTCAGCAAGAGGCATAGCTCCTCATAAACCCCTGCAACTGGGGGCTACGAGGATCTATACTTTTTGCAGTTTTGGGGGGGGGGGGGGGGGGGGGGGTGTTCAAATTTTTTTCAGCACTGAACGGGTTTCATGCTCTTGTCAACAGTATTGGTAGCTGCATGCACAAGAGGGTTAATGATAAAACCAAGAAGAAAGGGAGTCGCGGTCTTTATGTCTGTAACCCTCGTAATGAGTGCTAGAAATAGAAGCAGAAAGTCATGTGCGATGTAACGGTAGCATACTTATTGTGTGTATACTGTCATGGTTTGTGCTGCACTGGACGTACCGTGACCTAAAATAATTTCATGTACAACTGTATACAGGAAACAAGATTGAAATTTTAAAAATCTTGAACTGAAACATCTGTTCAGCCACAAAATTTTACACGAGACAACAGGCATATATACATAAATGAAACATCACCACTATTTTGGGGAAATATCTCTCAGGCTTTTTAACGACTGGTTTCTCAAATTGTACCCTTGGTTAATAGACAGTTGCCCATGGTAAACCATGGGAAATGCATGATCATCGAACTACCTATCGTGATCAATCAACCTTGCGCCAAGAGGCCAAGGCTGAATGACTTTTTACCACATACATTGGCAGCCAACTCTTTCACACTCTTTGACTTGTGTGAAAAACTTTTAAGGGCTTACCCCCTTCACTGCCAGTGCATGCAAAATGTCTTGGAAAGCAGAAAACTTCAACACCGAATAATCTCATGAATCCAAGGAACGCGGCTACGAATGGGGACAGAAAGAGGCAAAGGACCTCATGAGCCGCCGCATTTGTGGGGGCTCGTGAGGTCCTTTGCCTCTTGTTGTTGGGCGGTATTCCTATTTCTCCAGTAATGAAGGGGATAAAGCCGAAGCCCGCCACTCTACAAACTGTACGGGCCTGTGGAGGCGCTATAGAAGACCACAGAGTTCATTTTGAGAGCCAAACTTCAAGTATGACGGCGTTCAAGAAGAAGAAGGGGATAAAGCATCAGTGCATGGTTTGCAAATACCAGGTGTGTTTTGGACCGAACGGCTTCAAGCTGTAAGATTCAAAATCACAAACAAGCACACAATGCTTCCGATTGATTTTGTTAAAAATATGGTGGCGATACATCTACACACTATGTATTTGAAGGCATGCAAAGAGAATTCTGTTAGTTTGTGAAAGTGCAAATTCTGCAAACTTATCTCAAGCAAAAACTGTCTGGTTATAAAAACGAGTAACTACAGTAGTACATTACAACCTACATACCAAATTGGACACAAAGTACCATAAGCTTGGTGATCATGGGAGGTCATCTGTGTTCAGATGGGATGTGTGTGTGGCGGTGGTGGTGGTGGGTTGGTAAAAATTAATAAAATCTGAGATTTCACCATACTCTGTGTTGTATTTACTTTGAAAAATATCAAAATACCAAACTATCGAAGTCTGTTACTAATGTTAGCAACTGTATCAAATATCCATGTCTAACAACTCTAGCAATATCGAAGTACAAAAAATCCTGGTCTTCTATTCAGGGCAAGGCACATGGAGAGAAAGAGCAAGGAGAGGGCAAGGAAAACATTGCTGCATGAGAGACTGTTTGTGTAGAGAAGACCTTGAATCATTTTTGTACTGGTCTGTCATTTTGGACCTCATGGCCCATTGCCATAAAGTCCAATATTGCAGACAAGCACACTATTTCATTTACCCCCCCCCCCCCCCCCCCCCACTACTGCAGGAGGTGAATCGACAATGATAATTTAAGGGTAGTGCCAGATTAGCTTGGCGTCATCTGGCGCCAAACTAATCTGGCACTGCCTTTAAATTACCTTGGTCAATCCATCTCTGGGAACTGGTAAACAGGAGTTAAAGGAAACCTCTAAAATTTGGAAAATGCAGCCTTGGGGTTGAATGGGAAAGAATCGGGCACATAAATTCAGTGCATTACATGGTCCTAAACAGGAAGACAAGAGTATCTGATGTAGCTGGACTGCCGGTATTCCTCACTTTCAAGGGACCTAAGCACAAACCTGAGCTTTTTAACTCACTGAATATGTCCCACACACCGATATGCAGCACATCTCCAATTGGACACGCATTGCATATCTGTATATCTGGCATGTTTCCGAGGAGTTAATCCCAATTCAGAATTAGGCACAACTCTACAGAATTTATTTCTATTAAAGGCACATAATTTCTTCTAATACCAGAGCATGGAATTACTCGTACTAAAAAAAGAGGAAAACCCCTTTTTACTAGGGGGGTCCGGGGGCATGGCCCCCCGGAAAATGTTTTGAAAATTTACATTAAAATTTGTGCAATCTGGTGCATTTTAGAGAGAAACTGAGCAGTTTAACCACCTAAAAATCTTGCTTTTTTTTTCTTATTTTTTGGGTGCACTTTTTATTTTTTGTGTCAAAGGTTTAAAAGTTATACTAAAACTTAAAGTATTCAACAGAATATATCCAAATGCTTATTCAAAATACATCTGAATGTCTTTCCATTTTTTTTTTATTTGAGTTTAATTATATATATATACTTTCTTTAATAATCTCTGATTAATCAGCTGTAAGTATGGATTCCTTTTCTCTCTTATTTAATACTATGTACCATGGTCACTGAACTGGAGAAAGGTTATATAGATTTTTCAACATAATTTCATCAAACTTTAGTGGAAAAAAATACATTGTAATAAATTTATTCACCATCAAGAGTAATATTTCCAATGGCACTGCTTTTAGCTTTCTTGTGTTTCACTGTAGACACGTGAGCATCAAGAGCTACGCGGCCGCGTAGTTAATATCAACTCTGCGCAGTTCGTGGCAATACGCCTGCCCACAGGCCGCTAACTTGCGAATACACTGAGCGCGGAGCTCGTCGTTTACGCTTTTCTCGAGCCAATCCATCTCCAAATATTCTTGGCTCCAGAATCGTCTATTCTGTCTCCGCGTTTAAGTATTGTCTCTTCGCCATATTTTGACCAGACTACGACTCCACTGAAGACCGGAAGCGACCTGTGCGAGCTAAAGCTAACGCCTCGCTCAATTTTGAATACGCGATTTGGGGATATCCGCCACATAAAGATCGCGAAACACGGTATTGGAATAGTGACTTTACGATTTTGTTTTCGGCGGAAATTTTTATTTTCGGCGGAATGGCAGCTTCATTTAAGCGGAAATCCGCCAAAAAGAGGAAAATTCCATGCTCTGAATACATCATTACAAAAAATTTTTTTTGGGGGGGCGGGGTAGATATTATCGGTAATAGCGACGTGCGCTGTGCTTTTAAAGACCATGAAACGCTCTTCAGCTTGTCATTGAATAATGCCAGAATGCTTGACAGGCGTGAGACGTGCACAGAAATTTGAGTTAAACCAAACAGAATTTACATGTTTTAAGTTCCATTTCAAGTTGGATGAATCAAGAGTTTTCATGAGAAATAAGAACACATATTGGTAATGGCATTTCAGAAACAGAAACTGAACTGTATTACTGACCACAAGAATGAACAACAATGTACAAGCATCAGATCATTCGTAGCACTGTTTGTGACTTCTGGTTATTACAGTTGTAATCATAAGACCAAAGTCAGATCATAACTTCTTTTCACAAATTACAAAAATGAAAACTGATCGGTGAATCAAAAAAAGCATGGTGCAGGAATCCTCACAACGAAAAAGCACTACCAACAGCGAAATGGGTAAACCATGAGTGGCGATGGTTTACAAGCAGAGGCTTGCTTTGACACTTTTATGTTCTGGATCTGAACAAGAAGAGATCTAAATTCACATGAGCCAGTGCAGCCGCAGGGGGCCGTAAGAACCTATGCTTCTCGTTGACAAAGATCAGATCCAACTTTCCCTCTAATTGAATGTGTTAATTTGTGTTGACTCTGTACTCCCAGAACTAAATGACTTCAATTTGAAGGAAAGGCAGCCATTTAGTTATGCGAATGAACAGGATATGCCTACAAATGGAAAAGCAAAGTAACAAAAGAATCTTTTGTCAGGTATATTTATGCACCCAAATTTCAAATATGTAATATGAACATTATCAACATAGCACACACACACTGACCATGCATGTAATAAAATGATATACACGAAAGTGAAAAAAAAATCACAACACAGGATATGATATCAGTATGCACAAAGACCATGGATGAATATGTACAGACAACTGCCAACTAAATGTACAAAAGTCCACTTTATACAGTGAACATTTTGAGAAAACAAAATTAAAACATGCAAACAGCTGCATTTCAACACAAAAATACCTTTCATAGCTGATTGCCAATGACTATTTACAGAAAAGAAAAAGCAAGAAACAGAAAGAGAGAGAGACTGACTAAACCTCTTCTCAAAACTCAAAAAATGAATCCATATCATTACTGTATTGGTCAAACTAAGTAGCACCAGCATGATGTCAGTGGAGATTTTAGTTCAAACAAAACACTCATTCTAATCTGGCCTTATTCTGATTTAGAAACAATTCCCATTCTGGGTGCTATTTAGGGCCCAACAAAATGTCTAATGGTTGCGCAACTTCATGCCCATGCTACAAAGCACCAATGGAAAGCAATTCACACTGACCCTCTTGCACATGCAGCCACAACTACTGTTTACAGTACTGGTAGTTGCTCATGCAAGGGGGTTAAACCGTACTACCACACCAAGTGTAGATCAGCCAAGTTAAAAATTTTATCACCATAAATTCTGGATATGGTTTCTCTGTATCACTGGTCCCAAGCTCATAAGGCATTTTTCTATTTCTCCTCAACTGATAAAATTTTCAATAGATTTATCGTCTTTCTGTTCTACTCAAACAACCTCATCACGAGATATTTGAATGTAGGCAGAGAGACAAAGCTGGTCGCACGAGCCAGCATAGGAATAAATGAATCAGCAAAGCTGAGGAAGAAATCTAACAGTCACTTCTGCTGTCGGAGTAGTTCATACAATATCACCATTTCCACACCACTTTCAGAACCAAAAGCTCCACATTTTTTAAAATCATTTGAATGAGTAAATCAAAAGAAATGGACTGGTCATGACAGGTCAAGGATAGTGCCTGATGAATTAGCTCGGTGCCTGTAGGCTAGGCACCGAGCTAATCAGGTACTGCCCTTGAGCTATCACAGCCGACCCCTCTCCAATAACTGGTGCTGTAAGTGATGAAAGCATGTGAGCACAACCAGAGAATCATTAAGCCCCTTGTGCATGCAGCCACCTGTACTGTACTGTAAACAGTACAGGTGGCTGCATGCACAAAGGGGTTACAGTAAGTCAGCTATGAACTTCCAACCAGTCATTCATTCCTCCATCAGACATCAACCGTTGTCAACCATCACATCCAGAATTCAACCATCACAGCCCCTCCTCCCATTATCATCCAGCACTCAATGTCGAGACAATCAACCGTTTGAGCAGTCTCTCATCTCAAAGTTTGTATCAAGGTTTATCACATGATGGCCAGGGAAGCGTGCTAAGAGGCAAATGCCACAACTGAACAGTGCAGTGCAAAGAAAAAATATTTCATCTGCTTGCTTTTAATTTCACGACGAAAAAAAAAAGTACATGTCCTGAAACTTATATGATGCAGTGTCATGACTCAAAACATAACACCAGCAAGTCTCTCTTGCAAAACATTCTCTTTCAAGCAAACGTTAAAAAATACTGACAAAATGAGGTAAAAGAGAGGGTACTGGTAAATTGTTGAACTCATTCAGCCAGATGGCTGTATTTCCTAAATTTTGGAGGCGTCATCTAATGACTATGTACCAGTTGCAGGAGATGGATCGACCATGATAATCAGGCATGGGAATTAGAAAAGTGAAAAAAGTCTGAAATTTCCAGCGTGGTCCTTCATTCCAGCGACCAAAAAAATCAAACGACGGGGGGGCGGGGGGGCGGAGTAGCATGGTCCTTCATTTCAGCAGCCAAAAAATCAAAGGGGTGTGCTTACCGGATCATGATCAGGTGCACACTAAACAGCACTCTGTCTTGAACGATATCCTTTCTCACCGCCATTTTCAATAACTCGTGATGCCGCCATTTTCCCCACGCATACAGTGCGCGAGACGGTAAGCCGAGCATGAAAACGGTGCGTTCAGTGTTGTATTGCCCGCTTGCACGGTAAAGTAACGACTGCGTTGAAGCCACAATAGGTGACGCGTAACTCTAGCGGGCGGTATATCACTTGAACCAATGCGGCCTCGCAGTGTATAATGACCGGTGCTCAGTTACTTTTTGCACCCCAATTTTTTTTTTTGGGCGGACAACTTTTTTTTTTTGGCGGCTGAGCAAATCGTTTCTGCGGAAATTTGCCTTTAGGCGGATAATTCCCATGCCTGGATAATTTAAGGGCAGTGCCAGATTAGCTTGGCACCATGCTAATCTGGCACTACCCTTGAATTATCATGTTCAACCATCTCCTGCTGTAGTGCGTCAGGGCTGAATGGGTTAAAGTTTTTAAAAAGCCTGTATCTCCAGTGTGCTTGTCTCTAACTTTGGACCCAACGGCCTAGTGCTGTAAGACTCAGAATCACTAATCAGCACAAATACAATATGGTACAGAGTGTGATCACCAGTCTGAAAACCCGCTACTGACTTGCGAAGAGTTAATTTGGGGGTCTGTTAATCTGTGATCTTATGGCCTAAACTGCATGTCTTTTCTGTCTGAATGGCACAGTCAGTAGCAGCCATGGGGGTAAGCTGCAAGGTCCAGAACTGCCGACAAGCACACATAATAACAGCTTATGCATGGAATGAACTGCACTGTTAAGTTGTGGTCCCGTGTCGCCCGCTATAGCAAGATCCCTCAACCCTTTGCTTACCAATGCTGATAAGCACACACATAGTAATCAATCAAATAAAACATCCCTGTAAATCTTTGCCATTTTAAAAACAGCCTCAAAACGCAAGCCATCATCTGTACACAAATCTACATTTTAGGAGTAACACATTTGACTCCTTCACTACCAGTGGACGCAGAAAGATCCCCCAACCATCAAAGAAACATGGATAGTGGTTTCAGCAAGAGGCAAAGATCCTCATGAGCCCCCACGAATGCGTGGGCTCACGAGGATCTGTGCCTCTTGCAGTTGGGTGGTGGTCTCATTTTCCTCGGCAGTGAAGGGGTTAATCAGCCAAGGTCACATAACGGTGCTTAGAAATTTTTATCAACCTGAAAATATTGTCAGGATTCAAAACATTACATGCCAAACTGAACAATGCTAACCTTCTTGTGCATGCAGCCACACAGACCAACGTATGTACATGGCTGCATGCACAATGGGATTAAAAATTTCATCTCTTGGCCGATAAAATGTCTTACTCTTATTTACAGCATTTCCATAAATCTTCAGCAACAACTCAAGAAAAACAACTGAGCCAGTAGGCAACTTGTTAACCTGCATACATTTAAAAACAATAGTTGCTTAACCCTTGGCCATCAGTCAATTACGCAACCAACAGCAAAAAGGGTTAAAATAGTGCATGCCACTTGCTCCAATCATCCAGTAGAAAATGAGCAAAACCTTTTGTATATGTGCACACTATTCTTCCTCCGTATATTTCGGTTATTCTTCAGATACGTGTGATGAAGACATGTGAAAGAGTTATATACTAAGGAGCAAAAGAAATGTGACAATTTTGGAATCATTGCGCACACTTCAGCGTTTCTGATGATTCCAAAAATGTCGCATTTCTTTTGCTCGTGAGTATACATGCACGAACTGTATTATTACTCATCCAGAATCTGATCATTACTAACAAGGTAATGGTGATAGAGTGTAAGCTTTTTTGTACTTTGACATCAGCTTGACATACAAGCAACTCTACAATATACAAAACTGGAAACCTCAGACATGATATGCTAGCACAAGCTTCAGTAAAGCATTTATATCATTTAATAATTTATATCACCAATCGTGATGAAAATGCACTATCCTAATTACATCACAATATCTTTTCAAGATTTGATCCGGGTGAGCAAAAGGTCTTTGGGTGGATATCAGTGTCAGTTGGCCAACAACCCTTTTGGTGTTGGTAGCAGTTTCAGTCAGGATGATTCCTGCAGGAATCATCGAGACTAAAACCGCTACAGACACCCAAAGGGTTAACCAAAGCCGACATCCGCCAAAGGACCTTTCCCTTACTGGATAGACATCTTGGTCCCTGAACTAATGTCTGAGCTGCTTAAGGTTAATAAATAATTCTACATGGCTGATCTACATAGCCTTTACACACACCATGTACATTCAAATAAATTTACACAACTACATTGGGAGATCCAGAAATTTCATTTTGCAACAGCAAGATATACTGATGAGCCCCCCCAAAAACCAACAACACCAGTGTCATCATCTGAACCACTGGAGACACTTGCTGAATTCCAACGATGTTGCAATTCTTTTGCTTATCAGTATCCATGCACATGAAGTCTTTTTTAAAGCTTCCGTAAAGGCAAGGTGGCAAGTACATGTTAGGAATATAAATAACTGCCTTTGCACCATAACTAACATTATTCATAGCCTAGCAATTTATTTTAAAAAAGCAAAAGTAAGCAATATAATTACAGCGTAATTCACAAAATAAGTGCCAATGTTGCCTTATTCACCGATTGAATGATGAAATGACATATCACTGAAAAAATATTTGCTGATCAAAATTACCGATTTGACGGGACTGTGAAAGTCCCTGCTGCCCAAAGCATAATAGACGCAGGTCAACAGATTCCAGACTATATATTGTGGCCTTTATTTGTACAGCCTTTTACATTGTTACTTTGTATTTCTTTCTCTCACTGACATTTCTCATAAATTACTATGGCAAGAGATCATGTCTATAAAATACTTTCATTCTCGCTTTTCTTGAAAGTATATAGATCTGACACATTCAGTCATAAGAAATGAATACATATGGCATGCATGAATATAATACATTTGTATCTGGCACGTGCAATGCAGTATGACAAATGGAGAGAAACGCTGTTTTTTTATGTGCCAGTCAGTACACATTTGTAGAAAAATTTTAATTTCTAGTCGACCTACTAAAGAAGTATGTTGTGCATTCTGAACCTGAGAGAGAGAGACATTAGAAATGAGATCTAATGGAACAAAATGCTGCCCAAATGACTGCATGAGAAGATTGGAAAAAAAGTCCTGACAAATAATGATACTACCTAGATCTGTCAGCACATTTAGCCCCGCCGCCCTACAGCAGGTAATGGATTGACCATGACAATTCGAGGGTAGCGCCAGATTAGCTTGGTGCCATCAGGCACCAAGCTAATCTGGCACTACCCTTGAATTATCGTGGTCGATCCATCTCCTGCAAATCATATTTTTCAAAGTAAGAACGAAGATTCTCCTAAACCTGTATCGAGTATATGGCTCATCTATAACTGATATATATTATAAGGTGTAAGCAAAAACTCATTGCTGCCTCTTTCAGAAGGCTTTACATTATGGTAACAGAACAGCCACCTTCATTTGATGAAAGAAAAAGTTTTGATTGTGTCACAAAATTTATTGTTAAAAAAATTATTTTGCTAAAACCAACAAATGTTGAAAGATGAATGAGGGGGCAGAAAGTTGACTGAAAACAGAAAGGTCTGCAAAACCCTGTTCATATGTTGACAATAAAAATCCATCTCAATTTTTTTTGTTACAACACAAAGTACATGTGATTTCTCTACCAACATAGAAAACAGATCACTATCAACCCAATGAATACAAGAGGTATGCAAGACTTGAGAACAAAAACCCCTCCACAATGCCAAATTTCTATGTACATGTATATATATGCTCACTGTTAACTGTTTGTCACAGACAGCATCCTGAGGACTGCTACATTAAAACTGAAAAGTTTCTGAACATTTCTATTTTCAGCGTTTTACAGCAGATCAGGCAAGATAAAAAAATCTGAAAATCTTTGACTAAAACACTTGCAGCGGATTATTAATAGATTTTCAGACTTCAATAGAAAAGCTAGCCCCCTCATACAAGCAGCCACTGGACCTGAAACTGTACAGGTGGCTGCATGTGCATGACATGGAATTTTAAAAAATAAAAATCTACAAAGAATCCATTTAGAGCCAATTAGTTATAGATTTTCTGAAATTTCTTAGATTTTGAAGATTTGCGGTAAAAACATTTCGGAGAAACAAAGAAAAGTGAGGCCTGACTTGACAAACACAAACAACTTTCCATCAAACGCTTGCACATCCTCAAGTTCGACTCCAACCTAACCCCTTCACTGCCAAGAAAGTGAGCGTGGACCAATTGCAAGACACAGAACCTCATGAACCCCAGCAGTTGTGAGGGCTTGTGCAGTTCTATGCCTTTTTCTAGCTTAATTCTGTATCTGTGTTTTTTGGAATTTTGTTGTTGTTGCACAGAATTTGCCATTGTCCCAAAAATGTAATCTGTGTTCGCTGGCAATGAAGGGGTCAACAAACCAAAGTCACATGAAAAAACCACATCATGGTGAGGCAACAGGGCTGGACTGATTAGAGATGCCGTCTGAGTTGGCGTCAATTCTGGGCTTTTTCTTTATCATGGCCGGGTCAAATTCCGGGTGTCGACGGGCGTGTTTGTTTAGGTGGTCGCTACGCATGAATCGTTTCTGGCAGATGGGGCAAGGGAACTTCTTTTCACCTGTAAAACAAAGAAAAAGTAATTTCATTACTTTAACTTAGGTATTGATAGGAGCTGTCACACTCAAATATCATATTATAATCATAACAATGCATTCAAAACCAATTTGAACATGCATTTATGCAATGACAAACAATGTACAGAGCCCTAAAGTTGAAATGCCAAAGTCTCAGAGCTGTCCTCTGAAAACAATGTATCAGACAAGGCCAAGACTGAGCATAATACTGATGCTTCGAGGGTGGTTCCAGAATAGCTTGGTGGATCTGGGCGCCAAGCTATTTTGGAAGCACCCGTGGTCAAACGCATGAACGTCAAAAACACATTGTTTTTCAATCTGGCATCTAAAATGGATTAGTTGTCTCCAGTTTCACTCCGTGTGTGCACCGTTTTGTACTGTACCTGCACAGAATGATAGAGATTGATGTGTATGTGTCTGAGTGCCTGACATGTCAAATTCCGCAAGTTGTATTTCAGATTGTATTCATTTTGTTCTCGTTTTTAGTTGAAATAATTTCAGTGTACAGCGCCTTAAGCTTGTTCAGGGATACAGCGAATTACAAGAACTATATATTATTATTACTATTATCATCATCATCATCAATATCTCTCCTGAACTGTAGTCTGCAAAAGACACCTAATATTGGAAACAATGACTCCTGGGCTCAATGTGTTAGAAATGAATTTGAATAGATATACAAGGATATTTTACATTAAATGAAAGCAAATGCTATGACACCCCCCCCCCCCCCCCCCCCAAAAAAAAAAAAAAAAAAAAATGGCACACTCAAATACACATTGTTAATTAGTTCATGTAAAGAATGCCTAATTTCAAATTCACAACAGTGAAAATATATCTGCAAACCTGTGTGCGTTCGAATGTGCCTGGCCAGTTCATCAGACCGTGCAAAGCGTTTCTCACAGCCTGCCCACGTACACGGGAAAGGTCTCTCTCCTAAAAAATAAGAAGAGAAATTACTAATACTAGTAATACTTTTACAGTAGTATCAATCACAAATAATTCATTCACGCCTGAACACCTCTGTAGATGGACCATGATAGTTCAAAGGTAGCACCTGATTAGTCTGGTACCCTTGAGGCGCCACAGTAATGAGGTGCTACATTTGACAGTTATCGTCCATCCAGCTCCAGCAATGGGTACCATACGTCCTCATCATTTGATGTCTCAGAATTGTCTCAAAGAATGAGCGATAAATTGTCATGCAAAAAAGATCATGCACAAGATTACAGTGTAGTGCCTTGTTAGCAAAAATAATGCTACCTTGGTCATTAGGCACCGCCGTTCAGCTGTAATGGATGTCCTTCAGTTGGTGCTGGAAGTGAACCAGTTTCCATGCTGATCTATGACCTAAATAGTTCGCCAATGGGAAGGGAGACTATCACGACTGTGATTTTTAAACATAATATATGACTACCATACATGTCTACACGTTGCAACAAGTTTCAAGGCGTCTCTGTGTCTTCAGTCTTTTGAAATAGAGGTCTAATAGTGAACACTGCTAAAAGAGCGTCTCAGCTATATCGCATTCATGATTTCTCCAAAACTTACATTTTAAAAAAAGATAGAGAAAGCAGTGGAGATTTTAACATGCAAATTGCAACTGCTGTGGAAACCTCTCAACCCCACACTTGGGTCTACTCAGGGTTATTTATATCAGTGCGCCATATGTGCACTTACATAAAGTTGCGTAAAATGTGAATGGTATTGTGTAACAGAAAATAAGCCAATACTGGAACTGTTCCAACTGCAAGGGGCATAGATTCTTAGGCGCATGTGAACCTACTTCTCTTGCATGCCCTGATCCGCCCCGTTCATATCCTCAATGTGAGTCTGTCATCCAGTTGTAAAACATGTAGGTTGTAACAAACACTGCAGCGTTCATAACCTCTCATATGGTACTCCTTTCTTCATCTTTAACCCTTTTAGCCCCAAGGTCTCATTTCTCAAATTTTGGAGGTGTTGCCTAACGACTTTGTACCAGTTGCAGGTGATGGCCTGACCGTGATAATTCAAGGGTAGTGCCAGATTAGCTTGGCACCTTCAGATGCCAAGCTAATCTGGCACTACCCTTGAATTATCATGGTCAAGCCATCTCCTGCTGTAGGGACCTGGGGCTAAAAGGGTTAGTAAACACAGTCACTCTGTGTATGTGTGACCCAGTTGATCAATGAACTCAAGACAAAGAGATGGTCATCACGCATGGTTCTTTGGGAGATCAAATTCATGGAGTCCCAGTGCACAAATACCCTCGGGCCGACGTAGGCCACAGTGGGCCCGCGCACGCCCTGCGACTGTTGGCGGCCCGAAGGCCTTTTGCTACTGGGGAAACTAAGGTGAGAGAGGAGCTGAGATGCCGCACTTTTGATGAACCACGCATTAGGGAGAATTAGGATGAATAGGATGGTAAGTTTCTTTGGTTTGGTAGTTCAGCTCACAAGTCATACAGCAACTTGACAACTGTGTGTGCATTTACCTTGTCATTCAAAAGCAGTGCAAGAGTAGCTTGCGGCATAGAGGCATCAAGGTCTCTTAACCCTCTGGGTGTCGGTAGCAGTTTAAGTTGCAATGATTTCTGCAGGAATCATCGTGACATCGTACCAATATAAGGTTAAGCTGGTATGTCCTCCTTTGAGTACTGCTACCTAAATTTGGTTATTGCCACTTTAGAACTCTCTTAACCCTTTGGGTGCCGGTAGCGATTTTAATCATGATGATTCCTACGGGATTCATCACGACTAAAACCCTTACCGACTCCCAAAGGGTTAAAGTCTGCACTTGAGATGTGCTACATTCGGATACAATCTGTCTCTTGTTATAGTCTTCAGACAAACAGCTTACTTTGACAGAGTATTATTTTGTGTCGCTCGTGATCTTTCCAAAAAGTGCTTAGAAGAACCTTAGTATTGTATGGGTAACGAGTGATGCCACGTATGCATCACGGCAAGTACCACTGTTACAGTAACTACACCTGACACTATTTTACCTTTTTACGCAGGACTACTGGCTGATAAATGAAGCGGTCAAGACTTAGCCGCTAACGCTAAACAGCGCTGCTGGTAACCTCGCCTTGAACTGCCCATCCTTTGGGCCAACATCAAATACACAGGAGGGGATAAATTTACTGATTTACTGGGGGGGGGGGGGGGGGGGGGGGGGGGCTTGTCTCTTTGTGTTCCTTTAGCCTATTCAGTGTTTCACACAACAGGAACTGAATCGACAGAATACAACACGAAAATGCATGAGGGAACAGATACTCATGACCCTTTTCAGACGTGGGGGCTCATGGAGATCTCTTGCCTCAACAATGATTCTGCAATGGTTACATGGTCGATCTATCTTCTAAATGATAAAGGAAAACTTACAGAAAGGAAACGTCGCTCCCTCAATGTGTTATAGATTGTGGTAGATGTGAAGTGTGGTTTACGAAAATAGCAAGATAATAATTATCACCTACCGCTAAATAAAATTACAGTGTTTCTTGCAGAGGACACCCCCCCCCCCCCCCCAATTCCCAAGCTGGAGGGGTCGTAGTGGTGGTGTATTGTAACTTGTGTAAGGCATCACATGATGCCCAAACAAAAACGTATTCTCTCCTCCACATGTGGTATTTGTCTTAAAATTCGCTGTATTATTTTAGGGGGTCATCAAGGCAGTGACCTATAAGGTACAGTATGTCCAATCATGGTTTCCTTTAAGCAAACCATGAGGGATGTGGGTGTGGTGACGGGTCCACAAAGGGATACAGTTTTGAGAGAGAGAGAGAGAGAGAGAGAGAGAGAGAGAGAGAGAGAGAGAGAGAGAGAGAGAGAGAGAGAGAGAGAGGTACAAGAAAAATGTCCTCGTGCCGACGTTTTGCTCCACTGGAGTGGGGGCATGGTAGATTAAGACTCAAGCAGGTCACTACACTTTCTGCAGTCATTGAGCTTGCCACCTGCCCAAGCTAACAACAGCTGACGACTCCTCTAAACGGCAGGCGGAGTGGAAGTCTTCTGCGCGTGCTAACAGCGACACGCACCGCAAGGCCCGCGAAGTGGGGTGTGTATGTGCGTGGGGGTGGGGGGAAGAGGCGAGGGAACAGTCACCAAATGAAAACCTATGACCTCATCCAAAACTCTACTAATACCTCAGCAAAGGCATTAATTCTCGTGTGCCAGTGCACTGTGCAGGCCTCCTCTTGAGGCTCTACGACTCTTGCAAACTTATAAAGGAGACTTGTTAATATCACTGGACTACAAGGATCACAGTGGGGTGTTGAACGGGACGAGGGGGTTGGGGGTGGTGGTGGCTTGTGATAAGTTTAAAGTGTCCCGTTACAATAAATGATAGGAGTGGATCACATTTTATTAACCCTTCGGTTGTCGGCATCGGTTTTTGCAGCGACGATTCCTGCAGGAATCATCGCGTCTGAAACCGCTACCGACAACCATAGGGTTCACTACCGGCTTAGCAATTACCACCAAGATGCGGTTGCAAGAGTGGCTCACGAGTATATAATTATGCTCTTGGCTGGACTTCGCGAACGAAGATTTTATAGGAGTTGCCCACGACGTCTGCAGGCTTGTTCGTGGCTGCGGAGGCCAATCCGGGACAGGCAGGTTCGACCGCAGTGGCTGCAGGGGAAGGTATGGCCAGAGTTCTGAGTTGCGGCATCTCTGTTCTTTCTCCTGAGCCGCTTGTCCTTAAGGCTAGCTCTGCGAGAGTCCTCAAAGGAGACAGCTGCCTTGTAAATAGTGGAGCGCCAGGTGTCACGGTCCACAGCAAGCGAAGACCACTGGTGGTGGTCGATTTGGCAGGCACTAAGTGACTTCTTGAGACAGTCTTTGTATCTCTTCTTTGGTGCCCCTCTGTCACGGTGTCCAGTAGCAAGCTCGCCGAACAGGGTGATCTTTGGTAGGCGATGATCCTCCATCCTGGAGACATGCCCCGCCCAGCGGAGCTGTGTCCGCAGCAGCAAAGCCTCGATGCTCACGGTTTCAGCCTGTTCAAGGACCTCGACATTGGTGACGCGCTGGTGGAAGCGTTCGAGGAGTCGTAGTTGGCTGCGGTAGAGGGCCCAGGACTCGGAACCATACAGCAGGGTGGTGAGGACCACAGCTCTGTACACGCTGATCTTGGTGCCTGTTTTCAGCTGTTGATTGTGCCACACCCGCTTGAAAAGTCGCCCGAAAGCGCTGTTCGCTTTTGCCAGCCTGCTGTCAAGCTCCTTGTCCAGCTTGGCACTCAGTTGGTGTAAACCGCTACAGTGGTAATGGTACCTTAATTTTAGCACATTCCGCCCTAGGATCGAAATCCACAAATTCTGAAGTTGCCCTCTGGACTGCATTACAATTCTAGAGACAGATCGAGCATGATAGTTCAAGGGTGGTGCCTGTGGGCGCCAAGCTATTCTGGCACTACCCTTGAACTATCATGCCCGATCCAGGGTTAAAGCCAAGTCACGGCTGATGCGGTGCGACACGCGGTTTGCCGATCCTTCCATCTGCAACTCGCCTACCCCTCCAGCCGCCCCCCCCCCCCCCCCCCCCCCCGCCTCCCCAATTCACAGGCCATGTCCGACTAGGAACGCAGACAAAATTAATACTGCTTTTCCGCGAGAATAAAATCAGGTAGTCCTTGGACTAGCTGCAAATAGCAGACGTCACATATCACATACATTAGAGCGTTCCAGCAAGTCACACTTTATTTTTGAAAGGCCAGCATGATTGATGCCCGAACGTGATTTTTGAGTAGCATATATACTGACTTTCAATGATATTTAAGGAATAATGTCCAGTCGTTTAACCTGCCATGTGCTACACGAACTTCAAATCCATGTCAACCAAAATCGGATTAATTTGATCTCTCTCAGTTTCAGAATGTGAAAATAATACGGACACCTAGTTTCAGTACACAACGTTCACTTGAATCGCTTATCTGTCGAGTCCTGACAAGCCTATTTCTATCCCGACCCGGCACCTCATGGTGTCCAAAAGCAAGAGGTTCTGATTCTCACGAGTCCCTGCGTGCATGCGAGTCTATGCCTCTCCAGACACCAGGGCCAGTCACATGCTTCAAGTTCAACCTGTGAGGAGGATAATGTAATTCAGGGCGGAAATCTACCAGACATGGGCATCATATTCCCATGAGCTCCAGTGTTTACGCCAAGTTCCATGCCTCGCGCAAATTATGAAAAACCCGTTTAGGGCTTAAACGTCTTTTGTCCACCACGAAGGTGATTTCAAAGACGGGGCACCGAAATAGGGTCTGAACTAATTTTGACCCAAGCTGGATCCGAACCTGGAACGTTTCGGTCGTGAGACGAACACTCTACCACCGAGCCACCCAGCTCCCCCGCAAATTATGAAAGGGCAAGGCAAAACGTTGTTAGTTACCCTGTCACACACTTAAAGTCCGATTTAAAACCTCCTTCGCCCCGTACAGACGATTGTAATAACCCAAATGAAGCAGCCCCGCACCAATAGCTGCTGTAGTTACATATAGCTCTCCCCCCCCCCCCCACACACACACATTTTCGCAGCTATTTATTTTATGCAGGGCCCCTCAAATGAGTTAAAAATCCAAACTATGCCAGCCACAGGCATAGATTCTCGTGAGCCGCTGTGTTCGCAGGCGCTCGTCAGAATCTACGCCCCTTTGCAGACGAAAGTATTGGCTGAGAGACTGCCAGCGGACAAATAAAAGCTGGCGGCAGCTGGCGTTACGATTGGCCCAACAAGGCCCAACCTTAACTGTCCATTGTCGAATCGGCCGAGTGTGACATCTGATTTCCTGCCAAATTGTGTTTACATGTGCCATAAAACACCCCCTTTCTGAGATCACTGGAGACACAACTTTAAAGAACTTTGTCGGAATTTACCTGTCAGTTTACATTTACTGAAAATTTAGAGTAAAATGGCAGGTGAAAAAAATTCTATGTTCAACCGACAGCACTTGTACTTCACGGAGGAGACCAGTGTACCGGGGCTTGCATAAACAGCTGAAGAAGTAGGCACAAAGTCCTTAAGATCACAAACATAGGCAAACTTTGTATTCCAATCAAAAACGTGTCATAGCAAGGCCTAGTTTTAGTGACTTTTGTATTGGAAGTATGTGACCAGCATGACTTTTCATTGTGCAGTATAACGTCTCCGTCTTATTTCAATGCAGAATAAGTTGTACCCAAGTCCCTCAGATGTTTTGAAATAAATTTTGAGATTATTTATTTAATGTGTGGTTATTATTGCTAAACAGGTCTCTACACAATCAACACTTCATATTTTCAACACCACCCGGCTACAATTTCAAAGAATGGATGTGAACAAACACCAGAAGTCTAGTAATAAATGTGAAAATCAAACTATACTGAACAACAAACAAACGCAAATTTTTCACCATAGCGTTTTTCTTCGTAAATGATTTAATCCGGGTTATTTTGACGTTATTTATTAGAAAATGTTAGACGGGGAAGTGGCGCAGTGGTTAGGCGTCTGCCTCCAATGCCAAAGGTGCGAGGTTCGATACCGGGTTCCGGCGTTGGATTTTTCTCCTCTGCAGACCTGCTTACCCCCAAAACAATTGTTGGTTACAATGAGAGCAAAAAATGAGTACAATCGGAAAAATTTGGTTACAATTACCCTCGCGTCAAAATCCATGCCATTTTCTTATAATCGTGGCAACCAGGCGGCAGAACAAACATTCAGCCCTCATCACTTTCTCTTTCATTCCACCCTCAGCACATTTCTCTGAATTGTTCTTGAAGTGACTAAGGATTGATGCCGAACCACTAGCCGAGGCATTTCTCTTGTGAAATTTACCTTCCGCGTGGCGCTTGATATCATACGTGCCACTGCGATCGATGTTGAAATCGCTCTTGCATATTTTGCAGAAGGCTTTCGTGTCCTTTTGTACTTCACGAAATAAAAGGATAGTCTTTGCAGTAGCTTGATAGAAACACTTGCTCGTATTTTTTCGTTCTTTTTTCTGAACTACACGCAGCGGCAGTCTCTTCTTCTTCGTCGTCCATTTCGTGTTGCGACTCGGACTGTTGCCTCTTAGACGCCATCTTGTACGATGCTGTACAATGAGGCTTCTGCACATGCGCAACATAAGCTAACCGGTGTAAAGGAAAAATTGAGCCCCGCAGCAGCGAAATTTAGCATCGGTTTGAATTTTCGTATAAACGAACTGTGATTTTTCGTATAAATGGAAAAAAATATGTACAACCATACAAAGCATCAAATTTTCGTAAGATTGTATGAATGTTTCGTACAGTAGTCAGGTCTGCCTCTGGTAAGTGTCACCGTCTGGGCAGTGGGCAGATGTTCACATCTGCACGGGACATAGACGACCCCGGCCCCCACGAGTCCCCTGCTGCCTTGCACTTGCAGGCCTGGCCGCTTGGCTGCGGAAAGGCTAAGGGAGGAAACCCCTGACATCAAAGCCCCCGTGTCTCCGGGGAAGGCTGTTGAGCCAGAGACTAAGACAGTCTGATATAAAACCTACGATCCGAGGACCTCGATGCCACCGTCCCAGCTTGCTAGGCCATGGCAAACGAACCAAGGGTTTAAAGGGTGGGGCCAGTACTGCGAACACTGCACTCCACCAAAAAGCTCCACCGCGCAGGCTTTAGGAAACGCCCACGGACTATGACACTGAACTTTCCAAGTCCTGTAGCGATGGGCAAGGGGCAAAACGGCAGGTGAAAGATGTCACTGGAAGCCGCAGTCTCAAACCTGCATGCAGGCGGTTCAGGATATTGGTCGCCTGATGTTGACCTGGGGATGACAACGTCACTCGGCACACCCTGAACGACCAAGCAGCCTTCTCTAGGGACAGCACTGCTTGCTCCACACGGAGAGGGGCCTAGAAAAGGTGGCCTAACCAAAGCTCATCCCCTCGTAACCCCAGTTGGCTAGCCGCGGTCAACGGGCATCTTCTCATGCGGTCAGAAAACAAGAAAAAACAATGGATCCACTCTCATGACGACCATGACCGGACTCAACGTAGCATGCTGGAACATCCGAACCATGCTCGACACAGCAGACAGCGGACGCCCTGAGGAAGGCAGCCTCCAAGAACTTGGCGCTGGCTACACCCTCTACTGGTCAGGCAGGCCTGCATCAGAAAGACGGCTCTCAGGCGTGGGCTTCATGGTGAAGACCCCCATTGCGACTAAGTTGGAAAACCTACCAACGGGTCACTCCGACCGCATCATGTCCATGCGCCTCCCACTGAGACACCAGCAATACGTCACCCTTCTCAGTGTGTACTCCCCAACCCTCCTGGCAGAGCCTGCAGAAAAAGACAAGTTCTACTCTGACCTGCGCAGCCTCCTGCAGAGCACCCCTGCAGACGACAAAGTCATCATCCTTGGCGACTTCAACGCCAGAGTGGGCCAAGACTCTGAAGCCTGGAAAGGAGTCCTCGGCAAGCACGGCGTTGGGAACTGCAATGACAATGGTCGCCTACTGTTGGAGCTCTGTGCAGAGCAGCAACTTGTGTCATCACCAACACTACTTTCCAGCAAAAGGACAGTCGAAAGACCACCTGGATGCATCCTTGCTCCAAGCATTGGCACCTTATCGACTATGTCCTAGTGCGTCAGAGGGACCGCAGTGACGTCCTCACCAGTGATGCCCAGCGCAGAGTGCCACACTGACCACCGCCTTGTTCGCTGCAAACTCAGGTTCCGCCTCAAGCTGAAACCCAAGAAAGGGGGCCCCCCCCCAAGAAAAAGCTTGATGTTGCCAGCCTTCAGCGTGACAACAAGAAAGCTGCCCTTCAGGCCGATTTACAGCGCATGCTCAAAGACACAGTTGATCCAGCAGACTCCTCCCCTGAAACACTCTGGGAACAACTGAAAAATGCTATTATATTGTAAAATCCTCTGTGGAAGTCTTGGGCTTTGCTAGAAAGAGGAACAAAGACTGGTTTGACAAAAACGACGTAGAGATCCAGGAACTTCTAGCAAAAAAAAAGAGCCGCCCACCAGGCCCACCTAGCCCAGCCTTCCTGCCCTGTGAAGAAGTCTGCCTTCCGCCTCATCTGCAGCAGTCTCCAGCTCAAGCTTAGAGAGCTCCAGAACGAGTGGTGGTCCAGACTTGCACAGAGGACCTAGCTCTGCGCTGACAACGGTGACTACAGGGGCTTCTACGAAGCACTGAAAGCAGTGTATGGCCCTAGGCACCTGGTACAAAGTCCCCTGCGAAGCGCTGATGGACAGGCACTCCTCACAGATAATACCTCCATCTTGAACCGCTGGTCGGAATACTTTCAGGACCTCTTCAGCGCTGAGCGCACTGTTCAAGAAACAGTCATCCTCCAAATCCCACACCTTCCACTAAAGGTTGAATTGGACGAACCGCCCACCGCCGAAGAGACCCTCACAGCCACCCACCTGCTCAAGAGTGGCAAAGCAGCAGGCATTGACAGAATCCCGCCAGAGATCTGGAAACATGGAGGCCCAGCACTGCACAACAAGCTCCACGACCTCTTTCTCTGCTGCTGGGAAAAAGGAACACTACCAAAGGATCTCCGTGATGCAGTCATCATCACCCTGTACAAGAACAAAGGAGAGAAGTCTGCCTGCTCTAATTATCGTGGAATTACCCTGCTGTCCATTGCCGGGAAAATTCTCGCAAGGTTGCTCCTGAATCGGCTGGTACCTGCCATCGCTGAAGACCACCTCCCAGAGGGCCAGTGTGGCTTCAGAGCCAACAGGAGTACCACCGACATGGTCTTTGTGATGAGACAGCTTCAGGGCTCCAGGAGAAGTGCCGCGAGCAGAACAAAGGGCTGTACGTAACGTTTGTCGACCTAACAAAAGCGTTCGACACTGTAAGCAGGCAAGGTATGTGGCAGATCCTGGAGCGACTAGGTTGTCCCCCAAAGTTCCTCAACATGATCGTCCAGCTCCACGAGTACCAGCAAGGCCAGGTCAGACTAAACAGTGACCTCTCAGAACCATTCGCAACGGCGTGAAGCAAGGCTGCGTGCTGGCACCGACCCTCTTCACCATCTTCTTCAGCATGATGTTGAAGCAGGCCACAGTGGACCTCGACGATGACGACACAGGTATCAGGTATCGTCTCGATGGCAGCCTGTTCAACCTCAGACGACTGCAGGCGCACACGAAAACCCTAGACCAACAGATTCGTGAGCTGCTCTTTGCTGATGACGCTGCCCTCGTTGCACACACAGAGAGAGCCTTGCAGCGCATTACGTCCTGCTTCGCAGATGCCGCCCAGCTCTTTGGACTTGAGGTCAGTCTGAAAAAGACAGAGGTCCTTCATCAGCCGGCACCCAAGGAAGAGCATCGCCCTCCCCACATCACCATCGGCGAGTCCGAACTGAAGTCTGTACACCAGTGCATCATCACGTCAGACGCCAAGCTGGACAAGGAGCTGGACAACAGGCTGGCAAAAGCGAACAGTGCTTTCGGGCGACTATTCAAGCGGGTGTGGTACAATCAACAGCTGAAAAAAGGCACCAAGATCAGCGTGTGCAGAGCTGTCGTCCTCACCACCCTGCTGTACGGTTCCGAGTCCTGGGCCCTCTACCGCAGCCAACTACGACTCCTCGAACGCTTTCACCAGCGCTGCCTGCGTACCATCCTCAGCATTCACTGGAGTGACTATGTCACCAACGTCGAGGTCCTTGAACAGGCGGAAACTGTGAGCATCGAGGCTTTGCTGCTGCGGACACAGCTTCGCTGGGCGGGGCACGTCTCCAGGATGGAGGATCATCGCCTACCCAAGATCACTCTGTTCGGTGAGCTCGCCACTGGACACCGAGACAGAGGTGCACCAAAGAAGACATACAAAGACTGTCTCAAGAAGTCACTTAGTGCCTGCCAAATCGACCACCGCCAGTGGTCTTCGCTTGTTGCGGACCGTGACACCTGGCGCCCCACCATTCACAAGCCGTCTCCTTTGAGGACTCTTGCAGAGCTAACCTTAGGGACAAGCGGCTCAGAAGAAAAAAT
>BTPG01000001.1:35325218-35351574 GCA_036245525.1 Semisulcospira habei | reverse complement strand
GTTCCTATCGAATTGCCAGAATCTATACAGGTTGATTCAAGTTCAGGGGCCACACAGCTCTCCGCGTGTCAGAGTATATGGAGTTTAGGCTTCCAAGAAACAGACTGTATGAAGCGAAAACACATCAACAGATTGCTTTTTTTTTGGTTGCTAAACTTAAAACAGCCCGTTTTTGGTGTGCATGCTGAAAAATGTGTATTTTTGTTTGTTTGTTTTATTGTTTGTTTGGTTTTTTGTTTGTTTGCACGAAGCATTTACAGATCTTATATAACTAATGACACTGGCACAAGCACAAATGACCCATAAACAAATATTTAAATTATGGAACGCGTTCACAACATAAACATTGGCGGTATTGACTCCTAAAACAATGGTCAGTCACGAGCTAGTTCCGCCCAGGGAATGAACGACATAGTGCGGCCATTAACCTTCTGAGCATATATTGTGTGATGTTTACCTGTGTCCCGGTAGAAGTTAAAGGCCCACTACCGCCGTAACTGTTCAAACCGAGACACACTTCTGTAACGGATGGTTACGAAACGCTACACACAGGTCTACTATTTATGGTTCATTTAGACACAGGACAATCCAATGCAGCACACGTCGTCTTTATATTAAATAAAATGACAATGACTCCATTTCGTTCTATGAATACAATGCTATCAGTGCGAGAATCAGCTAAAAATGTCTTTCTGCCAATGAAGATAAGTAGCGGCTAATCTCTCTGTTTGTTTGTTTGTCTATTTTGACAAAGGGTATTTACCCGAAATATTAATAAATTGTGTTGTACCCGTCTTTTCTAAGCGTGTTTCTTTCTCCGTTGGGTACTTCTTTGCATATTACACGCTTGGCAGTCACCTTTTTGGTCTGGAATGATATAGTGGACGTCAAGTGACAGACGATTATAAGCATAAACATAGGTCTGACACTGTCTAATAATAATGTGTAGTGGCAGAGATTTAAAGTAATATTCCAGGTCGAAAAATATTTTAAAGATGTGAGACATAATTATAGGGTACAGTGTGCATGTAATGTACATGTATAACCACAGAAGGGAGGGAGTCGAAGATCTTCTGCGTAGAGTGTAGTGCCCGCGAGTCGTTCTGAACCTCAAAAAAAAACTTCTAGCCCCCCCCCCCCCCCCACCTCCCCCCTCCCCATCCCCCCCCCAAAAAAAAAAAAAAAGGGCACGATGGCCGACGTCGGTCGCCGACTGCGGCCCGATAGCCTTTTGCGCATTGGGCCCCAACTCGACTGACGCAAGGAGCGATTCAGGGCCAGGACACAGAAATTCTTCGATTCCAACACCTGTGTATAGAACCCCCCCCCCTTCCCCACCCCGATACACACACGCACACGCACACGCACACACACGACCACGCATGCCCTCGCTTTCTAAAGGAATCTATAAATTGCAAACGAGCGTGACAGGCCATCTAAGACAAGTTGCGTGTTTTCCCATTGACATGATGACAAATTACCCATTTATCAAGCAAATAAAGGCAGATAAAAATTAAGAGGTAAATAGATCTTTTAAAAGACTGTTGTGGTTATTAAATATGTTTAACCTCTTTGTGCACGCAGCCACTGGTACTGTAAACAGTAAATCGTGTGCGAATGTCAGCACTTCGCGCGTGTGTCAATACATCAACCCTAGAGACTACAGGATATAGTAGTTGTTTCCTCAGATCCTCTCAAGCAACACCGCAACCATCACAATAAGTAGCTCACCAGTATTTGCATTTGGGAAACATATTAAGACAAAAACTGTAAGACTTTTTGTCTAGCCTTCACCTTCACACCGTGCCTTGAACTATGAGTTTCAGTATTGATTTGTTTTTGTTTGTTTGTTTTTGTTACATGTAGATATTTTGATGTTTTCTTACCGGATGGTATGTTGCGTACTGGGAATACAGTTTATCTCAGAAAACTAAAAACCTGTACTTAAGTGTTCTGTTGAGTCTTTTTAGCTACATATTGTGATGCTAAAAGTTTAACCCTTTTGGCTGTCGGTAGCGGTTTTTTGTCACCGCCACCGCCAACGGGGCGCCAGAAAAAAAAGCTTTAAGTGATTTATGACTCAAAGTCAAAGAGTCTCAAGGGCTCAAATGGTCTCAAAGACAAAAAAGATTTCGAAACAAGCAAAAGACTGCTAAAAGGGTACAACCAACTCATGGACTGGAGAGTCCGTTGGATACTTATGAATGCGTACAGGTGTAGGTCAATTGCCTGCTGAGGGGAGGGGGCAGGGGGGGGGGGGCAGTTGCGTTGGGGTCCAACTTAGTGTTTGGGAAATTTTAACTTCATGCGGCACGTCTCTAATGACTGAAAACCGGGAATGCAAACAATAAACAACCGATTAAGCTGGCGAACTTAACCCCACGATTACAAGTAACCCATGCAATGTACTCCCGAAAAATGAACAAGCACCCATCAGTGACTACTGAAACATTTGATCTGGTTCGGCGAATTAACAATTAACATGCCATCGCCACTTAACTCATTCTACCCCAACACCGAAATCCCTAAATGTTGCCGTTGTCCTCTGAAGACTGCATTGCAGTGCAGGACACAGATCGACCATGATAGTTCAAGGGTGTTGCCAGAATAGCTTGGCGCCCGTAGGCGCCAAGCTATTCTGGCATCACCCTTGAACAATCATGGTCGATCCTTATCTTGCTGTGGTGTGTCTGGGGTAGAAGGAGTTAAAGAAACCAAGTACCTTCAAAGCACTGCAAGTTTAGAATTAATATAATGACAAATTTCCCACGGGTTTCATCTCAGTACGATTAAGGTCATAAGGCTGATGCCGGCCGAATTTGGCCCGCGCACTGACAGCCTTTGCGAGCCTACCACGGGCCGAAGGCCTTTTGCTCACTGGAATGTTTCTAAAAATAGTGAGGTTACGTTTACGCTGTACGACAACCAGCAACGAACGAGAACGAAGTCACGGCAGATAACCAGCTTGTAAAATAAGTTTGCTAGAAAGAGCAAAATTTTACTAAATTTGGACACAAACCAAGGGGAATCACTCAGCGCTGGACAGACAAACAGTTAGATCCCCTGCCCCCGCCTATCAGGCACCCAATCGCCAGCCCACAGAGAAATACGCAGGTATAGAACAAGACGATCATTTGCATCCTCAAAAAGAATGGATCAGGTCTCTTATATAACCCATGTCTTTCTCCGGAACTTAGGAAGTAGGCAGGAGAAACATACATACACAAACACGAAGGTGCATTACTATAAAGTGGTCGGGTAAATACCCTGAATTCTCACAGTAGATGCACAGAACATTACACAACAATGTAACGATACAAATTATTTGTCTCGAGTTATAGATACTCACAAACCTTGGGAAACAAACTAAATTTCGAAAGTGTCACTTAACGATTGGGTGCCAGTTGCAGGAGATGGATGGACCATGATAATTCAAGGGTAGTACCAGATTAGCTTGACGCCTTCAGGTCCGTCCATCTCCTGGTGTAGGGCGTTAGGGCTAAATGGGTTAATGCTCTTTGTTTTCGCATGGCAGTCTAATGGGCAAGGTTTGTTTCTCTCTGTTAAGCATAGTCAATGCTTGTGTACTATGTACCGTTATGTGACAAAAGCCAGTGTGTCCATTTTTGAGTACGCTTTGTGGGCTCAGGTAGCGACAGGAATCCATCTCCTTCTACTCTAACCCACCCGCTATTTGTTTGTTTGATTGTTTGTTTGTTTGCACAAAGCATTTACAGATCTTATATAACTAATGAAACTTGCGAATTTTACCCCACGAGCACAATTGATCCATAAACAAATATTAAAATTATGGAACGCGTTCACAACATACCCATTGGCGGTATTGATTCCTAAAACAATGGTCAGTCACGAGCTAGTTCCGCCCAGGGAATGAACGACATAGTGCGGCCATTAACCTTCTGAGCATAATATACAATCCTTTCACATACAAAATGTATTTGTCCTCATGTGCCCCCGCACCCGCAGGTACGGGTTCGCATGAGGACAAATTCTTTTTCTTAGTCTAATTTACCTCTGTGTTTCTCAACTGGAGAAGGTCACGAAGAGTGTCTAACCCCTTAACTGCTAAGAAATGTCGCTGAAAGGTACAAACCAATGCAGTTAACCCATACATCAGAATAATTAGGAGCAACAAGTCATGAACTAATATGCTCTACCGCAACTACTGCAGAGACTCATGCGAATCTACGCTTCTTGCAGATGTGTGATGTTCACCTGTGTCCCGGTAGAAGTCAACCCCTTGACTGCTACTCAAGGATACCGCTCAGCGGAAAAGTCGCGTAACTTACGCGTCTTTCTCGCTCAGTGGTATCATCAGTTGCAGCCAAGGGGTTAAACCCAGCGTGGTTCAGTTTTCAAGTGAGTCACAGCGTTTAGTGTTGCACATCGACCACTTAACGTCGATTATACTAACAGAGACTGAAAAAGAGCAGACACGACTAATGTACTTTTCTCATGATACTTCAGGTATACTGAGGAGCAAAAGAAGTGAGACATATTTTTGAGTTATCGGAAACAGGATAGTGTTTCCGATGATTCCATAAATGTCGCAAACTAGGTTCGCATTTTCTGAAAAGAATTCATTTTTGCTAAAGAAGTTGAAAGGATACAAAGCTAGCTAACGAACTCGTCCAATGTCTTTCTCCAAACTAGCTATATCCAAACGTTCAAGGAAATGTAACAAAAATTACGAACTCTAATATGGGTCAACCGACTTCGTATAAACGGTTGTTTATGTCTTCAATGAGACATTCAGTTACAATTCGCACACATAAATACGCACACATACATACATACGCACATAAGGCGCTTCGCGCCAAATGTACGTTCAGCAGCGAGGTTAGCGTAACGTAATTGTTATCTTGTTACTTCAATTGTTAGAGGTTTAGGCCTGCCCGCCTTTGACATCATAGACATGCTATTAAATTCGCCCCACCGAGACCCGTCCTAAAAAGTCCCTTCTATAAATAGAAGGGAGTTAATGAGAAGATTGTTGTTGTTTTTTTTCGTAAAAAAAATCCAATTGTTTTAAGATTACTCCCCAACAATCCCAAAAACGTGAAAATATTTTGTTCTAAAGATATTTAATTATTACTCAAAACGTTGTAGAGGTATAATGCTGGTTAACGAACTCATTCAATATCTCTCTTTTATCTAGCTATATGTGAAATTTCTAGTAAAAATAAGAATAATTACGGACTACAGCGTGGATCAACCGGTTTTTGTGAAATGGCCATTTTCTCGCCATTGAGCATCTTAATAAAAAATGTTTTTTTAAAAACCTCGAGATTATTCTTTTAGGGACAATATCGTATAATTTCAAGCTTGTCCGTTCTCAAACGCGGGCTATAATCGCTGTCACACACACACACACACACACACACACACACACACACACACACACACACACACACACACACACACACACAATCACACAATCACACACACACATACACACACACACACATACACATACACACACACACACACACTCACACACGCACGCACGCACGCACACACACACACACACACACACACACACACACACACACACACACACGCGGCGCTTTGGCACCAAAAAGACGTTCTCTAGCATGGTTTACGTAGCTAGACGTGACGTCATTTTATATTGTTATTTCTTTGCCAGAATTTCTGCCCCGAACGCCAAAAATGTCATGTGCATGCTCCGGAATGCGCTCCAACCAGCCCCATTTTAAAGTCTACCGTATTTTCAATACGGTAGACAAAAATATTTGAAGATGTGAGACACATAGGGTACAGTGCGCATGTATAATGTGCATGTATGTACCCACTACATAAAGTTTTCCCTTCTTTGACTCATGTATTGATATCAGTATAACAAGCAATTAATATTCATGAATTTACTTGATATACTTTCCTTCCCAAAATCCCTTGTGCGCCAAGAAGACTCGATCTTGATAATAACTGCATTTCAAGTTTCAAAACGGAAACGCGAAATATTTTCATACTGCAATATTAACAAACTCCTTCTGTGTAGTAGTAAAGATATACATCTTAGTGTGTGCGGACGCTCGAAATTTATATCCTATATACTAGTATACATGCACACACGAACGGAGAACAGACGCCAGTCGCTGCGCTGACTAGTGTAAGTTGACGAGACGTCAGCTGGTGATATCGACAACCTGAGTAAACAAACTTGCTGGCATTTTCCGCAATTATGCGTCATCTATTTGCAAGTAGAAATTACTCGCACTGTTATACAAAGCACCGATGTCTTCGTAGTCGGACGAAATCTACGAGCTGAGTAGACAGAGATATGCAGTCACTGATGCAGTTGTCTGCCATATGTGTTTTGTCTGAACCCCGCAATCAGCCGTAAAATGAATTACGCGAGGCACAGTTTTTGTTTTGGACTGGGTACATACCTTATATTGAGCAACATTTTGCTTGATATAGTGCCAATAACCGGCAGATGTGATTATTTGACTCGAATCAAAATGACTCGGACATTACTTTTTGAATCGGGTCTCGTAATCACATCTGCCTGTTATCGGCACCATATCAAGCAAAATGTTGCTCAATATAATCACCGTTCACAGAAAGGAGGGAGTAGTAGATTTTCTGCGATGAGTGTAGTGCCCCTAAGTCATTCCGAACCTCAATATTCTTCTAGCCCCCCCCCCCCTCCCGTCCTCCAATGCGCAGAAGGCTATCGGGCCGACGTCACACATTCACTGTAACATATATAACGTTTTTCCTTTGTTCCCCTCTGCGCGCAGGTCACTATGCTCGAGGAACACACACACACACACACACACACACACACACACACACACACACACTCGACCACACAAACCCTCCACCTTGGATGAAATCTATAAATTGCAACCGAGCGTGGCAGGCCATTAAAGACAAGTAGCGTGTTTTCCTATCGACTTGAAGACAAATTATCCATTTATCAAGCAAATAAAGGCAGTAAAAAATCAAGAGGTAAATAGATCCTTTAATAGACTGTTGTGGTTACGAAATATATTTAACCTCTTTGTGTACCTAGCCACCGGTACTGTAAATAGTAATTAGAGTGCGAGTGTTCGTTCTTCGCACTATGTCAATGCATAGACTACAAGATGAAATATTTATTTCCCAAGACCCTCTCAGGCAACAACACAGCCATCACAATAAATAGCGCGCCAGTATTTGTATTTGGGAAACATATTCAGACAAAAACTGTAACACATTTTGTTCACCCTTCACATTCACACTTTAAAGAGTTCTGTTGATTTTTATTTTTTGTTACATATAAAACTTTGGATGTCTTTACCCTTTGGCTCTCGGTAGCCACCGACAGCCAGAGGGTTAAGTGATTTATGATTGAAAAAGTCTCAAGGGATCAAATGGTCTCCAAGACAGAGGATCTCGAAGGAAACAAAACACTGCTAAAAGGGTACAAACAACCTACAAACAACTCATGGACTGGAGAGCCATTTGAATACTTCTGAATGCGTGCGACGTAGTCCATAAGCTAGCCCGGTCTACTGTGCACCCCCCCTCCTCCCCCCAGTACTCAATAAGATGGGTTTCAAAGTGTACCGTAGTATTTTCTGAGATGTTTAAGCCATGTTTCCCGAAAATCCTTAGGAACACACCAGAGATATAGCCAATGGCGCAAGGTACCCCCTTTATGTTCACATTATTGAAACTTAATAGGTAAAGAGAGGTTAAAATGAAATGGAATAAATTTAGTAATGTTTTTTAAAATTAATTTTGTGTTTTTTTACAACTTGGGGGTAGGGACACAAAATCAACCACTGTGGCACTCACAGTGATCATACCATCACTTAGTTAAGTTTATAATAATTGTGACATCCTGTTTTAATGATGTAAGCCTTAAAATGGACTGTCAGTGCTATAGAAAATGTCTGAAGGCATCTGACACATTATTTTTGTCATTCTTTTTTTTTTTGCGATTTCGCGGAAATGGCCGTTTACTGGGTATACAAATACCTTCACTTTGAGCAAGAGATTCAATATTTTTTCACTCTGTTTTTTTTTTTGTTTGTTTGTTGTTGTTTTTTTAGAGGATGCAGAAGGAGAGCCTTAACATAATATTGCCTGATTTGTGCTTCTCGAATGAATTCTGATTTATTTAGAGGAAAATGTTTCTCAACCTCATTTTAGCATCTGTGAAGAGCGTAAATGGGGGTACCCTTGCGCCATCGGCTATATCTCTGGTGTGTTCCTAAGGATATTCGGGGAATATGGCGTAAACATCTCAGGACATACTAAGGTACACTTTGAAACCAATCTTATTGAGTACTGGGGGGGGGGGGGGGGGTTGCACGGTAGACCGTGCTAGCTTATGAACTAACAGTGCAGATATAAATCAATTGCCTGCTGTTTAGGTGGGGGGAGGGGGAAGGGGAGGGGGGTGCGGTGGGGTGCAACGTCCTGTTTGGAAAATTTTAATTTCATGCGGCATGTCTCTAATGAATGAAAACCAGTTAAAGGATTAGACACTTCGTGACCTTCTCCAGCTGAGGAACAAGGTAACATGTGATAAGTAGACTCCCTTATTACATGTTACGATGACAACTATATACACATTATAAGTTATTGGTCGGAGGGGTTCGCTACACGGACCTTCGTAGGCCTGAGGAAGGTCAAAGGAATCATTGTACCCCTCAGGTCTTCGGCCTTCGGGGTACAATGATTCCTTTGACCTCCCGAAGGCCTACAGAGGTCCGTGCAGCGAACCCCTCCGACCAATAACGTATTTGTTTTCATTCCTCCACTATTTTCGTAAAAGAAATCAAGATTGAAGACATCTTGCGACCTGGATCACGCCAGACATGCCTGACGTCAAAGGAATATACATTTATACATAACAGACTTATGACGTAAGTTAAAATATTTTATGACGTTGCCATCTCCAGTACTGAGTGTGCTTGATGTTTCGAAAAACACTAAGTAACTTTGTACTTTAGAACGTTTGGCGATCTTTTATAGAACAAAACTGGCATCCAAGATGCGTCATCGAGAGGGCTACAAAACGTCCGCCATTTTTCGCTACAGGGGTTTTTATATCACGGTCACATGGTACGGTTTGCACTAAAGTAACTGGTCGCGTGACGTGGGGAGGAAAACATACATACATACATACATATATATATATATATATATATATATATATATATATATATATATATATATATATATAATATATATATATATATATATATATATATATATATATATATATATAATATATATATATATATATATATATATATATATATATATATAGGTAGTCTATGATACTGCTGGTTCCAGTTTCATACAAAACATAACTGAATAATTGGATGTTAGATAATAATCATCGACAGGAAAATTCAACTAAGCGAAAGTCTCATCATGTATTCCAAACGGCGAAGAAACAAAAAGCTGGATAAATAAAAACTGAGGGGGTTACGCAACAGAATAACTATATGCACGCGTTGTGTTCGGGCTTATAATTGCCAAATTCATACAAAATAATGACAGAAAATATGTTACAAAATATCTGAGAGAGAAATTCCAGGCGAATGCAGTTCGCGCGAGGTTGTTGACTGATGGTCGGAAGTGTGGTGATTTACGTCCTCTGAATCTCTACGTCACACGTAAAGTTTGGGTCTTTTCAAGGGTATACTTCACGCTTATACTTATTTACAGTTCAAAAGAAAATCGTTGTATTACGAGTTAAGCTTTGCCAGTGGTTCTTGTAGCCTCTAGGGTTCGGTCGGGGGGGGGGGGGTGGAGGGGGGATATGGGGGTGGGGGGGGGGGGGTGGCTTTGGGGTAGTTCAATGTCGGAGGTAAGAGTCACGGGCTAAAACCCTCGACCATTACCTCCGACATTGACCCCTCTAACCGGACCCTCAAAGCGACAAGAACCACTGGCAAAGCTTAACTCGTAATCCGACTAATATTGTCCTGTAGTGGACGATACATCACTTAGTCCGTGAGCCAAGGTCCTTAAAATTGGCCAACCGGTACCGTTAAGGCGGTCAAATTCTTATATAGATTTTTGGTATGCTCAATGTTCCTAGAGGTAGGAAAATCACGGAAGACTTCTGGATCGAGTAGCTTTGTGTCTGTTTACACATGATCTTTAACCCCTACCTCCGCTGTAGAGACGCCGATTTCAAGTCCTCCATCTTCTTTTATCAAGACACCGATATACATATAGGCCTATTGATGCCAGTGCCAATTTCCTATTGAAACGACAGGTATTGTGAATCTAGAAATATGACTAAGTATATGTTTAGTTGCATATCCTGCCAGTGAACTCTCTCCCCTCCCCAACCCCCCCCCCCCCCGCCCCAACCCCACCCCCCCAAAAAAAAAAAAAAAATAATAATGCTGTAAATCGTCACAAAATTTAGCATTACTTTCATCACTGAGCGTACCCTTTTGCTTTGATTTTGATTTTGAGGGGTTTAATAAGTGGTGTCACAATATATCTACGTAACACGCCATGTGTTGTTTGTCTGTCCGTCTATCTGTCTGACCGTCCGTCCAATTGTCCGTCACTCCTTGTCATTCCACTATGTATTTTATAGAAAATAATAAAAAAAAAAGATTCTTCAAAACTATGCATGCCAATAAAGTCAAACTTGGCATATGTATACCTGATTCTATTACAATAATACACGGGTTTTTTTCGATGACCTTCTGTGTATGTGAAGGTCACAGAGGTCAATAAAGGATTTTAAAATTATCATTTTTACGACATGATATAAGCTCAAAGTTTCCACACTTTTATCTTATACTTTCTCCGTTGCATTTGTGTGTGTGTTTGTTTTTTGTGTTTGTGTGTGTGCGTGAGTGCGTGCTTGTGTGTGTGTGTTTTCAAAGCACATCAAATGAGAACTAGAACATATTTGAAAATATACATGCAAAGAATAAACAGTTAAAATTCTACTGAACATACATCTGCCTTTCTGTTGTTATCCAGACCAAAAAGGTGACTGCCAAGCGTGTGAAATGCAAAGAAGTACCCAACGGAGAAAGAAACACGCTTAGAAAAACGGTACAACACAATTTATTAATATTTCGGGTAAATACCCTTTGTCAAAATAGACAAACAAACAGAGACATTAGCCGCTACTTATCTTCAGATGCAGGCCGATCACTCCGTCTCGGACATTCGTGTTAAAGGCCTCTGGCTTATGCAAGCCAGTAATGTCTGGGCCAGGAAAGACCGAGAAAAATTTTTGATTAATAAACTGGGCACTGTGGCGCCACTCGGGATGAATATGAAAGATTAACTTTTTGGACCTTACCTGTGTCTTCTGCTAACTGTCATTTACCTTACCGAGTCGCTTCTGTATGACTACTCACTAACCAGATAGGTGCGGCTGGCGCTGATTGATATGTACTTTGTGCCTCCCATGGGGACTTTTTCAGCGCTGGCCATACGTTAAGTTGGATCCCTTGCCCTTCCCTGTCGGGCGCCTGATCGCCGGTCCTTGGATTTGTGCGCGGGTGTGGGGGGCGATCATGTGCATTCCCTTGGGGATGTATGTGGTCGTCATGTTCGCATGCCTGTGCGTTCGTCCGTGGGCTGGAGGGTGCCTGTTGGGTGGGGCTGGTGGCTCTGTTTGTTTGCCTCCCCCCCCTCCCTTTTTGTTTTCTCTCTCTCTCTCTCTCTCTCTCTCTCTCTCTCTCTCTCTCTCTCTCTCTCTCTCTCTCTCTCTCTCTCTCTCTCTCTCTCTCTTTCTCTCTTCCCCCTTTCTCTCTCTCTTCCCTTTCCCCCTCCCCTTCCCCCGCCCCTTTTGTCTTTCTCTCCCCCCACACCCGGTTTTTTTTTTTTTTTTTTTGTTTTTTGTTTGTTTGGTTTTTTTTTTGTTTGGAGTTACCCTTGAAGATGGTTTCACAACTACCTACTCTCCTCTTATACCATTATTCTCTTACTGAATTTGATTATTTGCTTTGTTTCATCGATATTCCTTGTTGTGTACCATGCTAAATGCTGGGTTTTTTTCCCCGGGGTCCTCCCATTTTTCCCCGAGGTAGTCCTCAACTCGATGGTGATATAAGGTTTGCCTTCGGGTTGGTGTTTAGCTGGCTTTGTGTATTAGACACTCAGCCTACTTCGTGCCCAAGGGTACTCCCCGTTCGTTCTCTCTCGCTCTCTCTCTCTCTCTCTCTCTCTCTCTCTCTCTCTCTCTCTCTCTCTCTCTCTCTCTTTCTCTCTCTCCTCCCCCCCCCCCCCCTCTCTCTCTCTCGCTGTCTCTCTTCTCTCTCTCTCTCCCCGGCCTCACACACGCGCATTTACTTTTGCTCGCTCCTGCGCGCGCTTACACACACTCTTGTCTCTCGTGTTTAGTTTCTCTCGGAGTCTTTCTCTTACTTTTTTTTTTTTTTTTTTTTTTCTTTGACGTCATTTTTACTTTTGTTCTTCCTTTCCTTTTCTTTTCTTTTTTCTTTTTACGTCACCTTCAGTTGCCACATTCCTTCTGCATCTGAAGATAAGTAGCGGCTAATGTCTCTGTTTGTTTGTCTATTTTGACAAAGGGTATTTACCCGAAATATTAATAAATTGTGTTGTACCGTTTTTTCTAAGCGTGTTTCTTTCTCCGTTGGGTACTTCTTTCTGTTGTTAGCAATTGACCTCTTATTCTGCCTTCAAGTTACATGTATTAGATAAAATGGGCACACATTCTATTTATTAATTCAAAATATGTTCTTTTGTTGCGATAAAGTGTGCAACTATATGGTAGTTTAGTAATTGTAAATAGTCGACAGTCAGTAGACATAAACCATTTTAACAAGTAATGAAAATCATTAAAAGCGTACAAAAGATAAGGTTTAAAAGTCTGCCCAGATGTTCTGCCCAACGAGAACGAAGAAACGAAAAGCACAACAGCCTTGAAACAAATTGAGTCTTTTTTCTATCCACTTTCAAAACGGTCCTCTATCATACAGCTTTCAATATATATGTAGACCAGCAAGAAAAGATGTGCTTACAGACTGTATTACCATTGGATGTTTTCAGCAAGAAAATTAGAAATCAAATTTGAATTCATCGTCACCATCGTTTTAATCATCTTCTGCTGCTGTTCATGATCTTCCTCTGGCCTTTGAGTCTTACAGCCATAAAGGTCGCACATGTCTGCACATTACAGGGCATTCATTACACAAAAGCACTCTGGTAGCGTTCATGACCTGACACACATGCGCGACAGAAGCTCTAGAATTGCTTCTGATACGAGAGTAATATCTCCAACAAGGGTCGTGATTATTGCACTTTTTATTATTTTATTTTATTTTATTTATTTTACGTTTTTATTCATTTTAAATTATTTTTTTTATTTTTATATATTACATATATATATATATATATATATATATATATATATATATATATATATATATATATATATATATATATATATATATATATATATATACTTCTTCTTTTTTTTTGGGGGGGGGTGGTGGGGGTGGTGGTGGTGGTGGGGGTGGGGGTGGTGGTGGGGGTGGTGGTGGTGGTGGAGGGGTTAGGGGGGTTGGTGGCGTACATCGTGCAGTTTTGGAAAGCCTAAAGCATTTTTAGAAGGTAACTGCGTACACACTTACATCTTTGAGACGACCCCCTTTCTGTATATGGGAAATGTACATGTTATGCTATAACCGTTCAATCACTATTGTGACAGGGACAGGTGGTGGGTGGGTCGGCATACATTTTACAACATGAGCTGACAAGAATCCCCCCCCCCCTCCACCCCAAAGAATTCATGATCTTTGTAACGTTCACTCCAACCATATGTTATGGTGAAATCATTGTGAGTAAGCGTCATGCTTTTAATAATAATAATAATTACGGTATTTATAATGCGCTTATCTTATAATAATTATAACTCTAAGCGCGCACTCACAACTCGCACACGCATGCGCACGCTTTAGACAATGACTCACGTAACACAAATAGTGAAGATACATTACGACGGTCAGCTTGGGGTGGGGAGTGTGGTGATATAGTGCTAGAACTGTTGAAAGAGGTGAGTTTTGAGGGCGGACTGGAAGGAGGAGCGAGTGTTTCTGACGGAGAGAGAGTGGGAGAGTGTTCCAGGTAGATGGACCGTATACTCAGAAGGAGCGGAGGCCGAAAGTGCTGAGTTTGGTGCGGGGGATGAGGAGGCGGAGAGGGTCGGAGGCGGAGCGGAGGGAGCGGGGAGGAGTGTAGGGGTAAAGTAAGTTGGAGAGATAGGCAGGAGCGTAGTTGTTCAGGGATTTGTAGCAGAGAGACAGAATCTTGTATTGGATGCGTTGGGGGATGGGGAGCCAGTGAAGGAGCTTGAGCAGGGGAGTGATGTGGTCGGATTTTTTCTTTCTGAGGACGAGGCGGGCAGCATTGTTCTGGACGCGCTGGAGAGTGAGAGTGGTGGAGTGAGGAAGGCCGGAAAGGAGAGAGTTGCAGTAGTCGATGCGAGATAAGATGAGAGAGACAGTGAGTTTGGTGGCAGCTTCGGTGGTGAAGTATTTTCTGATCTGACTGATGCGGCGGAGGTGGAAATAACATGCCTGGGCCGTGGCGGAGACGAAGCTGTTCATAGAAAGAGAGGAATCGAGGATAACGCCAAGGTTCTTGACCGAGTCAGAGAGGGAGATGGGGGTGCTGTCGAGCTGAAGGTGGAGAGAGGGAGGGAGCTGGGAAAGTTTCTGGCGAGTGCCTACCAGCATGGCTTCCGTTTTGTCGTCGTTCAGTTTGAGCTTGTTTGCTGTCATCCAGTTTTTCACGTCTTCGTAGCAGTCAGCCGTGCGAGTCAGTAGTGTCTGAGTGTTGTCGAGTTTGTCTTTGTCTAGTAGTTGTGAGTCGTCAGCGTGGTGGTGTATGTGGTGAGACTGGATGATGTTGGACAGGGGGAAGATGTAGAGTGTGAAAAGGACCGGGCCCAGGACGGACCCCTGTGGAACGCCGCAGGAGAGCCTGACTGGGTTGGAGGAGACGCCGTCGATGGTGACGGACTGCTGTCTGTCGGAGAGGTAGGAGAGAAACCAGGAGTGAGCAGAGTCAGTGATGCCAAAGGAGTGGTGAAGGCGGTGGAGGAGGATAGAGTGGTCTATGGTGTCGAAGGCGGCAGAGAGATCGAGTAGCGTAAGAAGGGAGATGTTGCCCGAGTCAGTGGAGAGAAGCAGGTCGTTAAGGATATGTAGAAGGGCTGTTTCAGTGCTGTGATGTTTGCGATAGGCAGACTGGAAGGGACTGAGGGGGTTGTTGTCGGCGAGGTGGAGGTTGAGTTGGTTGAGGACAACCTTCTCAAGAAGCTTGGACAGGAAAGAGAGATTGGAGACTGGGCGATAGTTCTTGAGTTCGTTTGGGTCGAGGTTGTGTTTTTTTAGGAGAGGACGGACGATGGCGGACTTGGAGATATCGGAGACGGAGCCATTCTCTAGAGATGTGTTGATGATGTCTGTAATGAAGGGCAAAAGTTTTGGGAGGCCGTCCCGGTAGAGGGAAGCTGGGAGGGGGTCTAGTTCGCAGGTTTTGAAAGGCATGGACTTTATGGTCTTGAGGACTTCATCCTGAGAGACGGGGCGGAAGGACGAGAGGGGAGTGCCAGAAAAGGTGGGGTCAGGAAGGCAAGGCGGAGAAGGCAGTGTCCAGTGTTTTGCGCAGAGTTTGGATTTTGTCGGAGAAATAGGAGGAAAAAGCGGACGGAAGTTCTTCTTTGCTGTGTGTGTTGGGAAGAGGAGAGTCTTTAGAAGTGCCTAGGAGTGTGTTCATGGTAGCGTAGAGGGTTTTGGAAGAAGTGGATTCCAGGATTTTGTTTTGAAGGTGTTTGCGTTTGGAGTCGGAGATCATTCTGCAGACTTTGGATCTGATGGTTTGGAAGGTCTCTCTGTGAACGGTGAGGTCAGATGAGCGCCAGCGGCGTTCCGCTTGTCGGCGCTCGCGCTTGGCCTCAGCTATGTCGTCAGTGAGCCAGGGGGAGGGGAGTCGGTTGGGTATGGAACAGGTGGTGACATGGGCATGGGTGTCTAGAAGTTTTCGAAGGGAGGAATAGAAATGGGATGCAAGATCGGGAGAGGAGGCGGGGTCCAAGAGAAGGTCGACAGCTTCGTGCCCCTATCATACGCATATTTACGGACCCATTGCCTACTCGAACGCAGAACTGAAAACTCTGGCGCGACCCCCAGATCCGTCTAGGCAACAGCAAGGGTGTTCCTGTTGTCTTTTGTTTCCATTTTAATAATACATGGTATTTATATGGCGCATTTCTCATATTTATAATATAACTCAATGCGCAGGCGAAAACCACACACACACACACACATACACAGAGTCTGCAGGGGGTCTTCCATCCATGCTTCTTATCAGGAGCTTCGGGGTCATCTCCAGGCTTCTACTCCAAAGTGCTGAGCACAAAGTGATCCTGTGTAAACAGACAAAAACCTACTCGATGCAGAAGTCTCCGGTGATTTGTTTTAATTCTAGGGACATTGAGCATACCCAAAATTTATATGAGACTTTGCCCGCCAAAATGATACCGATATATACCTTGTCTCACGGACTAACTGCTTGGATATCACACGATACAGCTCTAGTGGTTCCACTGGGCACACTGTCTGTAACCTCAAGAAGCGAACAACTAGTATTCTCCTGCAAAAGACACAGGTCTTCATGCGCCCATCAGGTTTCAGGGGCACACGAGGACCAATGCCTTATGTGAGTATAATTTTCCTCTTTTTTTAATATTTTTTTTATTTGATGAAGATCATTCTATATACTGGCAGAGAACAGAGAGGAATGGAGGGAGCTGGTTGCTAAGTCATCAGTGGTGCCCCAACGGTCGGCAAGACTACGGGAGATAGATAGATAGATAGAATCAATGAATCAATGAATCAATGAATCAATGAATCTTTATTTTACAACGGTAAAGATATTAACAATGCCAGAGGCAATGTCATTTTTCAAATCTGCCGTTGCTACATCTACAAACACAACAATTACATTACATTAATACATGTATAGGACGAACGCCTACGGTGTGTTGGGGGAGTTGGAGCAATGGTAAGGGAAAAAAAAAAGATAGATAGATAGACAGACAGACAGACAGACAGACAGACAGACAGGCAGGCAGGCAGGCAGGCAGGCAGGCAGGCAGGCAGGCAGGCAGATTCTATATACAATATGTGGGACCAGCTTAGGTTGCATGTGAACGATTGTTTCCGTTGGTCTATCGATCATCCAACTAAAACAAATTAACGAATACAAAGAGAGCCTGAGCAGTTTTAGCTTTGGCACTCGGTGTAGCAGGCTAGAATTTTTTGCCACATACCCACCCATGCACTCGTGAGCGATCCATGACGTTGCGAAAAAACAAAATAAGTGGAAAGTTCATTCTACTACGACAGTACTGTAACTACGTGAGTGCTGATCTATGAACTGGATCTACAGGTGTAGTCGTTAGGTCAAAAACTCAGAGACAGTAAACAAACTTTATAAAAATAAAAGGGGAGACTGCCAGTGCTAATATTTTAGGAAGAGTACAAAGTAAAGTAGGTAAAAGCACTGTCAGGTGAGAGAAATGTGCATGATCGACCGGTGATCATAGATCTACTGTGGTCAAAGCACAAAAAAGACAGAAAAGATAGGGTGCGCTAAGAAAGTGACTGGAAGCAATGCATTTGGAAGCCCCCCACCCCCACCCCCCCACCCCCACCCCCGGGGGGGGGGTATCACGTATCCCACTGTTCCAGCCACTCAGTGCATGGAAATTTAAAGCTAGGTCCCTCAAGGGGGGTCCACATATTTAGCAGGTGAGGACAGCTGTTTCGGTCTTGGCGACCTCGTCAGCACACCATTCGGCATACTGGTGGAAGGCATTAACTTTTGCCTACCTGCAAAGACAGCCACATTTTACTGTGGTGTCTGCAGGGGCATACATTCTATGCCTCCACCTAGAGCTAAATATCCATGCACCCTAAGAGTCAATCTACTAAAAGGGGGGAAGGGGTTGCAGTCGATATTGAAGTAATAATTGAAAATAAATGAAAATAAAAGGGGAGACTGCCAGTGCTAATATTTTCGGAAGAGTACAAAGTAAAGTAGGTAAAAGCACCGTCAGGTGAGAAGTACATGTGGTCAAAGCACAAAAAAAGATAGAAAAGAGAGAGTGCGCTAAGAAAGTGACTGGAAGCAATGCATATGGAAGCCCGCCCCGAAGGGGAGCGTATCACATATCCCACTGTTCCATCCACTCAGTGCATGGAAATTTAAATCTAGGTCCCCCAAGAGGGGTCCACATATTTGCCGATGTGGACAGCTGTTTCGGTCTTGCCGACCTCGTCAGCACAATATCCGGCATAATGGTGGAAGGCAGGAACTTTTGCCTACCTGCAAAGACAGCCACATTTTACTTTGGTGTCTGCAGGGGCATACATTCCATGCCTCCACCTGGAGCTAAATCTCCATGCACCCTAAGAGAGAACCTTCTAAAAGGGGAGAAGGGGTTGCAGTCGATATTTTAGTAATAAATTAAAATAAAAGGGGAGACTGCCAGTGCTAATATTTTAGGAAGATTACAAACTAAAGTAGGTAAAAACACTGTCAGGGGAGAGAAAAGTAAAGTAGGTAAAAGCACTGTCAGGGGAGAGTAGGTTCTCTCTTAGGGTGCATGGAGATTTAGCTCTAGGTGGAGGCATGGAATGTATGCCCCTGCAGACACCACAGTAAAATGTGGCTGTCTTTGCAGGTAGGCAAACGTTCCTGCCTTCCACCAGTATGCCGAGTGATGTGCTGACCGTGCACCCCACCTCCCCCCCCCCTACCCCCCCCCCCCCCCCCATTACACAATAAGATGGGTTCAAAGTGTACCTTAGTATGTCCTGAGATGTTTAAGCGATGTTCCCCTAAAATCCTTAGGAACACACCATAGATATATCAGATGACGCAAGGATACCCCCATTCACGCTCTTCGCGAATGCTAAAATGAGCTTGAGAAACATTTTCCTCTAAATAAATCAGAATTCATTCCAGAAGCCCAAATCAGGCATTATTATGTTAAGGCACACCTTCTGAGTCCTCTGCACAAAAAAAAAACAGAATAAAAAATATATTGAATCTGTGGCTCACAGAGAAGGTATTTGTGCACCCAGTAAATGTCCATTTCCTCAAAATCACAAAAAAGACAGAAAATAATGTGTCAGATGCCTTCAGACATTTTCTATAGCACTGGCAGTCCATTTTGCAGGCTTACATCATTAAAACAGGATATAACAATTATTATAAACTTGACTAGGTGATGTTGTGATCACTATGAATGCCACATTGATTGATTTTGTATCCCTACCCCAAGTTGTAAAAATACACAAAATTAATTAGAAAAAGAAAAAAAAAAATACTAACGTTATTCCATTTCATTTTGACCTCTCTTTACTATGAAGTTTCAATAATTTGAGCATAAAGTGCAAGAAAATGAGAAAAGTCGGCTTCCTTTATGATACGTTAGTGGTGAATGATAGCTTTTTCCAATTTAAAATTGCCAACGTTGTATGTAATGCCCTCAGAAATTTTGTATACTACTGATAGGTCTTTTTTTAGGTTTTAATGGTTAGGATAGCGTACCGCAGTTACTCCCAGTCTAATCGTATGATGCTGTGATTCATTTAGGGGTCACAGTGGCTGAATTTGCAGACCTACGCACATTTTACCAGTACGCAAAGGAACGCAAAATGATCATAAAAATTGATTATGTCATACTCCTCTGTTTAAATATTTTTGTTGCCAGTTTTCTTAACAAAGTATCACATTGAGCATACAATTTGTGATTATTTTAATAATTTCAATGTGACCCATCAATTTAATTGTAATTGTTTTTTTGTTTGTTTTTTGTTAAAGCATAAAAAGGGGGAAACGTCTGTAAACAGCGGCTGCCGTTGAAGAACTTCCTCTTTAATTAAACAGCAAGACTGTAGTAAACGGCACATTCAGCAGTCTTGTCAAACTCAGGGAAGGTGTACTTTAGGGAGATGATGTGTCTGATGCTGTTCTTGGTCTACATTAATGACATCAGTACAGTACAGCAGTACCAAGGTTCGTCTCGAACATCCTCCATGCGGATGACTTTGCAGTGTGGAGCGCAGCAGAATATACAGAAACAGCATCCTACAGAATCCATGATGCTGCCAATAGAGTCAGCAGCTGGACTGAAAGATGGCCACTCAAACTGAGCTAGACCATCTCTTTCAATCAGATGGAAGAGGTCACCTTGAAAACTGGAGACCTTCCAGTACCAAAGACAGACAGGCCAACTTTACTAGCAACAAATAAATTACTGGATTCAGGTGGTGGCCTCACAGCGAAGCCACGGAAGCTAGAGTGGCGGGGAAAAGTCTCTGATGAAGAAACTGGTGGGGACCACATTGGCGCAAATTACAGCAACAACCTGTCGCAAGCAAATACTAGTTCGGTCAGACGAGTAGTGGGGTACCAAGATACTTCGACAATATGAAACACTCCCTGCAAAACCAAAAATGCCAGGCTTGACAAGATGCCATATGAGAACATGGGTCATTCTCATGATGCAGTATTTCTTAACATTGTTTTGCCTGTTAGGAACCATGAAACTTTATTACGCATATTCATATTTACACTTTCTAGACAAAAATAAATGAGAAGAAAAGGCCATACTAGACCCGCCTTACGCTAGGTAAAATATCTCCTAAAAGACCAGCTAGTTTCACTTATTCAGTTTATCATTTTCTCCAATAAACAAACAGCAAACAAATTGATTGGTCACATTTTGATCAGAAAACAGTCCAACGTTCCTCATATTTTATGGACATTAAAGGGATCGGAGACACCACACCTCCCTGAGATACATCTTCCCTGAGTTTGACAAGACTGCTGAGTGTGCCGTCGACTTCAATAATGCAATTCTGTTGAAGAGGAAGTTTTCAGCCATCGGTACATCATGCCTCCAAATCCAGACGGTAGAAGTTTTAGCAGCAGCCCCTGTTTAAGACCCCACCCCCCCACCCCCCCATTTTATGTTCTTAATCCAAAAATAGTTACAATTAAATTGGTGGGTCACATGGAAATTAATTAAATGATCACAGATTTTTATACTCAATATGCATACTTTGTTAAGAAAACTGGAAACAAAAATATTTAAACAGAGGAGTATGACGTAAGCAATTTTTTTAATTAAAAAAAATAAATCATTTTGCGTTCCTTTGCGTACTGGTAAAATGGGGGGGGGGGGGTAGGGCAGCAGATTCAGCCACTGTGGACCTAAATGCATCACTGCATCATAAAATCAGATTGGGCGTATCTGTGGTACTCTATCCTAACCAATACAACCTTTAAAAAGACCTATCAGTTGTATACAAAATTTATGAGGGCATCGGAAACATTATTTTGTTTGTTTTTTTCGATTTTGCGGAAATGGCCATTTACTAGGTGCACAAATACCATCACTGTAAGCCACAGATTCAATATTTGTACATTCTATTTTTGGCGAGGACGCAGAAGGTACGTCTTAACATAATATTGCCTGATTTGGGCTCCTGTAATAAATTCTGATTTATTTAGAGAAAAATGTTTCTCAAGCTCACTTTAGGATCCGCGAAGAGCGTGAATGGGGGTACCCTTGCGCCATCGGCTATATCTCTGGTGTGTTCCTACGGATTTTATGGGAAACATGGCATAAACATCTCAGGACATTCTAAGGTACACATTAAAACCCTTCTTATTGAGTATTGTGGGGCGGGAGGGGGGGGGTGCACGGTAGCCAAGACTGGTTTATGGAGTATAGGTACGTATTTCCCCCAGCCCAAAAGGGTCTAATTTAATTAAGTCTGGGTTAAACACTGCTCAGTTGACAATATATTTTCGATTAATTCTCTTTGTTTAGACTGAATGTTAATTAGAATATAAATTATTATGTATGTATTGTTGTTTAGTTTATTGTAAAAGTGGTGTGTTCGGGCATTGTGCTTTGTTTGTTATGTGCATATGTCATTGTATTTTATTTTTGTGTACAGATTGTAAAGCGCTTAGAGCTTTTGAGTAAGATTAAGCGCTATATAAGTACCCATTATTATTATTATTATTATTATTTTGACTTTAGAGTAAACACGGCAGAAAACAATAGATGCACTGCAGTGCATAGAGGCCTCTTCACGGCTCTCTACTAAAGGGTTTAACGTTTAACTCTAGATGTTGAGGAAGAGGTCCGTGCATGCTGGGATACTTCGGGCCACATCTAAAATTTCGCGGGAGTGTTCGTTTCTTCCCTTGTATTTTGTCTTGAGCATTAGTAGGTGGCGGTGGCGCGCACGCGGTGGCGCAGTGCATTTTCAGTTAGTCAAAGCTACTGTCATCGAGCCCCTATACATACGACAGTGTGATAAATGCGTTAAGCAACGGATGGTGTGAATTAAGAGCCTCGACATGTTTTCGACACACAGTACTGGCTCCACGGCAGATCTTCGGAGACAGACGTTGTGTGTCTCGGCTTGTAATTTGCCACCAACCATCGTTTAACTTACACGTAAGTCTCTTTGAACCACTCGCAAGGTATTTTCAGAGGTGGATTAACAATGTGCAATTTACATACCTATGGACACAATTGACGGACGGCCTAATTTTGCAGCACATGCTCAAGTGAAATTGTGACGCAACAAGACTTGTGCATATTGAAATGACGGATGTATGGTGCGTCGTTTCAACTTTGAAATTAAAGTTTGACGTCAGGTATAGCCTTTTTTGTGGTCACAAATAAAAATCAGTGGCGGCATCTTGCGAAAACAGAGAGTTTGTGAAAGTGTCTAGTAGCTATTTAAGGAAATTCGTGCCAGAAGCAGGTTTTCTCGTGAGTTGTTGGGATGAGAGATAATTATCGGGTTTGCTGGAATCTAAAACACATTTGTAATTTTAGAGTCGTCAGACGTAAAGAGAGTCCACTTTGAAGGCGGTTTCGGGCACATTTTAGCGCACGCAAATAGTAAGCAGAAGGAGGGACGTGGTATAACATGTTTAGGCAACAGGGCTCTCGTAGGTTACAGAAAAATTGCTCACTGAGCACGTTATTTGTGTGGAACCAGTTTTTAGCACGTTATTTGGTGGAGCTCGGAACAAATAACTAACGAGGGTGAACAATTTTTCACAATACACTGGAACCCTATTGTCTAAGCACTATGTGCTTCGCTCTTCGGACAATAGCAATACTGGCTGGTTCTTTGCATTCGATGATCTTAGGAAGGAAAGGTTACACATCCACTTCCGTTGGGTGTACAAAGAAACAATCAGGATCGTTATAGTGTGGGAAACGTATATTTGGAAATGCTCTAGCCGAGTAATGTCAGCCCATGCACGGTTGTGCGCGGGCTCACTGTGGCAGACACCGGCCCGATGACAGGTTGCGTACTGGGAACACAGTGTAATTCACAAACAAAACGCTTCATTTTAAGTGTTCTGGTGATTGTGTTATTGGGCTACATATTTTGATTTTGAAAGGTTAACCTTTGACCGTCGGTAGCGGTTTTTGTCGCAATGATTCCTGCAGGAATGATCGCGACAAAAACCGCTACCGACATCCAAATGGTTATAACTTGCAGAATCTCCAGGTCTCGATCGATCTCAAAGGACACAAAAAGGCATGGACGCCTCAGGAACTACAATAATCAATTTTGATTGTTACTCAATGCATGTGGATTATTCAAAGTATTCGACGACGCGCGTGTTGTTTCAGTGATATTGCGTTACGGGCGACCTGTTATACCGTTCACATAAGAGTAAGGGGATATTGAGATTTCAACTTGGAATTGTTTACAAATTTTTAAACTAGGGCAAAATATCACGAATTATGCCACTGATTAGCCACATCGAAATTTTTCAGCATGGTTCTGTTATGCGGACTACGTGGTCGGATTGGGAGCCATGACTATGGCGTTCGTTGTTGTCCATGGCAAAAGTCTTATATTGGTTATTTCCTTTCAAAGTTTCCTTAATTTTTCTTGGGATAATTATGGTTATGTGCAAACGTTAATCAAAACTGCATGTCTCTTATAAGAAAATTAGACAGTACAATTTCAATAATTCATTTTAAAGCCTCCATATCCCCTACTTTTTGTGAACACTAAATAGGCCTACCTGTTTTTAAAACATGGAAGGTCAATAAACTATCGAGCAAATACGGTGGTCTCTAGCATATCTTAGGTTTTATTTGTGTGTTAGACACGTTGGGCGACTTTGACTGTACTTTCACAATTGCGCACACATTTCCTGAGTGAATTATGTATCCGTTGGTGACGGTGTAAACGAGGTGCAAAACACTAGCCATACGCAAAGGAGAGTGAATGAACGTGCAATTTCTCTGGTTATTTAACACTATCATTAACAACAACATCGATGGCTCCGAAGCCAACACTTCTTCTGTGCGTGACAACAGCACTATGTGTGTACACTCTAGTGCGTAAGCAATGTGGCGTGCCTGCAAGAGGTGATGTTGAAACGGTGGCAGAAACACAGGACCTGATGAGGTGGAATTACACAGACTATCTTGGTGTTTGAGTCCAGGTAAAGATAACCAATATTAACCCCGAGTCCCTAAGGCAGGAGATGGGATTGACCTTGATAATTCAAGGGCAGTGCCAGATTAGCTTGGCGCCTTCAGGCGCCAAGCTAATCTGACACTACCCTTTGAATTATCATGATCAATCCTTCTCCTGCGACTGGTACATAGTCATTAGGCAACACCTACACAAACTTGAGAAATGGGACCTTGGGGCTGAAAGGGTTAACATAATTTAGCAGCTGTAAATGTGCGATGGTACGTGGGTGTTGTACGGTTATGCTCTGTGACGAGGACAAAAGACAAAGTCCATCTTGTGAAAAGCTAAATTTTCATTCTTATACAATTGGAAATCTTTTGGCTTTGACAGAAATGGATTTTAAGGGGTTATATCTTGTTTTTACTGTGCATATCTTTTTGGTGAGGTAGACAGGAAGATGACATCATATTTTTACGGGTACATAATTTCTTTGACGTCACATTCCTGTTGTATAGGGGTTTTGGGCCTAGCGAAGTTCTGTATGGACTTAATAATTATTGAGTACATGTCAGTGGTGGGAGACTACCTAGAACGGCTTCTCCTGAAAAATGCGAAGAAAAAAAAAAAAAAACCGGTTATAATAATATATAATATATATATATATATATATAATAGTTATATAATATATATATATTAATATAATATATATATGATAATTATATATATATATATATATACTATATATATATATATAGTATTAATATATATATACTTAAAATTGAAGAAAGGAATCCACAAAACACCACGTAGGATCCACAAACACCATTTTTGGAGTGTGTGTGCCAGCTTTCTTTGGACTGGTTTTTATTATTCCTTATATAATATAAATATATAATATATATATATATATATATTATTATATATATATATATATATATATATATATATATATATATATATATATATTTTTTTTTTACGCGGAGACTACCAAAGTTTACGATAAAAAAAGATAACAGACATTAGCGGCCTAATTTGTCCACAAGGAAATTGAAGAATTTAAGGATAATAATAGTAGTTCAACGGTCATCAGTAGAGTATACTGATAGGTAATTAAGAAAGAACATTTACGCTACAATACGGAACACCAACAGTAGACCTACATGAGTGTTCTTAGTTCATAAATTTCTTTGACGTCCAAATTCTATGCAGTACACTTAGGATAGACTCGATGGGGAACAACAACTCTACTCATTGAGAATGGTTCTCTTACGGGGAAGTAAAAAGAAAAATACTGAAGTAAACTCTGGCAACCACACCAGCTAATACCTTATACCCATACCAAAATCTGGCGCGCGACCAAAGAGATAAGAAGCATCACGTGTGTCAGGAATAAGGAGATTGTTTTCAGCGTTCTAACTTAGCCAGTAACGACAGGAAAACAAAATCTGACGCGCTCCAAGGCAACTGGAACCACTCAAACAACTTACAATTGAGCACACCAATGAATCATCTGATAGGGAAAAACTTAGAGGTTGCTTCGAGCGTTGGGGTGTGGGTAATAAAGGCTCCAAAAATCATATGCGTCACCATGAAAATCATACCAGTTAGTTAATGCGCCAAGAAGCTTTGTGGCAGGAATCGGGCCTCGGTGCTAGAGCCACCCCCAAAAAAAAACCAAAAAAAAATAAATAAAAAAAATAAATAAATAAAATAAAATAAAAATAAAAAATAAAAAAATAAAATAAAATAAAAAAAAGAAATAAAAAATAAAAATAAAAAATAAAATAACAAAATAAAATAAAAAATAA
>BTPG01000001.1:35303242-35324718 GCA_036245525.1 Semisulcospira habei | reverse complement strand
ACGCAACGTTTTTGACCTACTTCTGATGCATGAAATCGTCTATCGCTGAATTTGTCTGGGACGCAGACCACTGTGAAAGGTCAGGCTTTGACTGGCGTCACAATCGGTGAATACACTCATTGCGTGTGACGTCAAACTGTGACTTACAGTGGATGTCTGCCTCCGAGACTGTGCTGGTTAATCCTGTCACTGCCAGTGGACACAGAAATGTTTGTTAACCCTTTTCATCGTGATACACTTCTGCTTGAAATTAATTTGATGTCACGTGGTAAAGTCGTAGTCGTAGTATGATATCACACCAGACGCACGCACGCACGTAAGGTTCTTTTAAATAAACCTCATTTAGCTGCAACCCGTCACACGTGGCTTAAGGATGTAGACAATACTGGAGAAACAGTTCCAATAATATTTTAATTTAGCGATGCGATCCCCACACAATGCATTTCCAAATGCATCAACACTGATACAATGTCTCTTCTGCAAATGTCCACACTGGCGACATAATGTTTCTCACCGTTACGCTGCGTCTCTCACAATGTACACCCTATTCGGGCCACGTACCTACGATAAACTGTGTGTCTCTACAACTGACAATGCAAGACAATGTACCCCCGTGCTTCCCAGCACAAAGTTTTTATAGTATAAAAACTTTCTAGAATAATCTAATGAATTTACACAACGCAACCAATCAGAACGAAACACGTTACTGAAACTCATAAATATTAATACAAGAAGAACTTTCTCGAATAACTTAAATTGTCTAAAAGAATTCAGCTGCTCATTTCAGCCCCAAATCCCAGTATGTAATGATATCACACAAAATATGGCAAACCGTTTACGACTTTTCACAACACGCAAAGAACGGCTGCTAATTTCACGCGCACCGTAAACAGCTATGACCAGCAGCTTTGCTACTATGCTACAAAAATGTACCTTACTCTTTTGACGTCACATGTACGAGGTAGACAGCGCGACACTGTTTCGAACGTTCTGGTTCATTCTCAACTAATCTACGCAAAACGAAAATCGACCGCTCTTCTCTGTGCGACTTTTCTAGAAGCTTCCGGACTAAAATTAACGTATCATAACAAAGCCAAAACCGCTATCATGGACGAACGATAAAGAATCTCACTGAAAAGGTACGTGATACGTAACCATGATAGCTCAAATAAATATCGGATCGTTTCCTACGATTAACACATGCATGCTCTCACAGGACAACACAACCACAATCGTAACATTACCCCCCTCTTTAGAATGAAATTTCACCAAAAAAAAATTTCAAATATAAAAATACGGTTGTGGCTGTGTTAACCTACACAGAACCCTAAACAAATACAATTTCACATCAAAATCAAAATAAAATAATCGTCTCACAGTTCCTTTAAACTGTCCTGAGCGAATATGTGACATGTCCCTTTAAACAGTCCTGGACACCTAAATGTTTCTTTAAACTGTTTTGGACACAAAACTGTTCTACTAAACTGCTCTGCTCACGTAATCCGCTCCAAAGTTCTGCGAACCCTTGATAGACTGTAGTTTAACGTCAAAATTCTGCAAGAACATCGCCCATCTCATAATACGAGAGTTTGTAAACTTTGCAGAGTTTAGATAGTTCAAGGGATGATGGTCCGTTTAGAGAACAAATGGCACACCGAGAAGGTACAGTTCGAATCGCCTTACTCCCCAGATGATGGTTAGGCACTCCTTCTCAATGGTCGAGTAGTTTCTCTCAGCTCTGGTCAATTTTTTGCTGGCGTAGCTCACTGGGTGGAGTTTTCTATTATCCTCTTGCATTAAGACTGCACCTACTCCTTCGTTGGAGGCGTCTGTTCTCAGGACGACGGTTTTCAACGGGTCAGGGAGGTGTAGAACAGGCTTCTCGGTTAGGATGTCTCGAACCGCCTGGAATGCTCGCTCTTGGGCCTCCTCCCACTTCACTACGTTAGGTTGTCCTTTTCTCAGCAAATCAGTCAGGGGTGCTGAGACTGCCGCAAAGTTTGGTATGAACTCCCGGTAATAGTTCGCCAAGCCCATAAAAGAGCGAACTTGCGTCTTGGTCGTAGGTCGCGGGGCATCCCTGATCTTCTGCAGGTTGTCGTTGTGTAGCCCCTTTAAACCTTCGCTCAATTTGTGTACGATAAAGTCTATGTTGTCGGCCCCAAGAATACACTTGTTTGGACGGATGGTGAAATTTGCATCTGACAGTCTTTGGAGCAGTTCTCGGAGGGTTTTGATGTGATCCCCCCAAGTTTTGGTATGGATCAAAATGTCATCCCAGTAAAAGACCACATTCTGCATGTCTTCTAGGATCTTTTTCAGTCCCCTCTTCAATGTGGCACCACTGTTCACCATACCAAAAGGCATCTTCAGGAACTCCCAATGACCGTCGGGTGTAACGAATGCTGTCTTGGGGATATCTTTTTCTGCAACCTTGATTTGCCAATACCCTTTGCTTAGGTCAATTTTGGAGAAAAATAGATCTCCACTGACCTTCTGGAACAGTTCTTCCGCTGTGGGCAGAGGCTCTGGATCGAAAACTGTAAGTTTATTGAGTCTACGGTAGTCCACACCCCCCCGGTTGGAACCATCTGGTTTCTTCACGATGACAACTGGGGACGCATATGGTGACTTGGGCTCTCTGATGACTTCCAGACTCAGCATTTCCTTGATATCCTTTTTCAGTTCTTCCCTCGTGTTATAAGGAAGACGATAAGGTTTGCTGCGAACTGGCTCGTTTGACGTCAGATTAACCTCGTGCTGGATGGTGTCTGTTGTCCCTGGGTCAGGTGTAAACCGATGCTTGAACTCTTGAGTCAGGACTCGCAGTTCCTCTCGTTGAATCTGGGTCAGATTCTGACCGAAATGAATGTCTTCTACATCCTCCTTGTGTCGGAGTTCATTAAGGTCAAACAGGTTCTCGTCGTCTAGTCTTTCGTCATCAGCAAGACGCACTGATGCGGCCAGTTGTGTTTTGTCTTGACGACCTCTCTCAATATACTTATTCAGCAGATTAGCATGATAAGTCTTCACTTTGTTGTTGACCTTGACTCTGTAGTCGTTGATGCCCACCACCGTGTCGACAACGTAGGGTCCCTTCCATTGCATCAGGAGTTTGTTGTTGTCGGTAGGAAGAAGAACCAACACCTGGTCAGCTGGCTGGAATCGTCGAGGTTTCGCCCTACGATCATAGTAATGCTTCCCCTTGTTCTGCGCCTTCCCTAGTTCTTCTCGAGCCATCCTGAGGGTATCTTCCAGCTTCTCTCTCAGGTCGAAGACGTACTGGTAACTGATCTTCACATCAGGCGCGTCGATATCCTTGGTCCACAGCTCCTTTAGGATGTGCATGGGCCCCCTTACAGTCCTACCGTACAGTAATTCAAAAGGGGAAAACCCTGTCGAATCCTGAGGAACTTCACGGTATGTGAAGAGAAGGCATTGATATATCTATGCCACAACCTTGGCTGCTCACCACACAGTTTCTTCAGCTTAGCCTTCAATGTTCCGTTAAACTTCTCAACCTGCCCATTACACATGGGGTGATAAGGGGTGGTAGTAAGGTGTCGGATGCTCAATAGTCGGTTGACTTCTTCCATGCAGTCGGAGACGAACTGAGTTCCTAGGTCACTCAGGATCTCCTCAGGAATCCCCAAACGGCTGAACATGTCAACCAGTGCCTCTGCCACTGTTGGAGTGTCGATCTTCTTCAATGGTATGACCTCAGGATAACGTGTAGCGTAGTCCACCAGGGTCAAAATGTAGCGATGACCATCTTCACTTGGAGGGGATATTGGCCCCACCAGGTCCACAGCTACCCGCTTGAAAGGCATATTGATCAGTGGCATTTTCTCTAGAGGAACCTTAGGCACCATTCCTTTGGAGATTGTCTTCTGGCATATGTCGCAAGACCTGCAGAATCGGGTGACGTCGCTGTCACGTAACGGATGTGACATGTTGTTTTATTTTTTTCGCCAAGTCGTTTTTCTGTTAATAAATGTAGATCGCCGAATTCTGTACATAGCCTTAGTTTAGGGAAGTTAATAAATGTAGTGTGAGCGTAATCGTAAAGCCCGTGCAGCAAGCTTAACAGTGAGCGAGTACAGCGGTTGCACGCTTTAGTCAAGTAGCTTTAAACCGAACAGTGTTCAGAAGCAAAGTTAACCTGCGAGGTAGCAGTAGGATATTAGTCAGTCAGCGGAGTTAGCCAGCGAAGTGAGAGTCTGGGTCAGGGTGCGGCCTCGTTTGGAGCCCTTGACAAGCTGTGTGAGGGTTCTTTTACCCTCCCTGCAAGACCACGGCCAGTGTTCCTGGGTGTGGGTGTCCCGAGAGACTTGCGACCACGGCTGCTACTCACCAGAAGACCCCTCCGGTTCGTCTTCGTCTCGTTTTGTCTCGTCCTGCCGGAGGACTCACCAGTGACAGGTAAATTCATGCCATTTTCCTCAGTTAGCTGCTGTGCTCGCGGGTGTGTGAATGTGTATATAGGTGCGGAAGGGTATGTTCGTCTAGTTTTTTAGTGATGTTTTAATTGAGTCTTTAACCATGTTTTTTAGGTTGGGTTGTAATGTGGTGGGTGTCGGATTTAGTTTATGTCGGCTGTCGCCGAGTGAGTATATTTAAAGGGTCATGTTGTAAAATGAATTAAAGTGGGTATCCTTTCAAATATATATTGGTATTAAGTCCTAGATGTAATGTAATAAGATTGTCACGTTGGGTGGTTGCTGGTGATTATTTCATATCTTTGTATGTACATCGGGATATTTTGATAATGTTGGTTTTAGCAGTGGCAATGTTATTATACAAAAGTGGTTGTGCTAGCTTAATGCTAGTGTAATAGAATAGTGCAGACCTGGTGAATGTTGAATGTACATAGGAAGCTTTCATATCCATGATTGTATATTTAATATGGCCAAGGCAGGTATTAGGGTGAGACGAGACACAACTCACGTGGTTTGTGAGTAGGTGCGTGTCAAATAGGCCAGAATTAACTGTGTTGGCACTTTGACTGACAATGCGCCCTTTTCCAGTGCACTGGCTTCGATCATTGGCTTCGATCATTGGCTTCGATCATTGGCTTCGAAGATTTCGTTCTTCGATCTCATCATCCACGACCAACGGTGACGCATCATCGGGAGTCGGAACGCCTTCGCTAGCCGGTCCTGTTGGACAAGCACGTTGGGCTACAGCAGGCTGATTCTACGTTCTGAGCGTCGGTCACAGGCGTGCGTGGGCAAGCGCGGCTACGGTGCTCTGTGGTGCAGGGGTAGTACTCGTACGTTATGAGCCACCCTGTCTAGTGTGGGACAGAGGACACTGTACAGAGACAAAGTTACCCGCCTTGTATAGCCGTTGGCCATATTAGTCATTTTCGTCTGTTAGTCATATTCACCTGTTAGTCATTTTCGTCTGTTAGTCATATTCACCTGTTAGTCATTTTCGTCTGTTAGTCATATTCACCTGTTAGTCATATTCACCTGTTAGTCATTTTCACCTGTTAGTCATTTTTTTATATGTTAATCTTTTTTAAGTGTTAATACGTTATGAGTGCATGTGTGGGTATGTGTGAGTGTGTGGGGCGTTAGTGGGTTGGGTTGGGAGTTAGAGTAAGGGTAGGTAATAAAGGATTTGTTTGTTGTTTATCACTGGCGTTGCGTTATTTATTTAGAGTGGGTGGGTTTTCTCGAGTGTCTGCACTCATATTGTCCACGGCGCCCTGACTCCGTCAGGCGTGTCGTGACATATTTGGTGGCAGCGGTGGGATAAGGATTAGGTGGGATAAGGATTAGGGGGAGGTAACAGGTTAGGTAGATTAGGGTATTTTTGTGCGCCAGTGACCGTGTGTTCGTGTTGTGGTACGAGTAAGATTTAGCGGGCGGTTGGCGGGAGTGGGGGCGTATTGCGCCAGGGGGCCACGGCCAGAGAGTGCAGTGCGCATAAACGAGGGGTGGCATGAGTGGTTGCCTCTCATTACTCAGGTACCGAGTGGTGAGGACCCTTCGGCTCTTGTCACTGTCTAGTCCTTATTCGTTGTTTGTATTCTGTGTATTCATTTGTTTTGTTTTTTCTTTGTCAGGGGTCCTGCTGGGGAGCAGTTGTCGTCGCTGCCTCCGTGACACCCACACCAGGATGCCCCCTAAACGGGATACCAGGGCCACCCGTGCCACGTCGGGGCACGACCCTGAGTCCGAGGGTGGTGGTGCAGGGGATGAGGGTCCAGGAGAGAGAGGAGCCACTTTGGCCACTCCCTCTCGGAAGGAAACGGTGGTGAGTACCCTTACCCGTACTCTCACTGCAGCAGGACTGACACCCAGTAGGGATCAGGAAAGTAAAGAGGGGTTAGGGGTGATGGTAAACCCATATGAGCAGTATAAAGTGCTAGGAGAGGGCCTAGGACTTAGTGGGGGAGCTCTAACCCAGTTCATCCTGTCCGAAGTTAGGAGAGAGGAAGAAAAACGGGAACGTGACCTAGAGCGTAGGGCGTTAGAGAGGCAGCTCCAGATGGACCGTGAGGCGGTAGAGAGACGGCTCCAGATGGACCGCGAGGCAGTAGAGAAGCAGCGTCAGATGGACCGCGAGGCAGCCGAGAGACGGCTCCAGATGGACCGTGAGGCCGCAGAGCAAGCTAGGCGGGATGACTTAGCATTGACCGAACGTAAGTTAGCTGCCGCGGAACGAGCACGGAGAGAGGAGCTAGCCGCCGCGGAACAAGCACGGAAAGAAGAGCTCGTCGCGGCCGAGACGCGGCTTAGATTACAGTTAGCAGCATCGGAAAAGAAGTCAGTTACGGAGTCTAGTCAGCATTACTCGCTCAAGATGCGTCCGTTAGAGGATAAGGAAGATGTGGAATCTTACCTTCAGCTCTTTGAGAGAGTAGCCGAAACCCAGGGGTGGCCGAAAGAGGTATGGGGGATAAGGTTAGCACCTCTATTGCAGGGGGAGGCCCGTGATGCATACCTTAGGCTGACGGTAGAGCAAGGGAAAGATTTTGAGGTGGTGAGGGAGACCTTATTGAGAAGATTCAGGCGTGACGCTGAATATTACAGGCGCCAGTTTCGCGAAGCCAAAAAGGAGAGTCTCGAAACGTTTCCACAGTTGTTCGTTAGGTTGAAGACCTCAGTCAAGCGTTGGTTCACTTTAGCCCATAAGAACATAGAGGACGTAGAACAAGTGCTAGACATGTTTCTGTCTGAGCAACTTTATGCTATTATGAATGCAGACCTGGAAATGTTCGTTAGGGAAAAACGTCCTAGGAATGGTGAAGAGGCCGCGGAGCTAGCGCAGCTCCATATCGACACCAAACGGGCAGTCTCGCGTCCATTGGGTGGGGGGCCGATTCGTCCGCCGTTCAAGAAGGACAAAGGGTCGAATAAACCCCCTGAGACCAAAGCAGAACATAGGGCAGAACCAGCTAGTTCAGGCAGGGGGACTGGGGAACGGCTGTGTTTCAAGTGTAATAAACCAGGGCACTTAGCAAGGAACTGTCAGAGTAAAGCGTCAGTTAACCAAGTCACCATTAGCCGTAATGACAGAGCCCGTGACCGTAGGGATGCGGACGATCCGGCCCTACGACCCGTGGAGTAAGGGATTAGCCAAGGGAAAGGAAGTTCGTATCATGCGTGATACCGGCGCGGATATGAGTGCGATCGCCGCCAAGTGGATAGAACCCAGGGATCTTACAGGTCGGTTCATAGACGTCAATCCCGTCGACCATACTAAGTCCGATAAGTATCCGACTGCATGGGTTGAAATCGATTCCCCATTCGTGCGAGGGACGATCGAGCTTATCGTAATGGAGCGCATGGGACCGGACGTAATTCTAGGGAACTGGGTGACTTTTTCAGATGGGAAACGGAGTCCCGTATCCATTGATGCCAGTGAGTGTGCTATGGCAGCAGCAGTCCAAACTCGAGCTCAGATTCAGAGGGAAAAGGGAGGAGAGAGCGCGCTGAAAGTCGTTAAGCAGGCCGATCTCAATGTGACTCCTGCCCAGCTGATAGAGTGGCAAAACCAGGACGAAACTCTAGCTCGCGCTAGGAAGTTGGCCGAAGAGGGCCGAGCAATTCCGTCAGGGAAAAGTCTGATAGAATTTTGCAGGAGGAAGGGAATTCTGTATCGGGTCTATAGCAAAGGAGGCAGCCAAATGTCTCAGTTAGTCGTTCCGAAGCCTTTGAGGGAGACTGTAATGCGTTTAGCGCATGACCCACCGATGGGAGGGCATTTGGGAGGCAAGAGAACCCGGGAACGCATTTGGGGTACTTTCTATTGGCCGGGGCTGTGTGCTCAAGTTCGCAGGTACTGTGAGTCGTGCGAACAATGTCAGAAAGTAGTACCAAGGGGGAGAGTACCACGGGTTCCTATGCAACAGCTTCCGCTAGTAGAAGAACCATTTCAGAGAGTAGCGGTAGACATTGTGGGGCCTATTGCTCCAGCTTCCGACAGAGGAAACCGGTTCATTCTCGTGACCGTCGATTACGCCACTCGATACCCCGAGGCAGTACCTTTAAAGGGGATCGAAGCAGAAAGGGTCGCTGAGGCATTGTTAGAAATCTGGTCTAGGGTGGGAATTCCGAGGGAGGTGCTCACCGACCAAGGGTCCCAGTTCACTTCACAAGTGATGTCTGAAGTCAACCGTTTGCTGTGCATCCAAGGCAAGTGTACTACTCCTTACCATCCGCAGGCAAATGGCCTAGTCGAACGTTTCAACGGTACCTTGGTGTCCATGTTGAAGAAGTTAGCTAGCGAGCAACCTCGATGTTGGGACAGATACATTCCCTCATTGCTGTTTGCGTACAGGGAGGTTCCTCAGGAATCGACGGGGTTCGCGCCGTTCGAGTTATTGTACGGCAAGACTGTAAGGGGGGCCCATGTCAGTTCTACGGGATCTGTGGACGAAAGACCAGATGGGAGAAGAGGTGAGAGATGCAAGCCAGTACGTGGTAGATTTACGGAATCGCATTGAAGAGACTTGCAGGTTAGCGCAACAGAATTTGAAGCTAGCTTCGAAAAAGCAGAAACAGCACTTTGACCGCAGAGCCAAACCACGCAGTTTTAGTGCAGGAGACAAGGTTTTGCTGTTACTTCCAGTTAAACACAACAAGCTGGAGATGGCTTGGCAGGGACCTTTCGAAGTTCTAGAGAGAGTCGGAGAGTGTGACTACAGGGTACGGGTGGGCAGTAAAAATAAACTGTACCATGCAAATCTGTTGAAAAAGTTCCAAGAACGAGTGTCAGTAGCTACAGTAGTGATAGATGAGGAGGACGAAGATGAGGGGGGAGAGGCATTCATGGTGGTAAAGGAAGTACCCACCATTCCTTTGGTAGTGTCTGAAGGACCCTCCGACGTCCATCTTGATCCTAACTGTCCAGAAATCCATTCTAGTATACAAGCTCTGACTGTCCAGTTTAAGGATATTTTTACAGATTATCCGTTGAGGACGACACTAGACTCGTGTGAAATCCACTTGACTGATGAAGTGCTGGTGAGAACGAAGCAATATCCTCTACCTCATTCTCAGCTAGAGGTAGTCAAAGCCGAAGTGGATGCTATGCTAGAGATGGGAGTAATCGAGAGAGCCAATTCCCCATACAACTCACCGATCGTCTTGGTGAAGAAGAAGGATGGCACTGTTAGGTTTTGTGTACATTTTAGGAAACTGAATCAAAAGGTCGTGTTCGATGCTGAGCCAATGCCTGACGTGGAGTACCTATTTTCCTTACTGTCCAAGGCTAAGTACTTGAGTAAGTTAGACCTAGCTAAAGGCTACTGGCAGGTACCCATGTTGGAGAGCGACAAACCGAAAACTGCTTTCACCACACCGGCAGGACAATTCCAGTGGAAGGTAATGCCTTTCGGGTTAAAGACGGCAGGGGCAATCTTTTCCCGAATGATGAGGAGGTTACTAGAACCTTTGCGATTGACGGAAGTTAGCAATTTCATGGACGACGTCATGATTGCTTCCTCCACTAAAGAACGTCACTTACAGTGTATTGCCCAGCTCTTTGGTAGGCTAAGAGAGGTCCAGTTGGCGGCCAGACCTACTAAGTGTTACTTGGGGTTCAAGCAGTTGGAATATCTGGGGCACACAATGGGTAACGGTCAGATAAAACCAGAGGGAGACAAGATGCAGCGGATAAAAGACGCGCCGCGACCACAAACAAAGAAACAAGTCAGATCGTTTCTTGGGTTGGCAAATTATTACCGCCGGTTCGTTCCTAACTTCGCGGCCATAGCAGCCCCACTAACCGACCTGACCAAGGGAGGAAAGACTGGACAGATCGGTTGGAACGATGCATGTGAGACAGCATTTGAGACGCTGAAGGCGCGACTGTGTTCAGGTCCTGTGTGCTCATTGCCAGACTTCGATCGTCTCTTCGTGTTGCAGACAGATGCGTCCGAAGGGGGGATAGGGGCCGTATTATGTCAGGACCATGGTAACGGTTTACAGCCTGTTGCATGCGCGAGCAAGAAACTATCCAAAGCAGAGCGTAACTACTCCACCATCGAAAAGGAGTGTCTTGCAATCGTGTGGGGAATTCAAAAATTCCGTCAGTATCTGTATGGTAGGACATTCGTCGTACAGACGGACCATAGACCATTGCAGTACTTGCAACAAGCTAAATCCACAAACAGTCGACTGATGAGGTGGGCTTTGCAGTTGCAGCCATTTTCCATTAGAGTAGAAAGCATAGCCGGTAAAGTAAATGTACCTGCTGACTTTTTGAGTAGAACAGGGTGGTAGAAACCGTAAATGTGGAAGCAGTATTGGGACAGTCATATAGTAATCAAACCCGGGTGTTTGATCTGGGAGGGGGGTATGTCACGTAACGGATGTGACATGTTGTTTTATTTTTTTCGCCAAGTCGTTTTTCTGTTAATAAATGTAGATCGCCGAATTCTGTACATAGCCTTAGTTTAGGGAAGTTAATAAATGTAGTGTGAGCGTAATCGTAAAGCCCGTGCAGCAAGCTTAACAGTGAGCGAGTACAGCGGTTGCACGCTTTAGTCAAGTAGCTTTAAACCGAACAGTGTTCAGAAGCAAAGTTAACCTGCGAGGTAGCAGTAGGATATTAGTCAGTCAGCGGAGTTAGCCAGCGAAGTGAGAGTCTGGGTCAGGGTGCGGCCTCGTTTGGAGCCCTTGACAAGCTGTGTGAGGGTTCTTTTACCCTCCCTGCAAGACCACGGCCAGTGTTCCTGGGTGTGGGTGTCCCGAGAGACTTGCGACCACGGCTGCTACTCACCAGAAGACCCCTCCGGTTCGTCTTCGTCTTGTTTTGTCTCGTCCTGCCGGAGGACTCACCAGTGACAGGTAAATTCATGCCATTTTCCTCAGTTAGCTGCTGTGCTCGCGGGTGTGTGAATGTGTATATAGGTGCGGAAGGGTATGTTCGTCTAGTTTTTTAGTGATGTTTTAATTGAGTCTTTAACCATGTTTTTTAGGTTGGGTTGTAATGTGGTGGGTGTCGGATTTAGTTTATGTCGGCTGTCGCCGAGTGAGTATATTTAAAGGGTCATGTTGTAAAATGAATTAAAGTGGGTATCCTTTCAAATATATATTGGTATTAAGTCCTAGATGTAATGTAATAAGATTGTCACGTTGGGTGGTTGCTGGTGATTATTTCATATCTTTGTATGTACATCGGGATATTTTGATAATGTTGGTTTTAGCAGTGGCAATGTTATTATACAAAAGTGGTTGTGCTAGCTTAATGCTAGTGTAATAGAATAGTGCAGACCTGGTGAATGTTGAATGTACATAGGAAGCTTTCATATCCATGATTGTATATTTAATATGGCCAAGGCAGGTATTAGGGTGAGACGAGACACAACTCACGTGGTTTGTGAGTAGGTGCGTGTCAAATAGGCCAGAATTAACTGTGTTGGCACTTTGACTGACAATGCGCCCTTTTCCAGTGCACTGGCTTCGATCATTGGCTTCGATCATTGGCTTCGATCATTGGCTTCGAAGATTTCGTTCTTCGATCTCATCATCCACGACCAACGGTGACGCATCATCGGGAGTCGGAACGCCTTCGCTAGCCGGTCCTGTTGGACAAGCACGTTGGGCTACAGCAGGCTGATTCTACGTTCTGAGCGTCGGTCACAGGCGTGCGTGGGCAAGCGCGGCTACGGTGCTCTGTGGTGCAGGGGTAGTACTCGTACGTTATGAGCCACCCTGTCTAGTGTGGGACAGAGGACACTGTACAGAGACAAAGTTACCCGCCTTGTATAGCCGTTGGCCATATTAGTCATTTTCGTCTGTTAGTCATATTCACCTGTTAGTCATTTTCGTCTGTTAGTCATATTCACCTGTTAGTCATTTTCGTCTGTTAGTCATATTCACCTGTTAGTCATATTCACCTGTTAGTCATTTTCACTTGTTAGTCATTTTTTTATATGTTAATCTTTTTTAAGTGTTAATACGTTATGAGTGCATGTGTGGGTATGTGTGAGTGTGTGGGGCGTTAGTGGGTTGGGTTGGGAGTTAGAGTAAGGGTAGGTAATAAAGGATTTGTTTGTTGTTTATCACTGGCGTTGCGTTATTTATTTAGAGTGGGTGGGTTTTCTCGAGTGTCTGCACTCATATTGTCCACGGCGCCCTGACTCCGTCAGGCGTGTCGTGACAGTCGCCTCCCATATCAGGCCAGTAGAAGACGGCTCGGATCCTATCGAGGGTCTTGTTGATTCCCAAGTGTCCTCCCAATATGGAATCATGGGCCAATTTCATCACCTGCATTCTCAAAGGTTCAGGGACTACTACTTGACGCACAGGTTTATCTACATTGCTGTCGAATATCCGGTACAGGATATCTCTTCTGGTCAGTCTCGAAGGTTATCTCTTTTCCCTTTCGCGTCACGGGCTCAGTCTGACCTCGGAACTTGTCAAGCGTGGGGTCGGCTTTCTGTAGTTCCACCAGCCTTTCCCTATTCACCACAGCTGCTTCCGTGTTGTCCGCCACTTTTAGAGGGATGGTCTGGTGACTCTTCTTTGCTTGACTTCTCGTGGTAACAGCACATGTTTCAGGTCTCCACTCTGGATCTGGATCGTCTGCGTTTCTGGCACCATCAATGTTTCCGATGATGAGGTCATAGACTGGTGTCTTCACACACAACGCCTTCACCTCTCCTCTCAGGTACGGGGTGTCGACACTGACATTGGCAAGGGGGATAATCCTTGCAGTTCCTCGGCCAAAATGAGGGTGGTCCACTCCTGCAGCTTCTGGTCTTCAGTTACTAGGTCCTCTCTCACGATGATGCAACTACAACCAGTGTCTCTCACTGGTGTGTTTCCGACAAATCCTGACACCACCGGCATGTTCGGCACTTCAATCTCAGGTAGCGCGATGTTTGAGACTGGTAAAAATGTAGCTCCATCTCCTACTGGGATGCGTCCATTCTTTTTGAAAGATTCAATCAGCTCCGGTGTCACTCGCCTTTCTCCAGACTCAGTCACTGGATGACGTCACATCATTGGCTAATACAGAGGCGGCTCTGTGTAGAGACGTGGTATTGCCTCTGCCTGCTATCCTGCGATCTTGGTTGGATCTTCTGATGTTGTCGCTTTGGGGAACATCTTTAGAAGGACACAGTATCGCCTTGTGACCTTTCTTTCCACAGAGAAAACATGTCAGGTTCTCCATCGGCTTGTATTTCGGGGTGTCTCTGACATTGTGGATTTCCTCTGCTGGTGCAGACACACGCTGCGGCTTACTGGACCCGAACTTCACGTTGTGGGCGTCAAAGTATCTTTGAGCGAAGTCGGCCAGGGCCTTTAGGGACTGGTCTTTTTGCTCCCTGAGGTGGGCGGCCAGGTCCTTAGAACATGCGTTGAAGACTTGTTCTTTGATAATGGGGTCACACAGGTCCTGGTACTCTTTGTTTAAACCAGCCAGCTCTATCCATTTCTCCAGGTAGCTCCCGATTCTTTCAATGAATAGGCCGGGTGTTTCTCCTTCTTCAGGCTTGCAGTTCCGAAATCGTCGTCTGTAACCCTCTTCAGTGAAGTCGTACTGTCTGGTACTGATACGTAACCATGATAGCTCAAATAAATATCGGATCGTTTCCTACGATTAACACATGCATGCACTCACAGGACAACACAACCACAATCGTAACATTTGACTATGATAGTTCAAGGGTGGTGTCAGAATAGCTTAGCACCTCAGGCGCCAAACTATTCTGGCACCACTCTTGAACTAAAATGGCTGATCTATCTCCAAATCTGTAACGTAGCTTTCATACGCAAATATAAAAAAAATCGGCCTCAGTTAATTTAACGCCAAAGAGCCCCAACTGTGCAAGGAACATTGATGCAAAGAGATGTCAGCATTGAAGAGGCATAGATCCTCGTGAGCCTCCCTCGGGGGGCTCATGAGGATATATAACTCTTACAGTTGAATCGTGATCACGTTTCACTTTTCGACAGTGAATAAGTTAGGCCGAGCACGCACACAACTTCATAAGACTTTCCCTCAGTCTAGCAATTGCTTCAATGGTTGCCTGTTCCTGGGGACTTCAGTTTCGACCGATTTACTGTCGAAAGCACCACACGCACGATGATGGATCGACTGTGATAGCTCAAGGGTGCTTCCTGATCAACAGTTTGGCGAAAAAAAAAATACCCAGGACTCTCGTCATTGTTTCCTTGTGTAGCCAGATCAACACGTGTGTCTAACGGTTTGAGTACATTGTATACAACACGACCAGCCGAGAGCAACGCAGCTGTCTATCACCTGAATTGAGCAGTGATTTAACCCGTTTACCCACCTGGCTGCATTTTCAAAGTTTGAAGGTGCTACCTAACGACTATGTACCACTTATGGAGACGGATTGACCGCGATAATTCAAGGGTAGTGCCAGAATTAGCTTGGCGCCTTCAGGCGCCAAGCTAATCTGGCACTACACTTGAATTATCACGGTCAATGCATGTCTCGCTGTAGAGTGTTGGGGTTAAATGGGCTAAATTAAACAACAGAAAGAATGCCGCCGAACAAATACACAACTTGAAATACGGAATGTCGGAGTAGCATAGCAATAAGTTAATTCTTGAATTAAATCACGATGGAAAACCTATCGGGTGTGTGTGTGGGAGAGGGGAGGGAGGAGAGGGGGGAGGGGGAGGGGTGGGTGGGTGGGGGTGTGGGGTGGGAGGGAAGGGTACAAATCACAGAACCGTGTGTGTTTCTAACACTTACTCACTAATGCACAGCGACAGAGAATTCGAACAAGACAATTTTCAGTCAGCACAAACAGTTAGAAGGTAATTTTAGAAACAGAGCACAATTCTGCGAACCTAAATCCAATAAAACTGCCTCTATAAACCACTTTGCACAGGCGGATTGGGGAAGGGGAGGGGCCGACTAACTTCTACCAACTAGACGTATTTTGAAGACACGATCAACAGTGATTTGAAATAGTAAAACTTTTCGTCTGACTCTCACCTTTAAGTCATCATTATTGGTTATCATTTTGTCCCTGTGGCCGCAACACTTTCAACAACTCCTCTACCCTTTCGCCTGTCCGTAGCGCTTGTTGTCGACGTGATTCACCTCGACAAAAAGCGCTACGGACAGCGAAAGGGTTAAAATGACACGGAATGCCGAATGATTCCTTTGCCTTGCCGGAGGCCAACGTAAATCAGGTCAGTAAGAGACATTTATAGGTTTTGCCTCTCTCTCACCTCTACCACCCCCCCCACCCCGCCACTCCTTTCCTCTGGAAATCGTGCCTCTTACAATTTGCATTTTTGTGAACCTTCTTATAAGACCGAGTCGGGACTAGCCTTGAAAGGTTTAAGGTTAGCATTTGCTTAGCTTGGGACTTTCGCTGACACAAAGCTCAGGAACAACCCATTGTCGGTCCATTTCCCATTGTGGCGTCTTCAGAAGTCACGGGAAATCATCTCAGATCTCCAATCTGTAGCTGAGATGTTTATATACTGACGAGCAAAAGAAATGTTGACGTGTTTCCGATGATTCCAATATGTCGCATTTCTTTTGCTGGTCAGTATACTACTAACCTGAATCAAGCAAGAGTAATTGATTCTGGGTGCAGCTAAAGGGGGCCATGGTAATAATTATATGCCTCTTCCAGAGACAGTAGGTCTGGATGAACGACTACACCTTTCCGCATAATAGATCCGGCTGTAGATGGCATCCGCACTCCGCGAAATGTTGTATACTCTGGGTAACTGCATGGCCATGTGCAAGAGTTACGTCCCCTCGAACTGCACACTAAAATGTGCAAGCAAACTCACCGCTGAATTGCCTGCAATACCAGCGCAATAAATACTGGAAATTAGGGCCCACTTTTCTTGCGAACTGCACGCAATCTTTTTATTAGACAGGATCCCTGGCCACGAGATCTTTCTGCGTGAATCAGGCTCCACAACACACCGGTTTAATGTGGTCTAAAGTGACCCCTTCAGTGCCGGAGCACAGCGAACAAGACCCAAATGCAAGAGACGTTGATCCTCACGAACCACCGCAACGTCGGGGCTCATGAGCCCCGGCGTTGCGGGGGCTCTGTGAGGATAAAGACATTTTGTTGGAATAGTTCACGACTGACAAGACTATCTGGTAGTGGATCTGCAATGAGTCCAGAGACAATCTTTAGCTGTAAGCAGAGAAAGGGTTGAGACTGAAAATGAATATGACGATGAAAAGTAGTGGATGTGACTGTCTAATACAGCTGACCAATTTGTAGAGTGGGCTGAAATTAAAAGCCAAAGTCTGAGAACGGCCATTTCTGCAGTACAATGTACACTGACCGCCCCCCCCAACAAACAAACAAACAAATAAACAAACAAGCAAACAAACACACAAACACACAAACAAATAACCAGCAACATAAACAAACCCAATCGAGTGCACCTATCAAACACACGCTGTTTTTATGAAGAAAGAAAAAAATGTGTTGGTTAGTGATTTTAGCCCGTAGGGCTTCCAGCTTTAAAGTCCAAAATCACATATAAACACACACATGTACAGCCTACGTTTCTTTTCGCATTTTCATACCCGTGACGCTTTTTCTGTGAGGTGCATATTATATGCGTGTCTGCGGTTTTACTCTTGCGCATGTGGGATGAAAAATCCAGGCGAACAAGTACCTCACGTTTCACATCGTCAGTGTACGGAAATTTTCTGCTGTAGCGTGATGGTGATATACTGACGAACAAAAGAAATGCGACATTTTGGGAATCATCGGAAACACTTAAGTGTTTCCGATGATTCCAAAAATGTCGTAGTTTTTTTTTTGCTCGTCAGAATATTTTCTCTTGCTACAGCAACATTGTCATCAGCATTGATACCTGTGTCCTGAGGGTTTGGCGGAGTGTGCTATCAGGTGTTCAACCCCTTTTCTGTCGAGAAACACTGAAAAACACCCAACTGCGAGAGGCATAGATCTTTATGCGCCCTCGCAGTTACATTGATCACCACCCTACTGCGAGAGGCATAGATCATCATGAGCCCCCGCAGTTACATTGATCACCACCCTACTGCAAGAGGCATAGATCCTCATAAGCCCCCCGCAGTTACATAGATTGCCACCCAACTGGATAGTCATAGATCCTCATGGGCCCCCACAGTTAGGTTGAACACCACCCAACTGCGAGAAGCATACATCCTCATGAGCCCCCGCAACTGCGGGGGCTTATGAGGACCTATGCTTTTTGCAGTTAGGGGGTGCTCAATCATGTTTCTAAGGTGGTTTCTAAAAAGGCTCTAAGGATCCATAGCTCTTGCGGTAACCACTTTCTGTCCATTTTCCTGTGACCGCTGGGGATCTCTGACGGTGAATTTACGTCACAAACACAGTCTGCGTCCACTACCAGTGAAGAGGTTAACCAACCATGATTCCAGTGGATACAACTATCAGTTATCTCATTCAGCCCCGACACACCACAGCAAGACATGGCTTTACGTCACAAACACAGTCTGCGTCCACTACCAGTGAAGAGGTTAATCAACCATGACTCCAGTGGATACAACTATCAGTTATCTCATTCAGCCCCGACACACCACAGCAAGACATGGCTTTACGTCACAAACACAGTCTGCGTCCACTACCAGTGAAGAGGTTAATCAACCATGACTCCAGTGGATACAACTATCAGTTATCTCATTCAGCCCCGACACACCACAGCAAGACATGCCTTTACGTCACAAACACAGTCTGCGTCCACTACCAGTGAAGAGGTTAATCAACCATGACTCCAGTGGATACAATTGTCAGTTATCTCATTCAGCCCCGACACACCACAGCAAGACATGGATCGAGCGTGATAGCCCATAGGCGCCAAACTATTCTGGCACCACTCTTGAACTACCATGCTCGCTCTGTCTCTAGAATTCTAGTACATAGTCCTTCAGAGGGCAACTTCAAAATTGGGGGATTTCGGTCCCGGGGCAGAATGAGTTAAGGCCTTGTGCGCATTCCCACACAATCTCTGTGTTTCTGGAAAACGCATAAATCTGCCCACTTTTTCGGAAATTGCCGGAAGTTAATTTTCATTTATTTCTAATTCTTGGATGAATGTAAAACCTCCAGCAGATTCAGAGACTGGCGATATCTTTCACATGCTCTTTATAGGCCGTTTGACATCGGAGCGCTCAACGCATCTCGTCAGTATCTACGCAAAGAAATACTTTCCTGTACCAAGCTTAGAATAAATATCACTCAGTGACAGTTGACTTCATACGATTCACTTTCAAGACACTCGAACAATGTGTCAAGTTTGCTGTACATTCGTAAAAATCCGGAATTTTTGTTGTTCTAATGAAATGACTGATTTTATATCCCTAAATGTGCTCCAGATATATTAGGCCCAGTGTAACAAAGATCCATTTTCACGTGAATTGGCCTAGTTTTAAAACCTGAAAGAGCGCAGACATACATTAACTCATTCTACCCCAACACCGAAATCCCCAAATTTTGCCGTTGTCCTTTGAAGACTGCACTCTAGTGCAGGACACAGTTCGACCATGATAGTATCTTGCTGTGGTGTGTCTGGGGTAGAATGAGTTAAATATGCATGCTTGACTTCAATATTTAGGATTGAAAATGACTTGTTCTGTTTTTTCACCAATTTTTTACGACTGTACATGAAATCGACAAATCATAGGCGTCCAGTAAAAATATTCCATATTAGGTCAATTGGCACTAAATGATATTTGTTCTTGAAGTGGTACAGAGGAGTGTTTCTTTGCGGAGACACTTGCTCCGGTACATTAATCGTCTTTTCCAAGCTGAATTCGCCACATGGTGTATGGGTAGTTAAAACAGATGGTTACGAAACGCAACACACAGGTCTAGTTCAAAACACGTCGTCTTCATATCAAGTAACTTGACAATGACTCCACTCAATACAAGGCTATCAGTACGAGAAACAGCTAAAAATAGATTGACACGCTAACGGTTGCGCAGAACTTAAATAAGTGATATTACGCGTGTGCTTTGCTGCGTGTCCCAGCTGTTGTTAAAGTTCATAGGGTGTGTCGACATGGCACAACAAACACAAATGATGCTCGACATGTATCTTTAAATTTACGCGTAATGGTACTTTTAACAAGGGCAAGACTCATTGCACTGATTTAATGACAAATAGACGTTGTTCGGAAACCAAGAATTAGTTCATAATTGCCAGTGTTTCGACGAAAACAGTGGATTAACCCTTCACTGCCGAGAAATAAATGAACACCGCACTACTGCAAGAGGCATAGATCCTCATGAGCCCCCGCAATTGCGGGGGCTCATGAGGATCCATGCCTCTTGCTGACAACACCGCAGCTCTTTCGCGTTGAACTGACGCAGATTTCAGACGAACAACGTCCGGTCAGCGGCAGTGGAAGGGTTAAAACCATGTTTGTTTGTCCGAGCTTTTTACGTCACACGACCCATAGCGTTTGACCTACTTCTGATTTCCAGATATCGTTTATTATTTCACATTTATCGAGGGGAGGGGGGGGGGGGGCGGCGGGGCATAGACCATCAAAACCCCTGTTATACAACAGCCTATACCTTTCTTTTGGCAGATGTTTGGTGTTCGTTGATCCAAAACTGTGCAAATAAATGATCCTTAGATCATTTCCACACATTAGCGTGGGCGCAGGTATGATATTAACCTATTCAGCCCTGATACATCACAACAAGATATGGGTCGACCATGGATCGACCATGATAATTCAAGGGTGGTGCCAGAACAGCTTGGCGCCTGTAGGAGATAGATTGACCATGATAGTTCGAGGGTGGTGCCAGAACAGCTTGGCGCCTGTAGGAGATAAATCGACCTTGATAGTTCAAGGGTGGTGCCAGAACAGCTTGGCGCCTACAGGCGCCAAGCTGTTCTGGAACCATCCTTGAACTATCTTCTTCTTCTTCTCCAACGCCGTCACACTTGGAGTTTGGCTCTCAAAATGAAATCTGTGGTCTTCTGTGGCACCTCCACAGGCCCGTACAGTTTCTCTTGTAGAGTGGCGGGCTTCTGCCATATCTCCTCCCTCAGCAGCTGGTGGTTCCCACAGTCCTGGAGGATGTGCTCTGTGGTCTGCTCTGCTTTCCACAAGGCACAGGGGAGATGGCACGAGGTGAAAGCGTCTGTGCAGGTGGAAATTGAGTCGGTTATGCCCGGTCTTCAGACGGAAGATGGTCACCTGCTCTTGTCTGGACAGCTGATGGTAACTGTCTAGGAGCCGATGTGGTGGTCTGTACACAGACTTAATGATGGTCTTCATCTCTGTGAAGCTGACTCCATTTTCATCTTGTTCTTTCTCTGCGCCCACTTTTGCCATTCTGCCAGCTTCTTCATTGCCGTAGATGCCAGTGTGAAGGGATCCACTGCAGCACCAGTCTGGTGCACTTGATGTTTTGCAGTGCCTCTTGTAGACGTGGCAGTTTGCTTGCCGTATCTGCCTCAAGGACAGACATGGCATCAGTCAGGAAGACAATCTGGGCATCAGGGTCTGCAGTGCCATTAAGGGTGTTTGCAGCACGGACCAGGGCTTCCACCTCAGCTTTGTGCAGTGGAGGCCTGGCGCTTGTTCAGTATCCTTGAACTATCATGGTCGATCTGTCTCCTTAGCTGCATTGTAGTATTCAGAAGACATTTTTCAAAATTGAGGGTCCTTAGGGTTGAATGTGTTAAAACTCCATACACTTGTTTTTGTTGTGGTTAGTGATGTGGAAGGAAGTCTGACACACTCTTTTGCAGAACTGTTAAAAACACATGTGTGCGCTGGTCTGTGATCTAGGACCTTAGGGCTCTTGAGCTGTAAAGTCCAAGATCACAGAGCATCACACATTTATATGATTGAGAACCAGCGTCAGATGACAGCAAAAGGTCACGGGTAACCTCTGTTTGCTTGCATGCTGACTATAAAACACTCATTTTTATGATCTCATTTCATGACAGAAACTATATTACACGAGTGCCCTGTGACCTTGACCTTTACGATAATGTTACGATCATGTAAGCAACACA
>BTPG01000001.1:35183212-35302742 GCA_036245525.1 Semisulcospira habei | reverse complement strand
TGATAGCTTTTTCCCATTTAAAATTGCCGAATTGGGAAACGTACGTTGTTTCCGGTGCCCTCAAAAATTGTGTATACAACCAATAGGTCATTTTTAGGTTTTATTGGTAGGATAGAGTACCACAGTTACTCCCAACCTGATTTTGTGATGCTGTGATGCATTTAGGGGCCACAGTGGCTGAATATGCTGCCCTATCCCCATTTTACCAGTACGCAAAGTAACGCCAGAAGCGAAATGGCATCCAATGGACACTTTGGACCCAACTGGACGACCTGGACTTTGCAGATGACCTAGCCCTGCTCTCGCACACCCAACAACAGATGCAAGAAAAGACAAACGCAGTGGCAGTGAACTCCGCAAGGCTAGGCCTGAACATCCACCGTGGAAAGAGCAAGGTGCTGAAAGTCAACGCTGCCAGTGGAACGCCCATCACACTGGAAGGCGAGGCGCTAGAAGAGGTGGAGAGCTTCACCTACCTCGGCAGCATAGTCGACAAGAAGGGTGGGACGGATGCTGACGTGAAGACCAGGATAGGCAAGGCCAGGGCAGCATTTCTCCAGCTAAAGAACGTCTGGACTTCAAGAGATCTGTCAGTCAACACCAAGATCCGACTGTTCAACACCAATGTGAAACCAGTACTCCTCTATGGAGCAGAGACCTGGAGGACCACAGTGTCGACCACCAAGAAAATACAGACGTTCATCAACAACAGTATGAGAAGGCTCCTCGGGATACGCTGGCCGGACAAAATCAGCAACGAGGAATTGTGGCAGCGGACAAAGCAGAAGCCTGCAGAAGTGGAGCTTCAACAACGCCGCTGGAGATGGATAGGTCACACACTACGCAAGCCAGCAACCAACACCACAAAGCAAGCCCTAAGATGGAACCCACAGGGAAAAAGGAAGAGAGGTCGGCCACGAAACACCTGGCGACGTGACCTGGAGACAGATGCCAAGAAGATGGGCCACACCTGGGGACAGCTGGAGAGACTCGCCCAGGACAGAGACGGCTGGAGGGACCTTGTCGGCGGCCTATGCCCCAGGGGGGGGGGGGGGGGGGTGATGGGCGTAAGTAGGTAAGTAAGTAAAGTAACGCAAAATAATCATAAAAATTGCTTACGTCATACTCCTCTGTTTAAATATTTTTTGTTGCCAGTTTTTTTTTAATTTTTAAAGTATGCATATTGAGCATAAAAAGTTGTGATCATTTCATTAATTTCAATGTGACCCATCAATTTAATTGTAACTATTTTTAACTGGCTGGTCTTTTAGGCAATATTTTACCTAGCGTAAGGCGGGTCTAGTAAGGTCTCCCCTTTTCCTTTCATTTATTTTCGTCTAGAAATGTGTAAATATGAATATGCGTAATAAAGTTTCATGGTTCCTAATAGCCAAAACAATGTTATCAAAATACTTAGTTTCCACATGTCCACCACAAGATCTCCCATTCAACCTTCTGCAACGTTCAATTTTTTGAAGGCCCTCTTTAAATCTTATATTGTTCTGTCTGCCAATAAGTGAGCTGTCAAGAGCTAGGCAGCATGTTTTCAGAGTTTGGTGTACAGGGGCGTGTCTTCTGGTCAGAACTGCCAGCAGACCCCTTCTCGGTATGGACATGTTTGAAGAATGTGCTAAGGAGACTGATTTTTCTACGCCAAATTCGCATAAGGCTGTTTCCGCATGACCCAGTCTTACGAGGTGAGTCCAGCAGGGTCCTTACGGTCTGTGAACATTTGTGAAAGTTGTTAAAAAAATGACAAGTTTTTTTCAGGGCCCTGGAAAGTCTGTCAATTTCAGTCCTTTTCCTTAAAGTCTGTGAAAGTTTGTAAAAAATGACAACGTGCTGGCAAACTTTTGTCTACTTTTTTTTTCTCCCCCAATTTGTGACTAATCCATTGCGAACGATCATGCTGACGCTTGTTGCAAGTGATCTATATTTAGCTCTGATCATAAAGTGACTGCATGGCCTTTCTGCCGAACATTTCTGATTGGTTGTTTATGCTTCTACCGAGCTCCGCCAGTCGCTAAGCGTTCTTTTATTTTGGTAACTCTTCATGCATTAGGCACGGAAGCTTCAAATAATTGCTGATACAGAGTGATCTAATTAAAGTGTGTAAACCTTCAGGCTTCAGTTTGGGTTTGAGAAACGTTTATGAAAAGTTTGTGAACTTCGTTCCTGCTTTTCTGTATGGACCCAGTCCAGAGTAATCAGTGCGTAGATGAAAGATGGTGGCCTGGCTCTTCCTGTTCAGCTTGTTGATGTCAATTGCCCACGGGCTGCAGCCGCCATTCTGCTGTTGCCAATCACTTTGTTGTTGTAGTGTCTTGGTTTCTTCACAAGAGGTTGTAATCTCTTGAGGTAGTCTGGCACCTGCTTTGGCCAGGCTGTCAGCCTCTCCATTCCCAGCTAGTCTAGAATGCACTGGAATCCACTGCAGCACTATTTTGTGGACAGGGCATCCAGTCTATCTTGAAGCTTCCTGGTGAGATCAGTGGATCAAGCTTTTCTTTCCCTAGCTAGTGCTCTGCGTTGAGCACCTGCAGATCTGTACGAAAGTTGGAGCTGCTGCCGCCAGCTGGTAAGGAGAGGGAGGTAGTAGTGCGGTCTGCACAACAGATGTACATGCCACTTTCTTCACTCCGCACGGTATCTTGTGCGGTATCACAGCTGCTGTGAGGGTAGCGCTTGTGCATAACCTCCAGCAAGATGGCTTTGTGCAGTGCCGCGACCTTTGGCAAAGAGTCCTGGAACATTGTTTATGTTGTCTTTCGAGATGTCCAGGTATCTGAAGGGAGCTGTTCACAAATCTTTTGGATTGGTCCCAGGACGTCAGATTTAGCCCTTTGCAGGACCTTGAGTTGGCGGTTCAGACGTGGGCGTTTCTGACGGTTCTTGGTCTACTCCTGTAGTCTTCCATGCTGTTGGTGTTTAGTAAGTCTTCATCGTGTGTGCTGTTCTGTGTTCCAGTGGCTCCAATGTCATCCATTTCCTAAATTGGGGTGCTCCAGATGGCTCTACGAATGTCACTGCATCATGAGAATGACCCATGTTCTGCATCTTGTCAAGCCTGGCTTTTTTTGGTTTTGCAGGCAGTGTTTCATGTTGCCGATGTATCTTGGTACCGCACAACTGGTCTGACCGAGCAGGTGTTTGCTTGTGCCAGGATGCTGTAATTTGCGCCAATGTGGTCCCCACCAGTTTCTTCATCAGAGACTTTTTTTTGCAGCTCTAGCTTCCATGGCTTCGATGTGAGGCCTCCACGTGGATCCAGTAATTTATTTGTTGCCAGTAAAGTCTTTGGTACTGGAAGGTCTCCAGTTTTAAGGTGACCTCTTCCGTCTGATTGAAAGAGATGGTCTAGCTCAGTTTGAGTGGCCTCTTTCAGTCCATCTGCTGACTATTGGCAGCATCCTGGATACTGCAGGATGTTATTTCTTTATGTTCTGCTGCGCTTCACACTGCGAAGTCATCCGCACGGAGGATGTTCGAGACGAACCTTGGTACTGTTGTACTGATGTCATTAATGTAGACCAAAAACAGCATCAGACACAACATCTCCCTGAGGTACACCTTTCCCGAGTTTGACAAGACTGCTGAATGTGCAGACGGTAGAAGCTTCAGCGGCAGCCCCTGTTAAGCATGCCTTAAATAAAAAGAATTACAATTAAATTGATGGGTCACATTGAAATTAATGAAATGATCACAAATGTTTATGCTCAATATGGATATTTTGTTAAGAAAACTGGCAACAAAAATATTAAACAGCGGAGCAATTGTTATGATCATTTTTCGTTCCTTTGCGTACAGGTAAAATGGGGGTAGGGCAGCAGATTCAGCCACTGTGGCCCCTAAATGCATCACAGCATCATAAAATCAGGTTGAAAGTAACTATGGTACTCTATCCTAACCAATAAAACCTAAAAATGACCTATCAGTTGTATACAAAATTTCTGAGGGCATCAGAAACAACGTACGTTTCCCAATTCGGCAATTTTAAATGGGAAAAAGCTATCATTCACCACGAACGTACCATAAAGGATGCGGACTTTCCTTATTTTCTTGCACTTTTTGCTCACATTATTGAAACGTAATAGGTAAAGAGAGGTCAAAATGAAATGGAATAACTTAGTAATTTTTTCTAATTAATTTTGTGTATTTTTACAATTTGGGAGTAGGGATACAAAATCAACCACTGTGGCACTCACAGTGATCACGCATCACCTAATCAAGTTTATAATAATTGTGACATCCTGTTTTAATGATGTAAACCTGAAAATGGACTGTCGGTGCTATAGAAAATGTCTGAAGGCATCTGACACATTATTTTTGTCTTTTTTTGCGATTTCGCGGAAATGGTCGTTTAAAGGGTGCACAAATACCTTCCCTGTGAGCCAGAGATTCAATATTTTTTCATTCTGTTTTTTTTTGCAGAGGATGCAGAACGTGTGCCTTAACATAATATTGCCTGATTTGGGTTTCTGGAATGAATTCTGATTTATTTAGAGGAAAATGTTTCTCAACCTCATTTTAGCACCTGGGAAGAGCGTGAATGGGGGTACTCTTGCGCCATCGGCTATATCTCTGGTGTGTTCCTGAGGATTATCGGGGAACATGGCTTAAACATCTCAGGACATACTAAGGAACACTTTGAAACCCATCTTATTGAGTACTGGGGGGAGGGGGGGTGCACGGTAGATCTTCCTAGCTTATGGACTACAGGCGCCGAGCTATTCTGGCAACACAACGTTGATCTGTCTCCTGGATTGTAATGCAGTTCTCAGAGGACAACACAAAAATCTGGTTATTTCTACCTTTGGGGGGGGGGAGGAGGAGGGGGGGGGGGGGGCAATGGGTTAGCCGCGTCTCCGAATGCAGCACGTCTCGAACGAGTTAAATCTTTGGCTGTCGGTAGCGCTTTATGTCGCCATGATTCCTGCACGAATAACAACACCCTGACATCCTGCAGGAATAAGAACACCCTGACATCCTGCATGAATAACGACACCCTGACATCCTGCAGGAATAACAACAACTTGACATCCTGCAGGAATAACAACAACCTGACATCCTGCAGGAATCATAGCGACAAAAAGCGTTACCGACATCCAAGGGGTTGAACAGTTTCATACACTGTGAGTGACAGAATAGGAAACGGATGAAAAAAAAAAAAAATAAACAACAACAACAACAAAACACAACAAAAACAACAATAACAAAACTAACGAAAACTCAGCACTGACATGTCGTTCAGATACGAAGCTCTGTACCGGCTCCTCGAAGCAGATGACAGGTCCGTGCGGCGGAAGTTGCGACAGAGTTTTCTCCCTTTTCAGCGCCATCAGGTTGTTGGTGGACGAATGACTGGCAGAACCTGGTGACACACACAACAAATGAAGACCTTAAAAGATACCATTACAAGGAGCTTTAGCAGCGAGGATGGTCAAAAGCTTCTGTCAGTGATTCAAAGAGTCCTCCCCTCCGAGAAACACCAGGTGGATGTGCCAACAAACAGTTTGTATGTCCGTCAGACGATCACAGGATAGAGTCGGAGTTCGGGGTTCACGCCAAAACTGAATCACGGTCTGCTTTAAACGTTAGCGCGCTTTATTTCAACGATTTTAGACACTATGTATTCCGGCAGAACTAAGGTGACAGGCAAGAGATCGACTGACACAGGAAAACACACTGGTTGTCTCCCTCGATTCGCTACCGCTATTAGCGATACTGAACAAATCGATTGAGACAACCAGTGTGACACAAGAAATCAGCATCATCTGTTGTGAACAGTTCCAGAATAGAGCTGGGATGCTTAAATCTTCATGAGTAAATGTTTAACATATTCGAAACTTGCCGCATCCAGATAAACGTATCCGGATGCTGCACGTCTCGAAGGAGGTAACTTACTCATACCTAATGATGCCTTCGGCAACTTAGGAAGCACTGATCTCACAACTACACACCGGTGATGTAAGATGGATCGGCTTTGATAGTTCAAAGGTAGTACTGTATTGGCATTGCGCCGGGAAGACGCCTAGCTAATCTAGAACTAGTCCCTACCCTTGGACTATCATTCATTACAAGTCTATAGAAGTTAGTTAGTTAGTCAATTAGTTAGTTAGTTAGTAATTAGTAAGTAAGTAAGTAAGTAAGTAAGTAAGTAAGTAAGTAAGTAAGTAAGTAAGTTAGTTAGTTAGTTAGTTAGTTAGTTAGTTAGTTAGTTAGTTAGTTAGTTAGTTAGTTAGTTAGTTAGTTAGTTAGTTAGTTAGTTAGTTAGTTAGTTAGTTAGTTAGTTAGTTAGTTGGGCGTAACTCATTCAGCCAAGACACACCACAGCAAGACATGGATCGAGCATGGTAGTTGAAGGGTGGTGCCAGAATAGCTTGGCGGCCATAGGCGCCAAGCTATTCTGGCACCACCCTTCAACTATCATGCCCGATCTGTCTCTAAAATTCTAATACAGTCCTTCAGAGGGGAACTTCAAAATTGGGGATTTCGGTCCTGGGGTAGAATGTGTTAATGTCGAGCAGGAAGTTAAGGCCATCTCACGGCGACCACAAGAGTGACTGCTCGAGGATATGATGTGCCAACCTGCGGAGTGACTGGTCTTCAGGATTCCAAGCGGACCCCCGGATCGATCCACGTGGATGGGCTGCTTGTCCGTGAACATGCGGTTGAAGTTGAGATCGCGGTTGCTGAGCTCCAGGCGGTATCGCTGTATCTCTCGCCTCAGTCGCTCCAACTCCTCGCTGGTGTCCTGAGAACAACCAGAACAGAACGGTAAATAAAACTAATAACCCCTCAACAACAAAAACAAACAAACAAACCACAAAAAAAAATTACACACAAAAAAGCAAGCAAACAAACAAACAAACAACCCCCTCCCCATAAAAACCCCACAAAAATACAAACAAACAAACAACAAAACAAACAAAACCAACAACAAACAAGCCAACAACCAAGGAACATTACCGTTTTAGATGCAGTTTTCTAATTATTGTAATTTCTAAATGTGTCAACTTCCATTCAAAATACTTATCAGGAAAGCAACATTTGAGGATTTTTTTTTTAAACAAAATGACAAGGCGTATGTGTAAGATAAAATCTTTAGCCATGAGAAATGCTCATTTTAATCCGTTATCATGCCTTCACAGAACAGGACTGCTTGAGCTTACTCTGCGGAATACACGTTTTCCCAAGCGTTCCTTGACTTTTGTGATGGGCATTGCATAAGTATGGAGTGAAGAAGATATCCCAAAGCGACGCTTGTAAATCGTTAGCATTGCTTGCCTTCTTTGACCAAATTGTGGCAAAGGAGGCGAGCAAAGCCGGAGATCTGCCAGGGTGGTAGGGTGTTGGACGTTTTCTTCATTGTTTTGTAGTATGTAGCCAGTGTGGCTTCAGAGCCAACAGGAGCACCACCGACATGGTCTTTGTGCTGAGACAGCTTCAGGAGAAGTGCCGCGAGTAAAACAAAGGGCTGTACGTAACGTTTGTCGATCTAACAAAAGCGTTCAACACTGTGAGCAGGAAAGGCATGTGGCAGATCCTGGAGCGACTTGGCTGTCCCCCAAAGTTCCTCAGCATGATCGTCCAGCTACAGGAGGACCAGCAGGCCAGGTCAGACTCAACAATGACCTCTCGGAACCATTCCCCATTCTCAAAGGTGTGAAGCAGGGCTGCGTGCTGGCACCGACCCTATTCACCATCTTTTTTAGCATTATGTTGAAGCAGGCCAAAGTGGACCTCGACGATGACGACGCAGTGTACATCCGGTATCGTCTCGATGGCAGCCTGTTCAACCTCAGACGACTGCAGGCCCACACCAAAACCCTAGATCAACTGATTCGTGACCTGCTCTTTGCTGATGACGCTGCCCTCGTTGCACACAGAGAGAGAGCCCTGCAGCGCATCACGTCCTGCTTCGCTGACGCTGCCCAGCTCTTTGGACTCGAGGTCAGTCTGAAAAAGACAGAGGTCCTCCACCAGCCGGCACGCAAGGAAGAGCATCGCCCTCCCCACATCACCATCGGCGAGTCTGAACTGAAGTCAGTGCACCAGTTGACCTACCTCGGCTGCATCATCACGTCAGATGCCAAGCTGGACAAGGAGCTGGACAGCAGGCTGGCAAAAGCGAACAGCGCTTTCGGGCGACTATTGACGCGGGTGTGGCACAATCAACAGCTGAAAACAGGCACCAAGATCTGCGTGTAGTGAGCTGTCGTCCTCACCACCCTGCTGTATGGTTCCGAGTCCTGGGCCCTCTACCGCAGCCAACTACCTCCTCGAACGGACGCTTCCACCAGCGCTGCCTGCGTACCATCCTCGGCATTCACTGGAGTGACTATGTCACCAACGTCGAGGTCCTTGAACAGGCAGAAACAGTGAGCATCGAGGCTTTGCTGCTGCGGACACAGCTCCGCTGGGCGGGGCACGTCTCCAGAATGGAGGATCATCGCCTACCCAATATCACCCTGTTCGGCGAGCTCGCTACTGGACACGGAGACAGAGGGGCACCAAAGAAGAGATACAAAGACTGTCTCAAGAAGTCACTTATTAGTGCCTGCCAAATCGAGCACCGCCAGTGGTCTTCGCTTGCTGCAGACCGCGACACCTGGCACTTCACCATTTACAAGGCAGCCGTCTCCTCTGAGGACTCTCGCAGAGCTAACCTTAAGGACAAGCAGCTCACGAGAAAAAACAGAGATGCCGCAACTCAGAACCCTCCCCCTGGCCAGACCTCCCCCTGCAGCCACTGCGGTCGAAGCTGCCTGTCCCGAATTGGACTCTGCAGCCACGACCATGCCTGCAGTCGTCGTGGGAAACCCCTATAGAATCTTCGTTCGCGAAGTCAAGCCAAGAAAGTATGTAGGAGACCGACTGACCTTGATAGCTCGAGGCGTGTTAACCCCTTCGCTACCGAGAAAAACTGAACAACGTCCAACTGCAAGAGATATAGACCCTCATGAGCCCCCGCCAGTTGCGGGGGCTCATGAGGATCTATGCCTCTTGCTGACGCCAATTTGTATCCACTGACATTCTTTTGACGTAAGGGGATCTTTGACATTGGACTGACGATGATTTCAGAAAAGCAGTTCGCGTCCGCTGGCAGTGAAGGGGTTAACGCATTCGCATCCAGCCGCATCCGGATGCGGCTTGCCGCGAATGAGTTAACTGTGAGGGGGTGATGAGTTTGTAGTGTTGGCAAGAGCGGAAAAGCTAACATGCCTTCTCCTTAGACTTCCCTAGACTTGGTGCTTGTGATTGTCCACTATTTAATTTTGCTTTTCGCATAAGTGCAATATGAACTTCATAGCTCCACTCATCACAGTTTTGGATTTTCTTTTGTTTAGGGGTACATACATCATCCGGTGAGGTGGTTTTGAGGTATATGCGATATCACCTTCCAACTCAACCCCCCCTCCCCCCCTCCCCCCCCCCCCCCCCCCGATCAGATCAAAATCAGCTTGCAGTACCATCTAGGATCCAACCACCCCACATTTCTGCCAGCACGTGAGGATTCTGCTACTAGAAACCCACACACTCATCCATCCGTAATTGTCAACAGATTCCCCTCTACTATTTGTAGGAGATCCATTTAACCACAACAGGTCAGAACAAGATATGGATTGACCATGACGGCTGAAGGATCACATCAAGCTCTTCTGGCACATCTCCTGAACCTTAGTCTCCAGAGAACAACACCCAGATAGGATTTATTCCTAAATTACAATCGGGTCAAAACATTAGGTCGCGTTCCTAACAGTAAGGACGCCCACGCAATAATAAAGGAACCGTTCCGCTGCCGATCGCGACGATCACTGCGGCATGCATCATCGAAACAGTACTAGTGAGGTCACGTTTACTCCGAAAGACCCCCCACCAGCAACAAACGAGAGCGAAGTCACCAGCATCTATAAGCATAATCACAGCTGAGCGCGCACTCCAAATATCTCCAAGAGGCATAGATCCTCGTGAGCCCTCTGGGCTCACGAGGATCTATACCTCTTGGAGATGTTTAGAGTGGTGTCGATGCTTACAGCACAAGCCGATCATCCCGCTCCGTGACTTCGCTCTCGTTCGTTGCTGGGAGTCGCATTTCGTTTCAAAGCGAAGCTTCACTACCGTCAGCTGCAAAGTACCTCAGACTGGTGAAATACATGAGGCAACTCCTTGCGAGCAAGAGGTATAGATTCTCATAAGCCCCGAAGCGGCATGGGGCTCATAAGAATATATACGCCTCTTGCAGATGGGCTGAACTGAATCCACTTTATGTTGGAAGTCCGCGCCATTTTTGTCCCACCTTCTGATACAGGGCCGGTAACTTCTTTTCGGAAATGTCGACCCCAGGGTTCAATGCGGCTTTTCTTCTCCAAACACGTATCGTGTCTAACCGTTAATCCGAGTGACTTGTGGTTTAATGGTGACAAATTACACCCCGGCTACCCAGTTACGCAGCACTTCACAATGACACGAGCCGAACTTTCTGCAAAGTTGAATTTGCACAACACTAATGATACGGTCCGTAATAGACGTTCTTATTATTACTGTACACGGCCCGCGCAGTGAACAAACACTAAATGTGACTTCAACGGCCTCGCTTTAGCTGTGAAGTGTAAACTTGTGTGCTGGTCTATGATTTTGGTCTTTACGGCTGAAAGCCGTAAGGACCAAAATCATAGACCAGCACACATTGTATACCAATGAAAACTTAGCTTTTCCCATATAACGGCAGACATGTGGACAGTTCTGTGATTCTGAACATGATTTTCAAAAGCCGTTGTGTTCAAACCACAAACAAAATAACGTGTGCGGATATCTGCTTTTGGACCTCATGACTTCGAGTCTTTTTGATTCGTTCGGGATTTAAAGTACCATTACGCATAAATCTGAAGACACATTTCAGCACCGTTTGTGTTTGTTATGTCTTGTCGACACACCTAACTTTAATGAACTTTAACAGCAGTTTGGACGCGCAGCAAAATCACAGGCGTATTCGTACTTATTTCTTCTGCGCTGCCGCTAGCGTGTCAATCTACTACTTTAGCTGTTTCTCGTACTGAAAGCGTTGTATTTCTAGAACGGAGTGGACTGAGTAGTTGTCAGGTTAACTTGATCTAAAGACGACGTGTGCTGAACTAGATTGTCATGTAACTAAATGAACCACTGATAACTAGACGTGTGTGTTGCGTTTCGTAACCATCTGTTACAGAGGTGTATCCTTGAACAGTTACGGCGGTAGTGGGCCTTTAAACGTCCACAGCACCAGAGTGATAAAGCTCGGGCCTTACACTGAGATATACAACGTAAATCTCGTGCTGCACACAAAATGAACATAATGGCTTTTGTCAAATACCCGCAGATCTAATCGTCTTATCATAAACCAATGTGGTTGTGTTCACGAAACCTTACAAGTTAGGCCTACATTTCGCCATTGACAGTTGCACACGGAAGGTTTTCTTCCGTAATCAGGCCGTACAAATCACATTTACTTCAGTTAGTAGGCGTTAAGCCGATACGCACAGCAGATTAACAAGGGACCTGGGGTCAGCTGCATGAGTGAGCTTAGTCTTCCGCGTGCCACGAAGCAAGGTGCTCCGCTATAGCGGAGCACCTTGCTTCGTGGCACGCGGAGAACTAAGCCTGCTCACGCAACTGAGCCCTGAGCCGCGTAAAATACACACGCCAAACCGTTTCATCTGCACAAGGCATAGTCTTTCGTGAGCCGCTGACAGCCATACATATATAGAGCTAACCACTGTCCGACGATGTAGAGTCACATTCATGTCTGTGTCATAAGTTATTCAGCCTGAATAATGTGTTTGCCGATTTGTAATTTTGGACCTTACTCGGATTGGAATTAAACCATTGCCTGCCTTAATCTGGCCGGTCGATGATTACAGACTGCTACGGCCTAAACACGCAAAAGGTCACCGGAATAGTGTCAGCGCTGTTGGCAGAGCGATCAGCCGTGCGCGGTGCTGCAGCAGCGGACATCAGTCCACTTGCCTTTTGCTTATGGTACGACTGGCAGGCAAACAGTAGCTTAGGGAAAATAGTCTGACTGTGTGCTGCGCTCGCTAACATTTCAAGAAATAAATGAACAAAAAATGTGCGTCCGTCCACCCATCGTCCCTCCTTCACCTTTCGTTTTCCATGTCATTTCTGCGTGCATTTTGTTCACTTCTTGTTATGTACCTTTTTCTCGCGCATCAAGCTCATGGTTGATGCGCCTCTGTGTGTGTGTGTGTGTGTGTGTGTGTGTGTGTGTGTGTGTGTGTGTGTGTGTGTGTGTGTGTTTTGTTGTTGTTTTGCGGTACATTGTACATTATTATTGTTGTGCATATTGCTTACTCTACACTATCATCGTTCATGTCGTTTACGTGACTCACCAGATGTACCGGACCGTTAGGCTGCTGATGCTTCTGTCCTACCACCTCGGCCACCTTCCTGTTGAAGTCTCGCTTGAGTGACTTCATGTCCCCCTCCAGCTGCTTGTTCTGTGCAAGCAGCCCATCTCGCGTGCGGTGGCTCTCGTCCAGCAGTCCGTGAATGTGCCGGAGATCACGCTCCAGTTTCTCGTTGCCGCGTTCCAGGTCACGGATGATATCGGTACTTTCCTTGCCGCACTCTTTGACTGACTGCTCCAAGACCGCGATGTGCTTTTTCAGTCGCTCAATCTCGCGGTCCCGCTTGGAGACCTCGTCGGCTTGCGAAGACATCTGCTCTGAGACACCTTTTGTCGGAGAGAAAGAAGCGTGGTCGTTGACCGAGTCATGCTTACCACTTAAGCAAAAGATCATCGGACTGGTGTCGGCCGCAACTGCATCCGGCTATCAGACCCATTGACCTTTTGCTCACTGTGCACGGGGCACCTGTAGCCGAAGTCAGCCCAGCTGAGGATTTTTTATGGGTAGTCTGTTTGTCATTACGATACACAAAAAACAAGAGTTTTATAGTTCGTTTGAGGCGAGTTTGCCACCCGTTATATTTCCCCCAGACGTTTTTGCTGTGTGCATGCCATACCTGCTGCCCACACCCACCACCACCGCCACCCTCACCCCCCCCCCCCAATACCTCGCGCGTTCCTACGCCCACCGTCTTTCATATCTGATGCATGGGTTTACATTTAGCGGCATAAAAATGTTATGTTCTAAAAGTTGTCATGAAGTGTACTTAATGGGTGGAAAATGCGACAATGTACAACTTGCCTCAGGCGGACTATACCTTGCAGAATCTGTCACTGCTGTCACATGCAACTCCATCTCTGTGCTGGTCTGTGATTTGGACCTTACGACTGGAAGCCGTGAGGTCCAAAATCACAAACCAGCACACAAGAGAACACGATCTGCAGTGACCGACTCGGCGTATTAAGGTAACTCCTGTTTCCCTACCTTGTCTGAGGTTTTCAATATCCTGCTGAGCACGGATGAGCATGTCTCTGAGGTTCTGACACTCTGTCCTTTCCTCTTGTAACAGTCGTTCACTTTCTTCCAGTCTCTTGGTCCAGTCCTGCTCCCTAAACTGAAAGTCACCTTCTAGAAGCTTTCGTATCCTGTCCGTCTCCCCCGTCTGCTGTCTCAACATTTCTTCCCGCTGCTGCTCTAAAAGTGAGATCTTACTGCGAGCGTCTGCTATCACTTCACTGATTTCGAATTCGTAAGCTTCTTTCAGGGCTTCGAGCTCCACTTCTTTTTCGTGGTTGCGAGTGAACAGCATGTGAACCACCTGAGTCAACTCCGCCACTTTTTTGGACATACGAAACTCGAAGCTTCGTTTGCTTCGGTCTCCGGCGCTTAGAGGGGTAGCCATTGTGAGCTAAGCTTGCTTTACAAACAATGAAGAAATATTCCTTGTTACAGACGCACAGATGCACACAGCCAAAGGTCTGGTCACAGACAACTCTGGACAGCAGAACGCAGGCTCAGTTCTCACGGAAGCCCTGGTGAATAGCGCAACGGGGCTGGACTATGTGCTGTGCGGGGATATCTTAGCCGGTGACGCTTCATGCCAACTTTCTTCATCTATCTGAAAAGAAAAGAAAAAAAAAAAAGCCATGATATTGTGAGACAAAAATACCAAACCGAGACTTCAGAGTCCCTACGGCAGCCTTACAATTATATATTTTGCGTATATCATTATAATAATATACATAGACATCTACGTGATGTTCACGTTTACATATTCGCGATGCGCTGCATTCCGGATACGCGGCTTATGCCGCGTATCCGGATGCGGCACGACTCGAATGAGTTAAGAAAATAAGAACAAACGCAATGGTGAAAACCCGACCAGTCTAAAGTCACTTGGATATCTAGTCATATAAAGAGACATTAACGATCTCGCTGAATGCCGTTCCGCATAATTTACTTGTGTGTGCAGCCTTCACATGAGGTAATCCGATACCTTTACAAACAGTTCAGAGGAAACCCGAGGAAATCAATTATTGAGATCTGCAAAGCATTGAACATGCATGAAAGGCTGCACGCAAAATATAAAAAAAAAATAAATAAAAAACCCCCAAAACTCTGAAAGTGGTGAGAAAACAAACGCACATAGCAGACAGAACCTGGGCTCTAGCAGGCAACTTTTTTAGTTTCTCTGTGACCAGGACAGCGAATGATTCATCAGTGTGCTGGTGTGTAAGTTTGTACCTGAAGGCTGTAGGCCGTAAGATCTGAAATCATGGACCTGCACGCAAATACTTCACCACTCAGTAATACCCTATAAATGCGGTATGTTTACGAGATAAAGTGGTATAGCAATCTATACGGATGGCATGCTTTATGACTGCCCGTTGACCTGTTTCGTCTAAAGAATATGGTTGTAAATGAAATCAACAAGAGGCACAGATCCTCATGAGCCCCCGCGGCTGCGGGGGCTCATAAGGATCTGTACCTCTTGTACTCGTGAGTTAATATATCTTTGACTAAACAGCTGAAATTAGAGTACTTGCAAGTTTAGTCGAAGCTTCGGAAACTTAGTTAAACCGTCTGCCACTTGAAGTTTAAGTGAACTGGACACAATCCAGTTAAAAGAGACATAGATCCTCATGAGCCCTCGCAGTTGCGGGAGCTCGTGAGGATCTATGTCTCTTGCTGATACCACTTTGTATCCCCCGTTTCTTGGATGGCTGGAGTTCTATGACGTTGAAATAACAGATTTCAGAAACACAATTTGCGACCAGTGACAGGGACGGCTGGTTAATAGTGTTTGTTCAGCTCTGTTTTTATGAAGAGAGAAATCTTTAGTAAGTCTAGTGATACGCAATATGACAGGTATATTTAGTTTAACCCGTATCATACTGAGGCTAAAAGATTCAAATTTGTACACTGCCATATGCAAACTACATTATAGTATTTACTGATAAGGATATAGACCAATGGCTTTAGTTCAAGGGTGGTGCCAGAATAGCTTGGCGCCTAGAGGCGCTAAGCTATTCTGGCACTACCCTTGAACTATTTTAGTCAAACTTATTTCACACACTGGTGTATTCCGAATGATAAGGGTTAAATTGAAAGAGATACGGAAAATCCTCTTTATCTGTGGGAATCGCAGTCTTGTTGATACGACCTGGCCACTATGGTGTTATTGCGCAGCACCGAGACGATTTCCTAATGTATTTTTACATATGACAATAAAGTTCTATCTTATCTTTTTAATCTTGTCTTATTGTCAGAATATCTGCAATTAAATCGTTCGTCAAGAAGAGAGAGAGAGAGAGAGAGAGAGAGAGAGAGAGAGAGAGAGAGAGAGAGAGAGAGGAGAGAGAGAGAGAGAGAGAGAGAGAGAGAGAGAGAGAGAGAGAGAGAGAGAGAGAGAGAGAGAGAGAGAGTTTAGTTTCGGTGATTTGGGTTTAACGCAGAGCAGGCAACTAAGGCCATCTCACGTCGGGGGGGGGGGGGGGGGGGGAGAGAGAGAGAGAGAGAGAGAGAGAGAGAGAGAGAGAGAGAGAGAGAGAGAGAGAGAGAGATGATGATGATGGTGATGATGAAACTTTATTTATCAACGGTAAAAAGTTTTGACAGAAACAAATCGTCATTTTACAAACTTGCCGTTGCTAACATCTACAACATAAAATAGATTAAAAGATAATAATAATAATAAAGAATTATATTTACACATATTATTTCATGCAACAATAAAATTTAAAAAAAATTACACAAAATAATAATAACACTTAACATTCATCTTATACCATACACACACACACACACACACACACACACACACACACACACACACACACACACACACACACACACACAAACACATACAAACAATATAGATAAATGCATATATTACATGAAAGCATTAACCATCAGGGTTTGTTTAAATGCCCAGTGTTGTTATGTTTGGCTCATCAGGTAATCGAAAAGTTTCATTTTAAAGATTCCAAGCGAGGCTATAGTCTTCAAATGTGCAGGAATAGTGTTCCATACAAACGGTCCAGAAAAGGATAAACTAGTTTTAAAGAGGTCAATTCTAGGCAGAGGTAGGGGTAAAGTATTGTTCCTTGAGGGCCGTTCGCGTTCTTGCTGTGGCACAAATTTGGTGGTTAGATACTGCGGTGTCATGTTATTTAATACCTTGTGCATAAGGATGCATTTGTTGAAATTAAGTTGTTGACGCAGGCCGAGAATGTTTAGATGTCTAAATTTGTCTATGGTAGGAATGGGCCGCGTATCTATCAATCCAGACCACACAGACCCCCCCCCCCCCTCCCTTTTTGTTTTCTCTCTCTCTCTCTCTCTTCCCCCTTTCTCTCTCTCTTCCCTTTCCCCCTCCCCTTCACCCGCCCCTTTGTCTTTCTCTCCCCCCACACCGGTTTTTTTTTTTTTTTTTTTTTTTTTTTTGGAGTTACCCTTGAAGATGGTTTCACAACTACCTACTCTCCTCTTATACCATTATTCTCTTACTGAATTTGATTATTTGCTTTGTTTCATCGATATTCCTTGTTGTGTACCATGCTAAATGCTGGGGTTTTTTTCCCGGGGTCCTCCCGTTTTTCCCCGAGGTAGTCCTCAACTCGATGGTGATATAAGGTTTGCCTTCGGGTTGGTGTTTAGCTGGCTTTGTGTATTAGACACTCAGCCTACTTCGTGCCCAAGGGTACTCCCCGTTCGTTCTCTCTCTCTCTCTCTCTCTCTCTCTCTCTCTCTCTCTTTCTCTCTCTCTCTCTCTCTTTCTCTCTCCCCCCCCTCTCTCTCTCTCTCGCTGTCTCTCTTCTCTCTCTCTCTCCCCGGCCTCACACACGCGCATTTACTTTTGCTCGCTCCTGCGCGCGCTTACACACACTCTTGTCTCTCGTGTTTAGTTTCTCTCGGAGTCTTTCTCTTACGATTTTTTTCTTTGACGTCATTTTTACTTTTGTTCTTCCTTTCCTTTTCTTTTCTTTTTCTTTTTACGTCACCTTCAGTTGCCACATTCCTTCTGCATCTGAAGATAAGTAGCAAATAATGTCTCTGTTTGTTTGTCTATTTTGACAAAGGGTATTTACCCGAAATATTAATAAATTGTGTTGTACCGTTTTTTCTAAGCGTGTTTCTTTCTCCGTTGGGTACTTCTTCGCGTATCTATCATTTTGACAGCTCTTTTATATATAGAGTTTAACCTGTTCATGTGAACATCACTACAACCGTCCCACACTGTGGAGACATAATCAACGTGAGACTTGTTATGGGCATGAAAAAACAGTTTACGAGTATGTGTATCCGTTACTTGTCTAAGCTGGGACAACAGGAAAGTGTTTTTAACAATGGTTTTACAGACTGTATTTATATGCGTCTCCCAACATAATTGTTCGTCAACGTGTATTCCCAAGAATTTACGCTCTGTGACTTGTTCTATCGGTTTAGCTTTCAGTTTTAAATGTAACGGCTGTGGTCGGCGTTGGTGTTTTTGTCGTGTAGTGATTAAAATACTCTTTGTTTTTCCTGGATGAAGAACCATATGATTCTCTCTACACCAGTCGGAAACCTCGCTGAGACTACTTTGTAAGCTAATGTTAATGTCAGCTGTTTTTTTTTAACCCGAAACATGGAGGCTCGTATCGTCCGCAAACAGGTTGCAATTAACATCAGTATTAGTAATATGCAAAGGCAAATCATTAATGAATATTATAAATAGAAGAGGTCCCAAGATCGACCGCTGGGGGACACCGTAGTTAACTTGTCCTTGTTTAGAGTATTTTCCATGGATATATACCTTTTGTTTTCTGTCTTTTAGGTATGATCTAAAAAATGCTATGGCAGTTTCACTTATATGGTATGCTGCTAGCTTCTTTAAGAGAATGTCATGGTCGACAAGATCAAATGCTTTTTGTAGGTCTAAGAAAACAGCTCCAGACATCAGGTTTTTATTTATTTATTCCAGCCAGCTGTCTACAATGTGTGTCAGTGCTGACTGACATGAATGTTTCGGTCTAAAGCTGGACTGATGAATATTTATGAAATTGCCATTTTCTAGAAAATTTGAGGAGGTGTTTTTGTATGTGTTTTTCAAGGGGCTTTGACAGGGCCGACAAAAGTGAGATAGGACGGTAGTTATTGACATCTTCAAGATCTTTTGATTTAGGGATTGGAATTACCTTGGCCTCTTTGAAAATAGTTGGAAACGTGCTGTGTTTTATACAGAGGTTAAAGATATAAGCAGACCTGCCTACCACCAATTTTTTTTTAATAGTATTTATAATCGCCAAAAATAGTATTCTTGGGGAAAAAATAGTATTTTCATAAAATTGTAGCAGACTATTATCAAAACGTACAAACAATAGAAAAATCAATTTATACTGATAAACTATACCATTCCGTACAACAGGAAACATTTGCTTAAACATCCCGGACATGGAATCCACACAGGACAAAGGAAGATTTGAATCAACTATAAAACGAACCATGCAGATTTCCACACTAGTTGCTTGTTGACGCAAAATTTTGACTGCTTCATGGGACTGCTTAGAAAACACAGCCTGTAATTACAACTCGTTTCTGGGCATCTGCCAGTCTCTTATGGATATTAGTTGATAAATGCTTTTCAATGTCATTTCGGCCATCATGGGCACATGAGAAGTCACAATGCATAGGTTGGTCCTTTCTTTGACATTCGCCAAAATGTCCAATATTTAGCATACTGTGGCAAAAAATACTGGTGCTTAGCTTTCTTTGAGCTAGAAAAATCCACTCTCCTCCCTACTTTGCTCTGACATTTTGTATTTTGAGACTTTATTGACCGACACAACACCACCCCCCCCCCCCCCCCCAAAAAAAAAAAAAAAAAAAAAAAAAATTATTTTTTATTTTTTTAGTAAAATCGTAAATTTTAGGCATTAATCGTATTTTCGTATTTTGAAAAAAAAATCGTAAAAATACGCCCAAAAATCGTAGGGTAGGCAGGTCTGTTTAAAGTGAGTGCCTCTACCGTATATGGTAGTGACATTTTCAGAATTTTGTTGTCTATACCATCCATCCCGGTGGACTTTTTGTTCGGCATGCTAGAGATGAATTTGCCGGCTTCAGCGACGGTAATATCAGGAATGATGAATGTCTGCAGTATATTTTTGGCCTCACAGTATTTTTCCAGTACACTAGGAACTTGGTACTCTGCGTTACTACTTGCAGCTGACTGAGCAAGTGTTTCAGCTGTCGATTGGAAGTGATTATTTAATATATCAGCTGACAAATGGGATGGTATTTTAGGGGCTGATTTACCCTTTGTTATAACGTTCAGGGCTTTCCACACTGATGCTGTATCTTTTTTGTCCCTAATCATTTCCTGGAAGAACAGTTTTTTGGACGCTCTCACTAAGTATTTAACACGATTTCGTTGTTTCTTATATTCATCAAACTGTTTTTCTTTCTTAAGTTTGTCTCTAAATGACATGGCCTGTTTGACATCTACTGTTAACCAGGGTGGCAGGGTAGAGTGCTTAACTCGTTTTTCTCGTATGGGCGCATGCTTATTTAGGACTCCAAGGAATAGATCCATCCAGTACGACAGGGCACTGTCAGGAGAAGTGTGGTTATACACGTCCCTGAAAGGAGTATTGCGCAGATCCCGCAGAAAGTCGCCGTTATTAAATGTTTTGAAAGAACGATATTTAATTGTTTTATGTCTCTTTTTGTTCTCTTTGTCTAGTTTCATGGAGACTGTGCAACATACTGGGTTATGGTCACTGACAGCTAAGGAGGGAACATGTACATTTGATATTTTATCATCATTTGTCACATAAATATGATCAATCAGGGTTGAAGATGTAGAGAGAGAGAGAGAGAGAGAGAGAGAGAGAGAGAGAGAGAGAGAGAGAGAGAGAGAGAGAGAGAGAGAGAGAGAGAGAGAGAGAGAGAGAGAACAATGAACAATGAACAATGAACCTTTATTTTCCAACGGTAGAAGTTATTGGTAACAGGACCAGTTTTCAAACTTGCCGTTGCTACATCTACTACATAAATGACATAGACGTGTAAACATACACATACCACACACTGACGCATGTATGCACTCGCTCACGCACGCACGCCCGCACATACGCACGCACACGCACGCTCACACACACACACACACACACACACACACACACAAACACAAACTTGCACACGCACGCACTTAGATACACACGCACACATACACACACATGCTCTCGGACACGCACTCCAGACATACGTACGCGCATACCGCGTACGCACAAAAATATAAAATGAGTAAAAATGCAAAGTAAAGCAATACACAGAAAATCATCAAGTACATTAGAATTCATACAGCAAAGGCAAATATGTATATATGTGCTCTCTCTCTCTCTCTCTCTCTCTCTCTGTGTCTCACACACCCACACACACACAGCATGCACACACACACAGCATGCACACACACACACACACTCACACACACACACACACACACACACACACACACACACACACACACACACACACACACACACACACACACACACACGTGAACGCGCGCCCAAAAATATCGCGTACACACATATGAAGGCAAAAACATTATACATAGAACATGCAGTATTCAATGTACTCTTGACACTCAGATATTATGGTCCACTGTATATTATATATATAAAAAAAAAGAAAAAAAAAAGAGAGAGACGCTCTCTCTCTCTCTGTCTCTCTCACTCTCGCACACACACACAAACATTCTCACACACACGCACATTCACACATCTGAACACACGCGCAAGTTATCCCTGTACTGTACTGATTAGATTACGTCAGAGATTCTAGGTGTTTGAAGAGGCTGACCCTAAATGAGGTGAGCGTCTTTGCGTTTCTGATTTCTGCAGGAATAGAATTCCAGAATGAACTTCCCGAGAATGACAAACTGGTTTTGAATAAATCAATACGCGGCAGGGGTACTTTGAAATGGTGTCCATGTCTAGAAGCTACAGATATCCGTTCTGAGAAAAAAGAACTCAAGTACAGTGGACATGATTGCTTGTACAGCTTGTACATCAATACACCTTTATTGAACTGAAATTCAGGGATAGAGGGAGCATTTTAAAGTTTTAAGCTTTTCGTCAGTTGAGAGTTCGGGATCGGGAAATATAAGCTTAGCAGCTCTCCTATGTAGGGAGTTCAGCCTCTTCAAATGTACATCACTAGAACCATCCCACACTGTTGATGCATAGTCTATGTGCGATTTGACATGAGCATTGTAGAAAAGAAGACGCGCATCTGTGTCAGTAATTGTTTTCAATTTTGACAACATATACAGGCCGCGGGAAACCCTTTTGCACACATTATTAATATGCAGTTGCCATTTAAGCTGATCATCTATAGTGACCCCCAAGAGGCGGTGGTGTGATACTTGCTCAATTGGGCTGCCGTTTATACACAGACTAAGAGAGAGCGGGCATAGCTGGTGCTTTTGACGTGTGGTTATAACCATACATTCTGTTTTTGACGGATTCAGGGACATGGAGTTGGAATGACACCAGTCGGTGACCTCATGCAGGCTTTCCTGCAGACGCGTGCTAATTGCAGCTACATCTTTGTGAGGAGTATGTAGTGTGCAGTCGTCAGCAAACATGTCACAAGAAATATCGCGGCAACTAATATGCAGTGGAAGGTCATTGATAAATATGCAGAACAGCAATGGCCCGAGGACAGAGCCCTGAGGCACTCCGCTTTTGACGAGACCATACGAGGAGTAGGATCCATTTAACAGTACTCTTTGCTTCCTTCCGCTTAAATATGAAGTAAACAATGAGACAGCACCTGCATTGCAGAGATATGCTTGAAGTTTTGACAAAAGAATGTTATGATTTACAAGGTCAAAAGCTTTCTTAAAATCAATAAAGATCGACCCAGTTATTTGGGAGTTATTCATGGATGCTAGCCACGCATCAATAAGTCTTGTCAGTGCCGTGTGACAAGAATGCTTGGGGCGAAAGCCGGACTGAAATACGTGCAAAAGACTGCGACTCTCCAAATATTGATAAAGGTGTTTGTGCACGTGTCTTTCAAGAGGTTTGGAAAGGCTGGATAATATTGAAATGGGTCTATAGTTATTAACATCAGAGAGATCTTTTGATTTAGGCAAAGGGATAACCTTGGCTTGCTTCAGTTCTGATGGAAACATATTTTGTTGGATACATAAGTTATAAATATACGTTAACGATTCTACTGTATAGGGAAGGGACAGTTTCAGTATTTTATGGCTGATCTCGTCAGGTCCCGATGATTTTTTGTTTTTCAGTGACCCGATCAGTTTTCCTACTTCATACACAGCTAGAGCGATAGAAGGGGGGGTGCTAGTCTTTGCGTCGTCAGTAGCGCACATGCCAAGGTGGCGGTTCGATACGGGTCGGCGTTGACTTCCTCTGTAAGGTCACGTTATCGGCCGTGCTTCTTACAGAAGTTAAGCAGGGCCTCCGGGCATGTGTAAGACGCGTTACCGCTTGAGGGTATGATTGACTCGGCAACAGACAGAAAATGTTTATTAAAAGTGTCTGCAGTAATACTAGAAGGAATGGCTGACGATTTCTTGCTGTTACCTCGGGTGACGAGATTAACCGCGCGCCAGAGTGCGGCAGTATCTCTGTCTTCTTTAATCATTCGTTCAAAGAGGGACTTCTGAGCCCTGCGTACCATAGACTTGACACGGTTACGTTGTTTTTTGTATTCGCTAAATAGCTTGTGTCTCCTTAAGTCATTTCTCAATCTCATAGCTTCGATTATTTCTTGGTTTAGCCAAGGCGGTAACGTGTGGTTTCATTTTAACCCGCTTTTGCCGCAAAGGGGCGTGTTTGTTAAGTACTCTTGTAAGGAGTCCATACCAAACAGCCAGAGCCTTTTCAGGGTCAGTTTCGTTATTAACGACATTAAATGGTGTTTGATCAAGGTCTGCTAGAAAAGCAGACTGATTAAACTGTTTAAATGAGCGATACGTTATAGTTGTGTGCCCGTTCTTACGATGAACTGGCAGTTTTGTTGACCATGAACACACAGTAGGAAAGTGATCACTGATGCTGAGGTCAGGAACACTAACATTGAATACACTAAGGGGACGGTTGGTGTAAATGTGATCAATGAGTGTTGCGGTTGTTTTTGTGATCCTAGTAGGGGCCGAAACTAACTGTTCTAAGCCTGTTTGTGTGGTGATGCAATCCCATGCGGTATGGGGCTTCAACATATCTATGTTAAAGTCGCCTAGTAGCAACGCGTCACAGTTAGGTAAGCCAACTTTTTCTACTGCATGCAAAAAATCATCGTACCATTCAAACTTGGCTGCTGGGTTACGATAACAAAAGCCGACGAAGACGGGTTTAGTTTTTGGAGCCCTAAATTCCAACCAAATGCACTCAACTTCCGGAGTTTCTAAGTCCTCACGCCTTTTTACTAAATGTTGGATTGAGTTATGGATGTAAACGGCAAGCCCAGTTTGACCAAGTACACGAGGGTCACGTCGAGTGATGCTAAAGTTAGGTATGTGAACGGCTTCATCGCTTATGTCCGAGTTAAGTCGCGTCTCACTAAGACCAAACAGGTGGAATGGTTCAGACGAGTTTAGAAAAACATTCAAATCGGCCATCTTGTTAAAAAGATGGTAGATGTTCAAGTGACCAGTTTGAAGGCTTCCGTGTGTCTGAGCATTATGGATCATGTTGAATTCTAATTCTCACAATTGAAGTGCAACACAATACAAAAATATAAACAGAGAGAATAAGAATAAAAGTGTCAACGCAGTAAAACGCGGCTGAAGTTATAGCACCTCGTATCAAACGTCACAAACGGTGTCCAACACAGCGTTATCAAATGAAGATCGCTTTTGATTAATAGTGTATCCACGTATGAATGCCACGCAAGCTGTCTAAATAGTGACTGTGGTACAGCACACGTATCAGATGTCACACGTGAAAAGAGTGTTCTGATCAGCGGCACACTAGGCAGCAAAAAGAACGATAGACCCTGAAATGTGTTGATAAGACCAGGCACACCGTCAGTGGGTGTGGATCTGAATGCTATCACACGATTTCCTCACGAATAATCCAAAGATATGGATGAGTGGCCGTAATTGTTAACCGTTACACGGACAACACCTTGAATTTTCCGCTGCTGGCACAATATAGAATGATTCCCACAACGAAATAAACGGCTAATTGTCTACCGCTACAGCGGAAAACACCTTGTATTCTCCGTTGTAGCAGCAAACAAACACTGCTGGCACAATGCGGTAATATTCGATCCACGAAGTATATAGTTATTTGATTCTGTTTACCGCTGCAGCGAAGAACACCTCGTATTTTCCGTTGTAGCTGTAACAACAACTGTCAAAAAAAAAAAAAAAAAAAAAAAACCGAACTCCACAAAGTTGTGAACTATAGCGACAACAACACACGGTTTATCAACAAAGAATGCAGATAGGCCAAACGAGATTACCTAGCGTACTCACAGGTGGGCACAGGAGATAAACGCACACTCACTCCAACACACTTTTTACTGAGTAGGGAATAATGAACGACTGCACAGCCTAGTACGCACGCACACTGTTCACAAACTACGCCCACGCGCCACTGAGAATGGACGCTGGGTAGCTCGGGTAGTACGGGACGTACGTTCCATTTCCTGGTTGCTGGTGAACGGAAGATGGTGGGTGATTAGTCCAATAAGCACCGCTAGGGAGAGGTTGGTACTGCTACGGTGTCACAGGCGGATACATCAGTTGCTGTTGCTGCAGCCAGTCGGGGGCAACAACTGATGTATCTTGATGCTCCTGAATAGGCTGTAGTTGTAGATGCTGCTCTTGTAGATCCTGTTGTTGCTGTTGCGGAGGTTGACGCTGTTCTTGTTGTCGTTGCCGCTGCTGTAGTTCATTTTGCTCCTGTTGTGGGCATCGCTGTTTTGACTGCTGTTGCTGATGGTGCTTCTGAACAGGGGATGACAAGCCCACCGGTGCCCGTCCCGCAGCAATGTCTGAGTAAAGCTGCTTAGCGGTTGTTACATTAGGAGATGTAGCGTCCCGTTGAGACTGAGGTTGTTCGGTGACCATCTTCCCCGCCGTATTTGATGTTACCGGCCAGCCTCCGCGTGCCCACGTCAGTGGGACGGGCGGATAGGGTCAAGCCGGCCTTTGTTGTCCACTTGGTACAGCGCCTTGCGAGGTAGACCATTTGACGTGTGAAAAATGCCGGTGTTGTGGCACAGGTTGGCGTTGGACGGGAAGATACGCTGATTTAAACGCGAATTTCTTCCCTGCCCAGCAGGCAAGATAGAAGAGGCTTGGACTCGTGCTTTGGGGAACGCCGTTATGCAGGCTGTAACCAGCTTCTCCCACTGCTGGCTGGTGATCTCCCGCTGCTTGCAGTCGTTCACCCCCACGTGGAACTGAGGTGACCAGTTGGACGCGGGGTGACGGCGCCTGCTTCATGCACCAGCCAGTCAGGTGGGAGGTTTGCAGGCCCGACACAGAAATGATCTGCACCCTCTCACCCTGGCACATTGTCATTTTCTCTCCCTTCACGTTACGCAAGACAGAGCATCCTATAACGAGGGTTGTGGTATCCGCCATGACATGATGTGTGAGGATCTCTTCGCTTGGAGGAGGGCGGATGAGGGTTTGTGGATTTAGGCCGTTAATCCGATTACCGTTCCTCTCAGCTTGGTTACGCTCACCTGCACCGCTGATCTCCGCTTGCTTCTCAGCCTCTCTCGGGGCGCGTGGACCGTTATCAGCACACTGCCAGAGGCCTGATCCTTCCGGGTACTTGACGAGCTGTCGGTTTTCGGAGGGGCAGCAGGGTTTACACCGCCACCGTCGGTAATCCCCTTAGCGCCGTCAGCGAGAGGGGGAGGGGCGCTCGTTTCCTCAGGCCCTGACTCGTTTAGCTGATTGTCGAGCTGAAGGAGTTTGTGGCTAGAGACAACTGCTTCCATTCTTTCCACGTGACTGCGCACGTCATGGATGAAGCAGGTGTCACTGTCACGCGCAGAGTTAAGGCCCTGCAGTGTGTCGTGTAGGTGGCAGTGAGAGTCAGACAGCTCGGTCAGCTGGTCCTGTATCAGGGAAAGTTTGTTGCGTACAAAAGACTCAGACATCTGCAGATCACTGGTTAACGTCACTGAGATTTCATGCACTCGGTTGTCTAACTGGTCCAGTCTTTCCTGCGTTTTGGTTTGGAGATGATACAACTCCTGTTGCAGGGACTCGACAGCATAAAGTCGGACCATTAGCTGGCTGATGGTCAGCTTTGAGTCGCTACACCCAGTAGCTAGTTCAGAGCTAGCAGTGCCCTCCTCAGTGCAGGCGACTGGAGCCCGGGCCGAGGACACGCCCTCTTGGGTGAGGTCACTGACAGATGCTGTGTACAAGACGATAGGACTGGCTACGATGGTAACGGATGACTGGCCCAGAAGAACATTAGCGAGGGTGGATGAGAGGCGATAATCCCGTTGAAGTGTCTCGCCAGGGGACGGGGGAGGGGGTGAAGTAAAGAGAAGGGAGGAGGTCTGACCGCTGGTCGTAGCACTGTGAGCTGGGGAGATGTTGCCAATGGAAACAGTCAGTGCCTCGGGCATGGGATTAGTGGTGGGGGGCTCAATGTTAGAGCACTGAAGGGCTGACGGGGACACAGGGTTACAGTCGTCCACTTGTGATGTACTTAAGGGATACAGCTGTATGAGGAGATCTGAAGCGGTTGCTGAGCTCTCAGGTTCTGGCTCGTTTGAGGTCGTGGGAGGGGTGTCTGGGAGTGTTACAATCGGAGGGGTGGAGCCGATTTGTCGGTCCCTAGACATGCCCACAGGCGTGTCCACAGGCACATTGTCCGACGGGTCCGCGCAGCCATCCTTTAGCTGTTGTATGAATGTACACAGGGACTCGTACTCACTGACTACCCACGCGTCCTTGTTATGCCCCTGTATGAGGCACGTGCCTCCGGTCTTGCGTCGCACGTGAAAATATAGTGTTATTGTTATTTTGGGCTTTTCGTCTCCCCTGACCTGAATGAACGTCTTGCCCAGGTCATCAAGAAGGGCAGGGGCGGAACAGTCCAGATAAATATCTCCACACTCGACCGGTTCATTCCTGTCTCTCCAGATTACATTGTAGCCCCCTCTAGCCTGGAGCAGGTGCACGTAGCGGTGATAAAGGGCAGTTCGCCAGCGCTTGAGAGTGATGACGCCTGTGGGGCCGTTACTGTAGAACCGTGTTTGCTGGCCGCAAGCAGTATCCTTTAGCACCGGCTTATCTCTCTTGAAGGGGTTGGTTGGGGTGGTGGGGGCGGTGGTGGGGCATTGCGTCACGATACTCAAGGGGAGGGATGAAGACTGAGATGCCATCGCGACTCAGACTTCCGGCCTGGTATGCTGTAACCTGGCACTCAACACCGTCGTCAGAGACTTAAACACAGGGGTGGGTGTGGAGGGCGGTGGGATCAGCAAACATTATGGCACCCATCAGGAAGTGCCAACGTGTCTACAAGGCTATCTGGAGTGGAGTCAGGAGTGGAGATGGAGATGATACAGCAATTTATCACAGAGTCAGTAACGTAGTCCAGAGTTAGTAAGCCGAAAAACAAACAATGGCCTCCTAAATCTATGGTAATAGGTACTTGTTCCCGACACACTGGCAACAGGGGGTTCACCAACGAACTGCATTAACCACAAGCTGACAACGATGTGATTTTTGCAACAGTAGAAGTCAGAATAAATACACGTGAACTCACAACCACACTTTTTAAGCGTTGATTTCAATGTTACTTAAAGAGTTTAAGGTTACCTCGTACGAAGATGCTGGCATCAAATACAGCCAGGAATCCACACTGTCCCAGTACGATACAAACAATAGGAGATATGAAGTATTTCCACGTGTACACTTGAATATTTCACAATACCGCAACCGCGACACCACAATACTCCATACTACTCACAGACAGTAGAATAAAAATCACAGGTCACAAAATCTTTCAGAATAAACTTAATATTCACAGTTCTCGGAAAAAAAAAAAAACCAACAAACAGAAAACGGACTCTGTTTCAGTATCCTCTATGCAGTGACTAGGGCGTCACGGTTGGCTGCACGGCGGAGAGAAGACTGCGAGAGAGAGAGAGAGAGAGAGAGAGAGAGAGAGAGAGAGAGAGAGAGAGAGAGAGAGAGAGAGAGAGAGAGAGAGAGAGAGAGAGAGAGAGAGAGAGAGAGAGAGAGAAGACAATGACAATGAATCTTTATTTTCCAAGGATAAAAAGATTTAGGTCTGAAGACCTTTCTTCCATCTTGTCCTTGCTAAACTACATACACACCCACTCACGGGGCCGCACACACTGACACACCATAAGCGCCCAACAAGGCGAGTCATACTGGCTGCCCCCCTCGATCAGCTGCCGCTCGAAGGTGACAGCAGGGATACAGCCAGTGTGTACATATGGCGATCATATACAAAAACATCATAAACACATTTAATACACATAATGAGATATACAAGCGCTACCATCTAACAAGTGTACCATAAGATTACACACACACACAAAAAAAAGCCAACAACAACAACAATCAGATAGACAAATTCAAAATACCACGTCATTCTAAAACAAAAGCAGTTTACGCTTGCATTTGTAGCAAATGCTGATGAAGCCGTGTCTTGAAAGCATTTATGGTCGTGATAGATTTTATTTCTTTTGGAAGTAAATTCCATTCTTTGGCTGCTGAATATGACAAGGCCGATTTAAAAATGTCAAGGCGAGGCCTAGGCACTACCAGGTCGTTCCTCAGTGTCGGGTACGGAGTGTGGGGAGCCTTAAAGAGAGCAGCGAGATATCCAGGTGATTTTGAAAGTGTGATCTTAGGCATAAATACACATTTATTGAATAAAAAGTGCTTACGAAGGGGCAACATATTTAATTTTGTTAGTTTATCGTCGGTAGTCAAAGGGGTGTGGGAATCTTTTAGGATAAGCTTTGCCGCACGTCTATGAAGTGAATTTATTCTTTTTAAAGAAATATCGCTGCATCCATCCCATACTGTCGATGCGTAATCTAGATGGGATTTTATGTGTGCATTATAAAACAACTGCCTGGAGTTGAAACGTCGGTGAATAGAACTAGTCTAGATAACAAATATAGATTTTTTGACAAAACCTTACAAATAGAATTAGTATGTGAGTGCCAACTGAGAGAGAGAGAGAGAGATGATGATGATGATGATGATGATGATGATGATGATGAAACGTTTTTATGCAAGAGAGAGAGAGAGAGAGAGAGAGAGAGAGAGAGAGAGAGAGAGAGAGAGAGAGAGAGAGAGAGAGAGAGAGAGAGAGAGAGAGAGAGAGAGAGAGAGAGAGTAATGTACAACCGAGAAAGCACGAGTGAATTCAGAGCGTATAGAACCACCAGGCAGGGTGGAAATCTAATTTCTTGCAAGAGTACAATGCCCCTGCCTTGGAGCGTCCATAGGATACTATTTGACGCTCAGAAAGAGTCAGGGGCACGAAACTCTTGCCAGAACTTCGATTCCCTTCCCCCGTGGCAGTACGCAAGGAAATGCTGAACCAGCAAAGAAAGACTGAACACGCTTCGGAATAAATAGGACACAGTAGTTTACCACATTTTCAAGAAGACACAAAGGAAGATAGACTGTGAGCTACAAACATTCATTAAAAGTCAATTTAAATAGATGTATGGTGCATGTCAATGAACATAAAATAGCTTTCTGGATTTATTTCTTCGTAATCCGTTTACACTGACTCGGTGACTGGACTGAATTGCCAAATATACTGGCTGCTGAGTTTCCAGTACTCTGCCTAGGATTTTTCCTCTCGATCGATGCCATAGTGTTGACACGTTGTTGACTCCTGTTATCTTTCTCTTTTTTCCCTTCTCGCCTTTACGTCATATTGTTTCCTCCTACAATAATTGATTTGTGCCCTTCGCAGCAAAATAAACCAGCAAGAAAAAAAAAAAAAAAAAAAAAAAAAAAAAAAAAAAAAAAAAGAAACGAGAGAAACATTATAAACACTCCTTTTGGCGACTGCCGCAAGCCCGCTACCGGAAGCATAGATCTTCATGAGTCCCGCAGGTTGCGGGGGCTCATGAAGATCCATGCATCTTTCCGACTTAAATTTGAATAAATTTCCTCATCTGGAGGAGATCGCCAGGCGCATATTCGACGATGATAGGACTTGTGCTGTTGTATTTTAGGGTAAAGCGGGCAAATTGTTGTGTCGGTAGCCACAGATGAAGGCCCTTGCTAAGGATTAGCTGGCTGAAAAGCAAATCATTCACAATCTATTCTACCAAGTCACAGGCTCAGCCCCCTATTTCGTCTTCCGTCTGAGAATCGGATAGATAAATAGACGTAGGCCAAGCTCTGTTCCAGTATAGGCTCTTTGACTTAGCCAATGCAACCGTCTGAGACTGAGCGTCACAAAGAAGTTAGACCGCTGAGAACGTTTCCAAGGAGAGTCAGTCGTAGATGAGAATGTGCCGCGTAGCAAGAGACATAGATTCTCATGAGCCCCTGCAGTTGCAGGGCTAGGAGCTCACGAGAACCTATGCCTCTCGCTGTCTAGATCGGTTCGCTGATTATTTAAGTCTATGAAGGTCTCCACCCGCCTAATCACCCGAAGCAATGACCGGCCTTCATACTGCCCTCTAAAATACACGTGAATAGCTGCCAGCTTACAATCGTGTTCTATCGTGGCGGGCTCAGCTCTTGGACGCCAAATGCAGCAGATGGATCGACCACGATGACTCCCGGGTAGTGTCTGAAGGTTGCGGCTTTGCGCCTCTCACGGTTAAACCCGCTATCGAGACGTCTCCTCGTGCACTCCCCAAAGTCATGCTCAATCCACGTCCCGTGCCGATTTAACCCATGTACTGAGGCTAAAAGGCGCTTCAAATTTGTACACTCACTTCCATGCACAAGCTGCATTATAGTACTTACGGATAAGGATATATACGAATGGCTTTAGTTCAAGGGTAGTGCCCAGAATAGCTTGGCGCCTAGAGGCGCCAAGCTATTCTGGCACTACCCTTCAACTATTTTAATCAAACGTATTTTACTCACTCTGGTGTATTCCGAATGATAAGGGTTAAATACTGGACTTAGGCGAATCTGAATTGTGAGGCACTTGGGTCTGGAAGTGAAGAGGTCGGTGAAAGTGAAAGGGTTAGATTCCCGTTGCACTGCCGTGCAGCGGCGTGCTATTGTTTGCCCGGCCATGCTTGTTAACCTCCTGTGTTTATATGAATTCGGCAAGACGGAAACATAAGAAGATCAATTGCAGTTTACAGGATATGTTTTTTTTTTTCGACCAAGCTGTCACACGAATCATACAACTGACTTGCATGTCGACGCCAGTTTGCTGAACAACACTGTCATCTTTATGGATCAGATCACATTTAAAAGTAATTTACAAACTTCTTAACTCATACAGCCCGACGGCCGTATTTCCCAAATTTGGGAGGCGTCTTCTAATGACTATGCACCAGTTGCAGGAGATGGACGACCATGATAATTCAAAGGCAGTGCCAGATTACCTTGGCGCCAATAGGGCGCCAAGCTAATCTGGCACTACCCTTGAATTATCATGGTCGACCCATCTCCTGCTGTAGTGCGTCAGGGTTGAGTGGGTTAATGCGAACACCACACCGCAAATACAAGAAGCAAAATTGGCCTTCCCCCTCCGGACTCCCCCACCCCTCCGGCCCGCCCCCACCCACTGATACGGGGACTCATGATGTACTTTGTCTCTTGCTTGCTTTAACACATTCGAGACGTGCTGCATCTGTATACGAGGCTTTATTCGGCAAGTCCCGAATCAGTCATGTATCCGTTTTTTTTTTTTTTTTGATGGGCGGTGATACGTTTGTGGTTATAGTCCGATACTAACGTAAGGCCGTCGTGAGATGGTTCTTGTAATCTGCTCAGCAGATATACCATTGTCTATTTATCTGTCGCGACTGACTTTTTGGAACATGGGCATGATCCCCCAAGAGCTCAAAGACGCGTCCACCATTCACCTATACAAGAGGAAAGGAAACCGTCAGGTCTGTGATAACCACAGAGGCATCTCAATACTCTCCATAGCAGGCTTAGAGTCCTGCTGAACCGGTTAAACGCCCACCTAGAGAAGGGTCATCTCCCAGAGTGCCAGTATGGTTTCCGGAAGGGAAGAGGAACTGTCGACATGATATTTGCTGCCCGCCAACTCCATGAAAAGTGCCAGGAGCAGAACAGACAGCTGTACACAACTTTCATCGACATCACCAAGGCCTTCGACACCGTAAACCGAGAAGGCCTCTGGAAGATTATGGCGATGATTGGTTGCCCTGACAAGTTCATCACCATGGTCAGGCAGTTTCACGATGGAATGACGGCCCGAGTCCTTGATGACGGCGACTGCTCCGGGGTCAAGCAGGGCTGTGTTTAGGCTCCCACCCTCTTCAGCATGATGTTTTCTGCTATGTTGATTGATGCTTTTATGGATAGCCACCAGGGAGTCCGTATCAAGTACAGAACAGACGGGAAGCTATTCAACCTGCGCAGACTTCAGGCCATAACAAAAGTTAAGGAAACTGTGTTGAGAGCCTTTCTTTTTGCTGATGACTGCGCTCTTAATGCAGGCTCTGAACCGGAGATGCAAGCCAGCATGGACCAGTTCTCCTCAGCATGCGACAACTTCGGCCTAACCATCAGCACCAAGAAGACCGAAATCTTGCACCAGCCAGCACCAGACCAACCCTATGTTGAGCCTTCCATTTAAGTGAATGGACAAAAGCTCCAGGCAGTTGACAAGTTCACATACCTCGGCAGTACCCTCTCCAGAACAGTCCACATTGACGACGAAATTAATTGCAGGATTGCAAAAGCCAGTGCCAACTTCGGGAGGATGCGGGAAACTCAGTGTCTGGGAGCGTAGGGGAATCAGTCTGGTGACGAAACTCAAGGTATACCGTGCAGTTGTCTTGCCGACCCTCCTGTACGCCTGCGAAACTTGGACGGTGCACAGGAGGCATGCACGCAGACTGAACCACTTTCACCTAATATGCCTGCGCAAGATCCAGAAGATAAGGTGGCAGGACAAGACTCCAGATACTGAAGTGCTCCTTTCTGCGGGTGTGCCCTCTGTTCACACCATGCTGATGATGCACCGAGTCAGATGGGCGGGCCACGTTGTAAGGATGCCAGATGAACGCATCCCCAAGCAGTTGCTCTTCGGTGAACTGACCACGGGCAAGAGTTGTCATGGCGGCCAGCGCAAGCGTTTAAAAGACACTCTCAAGGCTTCCCTGAAAGCCCTTGAGATAGATACCAACTCCTGGGAGCATTCAGCCCTGGATCGCACCTCCTGGCGCAGCATCATCGACAGGGGATCTACAAGCGCTGAAGTTAGACGCACAGTCGAATCAGAGAGAAAGCGTCTCCAGAGAAAAGGACGAGCGGCAAGCACCTCCAATTCTGCACCATCTAACGTGTGTCCCACCTGTGGGAGGCACCTACGGACACACCATTTTTTTTAGACATAACGTAGTTAGGGATGTTAGTGGTCCTCATCGCCCGCGATGGACGCACATCAATTATCTGTCCCGTTCACCACAGAGCGTGTCTGATGTCCTATCTTGACAGTTTTAACATGGCAGCTACTGGCAATGTCTACAGACGACACGTTTGCGTACTTAAACGAGGGTGGCTCATCAATCTACAGCTGTTATTTTTTCCGTTCCCGTTAGCAAGTGGCATAGATTCTCATGATGCAGGGGCTCATGAGAATCTACGCCTCTTGCAGATGGACCAAATACAATGCCTGTCCTAGACAGTCCTGAAGAAAACGATAGCGAGGACACGTCACAGAGACCGAAGAAGATTTAGATTGGAGAATATTTATCACTGCCACTTGACAAAGACCGCTCAAGGCGAGGTTCCTGACAAGTAGAGAGACATGATCAATCTATTCGGATTTAGTTTGAAATCCAGGAAGACACGGAGAGGTCCTCGTGAGCTCGTCAAAAAAATCTCCAAGTTGCCTGCTATCTTACGCTTGATTTTCGACACCAACCGGTACTTTTGTGAGCGATTTCACGGTGTAGGTGAAGGGGGGGGGGGGGGCGAGGGGGGTGGTGGTGAGTGGGTGTGAGACTGAGATGCTAAGTTTGGGAAAAGAAACACTAAATCTGGCGCTGCTCTGTGATTTTGGACCTTAGGGCTTCTGACCGTTAGGTCCGACATCATGGAACAGACAATATGAAAATGTCTTCAGACCAGAGTGGTCTTTAAATCCTTCGACACAGCCGAGAATAAGTGAATGCGGGCCCTACTGCAAGAGGCATAGATCCTCATGAGCTCCCGCGACTGCGGGAGCCCATGAGGATCTATGTCTCTTGGTGAGACCAACGTGTTTGGGCGATTGTGGCTTGTGGTCGTGGAATGAACAAAGATTTCAGAAACGAAGTATGCGTCGAGTGGCAGTGAGGAAGTTTGAGGTGAGGAGAAGTGACTTTTGGTGACATCTGAGACCGCATACAGCATAAGGTCTTTGGTGAACTCGTTTATGTGTGCTAGCGAAGAAGCGACTATGACAGCTCAAGAAAAAGTGTCTGATCAGCCTGGTGTCCACCGAGGCGCCAAGCTAATCAAGGACTACCCTTGAGCAGTCACGGTCGATCTCGCGAGGTGTACACAACTAGACAGTTCAGACAGAGCAACGTGTTTTCTGTAAGTCAGTCAATACATGTAAATTAGTGTAGCGCACTTACCATGACTGAGCACACCATGTACAGAAGTCGGAAGAATAGCACATGTTGACCTATAGTGTAAAACACACGTATCATATTCAGTAAAGAACACCGGCACAAAACTCACACAGCAGCAGTTAATTCAAGACTGAACACTGGCACGAATCTCCCGCAGCAGTGTTAATTCAAGAACACACCGGCACAAATCAGACTTTATCATCCGTCTCTCTGGCGCCTATGGCTCTGTCCTGGTACACGTTAGTAAGTTACGGCAACCCTTAGCTTAAAATCGACCAGTAACTTTGAAGTAAACAAGCGCCACCGCCGTGCGCATGCCAACCACGACCGACATCAGTCCCAGGACATTTTGTGTACTGGAGTACACGGGTAGTAATATGTCACCCAAGCCTGTACGCCGACTGAATAGAAAATCAAGTTGTTCACACGCCCGCGTCGCGTTCAAACACTTACAAGAGGAGGTCCTCCGGCCCCGGGACTCTGGCGACAAAAATGTCCCTGACAAAATGCCTGTTGATCGATCTCTCTGTTCGTGCTTCGATCGCCCAGAGACTGAGTCAGTCTAAAAGGTTTACAAACCTATGCCACCGGCGGCCTTTCGCTCTAACCATTTGACACCGGCGTGTCACAGTTTTGTGTAGTTACGGAACGAACTGAGTGAAAGGCCCGGTCGTAAGAATTGTCTTCACTGCGCAGGTGTACTTACGGACACACCTTTAACTAGTCAGGCCGCGCACGTGTATTCATGTATTAATTCATTTAGCCCCGACACACTATCGCATAACATTTGATCGACCATGATTCAACTGTAGTTCAAGGGTGGTGGCCTATGGGCGCCAAGCTATTTTGGCACCACCATTGAACTGTCATGGTCGATTTGTCTCCCGGATTGTAATGAGGTTAGTTCAGATGACAGCGGCTCCACAATTTTGACGAAATCGACATAAAGGCACAATAGTGTAATTCGACCAATAGACCACAGGCATAACTAAAATCTGACATAACCAATCAAGCTTTGTTATTACTCTTTGTGGGAATATTCAACGAATCTATGACTCAGTGGTATCATTTGAGATACAGGGTAAGGGTAACAATTGTGGTTGCAAGCTAAATTAATGAAAGGGCCTATGGGTTAGCCCTAACTTTAACCAGCTGTTTGAAGTTTGACACTGAAATTCTTAGATTATGATATCGTACAGTTCGTCACAATTTCTAATGCAGACACTATCTTAAAAATAAAATGTTAATCATATTTGATTGATTTAGAAAGAAATAACTTCAGAACTTCACACGTATTGAACAGACACGTGTACAACTTTTATTTAGTAGAGCTGAGGAATATGATTGTCTCAGCCTGGCACAAGGTTTGCTTGGTCAATAATTAATAGCTGATTTCAAAGGTGACAGGCGAGAAGTTTTCGTGCCGGGGCTGGTAAGAAGTGGGTGGTTGTGGGCTCAGTCCCCTAGAAACTCCAGGTAAATATACTAAGACCTGTCTATACCTATTTTGCACACACGGTAATAATGTTTCTCTGCCAACCTTCTCTCTCGATCAGAGGTATTTTGTTTTGCAAGAGGCAGAGATTGGCATGGCCCCTGAGGAACTGAGTATGGGTTCATGACGATCATTACCTCGTGCTGGCGGGTGGATAGTTTTTATATCTCACACCAGCGGAGGCTAAGGGATTTTGCTTGCGAGTGTTTTTAACGGTTATATGTGTGTTGTGGAGCGAGCCAATAAGCACACGAAGTCATTCGCAATACAAGTGGCCACTTGTGTGTTATAATAACTTCCTTACCGGAGCCAATACCTGTGCGAAAGCAAGTGCGTGTTTCAATTTTGTTTGAAGATAAAAATGGCCCGGTGTACAGGTTTAGCTAGCGCAGATCGCCTTACGGCACACATATTTGATTCCTTTCATTCAGAAGCCCGGAATACATGTAGTCCACAAGCTAGGAAGATCTACCGTGCACCCCCCCCCCCCCCCAGTACTCAATAAGATGGGTTTCAAAGTGTTCCTTAGTATGTCCTGAGATGTTTAAGCCATGTTCCCCGAAAATCCTTAGGAACACACCAGAGATATAGCCGATGGCGCAAGGGTACCCCCATTCACGCTCTTCGCAGGTGCTAAAATGATGTTGAGAAACATTTTCCTCTAAATAAATCAGAATTCATTCCAGAAGCCCAAATCAGGCAATATTATGTCAAGGCACACCTTCTGCATCCTCTGCAAAAAAAACAGAATGAAAAAATATTGAATCTCTGGCTCACAGTGAAGGTATTTGTGCACCCAGTAAACGACCATTTCCGCGAAATCGCAAAAAAAAGACAAAAATAAGGTGTCAGATGCCTTCAGACATTTTCTATAGCACTGACAGTCCATTTTCAGGTTTACATCATTAAAACAGGATGTTAAAATTATTATAAACTTGACTAGGTGATGCTGTGATCACTGTGAGTGCCACAGTGGTTGATTTTGTATCCCTACCCCCAAGTTGTAAAAATACACAAAATTAATTAGAAAAAAATTGCTTAAGTTATTCCATTTTATTTTGACCTCTCTTTACCTATTAAGTTTCAATAATGTGAGCATAAAGTGCAAGAAAACAAGGAAAGTTGGCATCCTTTACGGTACATTCGTGGTGAATGATAACTTTTTCCCATTTAAAATTGCCGAATTGGGAAACGTACGTTGTTTCTGATGCCCTCAGAAATTTTGTATACAACCGATAGGTCTTTGTTAGGTTTTATTGTTTAGGATAGAGTACCACAGTTATTCCCAACCTGATTTTGTGATGCTATGATGCATTTAGGGGCCACAGTGGCTGAATCTGCTGCCTTACCCCCATTTTACCAGTACACAAAGTAACGCAAAATAATCATAAAAATTGCTTACGTCGTACTCCTCTGTTTAAATAATTTTTGTTGCCAGTTTTTTTATTTATAAAGTATGCATATTGAGCATAAAAAGTTGTGATCATTTCATTAATTTCAATGTAACCCATCAATTTAATTGTAACTATTTTTAACTGGCTGGTCTTTTAGGTGATATTTTCCCTAGCGTAAGGCGGGTCTAGTAAGGTCTCCCCTTTTCCTTTCATTTATTTTCATCTAGAAATGTGTAAATATGAATGCGTAATAAAGTTTCATGGTTCCTAATAGCCAAAACAATGTTATCAAAAATACTTAGTTTCCACATGTCGATCTCCACTTCCGCCTTCTGCAACGTTCAGATGTTTATGGCCGTCTTTAAATCTTATATTGTTCTGGCTGCCAATAAGTGAGCTGTCAAGAGCTAGGCAGCATGTTTTCAGAGTTTGGTGTATAGGGGCGTGTCTTCTGGTCAGAACTGCCAGCAGACCGCTTCTGTGTATGGACATGTTTGGAGAATGTGCTAAGGAGACTGATTTTCTATGCCAAATTCGCATAGGGCTGTTTCCGCATGACCCAATCTCACGATGTGAGTCCAGCAGGGTCCTCACAGTCTGTGAACATTTGTGAAAGTTGTTAAAAAATGACAAGGCTTTTTCAGGGCCCTGGAAAGTCTGTCAATTTCAGTCCTTTTCCTTAAAGTCTGTGAAAGTTTGTAAAAAATTACAACGTGCTGGCAGACTTTTGTCTACTTCTTTTTTTTTTCTTTCTCCCCCAATTTGTGACTATTCCATTGCGAACGATCATGCTGACGCTTGTTGCAAGTGATCTATATTTAGCTCTGATCATAAAGTGACTGCATGGCCTTTCTGCCGAACATTCTGATTGGTTGTTTACGCTTCTACCGAAGTCCGCCATTCGCTAAGCGTTCTTTTATTTTGGTATCTCTTCATGCATTAGGCACGGAAGCTTCAAATAATTGCTGATACAGAGTGATCTGATTAAAGTGTGTAAACCTTCAGGCTTCATTTTGGGTTTGTGAAGTGTTCCTGCTTTTCTGTATGGACCCAGTCCAGAGTAATCAGTGCGTAGATGAAAGATGGTGGCCTGGCTCTCCCTGTTCAGCTTGTTGATGTCATCTGCCCACGGGCTGCAGCCGCCATTCTGCTGTTGCGAATCACTTTGTTGTTGTAGTGTCTCCATTCCCAGCTAGTCCATAATGCACTGGAATCCACTGCAGCACTATTTTGTGGACAGGGCATCCAGTCTATCTTGAATCTTCCTGGTGAGATCAGTGGATCAAGCTGCTGCCTTTCCCTAGCTAGTGCTCTGCTGCTGTGTTGAGCACCTGCAGATCTTTACGATAGTTGGAGCTGCTGCCACCAGCTGGTAAGGAGAGGGAGGTAGTAGTGCGGTCTGCACAACAGATGTACACGCCACTTCCTTCATTCCGCACGGCATCTTGTGTGGTATCACAGCTGCTGTGAGGGTAGCGCTTGTGCACAACCTCCAGCAAGATGGCTTTGTGCAGTGCCGCGACCTTTGGCAAAGAGTCCTGGAACATTGTTTATGTTGTCTTGAAGGCTCTTTCGAGATGTCCAGGTATCTGAAGGGAGCTGTTCACACATCTTTGGGCTTGGTTCCAGGACGTAGCCCTTTGCAGGACCTTCAGTTGGCGGTTCAGATTTGGACTGTTCAGATTTGGACATTCTGACGGTTCTTGGTCTGCACCTATAGTCTCCCATGCTGTCGGTGTTTAGTAAGTTTCTTCATCGTGTGTGCTGTTCTGCATTCCAGTGGCTCCAATGTCTCCATTTCCTAAATTGGGGTGCTCCAGATGGCTCTAAGAATGTCACTGCATCATGCGAATGACCCATGTTCTGTATCTTGTCAAGCCTGGCTTTTGGGGTTTTGCAGGCAGTGTTTCATGTTGTCAATGTATCTTGGTACCGCACAACTGGTCTGACCGAGCAGGTGTTTGCTTGTGCCAGGATGCTGTAATTTGCGCTAATGTGGTCCCCACCAGTTTCTTTATCAGAGACTTTTTTTTTTGCAGCTCTAGCTTCCATGGCTTCAATGTGAGGCCTCCACGTGAATCCAGTAATTCATTTGTTGCCAGTAAAGTTGGCCTGTCTGTCTTTGATACTGGAATGTCTCCAGTTTTGAGGTGACCTCTTCCGGCTGATTGAAAGATATGGTCTAGCTCAGTTTGAGTGGCCTCTTTTAGTCCAGCTGCTGACTCTATTGGCAGCATCCTGGATTCTGGAGGATGCTATTTCTTTATGTTCTGCTGCACTCCACACTGCAAAGTCATCCGCATGGAGGATGTTCGAGACGAACCTTGGGACTGTTGTACTGATGTACACCAAAATCAGCATCAGCCACAACATCTCCCTGAGGTACACCTTCCCCGAGTTTGACAAGAGTGCTGAATGTGCAGACGATAGAAGCTTCAGCGGCAGCCCCTGTTAAGCATGCCTTAAATAAAAAGAATTACAATTAAATTGATGGGTCATATTGAAATTAATGAAATGATCACAAATGTTTATGCTCAATATGCATATTTTGTTAAGAAAACTGGCAACAAACATATTTAATCGGAGGAGCAATTGTTATGATCATTTTTCGTTCCTTTGCATACAGGTAAAATGGGGGTAGGGCAGCAGATTCTGCCACTGTGGCCCCTAAATGCATCACAGCATCATAAATTCAGGTTGGGAGTAATTGTGGTACTCTTTCCTAAACAATAAAACCTAAAAAAGACCTATCAGTTGTATACAAAATTTCTGAGGGCATAAGAAACAACGTACGTTTCCCAATTCGGCAATTTTAAATGGGAAAAAGATATCATTCACCACGAACATACCGTAAAGGATGCCGACTTTCCTTATTTTCTTGCACTTTATGCTCACATTATTGAAACTTAATAGGTAAAGAGAGGTCAAAATAAAATGGAATAACTTAAGAAAATTTTTCTAATTAATTTTGAGTATTTTTACAACTTGGGGGTAGGGATACAAAATCAACCACTGTGGCACTCACAGTGATCACAGCATCACCTAGTCAAGTTTATAATACTTGTGACATCCTGTTTTAATGATGTAAACCTGAAAATGGACTGTCAGTGCTATAGAAAATGTCTGAAGGCATCTGACACCTTATTTTTGTCTTTTTATTTTTGCGATTTCGCGTAAATGGTCGTTTACTGGGTGCACAAATACCTTCACTGTGAGCCAGAGATTCAATATTTTTTCATTCTGTTTTTTGCAGAGGATGCAGAAGGTGTGCCTTGACATAATATTGCCTGATTTGGGCTTCTGGAATGAATTCTGATTTATTTAGAGGAAAATGTTTCTCAACCTCATTTTAGCACCTGGGAAGAGCGTGAATGGGGGTACCCTTGCGCCATCGGCTATATCTCTGGTGTGTTCCTAAGGATTTTCGGGGAACATGGCTTAAACATCTCAGGACATACTAAGGAACACTTTGAAACCCATCCTATTGAGTACTGGGGGGGGGGGGGGGGGGGGGGGGGTGCACGGTAGACCTTCCTAGCTTATGGACTAATGTCAAGTAGCGACCCGCGCGGGTTTGCTCTTTGCGACTGAGCGAAAGGTCCTCAGACCGACGGCGGCCTTAGCTGGCCAGCGCACAGCCGTGCGCGGGCCAGCTAAGGCCACCGTCGGCCCGGGGACCTCAGTTTTGCTGACTGTAGGGGGTATAGACGCGCCGTAGTGTCGCAGTAGAAGATCAATCCACGTTCTGAAATGCTTTTGTTGTGTTTGTCAATCACTGTTTGATTCACAGAGGTTGAATTCGCTAGTCTTTCTTCTGCAAATAAACCCCAGTGAACAAGGATTAGACGTGTCACAGTCTTGAATTCTAAGCATTGGCAAGTTTAGGGTGGTTGACAATACATGAATATATGAAATACCGGCGTACAATTCGTTGAAAAACGTTTAGGTACTTCTTACAAATACTTTAAATTTTAAATGCTTTATTTATTTATTTATTTATTATTTACTTATTTATTACAGTTTCATACAATGAGCAAAAGGTGGCAGTTTTTTATTTTTTATTTTTATTTATTTTTTTTATTTTTATTATTATTTTTTTTTTAGCAGCCCTATTCGCTTACACGCACCTGCCTATTTTTGACTGTTCACTCGCAGATTCTGTTTTTTTTTTTTTTACTGCAACGCCAAGGAACATAGATACAAAGTTGTGTCAGCAAGACTGAGACATAGATCCTTGGCCTCCGCAACTGCGGGGACTCATGAGGATCTACGTCTCTTGCAGTCGGATTGAGTTCAGTGAAACTATGAGGTTTAAACTGATTGGTGTTGGTTGTAGCACGAAACGAGAGGGGTAATCAATATACCGCAGAGTGAGAACAAGAAGGGCATGTAGTATGGATAGACCTTGACTGCTTTCAGGGATAGTGTCAGACTAGCTTGAGCTGGTCTGGCACTACCATTTAACTGTCACGGCCAATCCATTTTTTTTGACTTTTTGTTTTTGTTGTCATGTCTAAAGTGAAAAAAAAAAAAGTGTGTGAATCCTATGGCTGCCAGTGCACTTTAAGTCGTGATGATTTCTAGAGGAATCATCGTCGCGACTGAAATCGCTGCCGACAGCCAACGGGTTAACACACTTCTAGACGTACCGGCACGTCTCGAATGAGTTAATTTGACAGGAAGTAGAGGATTGAATTAATCGAATGGTCAGACGTGTAATTCTGATGAAATTATACGCGATCAAATTGCCATTTTTAATTCATGTCAGTATTTTCGTGTCCAGTCAGAGCGTAATCCTGCTCATTGCACTATTCAATACAGAAATCGCTCGAATTCTGTCTATGATACCCCAATTTTAAACTGCTTTTATGCCGTTTTTGTGTGCCGGCTCCGAGGCTCGAGGGTTAAAATCACAGATCAGTGTGTTTTGTTGCTGGCCTGTCATTTTGGACCTTACGGCTAAAGCCGTAAGCCGCTACAAATCACAAACCTACGCACATGGATACCTACCACCGCTTCATGTATACGAAAAACGCAGATGTTGATGTCAGCACTCTAGGTATACATCATGTTGAAGAGTCCCAACAGTGTAGCCTGCAACGGCTCGTGGAGATCTATACCTCATATAGATGTGTGGCATTTGTTGAAGTGCTGGTAGTTTATCAGAATTTCATGGGCGTTTTTGTAAACTGATACTCTAATACAAAAAAATTGTTGACAGCACATTAAATATCTTTTCTTTGTTGTGTGTGCAATAAATTTCTTGCGAAATCCGTGCAGCCAAGCCTTGTTCCTGCGCTCGATATTTTGTTGTTGTTCGTTCCATTTTTATGTCCCACGAGCACTAGTAGTTTTGGGGGTAGGTTTTTATGTTATTTAACCCTCCTCCTTTTTCATCCGGCTTGGGACCGGCAATGGCGGAGTTCGCTCGATATCTATGCTGCGTTCCAAATTTATTACTGATGAACTACCCTGTCCACAGCGAGGGTCTGCTGGGAGATTAACCCATTTAACTACAGGGCCGCATTTCCAAAATTTTGGAGGTGTCACCTAACGACTGTGTACCATTTGCAGGAGATGGGTCGACCATGATACTTCAAGGTTATTGCCAGATTAGCTTGGCGCCTTGGTCGATTCATCTCCTGTTGTATTGCGTCGGGGTTAAATTAGATTTATGCCAGCTGGCAACCACAGTTGGCACGTTAACCCCTTTACAGTGGACGCGGATTGTCTTATCTTTGTGAATTCAACGTAAAAATTCTCCAGCTGTCAGAGGAACATAGATACACTACAAGTTATTGGTTGCAGGGGTTTGCTACACGGACCTTTGTAGGCCTGAGGGAGGTCAAAGGAACCATTGAACCCCGAAGGCCGAAGGCCTGAGGGGTACTTGGTTCCTTTGACCTCCCGAAGGCCTACAAAGGTCCGTGCAGCAAGCCCCAGCTACCAATAACGTATTTGTTTTCATTCCTCCACTATTTTCGTAAAAGAAATAAAGAAGACATCTTCCGACCTGGATCACGCCAGACATGACTGTCGTCAAAGGAATATACATTTATACATAATAGACTTATGACGTAATTTAAAATATTTCATGACGTTGCCGTCTCCAGTACTGAGTGTGCTTGTTGTTTCAAATAACACTAAGTAACTTTTTACTTTAGAACGTTTTGGTGATCTTTTATAGAACAAAACTCGCATCCAAGATGCGTCACAAAAAGGGCTACAAGAAGTCCGCCATTTGTCGCTACAATATAAGTTATTGGTCGCAGGGGTTTGCTACACGGACCTTTGTAGGCCTGAGGGAGGTCAAAGGAACCATTGTACCCAGAAGGTCGAAGGCCTGAGGGGTACAATGGTTTCTTTAACCTCCCTCAGGCCCACAAGGGTCCGTGCAGCAAGCCCCTGCTACCAATAACGTATTTGTTTTCATTCCTCCACTATTTTCGTAAAAAAATCAAGAAGACATCTTCCGACCTGGATCACGCCAGACATGACTGTCGTCAAAGGAATATACATTTTTACATAATAGACTTATGACATAATTTAAAATATTTCATGACTTTGCCGTCTCAGGCCTGAGTGTGCTTGTTGTTTCGAACAACACTAAGTAACTTTTTACGGCTTTAGAACGTTTAGAAGATTTTGTATAGAACAAAACTCACATTCACTGAGATGCGTCACAAAGAGGGCTACAAGAAGTCCATCATTTTTTGCTACAAGAGTTTTTGTATCACGGTCACATGGTATGGTTTGCGCTAAAGCGACTGGTCGTGTGACGTAGGGAGGAAAACAAGGGTTTTTGTATCACGGTCACATGGTACGGTTTGCGCTAAAGCGACTGGTCGTGTGACGTAGGGAGGAAAACAAAGTGGTTTCAGCAATGCGGTATATAGATCCTCATGTCTCCGGCATTTGATCCGTGTTAATCTTTTCACGGCAGTGAACGGGCTAAAGAAAGCAATGCACACTTCTGGCAGTCGTTTTCGGCGGTACAGTGGAACCTGTTATGAGAGATCACCTGTCATTAAAGACCATCATTTAGGTGGCTGTAGCTGTGACTGTGGCTGTAGCTGTGACTGTGGCTGTAACTGTGGCTGTAGCTGTGACTGTAGCCACCTAAATGATGGTCTTTAATGACAGGTGATCTCTCATAACAGGTTCTGAATGATGGTCTTTAATGACAGGTGACACAGTTTGCCCTTTAATGAGGAGAACGACTGTCTTTTAACCCGTTTAGTGCCAGCCGAGACGAAGACTGTGTTTCTCACGCATTTCGGCTTCGTTACTGAATTCAAGGCCCAAAAAAACTCCTAGATGACCCAGGAACATGGATACAAAGTTTCGTCAGCAAGAGGCATAGATCCTCATGAGCCCCCGCTACTGCGGGGGCTCATGAGGATCTATACCTCTTGCAGTTGGATGATGTTCAAATTTTCTCGGTACTGAACGGGTTAACCCATACTCTGCTGAGAAAAATGTGAACACTGACGATCCAACTGCAAGAGACATAGATCATCATGAACTCCCCCCCCCGACTGCGGGGGTTCATAAGGATTTACGCCTCTTGTTGAGACCAATTTATATTCATGCTTTTGGGCATTTGGCCGTTGAATGAACAAAGATTTCAGAAACAACAATATACGTACAGCAGCAGGGAAAGCCGGATTAAAACAATCATTTTTTTTTTTTTTTTTTTTTTTTTTTTTTTTTTTTTTTTTTTAGTCTTGCAACAAATGTGTTTGTCGAAAACAGGTTCTACCGTATTCGAGTATCCAAGTACTGTACATCGTCGGACAGCTGTTGATCTTCTTAGTTCGAGGACAGGAAAAAGCCCACGGGGTGTGGACAGCAGAAAGCATGTCATCATTAGTCTCTCGAGTTCATGCAAGTGTTGTTGAAACGGACGCGTAAAAAAGAGAAGAAGCCGTGATACATATTTTTTGGGGGACAGATTTGATTGTTTTGAAATATATGACGGTTTGATTCTAGGTTATGCCGGTGAAATTATATTGATTTAAGAAATTAGACCGATCGTTCCAGTGGTAACTGACACTGAGCAAGCTGAATAATTTAACAAACATGATAATGCTTTTTTTCCGCAGTGAGAAGAAATGAGTTACGCCAAACTTCCGTGTATGAACAAACAAACAAACAAACAAACAAACAAACAAACAAACAAACAAACAAACAAACAAAGAAACAACGAACGACTCTGAGCTCATTTATCACTGGAACTGAAAAGACACACGGCGACAATGTTAAGATACCTGTTTACTTAGTTTTAGTAATAACAGCTCACTCATCAATATCTGTTAGACTCTGGTCTAGTAGAGGGAGCATCAGTGAGACTAAAACTATTGGCACATCAATACCGTGGAGGTACCGCAGACGCAAAGAGGAACACGAGTGGTCTCCCATTTATTCATAGCAACGTTTACTTCCGCTTTGTCCGTCCTGTGCTCAATTGCGAAAGCAGTTTTACATCAAGTGTCAAAATGAGTCTTGAGTTTGATGGTCGGAATGAAATTCGGGTGGGCAACTCAGACGGAAAATGTCTGCTCGAAAACTGGGTGGAGGAGGTGAGTTTTCGTCGTATATGCAAATCTTTTTTGCCCCTTGGTACAAAATCATCAGGTCAGATGAAAACCATCATTATTTTCCCCTGGGACTTTAAAAAAAAAAAAAGATCAAAGTTTAAAGTGTAATTACTTATATTCGATGTCAGACTTAACTCAGATTTAAAAAACAAAAACAAAAACAACTTTGTTATCCTGCTTTAAATAATCTAAAGTTTGAAAGTTATGTCGACCAGATGAGGACGTAAAGTTATTGTTATTATGTTTCTGATGACACGAGCTGCATGATGACGTATATCCGCCGCCTCTCAGATAGAAAGTCTGTCTCATGTGAAGCAAAATAAACTCTTGCTCAACATTTGTCAAATATGTATTTTTATGATGTCCAGTAGGTACCATATTTGATTGATTTTGTATGGGTATGAACGAATTGGCCTTGTGATCATTGGGTCCTCCTAGGCTGTTGTCAGCTGTAGCTGGCCTGCACACAAAGAATTATTGATATATATGTGTATCATAATCGAAAATGATGTACTAGTGAAGTTTTTGGGGCTGATGTGAACTCTAGCTTTCCATCAACTAATGTGTCAGAATTATAAACAATGCTGGGTTCCAGTGAGCGACAGCTATAGGTCTTGGGGCTGAAACCAGCAGTGGTTAGCCCATGCATAGCCATGCATTAGTCAGCATGGGTGACAGTGCCAAAAGCTGAAATGACTTTAAACGTTCATGAAATAGCTATATCCCTTAACCCAAGACCAGCAAGAGGCATAAATTCTCATGAGCCCCTGCGATGCAGGGGCTCATGAAAATTTATGCCTCTTGCAGATGGAACATATTATGGCTGTTCTGTCTGAACAAAAAGCCTGAAATTCAACTTTCTGGGATTTTGAAAATGCTGAATCAGCTTCCAGGACTGAAGACTGTCAGCCATGAGTCAACTACAACCGACATCAGCCCCAATACCTGTGGCTCATTGGGACAAAGTTCAGGATCTTTGTACATGCACCAACTACAGCTGATGAAAGCGTGAGGTCTTTTGCTTACTGGTGTGTACGGGTCAACAATGGATATTTGCAAGAGGATCTGTTGTTTACTTGCCTGTGTGCAAGCCAGCTAATGCTGATGTTGGGCCATGGACTTTTTGTTTACGATAGTGTGGTTGTGTTGACAGCGGTCAGTGGAGCACCTGGATCCCAAGGTTGACCTGGAGAAGGGCATCACTAGTAAGATGCAGGTGTTGAGACATGGCCACAAGGGGCTCCTGACCACAGACTTTGATTCCAAGGCCTCAGACAAAACAACCGTGCGCGTCACATACACACCCCCTCAGGTTGACAGAACACGGAAAGTGGGTAAGGAAGCAATACCTGATGTGTTTTTTTAAATACACGTACCATCCCAGCACTCCCGCCATGCCCTTTTGTGGGGATATAAAGTCAAACCTGCCTCAGCAGCCACCTGTATATGGGGCCACCTGCTCAAAGCGACCACTACATTGTATTCTTGTTCGTTTTTACAATAAACAAACCTGTATACAACAACCACCTGTGTAAAACTCTTGCAGCCAGCTAATCATGATCCCTACTTGACCCTCCATAAAGTGATGGATTTGAGTGCGAATGCCACTTGTGGTAAACTCAATCTCTCGTGAAAGTGTTCTCTGTTCATTGTCTGAGGCCCCGCGTTGCATCTGCACGTCAGTCGTGTATGCGTAATCATGCTGGAAAGCTCTCTTTTGTTCACCATCTCCTGGTTGTTTGCATCTCTCACACCTCAACTGAATGGTGCATAACTCTTTTTTGTTCAAGGTTAATTTGTTTGGGATCTGTAAGATTGATGGAAGAATACTGATAGGTTTGTGAAGAAAATCTTTGGAATATTTCAGATTTTTTCAAGCGATTTTTAGCCAGCAAGAGTGTTAGTAGTTTCTTCTTCTTCAAGCGCTCAGGGTCAAAAGGTTGTGCCCCTTATACTTTATATAACGGCCACTTTTATCAGTCCCTTATCAATATAGAGAGGTTTGACTGTATTATTGGATTCATTTTGTTTACTTGTCGGTCCGGATGTTTGTCTTTTTTATTTAGTGCCAATGCTAGCTTTCTCATTTGCCAAAGGCTTGGAGTCTCTAGTCCCATGGAACTTGATGATCCCCTCGTACGCGAATGTAAATGGAGCTGATGTCAGTTGCATGAGTGAGCTTAGATCCTGCGCTATAGCAGGGCATCTTGCTTAGAGGCTGGTGTGGGTCCTGCCGCAGAATACTGAACACCACCAAACTGCAAGAGGTATAGATCCCCATGAGCCCCTGCAGCAGTGGGGGCTCATGAGGATCTATGACTCTTGTTGAAACCAGTGTGTATCCATGTTCTTTGGACAGTTGTGGCTTTTGGTTGTTCAGTGAACACAGATTTCAGAAACAAAATTACATTTGTTGGCAGGTAAGGGGTTAAGCGCACTCATGCAACCGAGGCCAGGCCTTCTACAGCACTTAGTTTTGGTGGCCCTACACACGGGTTACCTTCCTCGATCCATGTGCGGTCTTGCATAGCAGATCAAAGAAAGTAACCAGTATGGTGGTCTTGTTATCTCATGAAAAATGTAGCAAGTCACAATGCTCAAAGTTTTCATTTGCAGTATTTTTTTAATTATTTTGTTGTATGGCGTGGTTTAGTTTACTATGAGAGGATGAATATAATAAGTTTATGCACAAACAATACAGCTAACAGCACTTACTGTTCATTGCAGGATCAAAGGCTGAACTAATGGAACAGATGTTCTTTGCAAAAGTCTGGTAAGATTAATCTGTTTTCTGTTCATTCATAACCAAAGTACTGGTGAGCTGTACTGTAAAGTAATACATGAGAGTGTACATTTTTATGGTATTAACCTATTTAACCCCATGGCCACATTTACCAAATTTTTGAGGTGCTACTTAAAGACTATGTATCTGTTGCAGGAGATGGATTGACCACATTAATTCAAGGTGCCAAGCTCATCTTTTACTACCCTTGAATTATCATGGTCAGTCTATCTCCTGCTGTAGGGTGTTGGGTTTAAATGGGTTAACTATGGATAGATTGGTAGTTTATTTGTATTCTCCCTATCTGATAAAAGCACCGGTGAATTTTTTCCCTTACCTACATGCTTTCTCTGTTTTCAAGTTACATTATGCTTTGTGAAAGTCAATTTTTGTGTGAAAAACCATCGGGGGAAAATGAAAAATAATGCAATATGGTAGGAACCAGAGATATAAGCACAAGATTTAATGACATTGTGCATGCGTCCACTGGTACTGTATACAGTACCAGTGGCTACATGCACAAGGAGGTTAACGAAAAGTATATGCCCCTTTGAAGCACATAAGCAATCAATTTACTGCTGTTGAACCCTTTGGGCGTCGGTAGCGGTTTTAGTTGCGATGATTCCTGCAGGAATCATCATGACTAAACTGCTACCAACACCCAAAGGGTTAGAAATTGTATTATTCTGTTATATTTCTCGTTTCATACAGCCAGGACATGAAGATAGACCAAGACAAAGCCCCTGAACCAACAGACTTCCGCTCTATCAAGATGGTTGACTATGATTTTGAGTTTCAATCTAAGCCAAAGCCTGCCACAAGGGTAAGATTCTTCTTCTCAAGCATTTAGATAAGGCATTCCAATAACTCATTCGCGAATGAGTTAAGATTTTCATGCTTGCCAGCCTTCTAATTAAATTTAAAATATTCTGCATCATTCTTAAAGGCAAAATTGCAGTTTTCATTTGTGGGATGTTATACTGTCACCACACAGACTACAATCATGTACCTGTCAGTATGAAAAAAAAAAAAAATATGCGACAACTTCTGCATGTCATTATGATTGCAGGATCACAACTACAGGACAGAGCAGCCTGTTACATTCTGGACAGAACACAGAGATAAGATCCAGGTAACCATAAAACCCACTTTGAGCAACACCTTCTTGCAAGAAAAAGTGGTTTTGCAAGAAAAAGACAGGCTCTCTCTGAAGAGAAGGCTTTAAAAGTGTCACTTGTTATTAAATACAATCATTTGTGTGTGGCTACAGCCACCTAAATGATAGTTTTAACCCTTTTAGCCCTGGGACCCTGCAGCAGATTGATTGATCATGATAATTCAAGGGTAGTGCCAGATGAGTTTGGTGCCTTCAGGCGCCAAGCTCATCCTTGAATTGTCATGATCAACCCATATCCTACAACTGGTACATGACAGTCATTAGGCAACACCTCCAAAATTTGATAAATGGGACCTTGAGGCTAAAACTATATAGGGTTAATACTAACTTAATGACAGGTGATCTGTCATAAAGCTGGCCAAGAAAAGCATTGCTATATTCATTTAATTTACAGGTAGGATGAATTTGCTACACTTGCACTGTGAACTTCACCTCAGTTTTCATCTCATCTCATGCAATATTTGTGCTTCAGCTTTGAGTAATCTTGTGTTGGCCGATGTCGACATGACGAGGCAGAGTTGAAGTAACTTTGTCATGGTTCAGTGGAAAACAAATTGTCTTGGCAATATTCCACAATGTACTTACTACTTGGATGGTTCAAGGGCAGTGCTAGAATGGCTTGGCACCTCTAGATATCAAGCTGTTCTGGTACCTCTCTTCAACTATGATTTGATCCGTCTTCTGAACTGAAGTGTCTGAAGTCTTCTCGATGACTGAATTTGGGAATTTCGATTGTAGGGCTCAGAATGTCATAATACTCTGGAAGAATTTATTTGCTTCACCTGTGCAGCTTAATATTTGAACTATCTTCTGTCTAAATCAAGTATTGTTTTGCTTATTTCAGGGTGTGACACAGGTAAAAACTAGGGATACACCATTCCGGCGAAATGATGCATTTACGAAGCCCAACATCGAGTACTACAATCATGATGAAACTCAGCCATACAACCTGGAAAACTATCCGAAGATGTGATGACATGATGGTGTTAGTGCAGTAAATGGTGACAATGTTTAACTTTGGGGACTCTGAAGTCCAAGTGACAGAATAGGAAAGATATAAATTTTGGATGCAATATTTATAGTGTTTTACTACAGAAATAGGTGTACAATTGCAGGGGAATTAAAAAAAAACAAACATTTACCTACTTAGCTGCATCTGCAAAAAAAGAATGATACAGTGTGCTTAGAGAAGAAAACAAATGATGACAATGATCACATGAAGGTGTTCAGTACGGATGTCAAAACCTAAACACTCAGTATGCTTAAGTTGGAATGCTGTTTTACTACCCTACTGATGTTTTTTTTCATGCCAATAATTTCTGTTTTACATTTTGTAGCACCTCGGCTCTGATTTTATATTGGAAATTTCAAGAACATTGATCAACATTCATTTGGAATAGTGGTGATATTTTAGACTTTGCCACATAACTCCCGGAACTAAAAAATTGTTGCTTTTGTTCTATCTTGTCCAAGTTGTTATGAAGTCTTTTGTTTAAAAAAATGTACAATATATGTGGATATAGAGGTTTTTATAAATACTGTACAATTGAAAACTGTAATTCCATTTTGTTGTTATATCTGTCAAATACAAATTATTACATTCAAACTTGCTGCGGTCATCAGTGAATGCATCTAGCTGAAATCTGATTTCAGTGTGATGTAGTACGCAAGAGGCATAGATTCTCACGAGACCCTGAAGGTTCAAGGATTTATGAGAACTTATGCCTCTTGCCTTTGTGGAAAACATAAATTTTCAACCGTGATTCTATTTAACTCATTCAGCCCCGATGCACCACAGCAAGATATCGATCAATCATGATAGTTCAAGGGTGGTGCCAGAATAGCTTGGCCCCAAAGGTGCCAAGATATTTTGGCGCCACCCTTGAACCATCATGCTTAATCTGTCTCTAGAATTGCAATACAGTCCTTCAGGGGGCAAGTTAAAAATCTGGGGATTTCGGTCCTGGGGTAGAATGTGTTAAAAACTTCTGTGGCTACCCTTTCAGCAAAACACTCAAAATACATCTGATGACAACAACTGCATGTTTCTCATTTTTATTACAGGTAAATGTTCAACATTCTACACATTCCATACAAACACATGAAAATAATATTAACCACAAAAATTGTTTTCTGCAGATTAGATTAATGAAATCTGGTGATAAAAGCCTAAATGATGAAATGATCTATGCTGCCAAAATGTGCGCTCTCTAAATCTAACAAAAAAAAAGAGAAAAAGCTGCTGTGGACAAAACTTTTGGAGAAGAGCCACAAACCCATGACCGAAATGTAACTGATTTTATGCACATCTGACCTCCCCCCTGCATGAAGGTTAATCCAGTAAAAATACTGAATGGTTTTCTTGCTCAATCAGCATGTACAGATGCATTTAAAAAACACAACACACCACTGACCAAATTAACATGTAAAACACAGTCATGTCTATCAACACAGTCATGTATATCTCTCACACACACATACACACAACTCACACATACTAAAGCAATGATTCATGAGCTTAGTTTAGACATCATCTGCATTACCGACAAAAGTAACATCATGTTTTGTTTGGTGACATGAAAAAAAAAAGAACAGCCTGCCTGATAAAATGAGACCTACAAGGACATGAAATGATGGTGGTCAACAAGTGATGAACATGTAATGTACAAACTCAACGCCGCCTCCTATCGTCCTTACCGCCTCGGCTCCTGCAAACACAAAAATCCATATTAACCCTTTAGCTGGCTGTAGCGCTTTTTGATGGGCAATTTGTGCAGGAATCACCTCGAAAAATTTGCTCAACTAACAGATAATTAGTATTCAACCACCGTGTGCATGTAGCCACTAGTACTGTTTACATGTTTAGTCATCTGATATGTGCTGGTCTATTATTTTGGACCTTACATTTTTCATCCACAAGCTCCAAAGTCACAGACCAGCACAACAAAAGAAGGGCAAAGCCCATATGGCTCATGTGTATCGACCGATCCACACATGTATGTCTGTGACATAATGTTTCTCGTCAAAATATGGCTATTTTTTATCCATTTCCTGAGCTCTTGTGACCCTTGCCCTTTCTGAGGGGTCATGCAAATTAGTATGCATAGATAGGTCTTACCATCAGGTATCTCTGTAGCAAGTTTGGGTTCAAAGTTGTGAATAGTATTTGCAAAAAAACATTTTTTTGGGTAAAATTATGGTCATTTTGGACCTATTTCTTGACCTCTTGTGACCCTTGACCTTTCTGAGGGATCAACCAAATTAGTGTGCATATAAAGGTCTTACCATCAGGTATCTATGTACCAAGTTTGGGTTTGAAGTTGTCAACAGTACTTGAGAAAAAAGAAATTATGTCCCAAAATAGTTTTTTTTCATATATTTCCTGAGCCGCTGTGACCTTGACCTTTGTGAGAGGTCACTGAAATTGGTATGTTTAGAAAGGTCTTGCCACAAAGTATCCTTGGGCCAAGTTTAAAGACTGTAGCTTAAATAGTATCCAAGAAAATGCCAACATTAAAGTTTACCATGGACGACGCCAGACGGACGATAGACGGACGACCACTGGCCCAAAACAGACTCACTTTTGCTTTACACGTGAGCCAAAAATTCAGTACCAAGCAAGACAGCAGCAACAATGCTTACTGTCGATTTAAATTCAACTGTGTTTGTGATGAACCCTTTGCCCCTTTCAGTCTGCCTGGCACACGGATCAGGGAAAATGTCACCACATATTTTGAAAAGAAAGGGGAGACTAGACTCAGGCATCAGAACTGTCCGATTTTCGGCGATTTTCCTGGCCCCTGTTTAATAACACTTTTGACTTCTTATGTGCCAGGAAATGGCTTTAAATAACTCTACAATTCTTCAAAATCGCCGTTTTCAGATTTTTTTTGGGTGAACAGTTCTGATGCCTGTAGACTGCCAGTGCTCATATTTTAGGAAGTTTACAAAGTAAAGTAGGTAAGAGCACTGTCAGGGGAGAGAAGTGTGCATGATCGACCAGTGATCATAGATCTACTGAGGCCAAAGCACCAAAAAAAAAAAAAAAAAAAAAAAAAAAAAAAAAGAGATAGGAAAGAGGGGGTGTGCTAAGAAAGTGACTGAAAGCAATGCATATGGAAGCCCCCCCCCCCCCCCCCCCCCCCCCCCCCCCCCCCGAAGAGGGGCGTATCACATATCCCACTGTTCCAGCCACTCAATGCATGGAAATTTAAATCTAGGTCCCCCAAGGGGGGTCCAGATATTTAGCCGGTGTGGACAGCTGTTTCGGTCTTGGCGACCTCTTCAGCACACCATCGGCAATACTTGAGAAAGGCAGGAATTTCTGCCTACCTGCAATGACAGCCCACATTTTACTGTGGTGTCTGCAGGGGCATACATCCCATGCCACCACCTAGAGCTTTGGCCACAGTACTACAGTAGATCTATGATCACTGTTCGATCATGCACACTTTCTCCCCTGACAGTGCTCTTACCTACTTTACTTTGTAAACCACCACATATTTTGTCAGGCAACCATTTGTCCATGGTAAGTGAAAGAAGTCATGATATTTGTGAAATGGTTTTGTAAATCAGTCAAAAATGCTAATGATTTTGTGGATAAAAAAAGGGCAAATCCTGGTACTAGTAGAAACAAGAAAGGCAAAGCCATTATGGCTCACGTGTATGACCGATTTACATTATATATATGTGTGAACTTTGTGACAATAAGTAAGGGGATGGCTTCTGCACCAGCAAAATCCAAGTTCTCAAAATGTAAGCATTTTCACACATCTGTCAACCCACCGTGACCCTTGACCTTTGCGACGAGTCGACTAAATTAGTATGCATAAGAAGGTCTTATTATCAGCTGCTTTTGTGCCAAATTTGATTGAAAAAGTTGCAAAAATGTTGATACTGTAATACATACATGGCATTTTACACACATTTGCTGGCCTCTTGTGACCCGTGACCTTGGAGAGGGGTTATCCAAATTAGTATGCATAGATAGGTCTTCCCATCAGGTATCTCTGTGCCAAACCTGGGTTTGAAGTTGTGAATAGCATTTGAGAAAAACATCTTTTGTCAAAATATGGCTATTTTGATGTCGGCGGCCTATGCCCCAGAGGGGGTGATGGGCGTAAGTAAGTAAGTAAGTATGGCTATTTTGAACCAATTTCCGGAGCTCTTGTGACCCTTGACCTTTCTGAGAGGTCATCAAAATTAGTATGCATAGATAGGTTTTACCATCAGGAATCTCCTTAGCAAGTTTGTGTTTGAAGTTCTGAATAGTATTTGAGAAAAAACATCTTTTGTCAAAATATGGCTATCTTTTACCTATTTCCTGAGCTCTTGTGACCTTGACCTTCCCGAGGGATCAACCAAATTAGTATGCATAGAAAGGTCTTACCATCAGGTATCTTTGTACCAAGTTTGGGTTAGAAGTTGTAAATAGTATTTGAGAAAAAAAGAAATTATGGACAGACGACCACTGACCCAAAACATACTTTTGCTTCTCACGTGAGCCAAAAAGAGATAACGTTTTATGCACTGTTCTTACCGTCTATCCAGATACAATAGATCCATCAAACAACTGATACACCTGATGCATCAACCAGATTACACCCTTTGATGCATCAACCAAATTACAAAAACCTCCTTCAACCAACACCCCCCCTCCCTCTCCCCCACCCCCTGATTATAGCATGTCCCTAAATTCGTTATGTCATTTCACACCACAATGCATCTGCGACAAACATTTGTGTGCTAAAGTGCACCGAATAGGCCACAAATTTTCCCTTAAAACTGAACTTTTAATTGAACCCAACCCTCTCTATCTTGCAGCATATAAACAAGAAAAGTCACAGCAACTGAATAACTTGGACATATGCAATGATAAGCTTCGTCTCCTCAGAAAAACCTTGGGGTCATTTAGATGTCAGTTTTCCTGTATGGTTGTCATGCCTTAATGGGAGCCATGTGTATCAACAAAATTACACGCTTGATGCACTAAAAAACTTAAAATCACTCTACTGTATACTAGGTAAAATAAAAATCTAGGCGTGAATGTGACATGTCTACTTACTTGCTCTGTCTTGGACCTCGCACAAAGCACCAGTCAACAGAGATCTTTTGGCCGAGGATCTCTGAACCATTGAGATTTTCCATTGCACTCTGTGCCTCCTTGAACGTTTCGTATTCCACCAATGCATATCCCTGTAAAAATGTATTTTTTTCTAAAATGTATTTTTTCGAAAAATACTTACCGATGGCATTATTAATAGGAAGGTACGCTTAGCTTACCAATTTCTGCCTAAGAATACGTTGTGTATATTACACAACCTGGGAGGCGACTCCAGAGAGTCGTTACCAAGAAACCCTGAGTTGCCTCCCCTGCATCCTTATCCAGTCACGTACCTGGCAGTACCCCGCCAGTCTTTGCCTTGGCTCAATAGCAGCAAGCGGGGCAGCAGGGAGGGACCTCTGAGTAATGCAATTTGTAAGTATTTTTTGAAAAAAATACATTTTAGAGAAAAATACATTTTTGTTTTCTCAAAACTCTTACCGATGGCATTACTTACACGAAGAATAGCGAATAGGAGGAGGGTGCTGCCCCCTATGTAATTCCCAAGTGTTAACTTTGCCAGGAAAAATGCACCCCCCCCTCCCCCCCACGTGCGTTAAGCTATCGAGGCAACCCCCCCCCCCCCCCACTCCCAATGATTTCAGCTAGGCATTACCTATGGCGCCGGGAGGGAGTGCTGCGCTGCCGAGATGTCCCCCACTAGGGCCAGGTTGTCGCGCTGGCCGGATAGATCCCATAGGCAGAAGGGGGTGAAGGTGGATTCAGCCCACCAACCCACGGCCACCACAATGTCTTTCACTGCGCAGTTACGGTCAAAGGCGATACTTGCAGCCACTACTCTGACCTCATCAGGGGTCAAAACACGTGCTGGGGAAAAAAGCGGAACCAGCTGGGGGGGGAGGGGGGGGGTAGGGTAGTAGTACACGCGCGAGGCATTGATTTCGGGGGCCGAAAACTCAAGCAGCGGGGGGGGGGGGGATAGGCGCGAAAAATCACGGTACACAATGTTGGCAAAGCTCACATCCAGCGATTCCAGCTTCAGAATGTGCTCTCCTATCCGTTCAAACAAGTCAGGGTTAGACTTAACTTTCACCGATTTTTCATGCCACTCCCATCTCCATTTCTTTCTCACTCCCGTTTCATTAAAAGTTTGGCCGTGAGCAACAATGTGTGCTGCGTCGCCAGACGCCATCTTGGAAAAACGAAGCTTACCTAAAGTTAACGATAAACGAATCTGACAACTTGTGGACCTGCGCTGTTTAAGAACCACAACCGTTTCAGAATTTTTTTTTCTTTTTTTTTTCCCCCATTTTCCCCATGCGGAATTGCCTTTTTTTTAAAAGCGGATTTTAAAAAAAAATTAACGCTGATATCCTCAGAAAAGCGGAAGATTTTGACCCCTGCTCATGTGACCGGATGCGCATTGTCCTCGCCCGTTCTGGGGAGAGTTCCTTGTACGCAGACCTGATGACCCAGCGGAGCCAGGATGAGATCGTCTGTGCCGAGATGTCATGTCTGCCCGGGGCCAAGGGCAGTAAAAGGCGTGAGCGCCCTTGTCTGAGTGGCTTAGTTCTGCCCAGGGAAATTTTCAACGCCTGGATGGGGTCCTGTTGACAGGACTCTCAGGACAGGTCTGTCCCCTTGAGCGGGTGGACGGTCAACACCTGGGGTGCGGCCGCCGGGGGCCGGTTTTTGGCCAGAAACGTTGGGTCCGTGAGGAGCTGCACCGAACCATCGGCCCTGAACTAGAGACAGAAAGATCGCACAGTGAAGGCGTGGATTTAAATCACCCTGGATGCCGTGGCGAGGGCGAAAAAGAAGCAGGTCTTCCTGGTTAGGTCTTCGAGCCGTGCTAGGGGTAGCGGGTCGAACCACTCCGAGTTGAGCCAGGTTGGCACCCACGACAAGTCCCCGCAAGGGATCAGTAAGCTGGAAACCGGCCACTGAAGATCCAAGTGCGCCATCAGATTCGAGAGGTCCTTGCAGGCACCTGTGTCTGGCCGGCCCAGGTGTCGATATGTGTCTGCAATCATCGCCAGATAACCTCTGATGGTGATGGGGGCCAGGTTCTGCTAGGAGAAGAGCCACAGAAAGAACTCGGCCAGCTAGGGTAGAGCTGCTCAGCTGCGTACCAGGACTGGAAGACCCGCCACTTTCCCTCGTAGACGTTACGGGTAGAGGCCCTGCGAGCCACTGCGATCGCTTCCACTGCTGCACCCGAGAAGCCTCTTGCGGTGATGGCCTGCCGCAAATCTCCAAGCGTGTAGTAGCAGCCGTTCCGGGCACGGATGAAAAAGATGCTGCCGGGGCTGCTTGAGCATTGTACGAGGCGTGGGGAGCCTCAGCGGAGGGTCCGTGGCGAGGTGCAGAAGGTTGGTGGTCCAGCTCTTGGTCCAGCTGAACGACGCCACGAGGAGCAGAACCGTGTTGCCACCCCTGAGCTGCTGGAGCACTTTGGGTACCAGGACAGAAGGAGGGAACACGTATGCTAGCAGCCCGTCCCAAGGGATGGACAGCATGTCTACCACCCAGGCCAGTGGATCCAGGATGGGGGAGACGAAGTGGCAAAGAGGTCGATCATGGGCATCTCCCAGCGTGCGCAGAGTAGTCTGAAGATGTCCGGGTGCAGGGACCACTGTGTGGAGAAGTTGGCCACGACACGAGAGGGAGTCCGCAGGACGTTGAGGTAGCCCGGGATGTGCCGCACTCGAAGCGTGATGCCGCAATCCCTGCACCACAGGAGGACCTGGTACAAAAGGATGCAGAGGGAGGGAGAGCGTCCCGCCCTGGTTCTGTATGTAGGTCACTACCATCAAGTTGGCGGAGAGAACCAGGATCTCCTGTTGAACAAGTTGATTCTCCCAGGTGATTCTCACATGGCCTTCCGCTCCAGCTAGTTGATATGTCTGTCTGCATGGTCCCGCAGCCAGCTGCCCAAGGTTGTGACGAACTCCGGTAGCAGGTGTGCTCCCCAGCCGGAGAGACTCACGTCTGTGCAGATGGAGAGCTGGGGCGGAGGGGAGGAGAGTGGAACCCCCGATGCTAACCAGGACCTGTCCGTTCACCGGCTGGAGATGAGGCCTGACCAAAAGCGACACGGGGACCAGGGCTGCCAGAGCGCCGGAGGACGGGCGCCAGTGGAGGAGCAGATGCAGCTGGATCGGGCGAGAGTAGAGCCTGCCGAGGGGCAGGAGGTCTGCTGCTGCGCTCAGGAGACCCAGCAGTTGGAACCAGACCCTGGCTGGTAGAGATTCCGCGAGAGACACTTGGACAGCCAGTCCTGCTACCTTCTGAATTCGCCCTTCGGGGAGCCACACCCGGTTGAGGTCGGTCAGGAACTCCATGCCTAGGTGAATAAACCTGCGCAATGACGTGAGATCAGACTTGCCTCCGTTGACCAGGAATCCGAGCTGGCAGAGCAGTGTCAGCAGGGCGTCCCTGTCCTCCTCTAGGGCTGTCACAATCTGGTTCAGGAGGAGCAGATCGTCCAGATAGCTGGAAGTCAGGCTCGAGGCCATCTGTTGGAACCTGGAGACGCCCCCGTCGATAATCCTGGTGAAAACCCACAGGCTGAGGTTGAGTCCGAAGGGCAGAGCCTGAAACTGGTATACTACTCCGTGGAAGGTGAAGCGATGATATTGATGAGAAGCCGGGTGCACGGGTACATGGGGATATGCATCCGTGAGGTCGAGGCTCACGGCAAAGTCCTGGGATTGCACCGCCGCCCTCAAAGCTCCATCCGGAAGCGAGGGGCCGAAATGTACTTGTTTAGCACCGAGAGGTCTATGACTGGGCGCCACTTGCCGCTGGGCTTGGGGACAAGGAAGAGGCGTCTGTAGAAGGCCAGGGAGTCGAGACATGAGACCACCTTTGTGGCCTCCTTTCAGAGCAGAGAAACTACTTCGTCGTGAAGTGCTTCCGTCTTGCACTGATCCCCCGGCACCCGAGTCCACAGGGGGGAGTGTCGCAATGGAGGGGGAGACTGGAAGGAGATCCCCAGGCCCTCCGTGGTGGTCGAGAGAATCCACAGGTCGTCCTGAAAAAGCATGGGCTACGCGCCTCTGTGGTGAGCTAGCCTCCTGCCAACTGGAGATCCTACAGGAATCGTCGGGGAGATGGGAGACAAGTCATTAGGCCCAGCCGCGCCCACGGGCGCCTCTGGGCCAGGCAGGGGTGGGGGCGGGCAAAGCGCGCGAAAAGGGGGGGGGGGGGGTGTGTGTGTGTGTGTGTGGGGTGGGAGAGAGATGCACTGCGACCTCTGGGAAGACGGGTGGAGGGGGGTTTGAAGGACCGCGGGGCGTGACCCACGGCCCTGCGGGCAGACTGAAAGCGGGCGGCGGAGGAGACGCCAGTACTGGGCCAGAGATCCTTAAACCACTCCTTGACTGTCTGCCAGGTCGGTCCGAACAGCAGAGGTGCCCCAAACAGAGCCTGGCGAAGCTGTGTCTTTGCTGAAGCCGGGAGTGAGGAGCTGAGTCTAAGAAGGGCATCCCGCCACATCAGGTCGCAGTTGGCGGCAGCCGCCATGGCGTTGGCCGAGATGTGATACACCGCCCTCTTTGCCGCCACTAGAACCATGTATATGCCGCGTAGAGGAGCCGAGGACGAGAGATCCCAGGTGTCTTCCAAGCATCTTACCACGGACTGCGTCACAATCTCGAGGAAGCCTGCACACGCCAAGGAATTCCGGACCAGCGTCGCCGTCTAGTCCAATCCGCGTGGGATCTGTGTCGCTGGCCCCGGGGGGCCCTTGTCTGCAACGCCGCCGCCTTGTCTAGAGCTGGCAGGGGACAGGAGAACGCCTGGGAGTGACCTGCATACCACTGTTGGCGGAAACTGATATCCATCCTGGCTGGCCATCTGGAGTCTGAAAAGAAGCCCTGGTCACTAAAGTTGTCCTGTAGGAGGTGCGCCGAAAACGCTTCCACGAGGTCCTGAAAACCCGTCGGCTGAGGGAGGGACTTGAAGCGCTTGGACTGCCGAGGCGCGTCTACCATCGCCGCGGACTTCCTCTTCTGGGGAGATAAAGGTGGGCAGGCACGAGGGGGGAGGAAGGATGTGATGAGCCAGGAGGACTCTTCAGGGAGCAGCGAGTCTGAGAGGTCGGAGCTGCCCAGACCGACGAAGCCAACACAGAAGACCGCCCGCTGGGGGACGCCGAGCGCATGTCAACCAGACCCAGGGCAGACGCTGAGTCCTCCGGGTGGAGGCTGAGAGCCTAGTTGTCGTCCCATGAGGACCGTGGACGGGGGTGGGGGGTGGGGAGGAGGGGGGTGGGGAGGAGGGGGGGGAGCAAGGTTCCCCACGAGATGATCGAAGTGTGGCGACTGAAGAGCGCCTGCTCCTGTGAAGCACAGAGGACCGGTGAGGGGGTGGGGGGGGGGGGGGGAAGGGGCTGGGAAGGGGACGTGGGGAAGCCTCCGTCGAATCTAAAAAGGGCTGCTCACCGACGGGTCCCAGCGCTGAGCCCGAGTGGAAGACCGATCCCTGGAGACCCGACGTGACGATCAGCTGCTCCGAGAAGTCACCGCGGAGAGCCGGCGTCGAGATGAGGACAGACGCTGCGAGGAACGACAGCCCGTCTTACGCCTCGGGGAGGCGGAGCGGGAACGAGATACCCCACCGAGCCTGACGTTTGTGGCGACATGACTCCTGGTCCCGCGGAATGCACAAGCTGGGTTGGCGATTCCTATCGGAGCCGTCCTGTTCCTGACGGGGCTGCACATCCCGTCCGTGTCTGACCTGATTCTCTGTTGGAGTGGTGAGTCCCATCCGGTAGAGGAGCTTTTCTCACCGCGTGGCAAGGCGACCGAGGTCACTGTGTGCCTCTCTCATCGCTCCTAGAGCGGGGGGAGGGGCGGCGGCAGGGCTCCGGAGGCCTGGACTCGACAGGGAAGTATGTCCCATCGTCGACTGACAGGCTACTTCCTCTCTCCGCGGAGGGCCAAGGTGCTGGATGCCTGGACACGACGGGGAAACCACATCCCGTCGGTGGCTGACAGTCTTCCCCCCTTCAGAGTGGCGGTCTCGAGATCCGGAAGCCTGGACTCTGCGCTCGTCTGGCCGGCGGCTGACAAGCTTTTCCCTCACTGAGAGGCGGTCCCAGGATCCTTCGGCCTGGTCTCGGCGCTCGTCTGGCCGGTGGCTGACAGGCTCTACTCTCTCAGAGGGGTGGTCCTTAGCTCCTGAGGCCTGGACTCAATGCACGTCAGGTCGGCGGCTGACAGGCTCTTCTCTGAACGTGGGGACCAAGCTACTGACTCGCCTAGGGAGCACGTCCTGTCGTGGGCGGACCGGCAATTCCCTCACCGAAAGGTGGGGCAGGGCTCCTGGTGCCTTGACTTGACGGGGGGGGGGGGGGGGGGGGGGGGGGGGGGGCATGGCCCGTCAGCCGCTGACAGGCTCCTTCTCTCTCAGGACGGAGAGGTACGGTCCGAGGCACTGGGGGAGGAAGGGGGGGGGGGGGGGGGGGGGGCAGCAGGGACCGATGCGACAAGCCCACAATGTCTGATGTGGCACGCCTCTGCGATCCTGCAACGGCGGAGGTGGTGGGTGGCTCCTTGAGCCGGGCCGGCCTTTCCCTCGTGTAGAAGACCCACAGCTGCGACCACCGTTCCACAACCCATGTAGTGTAGGTACTACGTCTGCCCGGAGGAGCAACCCGAACAGGGCAGGCACACATCGTGGGCGTCACTGGGCCACTGGAATTGCCCGCACCTGGTGCAGGTCATCACTTGCGTACTGTAACAGAAAGCAGACAAAAAGCCGTCGTGAGGGCACGGGGCCTCCTGTAAGAAGGCATGTGCTCACGACCGGTTGTGTACAGAGTACCCGGTCAATGCCGCCGCCAGGTAAAGTCGCCGGCTGAGACATTAACCGAAGCTTTACTTTGTCATGACCCGGAGCCAGGTGCACGGCGGTTTCTCTCTGCAGACTTTGACCCATTTAGTTTCAACAGCTAAGCGTGTGTGCTACTGCTAGCTATATATAGCTAACCTGCCATTTGCCCACGCGCGCAATGGAGCTGTGGCAGAAATTATTTGGAACAGCTAGGTTGCCATTTCCAGCAGTGTGTGCGTGTGCTAAACTTGAGCCTCTTAGGAGAAAGGTTACAGTGCATTTGCTGGTCTTACCAAGTGTTTAATTCGATTCCAGTGTAAGTGCAGGAAATGAAATTATAACCTTGATAAAGGCAGATCAATTGCCTTCAAGGTGAGAAAGATATTTGCGCTGTGAAAACCTGAGAAACTGGCTAAACCTTTACTTGTTTCCAAGAGGTATCTGTTTTTGTTTCTTTGTTCCTATTGCGCGTGCACAGCGATGTCTCACTGCGGGCTTTGACCCACTTAGTTTCAACAGCTACGTGTGTGTGCGAGTGAGCTGTGGCAGAAATTGTTTGCAATAGCTACGTTGCCGTTTCCAGCAGTGTGTGCGTGTGCTGAACTTGAGCCTCCTAGGGAAAAGGTTACATCACAAGTGCTGGTCTTACCAAGTGTTTAATTCGCTTTCAGTGTAAGTGCATGAAATGAAATTATAAGCTTGATAAAGGCAGACCATTTGCCTTTAAGATGAGAAAGATATCTGTGCTGTGAAAACCTGACAAACTGGCTAAACCGTTACTTGTTTGCAAGAGGTATCCGTATTTGCTTCTTCGTTGCTACTGCGGCGCTTGCAGCCACCTGGAGTCTGGCAATGCGCTGTTCTTACCAAGTATTTTATTCACTTCCAGTGTAAGTGCAGGAAATGGAATTATAACCTTGATAAATTGATTGATTGATTGTACATTGCTTAACGTCCCGACAGCAACAAGGCTTTCTCAGGACGTGCCTGCACTGCTTGTGAAAAAAAAAAAATAAACAGAACATTGAATGTATGTCGCCAGCCGGTCAAATACATTAAATAAACCTAACACATGGGGCCTAAATAAAGCCAAAACCATTTAGCAACACACATCCAATATCAAGAGCTACAGGCAGTGCAGACAGTAGGGAGAGTTTTAAAAAGGCAAATACAGGTGAATGGACAAAGGGTAGACAGAAACACATGCCCCAGAATAGAGAGAAAAACCCACCCTGTGGGGCTGACCAGGGTGACCCTGGGAACTAAAAAATACCTAACCCCACCCAAGTCCCCCAGGGCAGACCCGGGTGGGGAATAACCTTGATAAAGGCAGACCATTTGACTTTAAGGTGAGAAAGATGTTAGTGCTGTAAAAACCTGGAAAAATGGCTAAATCTTTAGTTGTTCGCAAGAGGTATACGTTTTTGCTTCTTTGTTGCTACTATGGCTGCCGTGGGCGCCTGGAGTCTGGCGATGCCTGCGCTAGGCAGATCAGGTTACCGCTATCGGCAAACTAAGTGGGCTAGGGAAAACTGCTGTGGTGATCCCACCAGTGGCCAACCACCAAGTAATCCCAAGGTATATCCAAGGTAATCCACTGAGCACAACACCAAGCACCACACAAAGTTCACCACATAAATTCCAACCGTAATCCCACCATACACAGTCAAAGCGAAGCAGGTTGAACACAACCAGTCCTGGTGAGTTAAACATAAAGACTGGTGGGATACTGCCAGGCACGTGGCCGGATAGGGATGCACGGGAGGCAACTCAGGGTTTCTTGGTAACGACTCCCTAGAGTCGCCTCCCTGGTTGTGTAGTATACACAATGGATTCTTAGGATGAAATTGGTAAGCTAAGCGTACCTTCCTATTAGTAATGCCATTGGTAAGAGTTTTGAGAAAATAAATAAAACAGTCATGATGAAATTTATTTATGACATGTCATACTCATAGCGACGCTTGCCAATTTATTCCTTGTGCATGCAGACACCAACCACTATTGTATGCAGTACTAGATCTACAAGTTAAACAGAATCTATGATTCTAAGCTGAACAGATGTATACTGCTGCCAGTTATCAGCTGGATGCTTTTCAAAATCATGTAAGAAGCTGAATGTATGCATCAGAACATTAACTGACAGCAATGTACATGGTGCGCTTGAGCCAAAGCTCAGACATAACCAGCTAAAAAACCCTTCCACAATCAATTTCTGGTTTTAAAAAAGTGCAGTAAGAAACATCACTGACCTTAAGAAAGCCTGTGCGTCTGTCGAGGTTGAGATGCAAGTTTTTAATTTCCCCGTACTCCATGAAGGCATCACGGATGTCCTCCTCCTGGGCCTCCTCATGTACACCAGTCACAAAGAGAATCCATCCCTCTACAGCTAAAACACACAAACATATATATATTAACCCTCTTCTGCATACAGTCCTGGTAATGGAAACCACTGCTACCAGTAGCTGCCTGCACAAGGGTGTCTTACTTTTAGCCTATTGGGTCTTACAAGTTGTGGGTCATCTTGACTCAAAGCATATCTGGCACATTGTACTGTAGTCCAAGCACCTTAATCACACCCAAAAGTTGAACTTATGACATTATTTATTTATTGTAGTAACATTTTGAAGCCATTAACATCTTCATGCCTCTAATTCTCTATGTAGTGTGATACATCATGTACACACTTGATTCTCAAGAGCCTCTGAGAATGTCAGTCAAGCAGGCGCCTGGGGTGTGAGACCAGTTAGTTTTATGTCCCCTCAGTAGATGATTATATTACAACACAGTAAACTGGTTTGAAAAAGAGATAAGGACACGGCCGAATAAACAGTGCAACCTTTATTACCAGCCGGTAATACATGTACACGATGTCTGGGCTTTTGTCAGAATGTGTGGTGGCTGGCTAGGTGGTGAGCATGCTGTCAGTGATATGTCATACGTGACTGCATACCTTTGCCAAGCTGGCCATGGCCATAAATTGAAGGTATTTTTGTGCTTTTGGCTCCTATAGACTGCCTATTGACTGCTGACCATTGGCCATGTTAAGAAGGTGACCCTAAAAATAATCAAGGTACTTTATAATAATATTGTAAACATCATATATGCAACTCAAATGTGGCCATATAACAGCAAGCGGCCGTAAAAAGGGGTGACCGCCAAAATCAGGTTCTACTCTATCAGCACGGTTGTAGTGAACACGTTTCATCCACTGCTAAGTTTCACACCTTGTAGTACAGTAGAACTATATGAATGGTCACCCCTTTTTACCGTCACCTTCTGTTTATGGTCACAACAAATCTCACAACTCTTATATACTATACAGTGTGTGTAGTGCTGCCCGTTTAGTTCTGTGCGTGCGTAAGCGTGACCATATCTGCCCCGCCCTTAAAAAACTCCACTGGCTGCCCGTACAAAAATGCATTCTGTATAAATTGTCCTGCATGTGCTTTAACTCTCTCAGCCTGACTTTCCTGCCTATATCTCTGATTTACTCCATCTCCAACCCTCCGCTCTTCCTCTGACACACGTAAATTTTGCCTTCCCAATTTCAAATGTAAAACACGTGGCGGTCGTGCCTTCTCCCATCTTGGCTCTGCCACTTGGAACAGCCTCCCCCGTCCCTGTCTGTAAGTGTCAAATGCTCTCCTCATTCAAATCACTTCTCAAAACCCACCTCTAAAACGCTGCCTTTTACTAGTTCATTTCCCCAGCTATGCACAATTCATCACCACTGTCATGTGTGTGTGTGTGTGTGTGTGTGTGTGTGTGTGTTAGCTGTTATGGAGTGTTAGCCTTTTCATTGTATCAGTGCTTTGAGCTACTTTTAACATAAGCGCTTAACAAATCTCCTTTATTATTATTATTATAGTATAACAGTGCTGAGATTGACCTGAAGGCCCGCAGGCTGACAATCCGATTCATGCACCCCTGCCTAGGGGAGTCTAGTGCATACTGTACATGTGCCAATGCACGTCTTTGCATTTGTAATCTTAGGAGACCGATGTGTGTCCAGAAAATTCACTTCTTCAGATCAATTAATTCCAAAACTGACAAATCTGAGGTGGTTAGTCAGTACCGAAATGAATGACTTGCAAGTTTATATTCGCCAGCCAGAAACCATGAACATCTAGTACAAACGATTCCATGCTACACACACGGGTGCCAAGCTGAGGAAAAAAATGGTGAGAAAAAAATAGTAACACAATCAAAAGAAGTGCAATGCATTTTGCCTCTGGTAAGTATCAGGACAATAAGGTGACCGGACACTGACCCTGGCTCCCTACTCCACCACCCGCACCCTACTTTCCTATCTGTTTGAGACAAGAGCACAGCAGCGACACATATTCGAGACATGTCGCTCTTTCTTCCTCCCTTACTAGTACACACAAACATAATTTTATTTTCTGTCATCAATGAAGTTAGAGACACATCAATGTCATTAGTACATGGATCAGACTTCACAGAAGCGTGAAAATGTTGACAGAGGTCCCGTTTTCATGTTAAAAAGTTATGACGCATCTCATAGGTCCATTTTCATCAACCATCTCATGAACTGCAACCAGCTGTTTACGGACATTTTTTTATGGCAACACGGGTGACCGCTCATAGGAGGTTCTACTGTACTGTACTACTGATTATGTACTGTGTGGATTGAGGGCTCTCCTAGAGAACTTGTACTTACTGTATTATCAACTTGCACTCATCAAACGTTTATGGTACAGTCGTCCTGCCATCAAATAATGCTTTAATTAGGTACCGGCAGTCTATATGGCTGGTCAGTATAGACCCAAATGTGACTTATCTTTCATGTGTGATATCTATGTTGTTTGTTGGTCAAAATCAATAAAATGCATACCCACATGTTCAGGAAGTTGTTTTCTTGTATTTGCTTACAAATCTGAATATCTATGAGGTGTATGAAGTTTGTGAATAAGCTTGAAAAACGAGTACTTTGAGCATCCACTCGCCGCCGACTGCCGTCTAGCCACGGCTCCGAAAACAACACACTCGCGTTTCTTACATGATCGAATCCGTACTATAAATAGAAGAACACACTAACGTATACCATTAGAAAGAGCAGATCGCGAGCTTTTTAATGATTATAACCCCGACGTGTTATTTTTTAAATTGATGATTTTGTTTTCAAAATGAAAGTTTCAACTTGCAAAATCACCCTCTTCGGTAAAAAATTTGACATATGAGTGTAGGTTCGTTGGAAAGCTCATTTTGTACAGAATCCGAGGGTACCGGTTGTGTCACGCTCCTATAAATAGTACGCATTCGATTGGCCGATATTTGAACCAACCCACGAGTAGTGCAGTACACCGTACTACATGCCATGGCGGGCACTTCGACTTGCTTCATTCCCAACCGATTGACAAAAGAATTGATAAGTTTTCGCATTCCACACTCTTTTGATGATTACAACTTAGGTTAATATTGCCAATTATTGCTTTTCTAAAGTGGATTTAAGACATATCTCGGTAAAAATTCCGTAAGTTCAGATTGTTGGGTACGTGGAGACATCGCATTACATGGAATAGAGCAAGCCCAGTAGACCCCATCACTTTGTATTTTTTACCCTTAGCTTGTAGAATAAAATGATAGCATAAGAACGCAATTCTTTATTCAATTATCCTTTAAGATCAGTAAATCATTGAAAATAAAGTGTTTTATACGTTAGGTTTAGTAAACGATTGAGTGAAAAATCATGATCAAAATTTGAAGGCCAACTTCCGGTTGGGGTTGCCATTTTTGTCACTGTCGTCTGCTCGAGCCATTTCATCATCTGTTGTTGTCAGTACAATTCTAGTCGGTGTAATGTGTATTCACAGCATTATTTCAGGAGAAACTAGCACTTTGTTTTTAGGAAGATGAATTTATTCTAACCTTTAATCGTTTCTAGTGGCGAACCATCACTTGCAATGATAGTAGTTAGTACAGCAGATGTTTGACACAGAATGGGAAGGGGGAGTGAATGGGAGTTTGTTCTAAGTATTGTTGAACTTTCTTACAAAAATAAGCAGTCCTATAAACTATATGATGGTCACAATTGTTTTTTTCAGATGATGACTGCTATCAAAACATCTTAGCCATGCCGGGGGGAAAGGCAGGCCACCTAAACTTCCAAGCAAATGCGGTCACCAACAAACTCCTCCTGCAGTTATTCCGTGCCAAGGAAGAAACTGGGATTTCCTGGGTCAAGCTTGAAGACATTCTTCAACAAAGTGCATACTTTAAACTAAAGACTAACCTAGGAGAAAGTATCGATGCCTTTTCCAAGAGACTGTCAAACATGCACAATCATTGTGCCCTGAAAATACACGGTGTACACGGAACAATATTGCTAACTTAGAAAAGGACAGCCCCTGCAGCTGTTTTGTTTTGTTTTTGGGACATCTGTGGACATAGTTATATTTGTAATATTAACTAGAGAGTGTGTAATGACTGCACCAAACATTTTTAGAATTGGATTCCAGATTTATGTTAATTATTGAACAGCTCGACCTCCTGAGTTTTCATCAAAATGGCAATTTTTAACATCACACAAAAAATAATGATGTCTTGTGCAAGTTAAAATAAGATTTGCATAGCTTTTCATGTGTCTTTCTGTCTTCAAAACAGCAAACCCTTTTCAAAACGGGTGTTTAGTTCAAGAGTTATGCTTGTTTGCATGTGTCCAGAGGTGCCTACCCCTCTTAGACCATTTTGTGTAATGGGCTGCTTAAAAATGTGTATTTTGTGTAATCATTTCAGCGCAACATGCAACGAAAAAAATATACCACAGCAAACAAATTAAAAATAAAGACATTTATCCACACTATTAGCTATTTTATTCACACAATATCAGGTATCGCTGTAGCAAGTTTGGTTTTGAAGTTGTGAATAGTATTTGCAAAAAAACAACAACTCTTTTTTGTAAAAATATGGTCATTTTGGACATTTTTCTTGAGCTCTTGTGACCCTTGACTTTTCCGAGGGATCAATGAAATTAGTGTGCATATAAAGGTCTTTTCATCAGGTATCTTTGTACCAAGTTTGGGTTTGAAGTTGTGAATAGTTTGATTTGAGAAAAAGAAATTATGTCCCCAAATGGCTATTTTTGATATATTTCCTGATCCTCTGTGACCTTGACCTTTGTGAGAAACTGTCACTATAATTGGCATGTTTAGAAAGGAATCCTTGGGTCAATTTTGAAGACTGTAGCTTCAATAGTCTCCGAGAAAATGCCAACGTTAAAGTTTACCACGCACGACGCCGGACGGACGACCGCTGGCTCGGAACAGACTCACTTTTTCTTCGCACGTGAGCCAAAAATGTCTTTCGTGCATGACAGATCACTGTTACTTAACATGCATCAGTAACTAAAAAGGGCATCTGTTACTGCGACACGTTAGTGTCCATGCATTTCCAGTATGCCGATACACAGTAAGGCTCCTACTTTGTCACCAGCCGCAATGTTTACACCTGCCACTGTACGGTATATCCACAGTCTTGACAACATGTAATAAGCGTCATTGAACAATGTTGTGTCTCATACACGATCGGATGGAAGTATCAGTGTTGTAAAGACAATGCACGTACTACACGTGTGACCAACGTGTGACGGTGTCCACAGAGTCACCTACATGTGCACCAAGGTGTAGCATCAGAGGAACGGAATATCAATTACGGAATTGCCAAATTCAGCTTCAGAATCAAGCTGTACGTCATTGCCGTTGTCAGTGCCTCAGCCGTCGATCGCTCCAGCTGACACTGCCAACAAGTTATGCTGCCACGCAATAGGCCGTGAGCACACGTGTCCCAATACATCAAAGCTATCTGCTTTTGAAACCATGATGATGTCACACAAAATTTTATCACTTCGAATATCTACACATTCACTCGCCATTTCGACCGCAATACGCATGCTAGCACCGCAAAGCTGACCGCATACAACGTACAAAAGTACGCACGCACTGTCAGTGCGAAGTCACCACATGCACGGCGACGCTTGCTTATCACCGGGAGCGCGATATAAAACACCTGACACCGCTCTAGCAGTTTTCTGGCCGGGCTGCACGGTATACGAGACCGCCAACCAGTACAGCGGTCTGCTGGGCCGAAAGGGTTAACGAAAAAGTGCTTTATGTCAGCTTTGGGATGTACTAATGCCTTGGCCCCAGCGGACTCCAAATGTCTTTGAATATCATACTTTTGTATGCACCACTGTAAGGAACACAACAGTCCTTTCTGCACGGCCGGCGTTGCATGCTTTTGTAGCAGAGGAGCCCCCTGCTATCGCTAGTTACTACCTGTGAGTCAGAGTTCAGTGAACGCTTGGCGCGCTGTGTGCGAGTATTTTTGCTGCCTTGGCTAGTCAGTGTGTAGCGGACACGCGCAAAGCTCAGTGACATAGTCTCTGGTTCCAGAGGCTGGGAGCCTATAAAGCGGCCGATCTTCAGTCGACAATTAGCCCCCCCCAACCCCTCCCCGTAAATTGCGTATTTTAGAGGAACTGGTCGTACTCGCGTAATCTCAGCCGAAAATGCGTAAAATTACGAGCTAGCATGTAAGGTAGGCACCTCTGTGTGTCCCGCAAGCATTTTTTTAGGCGTCTTGTAACAGTTGCACAAATTTAATGAAAACCCATTTTTATTTGCTTGTCTTTTTATTCAGCAGTCACTGGGAAGCCTGAAAAAAAATGGAGCTGTTGTATGTATATACAGCTTTATAAAACATTATTTAGAAAGCTGATCGTCCCAGTGCTCTTGTATTGGTGTGACCCTGAAAATGGCACTTGTGAATGGCCGAAATTTACGGATTTTCAATAAAGTTTAAAAGCTTGTAAAATCTTTATTTTTCAAGCTAGACACTTACTTTTTTGTGTGTTTTGTTTGTTTTGTTATGTACTGTGACCCTATCATGTTTTCTGATGACTGTGTGTTGATGCAAATTTTGGTTGCCGGTACCTACTTTAATGCAGAGATTTACTTTAGGTTTTCAAATTTTCAACCGAGTACTTACATCTCTGTGGCCCTGGCCCATCCACTCCCCCCTCCTCATCAACATCCATGGCTTCATACTGTTCCACACCACTCCGGGTTGGACCCTCTGCACAAGTAAAACATTCTTTCACACAACCACAACACTTTTGAGATGCTGAATCTTCTTCTTTTTTGGGGGGTGGGTGTTGGGGTGGTGGTGGTGGACCTTAAAACAAGCAATAGACTGCAAAAATATTTGGGAGTGGGACTGACAAAGGTCTGAGGTTTTTTTAAACTTCTTTAACAATGACATTTGAACAAAAATGCTGAACTGAAACAAAGTTCAGCAAGCCAATTTTCTTTTTTTACTTACCGCAAACCAAAAAAAAAAAAACAAACAAACACACAGCTGGTTTCAAGATGAACACTATGTAGTATGTGATTGTGAGGTGTAATATTACAGATATCTTTAAAACATTTTTTAGGCCTTCAGTTATTGAGACATTCAAAATGTTCTGTAGGCATGATAGTCATCCCTCTTGCATTTTTGGAATCTACAAAATGTTACCTCCACCAAAGCCACGGCCCTTTCTTTTCTTTGCCTTCTCTTTCAATTTCAGGAGACCCTCTGTAAGAAAAAAACAACAATTTTTGTAATATATTTCAAATTCAATACAAATATGTAATCAATAGCAAAAACCAAATAACACAGCTTGTGACGAGACAGCGACTGACTGATGTGTGACCTCATGATAATGCCAATGTTCTGAAATATCATTCTAAAAATTGAAAGAATGAAGTACTAAGAGTAAGATGCTAGTAACTAGTAGTAGTAGCACTTGCACTATGTACCGGGTCCGGTGGACAATTCATGTGATCATACGCTACCAGTACCACAGCCCATTCTGCATTAAATTTCAATTTGTTATGAGATGTAATACTGTACAGATAATTTGCGATTACATCTTATAAACTCCAAGTAATACTTAGCTTGAGTCTGCCAACTAAAAAGTAATTATATTATTACTCCCAAGTCAACATGGTCGCCACTGTACAAAGACGGAAAAAAATTAAGCAAAAAACAAAATCAAACGCTCAAGAATATTCCCCTAAAGAAATGTCTGGTCATTCAGAAGCTTTAAGATACAAAACGTTACCATCTAACTAAAACCAGATATAAAATCAACGCACGATCTCCCTCCTCATCCACTTCAAATTCCTCATTCTCTTCTTTCAAGTCCAGTACGTCCGCCATCTTGTTACGTTCACCGGCATGTGTGACAAGGGACGTAAATGCAGAGAAAAACTGTAGCCTTGTTTACAGAGTACATACCCTGAACGGGTCCACATCGGAAATTCACGTGACCAAGTTTGTGTATACCTCCCACTCAACGATTGACCACAGGGCCGATTAGTTACTTCCGGATGTGGGTGGGTGAGGGGGTGGGGGGTGGGTGGAGGGGTAGAGGGTGGGGGTGGGGAGGGGATCATCGAACTTTTTTGGGGGAACCTCTTCAAAGACTGTAATATATACTGTCTTTGACCTTTTTTCTTAGACAGATGGCGCTAACTCCGCAGATCTTGCTTTTCACCGCCCCCCCCCCCCCCCAAAAAAAAAAAAAAAAAATAATAAAATAAATAAATAAATAAATAAATAAATAAAAATAAAAATAAAATTTAAAAAAATAATAAAATAAATAATAAATAAAATAAATAAATAAAATTAAATTAAATTAAAAAAATAAAAAAATAAAAACTGCCCCCCCCCAAAAAAAAAAAAAAAGAAAAAAAAAAAAAGAAAAAAAAAAAAAAAGATAAGAAAAAAGGGCAGCGTGGGCCGCCTTAGTGGGTGGATATGTTTTGAAGTCATCACACTAGTCGTGGCGGCCATCTTGAGAGGCCCGGATATGCGACTCATGCGCTCATCGGGGAAATCAATGTCAGGAAAGTCCTGAGTACATGCTATAGGTAACAGCAAGTCTTGCATCACTGTATGAAACCGGCACTAACCAGAATCTGTTTTTGTTTGTTTCCAAAGAGGAAGAAACATGACGGAAAAACTAGTGTTGAAACACTACTTCGCTACTATCTGATGTCTATCGCCAGGCTAGCGTGTCCTCTCAAGCGGCGGTGCGTCGCTGACGCTCCGGCCTAGGCAACGCGCGGAACTTCCCGAGCCCTATTAAAGGTGTGCGAGGACCTCTTGAACCTTCTTACCATAGGCAAGGGGAGCGGGGGGGTTGGGGAGGGGTGGACGGGGGGAGGGGGGCAGTGGGGGGGGGGGGAGGAGGGGGGGGGGCGGCGGCACTAGGTAGCGAGAGGTGTGTCTGTGTCTCACTTTAATGCTTCTACCAATTAAATGTACAAGACTTATTTTCATTTTATTTGGACCAGTCAGAAACTCAGAATGTTTGACTGAGACTTCCGCCTGATATATTTGTAAACAGGCGGAAAGTCGCAGTAAGGGTTCCTTTCGTTTATTAAGCAAACCCCCACCAGCAGTCAGGTGCAGCATGTCAAGAGTACAACCGGTGGCAAGCCAATGTCAAATACAGTATGGTGAGTATAGATTGCTGTGAAATATATTGATGGTGAGTACAGATCAGACACAGTGTTCAGTTCACTATGTTACATATTGTACCTAGCAGAAATGTTGCAGGTTTAACTGGCATAAAATGTGAAATTCAGGCCAAAAAGGTGACTGCCGACATGCAAAATGCAAAGGAAATTACACTAAAGCAAGAAATACGCTTAGAGAAGACAATGACAAAACAAATTGTTAACTTTTCTGGTTTTAAGTAGAGCGTTGTGTTTGGAAGTCTATTTGAGTAATAAATGTGTTAATTGTATTGTCTTTTCTAAGCGTGTTTCTTTCTTCGTTGGGATTTTGTTAAACAAGATATACAATTTGAGCTTTTTGGGCCTGAAATGACACTGGTGGAGGTCTGGGCTAAAAATACTAGTAAGATATATATTGAGGCAATTGTGGTGGAGACTAGAAAGAGAATGCTACACATAGAGCAATCCAGACCAAAAAGGTGACTGCCAAGCGTGTGAAATGCAAAGAAGTACCCAACGGAGAAAGAAACACGCTTAGAAAAAACGGTACAACACAATTTATTAATATTTCGGGTAAATACCCTTTGTCAAAATAGACAAACAAACAGAGACATTATTTGCTACTTATCTTCAGATGCAGAAGGAATGTCGCCACATTCCTTCTGCATCTGAAGATAAGTAGCAAATAATGTCTCTGTTTGTTTGTCTATTTTGACAAAGGGTATTTACCCCTCCCAGAGGGCCAGTGTGGCTTCAGAGCCAACAGGAGTACCACCGACATGGTCTTTGTGCTGAGATAGCTTCAGGAGAAGTGCCGCGAGCAGAACAAAGGGCTGTACGTAACGTTTGTCGACCTAACAAAAGCGTTTGACACTGTGAGCAGGCAAGGTATGTGGCAGATCCTGGAGCGACTAGGTTGTCCCCCAAAGTTCCTCAACATGATCGTCCAGCTCCACGAGGACCAGCAAGGCCAGGTCAGACTAAACAGTGACCTCTCAGAACCATTCCTCATTCGCAACTGCGTGAAGCAAGGCTGCGTGCTGGCACCGACCCTCTTCACCATCTTCTTCAGCATGATGTTGAAGCAGGCCACAGTGGACCTCGACGATGACGACGCAGTGTACATCAGGTATGCGATGGCAGCCTGTTCAACCTCAGACGACTGCAAGCCCACACGAAAACCCTAGACCAACTGATTCGTGAGCTGCTCTTCGCTGATGACGCTGCCCTCGTTGCACACACAGAGAGAGCCTTGCAGCGCATTACGTCCTGCTTCGCAGATGCTGCCCAGCTCTTTGGACTTGAGGTCAGTCTGAAAAAGACAGAGGTCCTTCATCAGCCGGCACCCAAGGAAGAGCATCGCCCTCCCCACATCACCATCGGCGAGTCCGAACTGAAGTCTGTACACCAGTTTACCTACCTTGGCTGCATCATCACGTCAGACGCCAAGCTGGACAAGGAGCTGGACAACAGGCTGGCAAAAGCGAACAGTGCTTTCGGGCGACTATTCAAGCGGGTGTGGCACAATCAACAGCTGAAAAAAGGCACCAAGATCAGCGTGTACAGAGCCGCTGTCGTCCTCACCACCCTGCTGTACGGTTCCGAGTCCTGGGCCCTCTACCGCAGCCAACTACGACTCCTCGAACGCTTTCACCAGCGCTGCCTTCGTACCATCCTCAGCATTCACTGGAGTGACTATGTCACCAACGTCGAGGTCCTTGAACAGGCGGAAACTGTGAGCATCGAGGCTTTGCTGCTGCGGACACAGCTTCGCTGGGCGGGGCATGTCTCCAGGATGGAGGATCATCGCCTACCCAAGATCACTCTGTTCGGCGAGCTCGCCACTGGACACCGAGACAGAGGGGCACCAAAGAAGAGATACAAAGACGGTCTCAAGAAGTCGCTTAGTGCCTGCCAAATCGACCACTGCCAGTGGTCTTCGCTTGCTGCGGACCGTGACACCTGGCGCTCCACCATTCACAAGGCAGCCGTCTCCTTTGAGGACTCTCGCAGAGCTAACCTTAAGGACAAGCGGCTTAGAAGAAAAAACAGAGTTGTCGTAACTCAGAAACCTGACCAGACCTTCCCCTGCAGCCACTGCGGTCGAACCTGCCTGTCCCAGATTGGCCTCCGCAGCCACGAAAATGCCTGCAGACGACGTGGGCAAGCCCTATAAAATCTTCGTTCGCGAAGTCAAGCCAAGAGAGAGAGAGAGAGAGAGAGAGAATAAATTGTGTTGTACCGTTTTTTCTAAGCGTGTTTCTTTCTCCGTTGGGCGGGTACTTCTTTACACATAGAACGCATTTCTGCTTTCTAAAAGAAAAAGCAGGCCAAAAAGGTGACTGGCAAGCATGTGAAATGAAAAAAAAAAAAAAATCCCTAAGAAAAGAAATGGGCCTGACGACAAGAAAAAATATGCCGTGACCAGGATTCGAACCTGGGTTATCGCGGCCACAACGCGATGTCCTAAACCACTAGACTATCACGGCTTGACAAAGTTAAAGGTCTTTAAAATAATCTAAATATCTAAAAATTAGTTTAACGGCTCATGATAATGTGTCCTGTTTTAAATTCTCATAAACGATATGCCTTCATTGAGAGATTATGTAATTTTTGTTAAAATGAACTAATCAGTATGTGATTTATGCTTTTCCTTACACTTGCTCCTACACATAACTACTGCTTGCTCGTGCAACTCTTTTGTTTTGAAAACACACTCGGCGCTCTTCGAAGAATCCGTGGACAAATCCTGGTCCTGCAAACACGATGGAATCAGCCGCGGTGCATTCTCCGCAGATGAACACCATCACTGATGTTTTGAACACAAGGGAATGGCTTGAAGCTTTGAGGCATGACCAGGAAGTTTCATTTGCTGCAGGTAAAGCTTTTCAGTTAGTGAAAGTTGACTGCCTGCAATCACAAATGACGCTGGGATGCATTGCAGTTTGCACGATTTGTGTCCGCCAATCATCCATGTACAGTATCATAGTATGATAATAATTCTTCTGTTCACTGTAAAACAAGACAAAGCCGATCAATGGTCAGTTCATCTATTGAAGTTTCGGAAATTTAAATTGCTTGAGATTCGCTAGTTACCGTACCCCATGAGAAAAACCCGCCCTTCCTAACAACATGGCAGCCATTTGCACTGCTCTTTCATTTTGTAGCGCGACCGCCGTCGAGGGATAGATTGTTCTGTCGCGGTTCAGGGAGCTGCGCAGGTTAAAGAAAAACAGATTTCAGTTGGAGGAATCGAGGAACCCATGACGCAGAAGCGTCGACAGTTTTGGCTTCGATGACGTCACGGGGAAGGGCAATTCCAGTCTTAATGGTTTGGAGAAGTTTGAGTGCTGTCTGTAGAGGGTACGGCTTGGACTTATTTACTTACTTACGCCTGTCGCCCCCACCCGGGTATCGAGGTCTGCCGAATGACGTCATCACTTTTTGCGGTAACGCCCTTGACTGTGGAGGGCAGCTTGGCGGAGTAGGCAAGGGACTTTGTACCGATAGCCGTTTGATCGTTGCGTTCACTTCGGCAAATGTAAAAATGGTGAACACATGCTGTGTGAGCGGCTGTTTTATGAGAAGTTCATCGATTCCAAAACCAAAGTTCTTCAGAATTCCTTCTTTAAAGGGGATAATTCAGTTACGTGAACTGAGCGAGAGACGTCAGTCGCAGGGCATGGTTTGCAAAAATCACGAACTGGAAGACCGTCACAGAAACAACAGTGAAGTCCGCATGGACCCGTGTCTGCTCAAGACATTTTCTAACTGGTAAGTGCATGATAAGTCATTCATTAGGTGTATTATAAGTCATCCATTCGTAGGACAGCTAAATCAAAGTGGCCAACAGTAACCAACTGAACTGCCGTACTACTTCGAGCATGGCGGCCTTACTATGCCTGATTTCTCTCGTTTGTTATGTTTCTTTGTAATGTGCTGAACTGTTAAAAATAAATCGTTCAAACTGTTTTATTCAAGAGGCAGTAAGTCTAATGTTGACCATAGTGGTGAAATTGGTACACAATAATCATTGTGTAGCAGTGGGGATTGCTGTCACAATCACTGCCAGACTGTTCACACCATTGCATTATTCTACACACTGACTTCACATGAATTACAATAATATGCTACAGGTCTGTAGCAATTTTTTAGCCGGTTGGCATCACTCCACTGTAATAAACAGCAAAGCCAAGACAGGCAAGCTGAGATGTGACACTAAATCTAGAGTGTTCCTCATAGTAAAATTGTCTTATTTCACAGGAAAACCAGCCGAGCTCTATGATGACTGGGCACCAACTCTTCATATGGGTTAAACCTGCAAAGCAGCCAGCGTGGGCCAATTTCAGCGGTCTCAGAGTCGCGAAGAAAAGAAACAACAAGGCAAAGGAAGTACAGAGATGGAGTTCGCTGAAGATGTGCCGGTGTAAGATGCAGAGGACACAGACAACACTTCTCTTGCTGAGCACAGGGCTGATGTAGCAGACCTACAGGCTAGTATTGAGAGACTGACTTTAGATTGACAGCGGTTAGAGAGGGAAAACAGTGCTTTGGCAGCCGAGGTTTCAACACTGCAAAAAGACAATGCGGGGCTGCTGTCAGAAGTTCAGTGTCTTCGTAATGAGAACATAACTCTCAAAACAAATCTCGATGACCAGAACTTCAAAGAAGAAGCTTTCAAGAAAGATGATGATAGGTCAGATACTACACTGGCCTACCTAACTACCTCATGCTGCTGGCCCTCCTGAATTTTATTTTTCCACACATCTCCAGCGGGCCAAGAAGTGTCAATACCAAGTTCCAAGAACTGCTGATAGTGCTGATGCGCCCGAAGTTGGCTTTGCCAGTTAGACTTCTGGCTGATGTGTTCAGCATCCACCTTTTCACGCATTTTTTTTGTTACAAATGGCCAGACAGGGAAAGCCTGTGCCGCACAATGCCACTGGAGTTTGTCAGAAGCTTTGGGAGAAAAGTGACTAATTATTTATTGTTTTGAACTGTTTATTGAAACACCGTCTGGTTTGAAGCCTAGGTCACAAACTTTCTCCTCGTATAAGCATCATAACACTATAAATACTTGATCGGCATCACACCTCAAGGTGTTGTCTTTTTATCACAAATGGCTGCGGTGGTCGGTGCAGTGACAAACATGTCACTGAGAACAGCGGCTTCCTTGACAAACTGTTACCTGGTGACCTTGTGTTAGCAGACCATGGGTTTAACATTCATGAAAGTGTAGGTCTGATGCGTGCCGAAGTGAAGATCCCAGCATTCACAAAGGGTAAAAAGCAGTTGTCGGCGTATGATGTCGAGTACACTCAAAAGATCGCACATGTTAGAGTTCATGTTGAACGTGTCATTGGCAATGTGATCCAGAATACTTGACTCGACCATTCCTGTCACATTCTTAAATGTAGCAGAGGGTGATACTGTTACAACTTTGGACATGGTCGTTGCCATCTGCTGTACTCTAGTAAATAGGTGTCCTTCAGTTGTGCCATTTGACTAAAATCGGAGATTTGAGTCCCAGTATGTTAAACCCTCCGTCAGCTAACACAATGTCACCAGGCAACAGTTTGTCAAGGAACATAATTAAAGGTGACAGGGGATCATACATTTTTTTTCCCTCTTAAATCCAATATGCAGCTTCCATTCCAAACCTGGTACAGAGATACCTGATGGTAAGAGCTTCCTATGCTTGCTAACGAGGATGACCTCTTGCAAAGGTCAGGGGTCACAAGAGATCAGCAAATGATGTGAAAATGTCTTTTTTTTAATAGAATTTTAGTTTGTTTTTATGCACGATTTTTGCAAAACTGTTCAACCAAATTTGGCAAAAAGGTAGCTGTTGGTAAGTCCTTTCTATGGCATACCTTATGTTAGAACACTTAGTTATGGTCACATAGTCATTAATTATGTGGATTGGATGCATGTAAGCATTGAGGGCTTTGCTATTCTTGTTATGTAATAAAGATGCATTTTAGAAGATGGTATTATCATTCATGTGTGTGGGTGATGCATGTATAATTTCAAATGTGTCTTGTGTCATACTCAGAACCAAAATCAAAGTGTATCAAATTTTGAACCTTGACAGTAAAAGAATAGTAACTGATGTAACAGGCACCATGGAAAGCACAAAACTTATCAGGTACTATCGATCACTGTCGTGGTTGTACAATTGTACTGTAGTGTGCCATAAATGAGTTCATCATTTCAACTTTCCATTTGATGAAAACATATATGCATGCATACCAATAAGTTTATAATCTAATATCACTTCAAACTTACTTCTACTGCATCAGAAATAACACGAAAAGAAATAACTAATTCAAACATAAAATTGTTGGCCACATTTATTATGCACATGTATGTATAACAGCTGCAATCACTTTCACAAAGTATCCGCTTTGTGTTTGCAGCCATCAGTAATCTTTACAGTACTGGTGGCTATACACACAAGGGGGTTACTAATTATACAATGTGTAATACCAGTAACAGGTAATTATCCCATTTAGTCCTGCCACACTACACCAGGAGATGGATCAATCATCATGATTCAAGAGTAGTGCCAGATTAGCTTGCCACCTGATGGCACCAAAGCTCACTTAGCAATACCATTGAATTATCATGGTCGATCCATCTCCTGCAACTGGTACAAACAGGTCTTAGGTGACACCTCCTAAGTTGGGGAAATGCAGCCTTGGGGTTAAATGGGTTCAGCTGCAAGCTGACTGAGTGACAGTAGCATGACTTCAGTTCTGATTTCACTTCATCTTCAGGCGAGATTTGCCTTTCAGTCGAAATTCAGGAAGCTGGCGACGGTCAGGGCAGTACCAACGTCCCTTCTGTGTAGTTTTGATGCCCACACAAAAAAATGAAACCACTGCATATTGCCGTTCTCATTGTCACAAGCAGCCATGTCATCTTCCTCCTCCCCACGGTTACAATAGCAGTAGAGTGATCTGCCGGTAGCCTCAGTGTTGGCCTTGCTGGGGGAAGTCTGAAGTAGTTTGTCGGCGGGGTTGAGAAACTGTGAGCGACAACCTCAGGCACAACAGCTACTCTATTCTAAAGAAATGTTCCATTTTTGGCAGCATCTCGGCCCACCTTTCTGCATCTGGAAACACCCTCTCTATGAAAATGTCCTTGGGTGTCCACACAATAAAATTACAGTACTCTGCCTCTGTCCGGCCATACATGTACAATGTGCAGTAATGATGTTGCCATCCGGTTCTGTGATGACCCATGGTCTCAGCAGCTTGTCTGTCAAGGACTGGGAATGATATACCTGTAAAACAGACAGGTAAATATAAATAAATGAATAAACCAACAAATAGTGGAAGCAGATCACACTGATCTATGTAGTAAACAACACACAATAATAATGCAGCAGTGCATGTATACAGAATCAAGAGTGACAGTGTGAGATACTCGGGATCATTCGCACATGTACATGTATGCATGATTTCATCTACATCATACACAAAGCCCTATCAAAGTTAAAGTAGTTTCCTTGCTTGCCATGTTACGCCATCAACCACTGAAAAATCCCACACAAAACGGTCTTACCACATGGTCTCCAGTTGAATGTTCTTTCTCTTAAAAGTAAAAGTGTTGATAAAAAAAAAAATAACCGCTTCATTCTCACCTGCGCTGTAATGACAGTGTTCTGGCAGCCTTGTGGTCTGTGGGTCTGGATGGGGCGCTGTACCCAGCCAGCAGTCAGCTGGTTGTGAGCCCCCAAGCTCTTCAGTGTATGCTTTAAACTTTTTCCTCGTGTAGAAGCTTGTTCTATGTACACGGTACTTGCTGATGTCAGCTTGCTCGATGTTTGGTAAACACTTCGCTTCGTCCGACCACTCAGTGTGCTGGTACGGATCTACGCCCCCACCGCGCTCAATTTTTGCAGATACCGAGTTTTACTTACACTGTCTAGATTGTCTACATACTTTTCAAAAGTTTCTTTTGACATCTTTGCCATGAAAACAGGAAAACCAAGGAGAAGAAATGCACGCGCTCGCTCAGTACAGAAAGTGTTGGTTGCCCTCCACGCCTCTTTGTGTGTGTCACGTGATACGCACAAACAGGCCGAAAGGTACGCAATCGGCAGACCTCGATAGGCCGTCGACGAGAGACCTCCAGCGACTCCTGTCCTGTGCTTCTCCTTCGATTTTACTCTAGGTGGTTCCCATACTCTTGATGTCTGCTTGGAGGTCTCGACGTCAGGAGTTTCTCGGCCTACCTCTTTTCCTCTTTCCCTGGGGATTCCATACCTAGCAGGGAAAGGTTGTACTTTTGCATTTCCGCTGCTATCTGGGCGGCCTTGCCGCTCTGGTACATGGTCTTGACGTTCCATGTGCCCATGGTTGTGTCCCTGGATACGGAGAGGCGGCTCGGTCCTGTGGCTTCCGAAGACTTCCGGCTTTCACCACAGGACGTCATAAATCTTCTGGTAGAAGAACCTTCCTCCTCCAGGAAATAAATTGCTGTTTGTCTTTTCGTCAGCGTTTTTGTAGCTATTTCCTTTTTTGTAGGGTGGGGAAGCTACCCCCACGCCCACCCCCCTTACTAGGAGGACCAGGGGTTTTCTGTCGGGGTCACTTTCCCTTAGACCATGTTGGTTCATGGTACCTTATTTCATTCGGTGCACCCCTCTCGCGAGGGACCCCCTATCCACCACCCAGGGGACGCGCCTCAACGCCATATGGTCCCAGCGCGAGGGTACGGCTTGGAAGGAGCTGGTATTGTCTATGGCAACGGCGTCGACGGGCGGTGAGTGGCAGTAGTTTAGACGGATTAATGTTGGTACAGACTAGGTTGTGTATCTTGTACATGAAGGTGAGCCTTGTTTCAGTTGTTACCTGCATGCATTGTTGGCCACTGTAACTGCTGCAGCATGGACGATATGCTGGAGGTGTTGTGATGACGGTTAAGAACGAAGCAGGCTGCGTGTCTTTGTATAGATTTCAGCCTGTTCATGTTCTTGTGAGTGTGGGGATCCCCTACCACCCAGGCATATTCAAGAAGTGAGTGGATGAATATGCCTTATAGTTATACTGTTACAGTACTTTTATGCTGAGGTGAGCACTAGTCACGATCGAGAAAGGACGCAAAATTCGGATCTTCTGACAAAAATGTACGTTTTCCCTAATTAAGCCATCATTAATCATCACGTGAGAGACAAAGACCAGAATGCCAGCGGGTGCTGAAGAACTACGTGTGAAAATCGGGCTTTTTTGCCCGGTTTTAATGTGGATTTTGAAAAGAAACGCAGACAAAGCAGGACGCCGTGTGAAGGGACTCACACTACACAGCAAAGCCATGCGTGTTGTTGTGCTACTTTTCTTCGTGTTGTTGCTCGAAAGATGTGGCGACGTAGAACCCAACCCGGGTCCGGTAACGGAGGTCCAACTTGCGACGTTTATGGACAGAATGGAGAAGAAAATTGAGGACCAGATGAAAGCGCAAGGGGAAAATTTTGAGAGACTGACACTGAAAATAGACGCTAACCATGGACGTATTGAGGAGAAAATATCCCAGTTACACGGCAATATGAAAGATATGAGAGATAAGCTAGCGAGACACACAGCTGATATTGGGAATTTGGCAGAATCGGACTCGGCAAGAAACAAGCGCATCGATGAACTGGAGAACGAAATTGACAATCTAGAGACATTTTCTCGCAGAAACAACGTAAAGTTCATCGGTATACGTGAGTCTACAAGAGAGGACTACGCTGCCTGTGCTCAGAAAATAGTGGATGTACTTAACGAGCACTGCGGCACGCAGAGGACATGGTCTACCGACGACGTGGAGAGGGCCCACAGGGTGGGTCCCCGTAAGGAAAACGCCAAGCACCCCCACCCCCGGGCTCTTTATCGTGCGCTTCAGCCGCTGGGGGGACAAGATGTCGGTGGTGCAGGACAAGCGCCTCAAGGCCAGCCTCAGGGACAGCGGCATCAAGATGGCAGCGGATCTGACCAGGCGACAGAGGGCAGCGATCGAGCAGGCGAAAAAAGCAGGAAAGTTCGCCTACTACAAGAATGGCCGCCTGCACACGGAAGATAGACGCACCCCTGCGGCCGAAGGTACGGCGGGTCACCCCCCGGCGCCTGTACGCACCAGCGTCCGTGACGACCTCCAACATCTGCAGCAGCGGACGCCGGGTGTTGACTGCAGCAACGGCGAGAGCGAGGGGGATACAGAGGATACGGGTCTCCGCCTACCACCGCCTTTACGCTCTCCTGTGAGGAATTCCCGTAAACACAGGGAAATACCGAGGGATTCCCTGCCAGCTGTTCGGGATTCCTCACGCCAGTCACGTGACGCGACCTATGACGCGTCCACTACACACAGCCAGACGGCTAGCGCAGCAAGGGGTCCAGGCAGTCGTGACCAGCCGCGTGACAGGAGCCAGCCCCGTGTTGCCGACATGTTCCAGCGAGCACCCTACGAGACCCGGTCTGGAACATCGGGGCGTGGTAGGGGTCGGGGTCATGGTCAGGGGAGTCCCACGGGGAGCGGCTAGCGGTGTGGCCCCGGCCCTGGCGATGCTGTCCGTCAGGAAACCGCTAGGTTCTTGTGTTGGAATGTGGACGGTCTTGTGCAGAAGTTAAGTGAGTCAGATTTCGTCAACTTTATTACTTCTTTTGACTTCTCTTGTCTTATAGAAACATTCACCAATTTGTCGTTTGATTTCTCCATCACATTTTGTGACTTTATTGTTTTCCACGCCCCAGTCAACAAACTGTCGAAACTAGGTAGGGGATCCGGTGGAGTGGTTTTGCTTGTGAAGAAAAGTATAGCACGTTACGTGACCAGGATAGATACTAGTCTTGACAATACCATAGTGGTAAAAATAGCAGGAACTATAGTGGGGTTAACGCAAGATGTGATTTTAGTGTGTTCATATGTACCTCCATCGTCATCACCTTACTACAAAGAGAAAACTGTAAATAGTAACATCCCGTTGCTCGAACAGTTGATTTTCGATATGCAGGAGAAGGAAAATAACTGTCACATTATAGTCTGTGGTGACTTAAATGCACGAACTGGGCTATGGCAAAACAAAACGGACGATGGCAATATTGATGGGTTGATAGGGATTGACCAGGTGGATGATAATTTTAGAAACTCTGATGATGTTGTAATTAACCATTTCGGACGACTATTAATAGAAATGTGTTCCTCTACATCACTGTGGGTGTTAAATGGGGACAGTGATACCAACTCAGGTAAATCTACTTATGTATCTCCTCATGGTAACAGTGTGGTGGACTACTTTCTGTGTAGCTATGATATTGTGCGACAGTGTACAGTAGAAATTGTACATAGAGTGGAATCGCCCCACATGCCTTTGGTACTGCAGATGTCATGCCATTGTCAAGCATCCGATGAGCCCGTTGAAAAGCAGTTTGTTTCTAAATATATCTGGAATCCGGAATTGCAACAGGAATACACGGATAGAGTGAATTCTGACCAGGGTCAGATGATGCTTGATGAGGCTCATCATACCATTGATTTGTCTGCAGACATAGCCATTAAACATTTCACGGAGTATCTCTACTATTGTGCAGATTGTATGAAAAAACAGGTTTGTGTGGGCGGTTCCTCTCGCTGTACAGGCTCAGTGTGGTTCGACAATGACTGTCGTGACCTGAAAAGAGAAGCGAGGAAAGCGCTGCATGTGTTCAGTAGGTCACGTTCTGATGAGGATAGACAGGCATACTGTGACAAGAGACGTGCGTATAAGGCCATGTTGGTAACTAAGAAAAGACACCACAACCAATCCACGTGCAGACGGCTACTGGACAATGCAAACAACAGTGCGGTGTTTTGGAAACACGTGCGAATCGCGAACAGAAGGAAACAAGAACAGCCCAAGATAAAAATAGAGACTTGGGAGACACATTTTCGCACTGTGCTCAGTGGTCACTTACCGGACAAGGACGACCGGGAATTCCCGCTACCAACCTGCTCTGTTCCTGGGCCGGCGGACTCGGGAACATGTAGGCACGTGCCCGAGTTGGACGGCCCAATAACAGAGCAGGAGGTCAGACACGCTGTGTGCAAGCTGAAATCTGGGAAAGCGTCAGGCATTGATCAAGTGTTATCAGAGTACCTCAAACATGCAGGTGATACATTTGTGCCATTTTTGACGAAATACTTTAATCACCTGCTCGATAACCAGTACTTTCCTGTTGAGTGGAGTCGCTCCGTGATTGTTCCGATCTTTAAGAAGGGCGATACAAATAACCCAGCCAACTATAGAGGGGTGTCTCTGCTCAGTGTGACCAGTAAAGCTTTTACTTCCATTCTAAACAGTAGACTCTACAAGTGGGCAGAAAAAGAGGGAAAAATAAACGAAGAGCAAGCCGGGTTTCGGCAGGGATACTCGACTGTTGATCATATATTCACTTTGATATCTATTATACAAAGATCCCTTGCTCGAAATAAGAAACTATATGTGGCTTTCATCGATTACAAGCGTGCTTTTGACTCTGTAGACAGGGAAATGTTGTGGTCTGTTCTTATACATGTACAGGTCTCTACAAAAATGGTTCAGATGCTGAAAGCCATGTATGCATCTGTTCAGGCGTGTGTAAGGGCGGGCTTCCAATACTCGGATTTTTTCGACTGCCCCGCCGGGGTCAGGCAGGGTTGTTTAGCAAGCCCTGTAATTTTCTCTTTGTTAATTAATGAAGTTGCAAACTACGTAAATGAAAATGGTCGACACGGAGTACAACTACTGCCTGGTCTGAGAGAACTTTTTTCATTACTTTTTGCTGACGATGTAGCTCTATTGTCCCAAGCGCTGTGGGGCTGCAGAACCAGATAACTAACCTCAAGCGCTCTTCTGATAGACTTGGTTTAGAGGTTAGTCTCGAGAAAACCAAGGTAATGGTTTTTTGAAAAGGCGGGCGACTGCCAGCGAAAGACAAATGGTATATTGGTGCAACCGAAATGGAAGTGGTTAACAGTTATAAATACCTTGGTTTCACACTGACCACAAAACTATCGTTTCCTGTAGCCCTCTCCGACTATGCTGTAAAGGCGAAGGCGAAAGTTTCTCAGTTATTGAGGACTATGTGGAAACTTGGCAACCTTAACCCATGCATTTTCTTTAAGCTTTTTGATACCCAGGTGGCGCCGATGCTCCTTTACTCGTCTGAAGTATGGGGGCTGAAGCAGTTCGAAACAATAGAAAAGGTGCACACTTTCGCCTGCAAAAGACTACTGAGTGTGGATGTAAGAACCCCAAATCAGACAGCTTATGGTGAAACGGGTAGGCATCCACTGCACATTAATAGCATAATAAGAGCTACAAAGTATTGGATGAAACTGATTAAAATGTCTGATACAAGACTTCCTAAGCAGGCGTACAAGATGCAGTTGAATTGTATCGTAGCAAGTTGTTTTTGGGCGAACCAAACTGAAAGCACCCTACACAAGTATGGCTTTGGCCACGTTTGGCAAAACGGTGGTGTGGGTGATGAAAGGGCTTTTTTGTTGTTGTACAGGCAAAGACTGAAAGAGTCATTTGTACAGTCATGGGAAACGAAGGTTCAGTCAAGCGACAGGTTTGCAACTTACAAGCAGTTCAAAACGGTATTCGAACCAGAAAGATATCTATCCCAGATTACGATAAAGAAATTCAGGGACAGCCTTATACGTTTCAGACTGGGAACAGTAGAACTGAATGTGAATAATAGGTATTCAAATACACATGTGAAGAACTGTCCATTCTGTATTGGGACTGTGGAGAATGAAGAACACTTCCTCTTGTATTGTAATAGATACTCAGCACTGAGGAATAAGTACTTGGCTAGCCTTTTGAATGACACTAAGAATGAGGACATAAGCTTGTTGCTTGCAAACCTGGACTGTGACTCTATCAGAAAAGTTGCAATGTTCATATTCTATGCACTTAAATTACGCAATGAACAACTATCTGTGTAATAGGACATTACCTATGGGCCGATGGCCGCAAAACATCTGTTCAGTCTGCCTCAAAGTGGGGTAGACCCCCTGATGCAGCGCGTCTGCGCGCTGTGCGGCATGTGTGTGTGTGTGCGTGTGTGTGTGTGTGTGTGTGTGTGTGTGTGTGTGTGTGATCATTATATTATGAGTACCAATTCCAAGAAGAAATTGTTGTTTCTTTTTATTCACATCTTGTCTGTTTCTTTCTCGTGTTGTCATTGTTTTTTCCAGTTATGTAATCTCACCCCAATTCGAATGGGTCGTTGACCTACCGAATAAAGTGTTCTGAGTTCTGATTTCTGAGTACTTTTATGCTTTCTCCTTCAGGTTGATGGGGTGTATTTTCAAGTTTCTTCTGATAAAGCCTAGAGACTTAGTTGCGTTTGCACACACAGTCAATGGTTTCTCCCATGAAAAGTTGGACTGAATGGTGACACCAAGGTATTTAACAGCTGGTACTGTGTCCAGGATGTGGCCACTGGAGCGTCTTCTTATCGTTATCTAGCGCGAGTGACTGTCAAGACATAACAGGATGGAACTGCATGTCCCATGCATGTTCCCATTGGGCTAAGTGGTCGAGATCAAGCTGGTGCTGTACCTGTTCATCATAGCAGGAGACTTATGCAAAGTATGGCTGTATCATCGGCGAACAACCTTGCATGTGAGGATAGTTTGCCACAGAGACTGAGCCTTGCGGCACTCCAGCCCGTAAACTGACATCAGGGCTTCCGTTTTAGTGCGTCTGTGCATCTATGACGCATTAAAACTCAAAATCACGTACTGAAAATGTAACTAAGGGGTAGTCAGACGCACTAAAATTCAGTGCATCTGCGTCCGAGACGCATTATCCTTGCGCCACCGTGTGTACCAAAACAGAGGTCGGTGACAGTCGTTCTATTTTTTTTAGTGATGAGTTGGTTCGTTTAGCCGCTCGCTCAGTCGCGTCTGCGTTCAGAATCCACCCGACTCCGGGGTCCGTGCGAGTGTAACTGGGCGGGCAAACTGTTAGTTTATATGTGGTGTCAGCATGTTATTACAAAGTGTGCGCTACATGTTGAACGCGTTACTTGCTGTGACGTCACCATACATACTATTATGGGATACAGCATCGTGTGTTTCACTTTCGATCTTGAACGAAGTTGTAAATGGCGGAGAAAAAGCAAAGGAAGCTGGAATGCTTCGGATTATTCAATCCAGCACCATCTGATCTTGATAAATCGCTAAGAAGAAAGTTGCACTTCGACACCGCCATCTCCATCGAGAGTACCAGATATGATACACCTGGGTCGTGTGTGGCGGCACCGCCGCTGCGATGCTGTTTTCAGAGTTCATGGCTGCGCTGCATGTATTTCCAGGGCTAAAGCACGACGGCACACGAATGCGCAATGTGCACTGAGGCAAAGCTAGTCCAGAAATTTTAACAGAAATAAGTTTTTTTTTGTTTTAAATCATGGTCGATCCATCTTCTGGTACACAGTTATTAGGCAAAAATTAGAGAAACACATCTTTCTGAGTGGTTAAATGGGTTGAAATACACTTTTATGTACATCAGTTCACACACACACACACACACACACACGCAGAGAGAGAGAGAGTTTAGACAAGTCACACTTTGGTTGTCCATCTGCCGCATTCAGCAGAAAACGCTATATTCTCCGTTACAATACATTATCAAACGATCATACAAATAAATAGATATGTTTTTCTGTGTGAGAGAGAGAGCGAGGGAGACGGGATTTTGCGCAATAGCTCACCAGTTAAAAAATCGGTATCATGGAAAGGACATACACACTGTGACAACACATTTAGAGGAGAGAGCGAAATGAGTTAATTTATTTTAAGGAACATACAGATGATGGAGTTTTTCTTAAATAAATCTGCGGACCCTCTATAATGCTGAGATGGGGGTCTGTGTACCCTCTAAAATTTATACCTGGGGGTCTACAGACCCTTTAAACTGTTGTGAAAACGGAAGCCCTGCTGACATGCTCGATCGCATTCGGTCTGCTATGACTGCTTGTCTTCTTCCTCTGCCATCGATGCCTTAATGTCTTAACTTGTGAACCAGCAGAATGTGGTTACATTTGTTGAACGCCTTGGCCAGGTCCATCTTCTTCTTCTTCTCGAACGCCGTCACACTTGGAGTTTGGCTCTCAAAATGAAATCTGTGGTCTTCCGTAGCGCCTCCACAGGCCCATACAGTTTCTCTTGTAGGGTGGCGGGCTTCGGCCATATCTCCTCTCTCAGCAACTGGTGGTTCCCACAGTCCTGGAAGATGTGCTCTGTGGTCTGCTCTGCTTCTCCACAAGGACACCTGTAGGGGAGATGGCACGAGGTGGAAGCGTCTGTGCAGGTGGAAATTGAGTCGGTTGTGCCCGGTCCTCGGACGGAAGATGGTCACCTGCTCTTGTCTGGACAGCTGATGGTAACTGTCTAGGGGCCGTTGTGGTGGTCTGTACACCGACTTAATGATGGTCTTCATCTCTGTGAAGCTAACTCCATTTTCGTCTTGTTATTTCTCTGCGCCCACTTTTGCCACACTGTCAGCTTCTTCATTGCCGTAGATGCCACAGTCTGGTGCACTTGATGTTTTGCAGTGCCTCTTGTAGACGTGGCAGTTTGCTTGCTGTTGCTGCCTCAAGAACAGACATGGCATCAGTCAGGAAGATAATCTGGGTATCAGGGTCTGCAGTGCCACTAAGGCCGAGTAAGGGTGTTTGCAGCATGGACCAGGGCTTCCACCTCAGCTCTGTAATTTGTGCAGTGAAGGCCTGTTGGTATTGCCTCTGCCTGCCATTTTCCGTTTGGGTACTGAATGTACACCCCAGCCCCTCCATTCTGAACTGCATCTGTGGCTGATCCATCGGTGTATGCTGTAACGACGGCGTTTTCGCTACTGAATTAAATTATTACATATATAAACGTTTATTCTAATGGAATGAGTGTGTGCGTGGGTTTGTTCTGATAATCAGTATAAAGGTGGGTGCACTATCTCTGTTCACTATACGCTTTCATCCACCACACACGCGCTTACAAACGAAGGACAAAGGCCACACAGTTATATCTCTTTGCCCTCTTTAACTATTAACAAGCACTCATAACATACATTAAACCACACAATTCACATCATATAAACCAATCTACACAAATAACAATTCACATCATATAAACCAATCTGCACAAATAACAATTCACATCATATAAACCAATCTGCACAAATAATTAACAAGTGGCATATAAGTTATTAACAACTTCAGCGCTCACACATTCACTCGCTACCGTAGAGGTCGTTGTCTCTCGAGAGAGACGTCACTCGACTCCTCTTTATACTAGTGTCGACACAGTCAATATCACATTGACGACTTGACGGAGATTCCCGAACTGAATACTATTCAATGACTACTCACAGATTTAGAACATTCCTAGGCGTGAAATTAACGGCGCTAGGCGACAATAGCTACACTGACGGAACACTACATGTGGTCCTGTAGCACGAATCTGTGGCTTACTTCGCTACCGTTGCTGCTCGTAGCACCAGTGATGGTAGGACGAAGGAGAGATGAAGGCTTGATGATGTCCGCATTCCGGTCACGTACGTGATGCTCAGGACAGCTTCATCGGCCATACACCAGGGGTTTCCGCTCCGTACCGGCCCCGCTGTATTCAATATACAGCTATCGAATTCTCTAGCCAGAAGCGAAAACGACCGCTCGGCTCGACTGGTGTAGCATCTCTAACTGGCAATTATTCCCGATACTACACTGTCACTCCCACACGTGACACGTGAACATCGCTCACCTACATTACCGCACGTGAACATGGCTTATCTGTACATTACCGCTCGTGAACAATGCTTATCTCTACATTATTCGCATGTGTACATTCGGTCCAACTGCTAATGACGTCACACCATCGTCCGACCGAAACCTACACTAAAGGCGTTCGTTACATATGCCCGTATCCATGCCTCCTGGGGATACTTTTCTTCGAGCATGGCCAGTGTCAGGGCTTTCTTGCTCACAGTGCTGTGCTCATCTTTGGTGGTGATGTAGGGTACCGTGGAAGAGATGGTGATGTTTTCTGGCTTACTTTCCCAGGGTGGAAGGTCACTAGTAGGATTCAGTGGTCAGGTCTATAATTAGCATGTCAGTTTGGTGGCCTTTTTCTATATTTTCCATAAATTCTTCAATCAATCCTATCAACTGTGCTCTAGTGATATCTGCAAAGTCAGTGTGCTATCTTGCAGTACCCTTTCTTGAACTTTGAAGGTTTTGGCAATTTTAATTCTCTCAAATAACCAGACTGTGAAGTTCCTGTTTTTGTATCCGTTGTTTATTTCTGTATCCAGTACCTTATGTGTATTTATTTTGGTACCATTTTCAGTTTTTTTTGCCTGCCTTATTTCTGCATGGAAACTATGTTCAGTGCAAAATTCAATGCAGAGGTAATTGCTAAACAGAAGCATAAGATTTTGGCAGAGGCTAGCAACATGTAAAATGAGGAAATGCAAATGATATGGAAACGGTTACACTCACAGCAAATACTGTATGAAATAGCAATTCTACCCTTTTTATTAATGTGGTCTGAAACCGGTAACAAAGCAGAAGTTGAGGAAGAGCTGCACTCTACCATCGCTTTGCCCGTTTCATTTCGACACCACAACACCAAAACAAAACGCAACCCACAACACAAACGCTATGTCCAAAGTGCAACATGCTGCATGCTGTAAAAGAGAAAAGAGTGAAACACCACTTGGTTTTAACTGTCATGGCTGAGCAAAGTTTCGGAACTTGATTACTTATTTATTACTGTAACATTTATTTCAATCAGTTGCACTGGCAAGCTATGTTGTGATTTTTGATCACTGCCAGTGCCAATTATGCAGTCTCAGTGATCACTGATGGTACAGTACACTTCACACTGAAAAAATACACAGCACAATGTGAACACGCTTGGAAGTTCATGCAATGCTTTGTTTAACATTAAACCCTATCTAATCTTGATAGCAGTAGCTAACTGCACAAAAGAGGAACTTATTTTCATTCATTCATTCAGTCCTCTCTGCGCCGTCTGGTGCTTGAGGCGACGGCAAGGGAGCGCCACTTTTGTCTGTCAGCTGCTATTTTGGGTGCTGTTTGCAGAGTAAGGCCTCTGTTCTTGAGCTCTCGCTCCACGGTTCGGCGCCACGTCTCCTTTGGTCGCCCACGGTTTCTCGTCCCCTGTGGTGTCCATCTCAGTGCCACCCTTGGTAATGAGTCAGGTGACATTCTGCAAACGTGGCCTAGCCATCTCCATCTCCGTGTGGCGATGGTTTCAGCGATGCTGTCTGCGCCTGCTCTCTTCCGTAGTTCCTCGTTTGTAATCATGTTTGGCCAGAAGACCTTTATGATCCGTCGCAGGCACTTGTTCTGGAAGACATCCAGCTTGCGTTCCGTAGCGGTAGTGGATTTCCAGCATTCTGACCCATATAGAAGGACACTCAGCACGTTGCTCTTAAAAATACGGAGCTTGGTGTGGATGCTCAGGCTTGTGGTCCTCCAGATGGGTTTCAGCATTGCGAAGGCTTGGTTGGCTTTGCTGATTCTTGTGGTGATCTCCCTTGTGCAGTCTCCATCTGTGGTAACCTTGCTGCCCAGGTACGTGAACTCGTCCACCTCTTGCAGAGGTTGGTCATTGATGGTGATTGGGTCGCCCACTATGGTGTTCTTCCTCATGACTTGAGTCTTCCTAATGTTGACCCCGAGACCTATGGAGCTTGCTGACTGTGTCAACTGTTGTGTCTTCTGTTGCATGTCCTGGTTTCTGCTTGCCAGCAGCCCGATATCATCGACGTAGTCGAGGTCATCCAGCATTGAGGTCAGCGTCCACTGAATTCCCTGCCTCCTTCCCTCTGTGGTGCGGCGCATGATCCAATCAATTGCCATTGAGAATAGGATTGGCGAAAGAATACATCCTTGTTTCACTCCGGTTTCCACCTTAAACGGTTCGGTGAGCTGGTTGTTGTGGACGACTCTGCACTCAAAATTCTTGTACAGGGACCTGATGACGTTGACAAGTTTCTGGGGGATTCCATAGTATCGCAGGATTTTCCAAAGGGAGTCTCGATGCAGACTGTCGAAGGCCTTCTCAAAGTCTACAAAGACCACATAGAGGGATCCATTCCATTCGTTAGACTGCTCAAGGATCTGTCTCAGTACGAAAATATGGTCAATGCAGGACTTGCCTTTCCTAAAACCTGCCTGCTCCCGGCGAAGGATGCCATTCACTGCTGTCGTAATGCGTTCAAGGAGAATGCGGCTGAAGATCTTGCTGGTGAGGGATAGTAAGGTGATGCCTCGCCAGTTGTTACAGTTCCCCAGGTCTCCTTTCTTCGGAAGTTTGACGATGGTGCCGGTCTTCCAATCGCTCGGCGCTTCCTCAGTGTCCCAGATCTTTTGAAAAATCTGACAAAGAAGCTGCGGCGTTACCGTATCTTCTACTTTCAGCATCTCGGGGCACACTCCGTCATCGCCAGGTGCCTTCCCGTTCTTCAGCTTTTGAATGGCCTGCTTGACTTCCGCAATAGTAATGTTGCCGAGGTTAATGTCCAGGTCCTCCTCCGCTTCAGGAATGTCAGTGAGGGTTGGTGGGTCTGAGCGGTTCAGGATGGACTCGAAGTGTTGCTTCCATCTCTTCAGCTTCTCTTCCTCTACTGTGACATGAGTTCCATCTTCAGCTCTCACTGGAAGGTCGTGGTGTTGCCCGTAATCGCCCTTCAGCTTCTTGGTGTTCTGGTACACTGTCTTCATGTCTCTCTGTTTTGCAGCTGCCTCCGCTTCTTCTGCCAGCCTTTCTGTGTACATTCTCTTGTCTCTTCTCGCTGATGTCTTCACCGCTTGATCTTTCTCTCTGTATTCTCTTGATATTCTTTCCTTCAGTCTTGGTGATTTGGTATCCAAAAGTTTCTTCTTGATCTGTCTTCTCTCTTCCATGCGAGCCCACGTGTCTTCTGAGATCCACTCTGTCTTCCTGCTCTTTCTGTATCCTAAAACTTCCCCTCCTGTTTCCTTCATGGCTCTGTTGAAATCTTCAATAGTCAGCGCTGTCTCATCTTCCAAAACACTAAATCTATTCCTGAGGGCCAACCTAAACTCTTCTTTCACTTTTGGGTCTTTCAACTTGGCCACGTCGTAGCGCTGATTTCTGGTGTCTCCTATCTTTACTTTCCTAAGCTTCAATGTCACCTTCCCCACCAGAAGACTATGGTCGCTGCCAATGTCAGCATGTCGCATCACTCGCACATCCTGCAGAGAGTGCCTCCAGCGACCATTAATGATGATGTGGTCGATCTGGTTCTGGGTCTTGCCGTCTGGTGATTTCCATGTGAGTTTGTGGATCTCCCTATGCGCAAACAGGGTCCCTCCTATGACTAAGTCATTCTCCTCGCAGAAATTGACCAGCCTCTCCCCGTTGTCGTTGATCACACCCGCTCCATGTCGTCCCATGGTCCTCTTTCTGTCTTCATTGTCGCAGCCGACCTTAGCGTTGAAGTCACCGATCAGCATCAGCACGTCATGTCGAGGGATGTCTTCCAAAACAGCTTGGAGGGCGTCGTAGAATGCATCCTTATCCTCTTCTTCCGCGTCGTCTATCGGTGCGTAGCCCACAACAATAGACAGCTTTGCGTATTTGGAATTCATCCTGATGTACAGCAGGCGCTCGTTCACAGGTTTCCACTGTAGAACGGTGTTGGCCTTGCTCTTATTGATGATGACAGCAACTCCTTCTCGGTGTTCGTTGTCTGTTCTTCCAGACCAGATGATGACTTCTCTGGAGCTCAACCTCTGTCTGCCAGCACCAGTCCATCTTGCTTCTGTTACTCCCATGAGGGTTAGTTTGTGGCGGTTCAGTTCACTTACTGCTTGCGCCAGCTTTCCAGTCTGGTAGAGCGTTCGCACGTTCCAGCATCCAATTCTGATCCATCGTTTTAGCGTCAGGAGTTCCGCTATCGGGGTGGAGACGTCCTTGCGGCTTTGGTCCCCATCCGTCATAAGTCCAGTTTCCTGGTCTGCTTCGCTCCCAGCGCCGGTTGTCGCTTTTTCCCTTGTTGTCGTTTCCGTAGCAAGTTTCTTTTTACAGGGTGGAGTCGCTAGCCCCACGCCTAACCCTCCTCCTTTATCCTGACTTGGGACAGGCAGTTAAGCCCCCAAAGGGGCCTCCCTGGTGGAGTTGGAACTTATTTTACTGCTGCCAAATTTGCAGTTTGTCTGCATATAGACATTTGCAGTTCGCTGCAAGGATTCTTAGCAGCTGGCATTAGCACTGACATATATTTTGGGATTAAAACGAGAAAGAAAACGGAGAAGGGTCGCTCTCCTGAAAACTGCTCGGCTGCAGTGCATGTTCTTCAAACACAAAAACCAATGCTGTTTTATATTTTTCACTACAGTTTTGCTACTATTTGACTTTACTATGAATAAACTAATTAGGGTAATGGTACTGACTCCGTTTGTGCATTTAAATTTAACACTATCTTTTGAAAGCGCGTTTTCCCTGACTGGTCTGTTTTCCGGCACCTTGGTGTGTGACATGGCTACGGTGGTTTAAAAAACCTACCACAAAGCACTGCACTTGCTCAGAATTAATATTTTAAACCCCAAAATAGTGAAGATAATTTATATTTCCATACAGTAGGTCTAGGTTGGATTTGCCAGAATGAGGCTTTTGTGCGGATACATCAGTAAAATTGCTGTCCCACACGTAACATGTGATGTAAACATAACAGTGCTCCCATCAACGCATGCGATGCACAACACCACGCTGTGTAAAGACGTGTGTACCAACAGGTACAAAAATAGGGTCTATTTTTTAACCTTTACAACTTCATCCTGGTGAAATAAAGAGCAAATGAAGAGCTTGTCTATGAAGACAATAGTAAAGAAACCCGTCTGGCATGATGATCGGAATTGCGTTACATGTGAGTACACTTCAAGAACTTTTCCGCGGATGAATATATACACACCACAGCGGGCTGTGCGATCTGCAAGCTATTTTGGGTGCCTCCGTTTCCCGGTTGATTGAGCGTGACGTTGGAAAAGTGAAAGTCATAAAAAATAATAGGATATGATTTGTTTAAAAGCACTTGAGCTTTAAAAATTATCATATTTAAAAAGCTGTTCACATTTGCGACTGATGAAATTAGTCAAGTTTCTTGTGTAAAATTTCTTGTTGCAAAAAGCATGACTCGAACGTAATTTAAGGGGAAATTACACCGCCGTGTTGGTGTGGGCGTTACGACTGTGTCAGTGTTTCTTTGAACAATTGAATGCAAATGAATATTAGTTTGAATATTAGTATGTAGCTACAGTAAGATGACGTGCTGTGGTACTAAATGTACTTGACAGTGAGTGGACTGAGATTACCAGAAAGAAATTATGAAAGTGATTGGTTGAGAAATTTTGTTCCCGCATGTAACTCTCACAATCTGAAGCCAGGCCGCGTGTAATTACGTTTGAGCATTACAAAACAAAACTACAAGATAGATTGATCATGTGCTTTAAAACAATGATTTTGGCTAAATTGTTCTGCTTTACACCTTTTCTGTTTCTTGTTGCATCAGAAAGAAAGGCATAAATAGTTTGATGGGTTAAACGTGGGACACACAGCAGTAGGGCATTTTCATCACTAAAATCACCCACAAGCACCAACATGTTCAATTTATTTTTGGCATTTTTGTAAAGTAGGGTCATTGGGCTGTAGTACAAAGCAAACAGAAAATAAATACTAGCACTTTAATTTCTGATCACCCATGTCACAATTCTGAGCAGTTTTCAGGAGAATGACCCAGAAAGGTGACACAGGGATGATTTAATAAATCAGTCAGTGAAGTGATCAAATGAATGAGATGTTTTATGATGAACAGCTAGTTGTGGGGGTGTGGGAGGAGGAGGCACATACTTTATGATGTACACGTACTATTTCTTTCAGTCATTCCATCACCCATCACACCATTGGCCTCGATGAGTTCTCATGTTTTATTTGAGTGATTTACAAAATACATGTACTTGCTGCTGTTACATTATCTTCTTTCTGGTTTTGACATTTCGCTGTAAGATTTACAGTCCCATACTTTAAGCCTGTCCCACCTAACACACATGAAGGTTGACTGTATCATTGAAATGTGTGTGTAGGTAGCGTTTTGTTTGAGGTGGCAGTTTTGGCCTCACCTTTAAGTTTGGTGCCCCTGTGCATGTGGCCACCAGTACTATTTACAGAACTGATGGCTGCATGTGCAGGCTAGTTCACGGTATCACTTATCAATGTGAACTGGGCAGCCTATAATTGTTTGAAGTGATCAGTGGTGGTATCATCCATGATGTATACATGTGTGCATTTGGCCACTGGTATTGTTTACAAAGGTGCTGTTTACAGAACTAGTGGCTGAATATGCATATTGTTCTGTCACAGAACTGATGGCTGCATGTGCAGTGTGATTAACTGTACACGTGAGATGGCACCTGTTACCGTATATGTGTATGTACAAAACCTACATTACAAACAAACATACATAAATAATTTAAATAAATAGTTATTTGGGTTTAACGCCGTGCAGGCGACTAGGGCCATCTCATGGCCGTTAAATAAATAGTCCATAAGCTAGCCAGGTCTACCGTGCACCCCCCCCCCTCCCCCCAGTACTCAAAATGTACCTTGGTATGTCCTGAAATGTTTAAGCCATGTTCCCCGAAAATCCTTAGGAACACACCAGAGATATAGCCGATGGCGCAAGGGTACCCCCATTCACGCTCTTCGAACATGCTAAAATGAGGTTGAGAAACATTTTTCTCTAAATAAATCAGAATTCATTTCAGAAGCCCAAATCGGGCAATATTATGTTAAGGCACACTTTCTGCATCCTCTGCAAAAAACAAAATGAAAATGGCTCACGGTGAAGGTATTTGTGCACCCAGTAAACGGCCATTTCCGCGAAATCGCAAAAAAAGACAAATATAATGTGTCAGATGCCTTCAGACATTTTCTATAGCACTGACAGTCCATTTTAAGGCTTACGTCATTAAAACAGGATGTCACAATTATTATAAATTTGACTGGGTGATGCTGTGATCACTGTGAGAGCCACAGTGGTTGATTTTGTATCCCTAGCCCCAAGTTTTAAAAATACACAAAATTAATTAAAACAAATTACTAAAGTTATTCCATTTCATTTTGACCTCACTTCACCTATTAATTTTCAATAATGTGAGCATAAAGTGCAAGAAAATAAAGAAAGTCGGCATCCTTTACGGTACGTTCACGGTGAATGATAGATTTTTCCCATTTAAAATTGCCGAATTGGGAAACGTATGTTGTTTCCGATGCCCTCAGAAATTTTGTATATAACTGATAGGTCTTTATTAGGTTTTATTGGTTAGGATAGAGTACCACAGTTACTCCCAACCTGATTTTATGATGCTGTGATGCATTTAGGGGCCACAGTGGCTGAATTTGCTGCCCTATCCCCATTTTACCTTCTTCTTCTTCTTCTCGAACGCCGTCACACTTGGAGTTTGGCTCTCAAAATGAAATCTGTGGTCTTCTGTAGCGCCTCCACAGGCCCGTACAGTTTATCTTGTAGAGTGGCGGGCTTCGGCCATAGACATCAGATTACTAGTGCCACATGACAACCCTCATTTTACCAGTACTCGAAGGAACGCAAAATGATCATAAAAATTGCTTATATCATACTCCTCTGTTTAAATATTTTTTTTGCAAGTTTTCTTAAAAAAGTATGCATATTGAGCATAAAAGTTTGTGGTCATTTCATTTATTTCAATGTGACCCATCAATTTAATTGTAATTTTTAACTGGCTGGTCTTTTAGGTGATATTTTACCTAGCGTAAGGCGGGTGTAGTAAGGTCTCCCCTTTTCCTTTCATTTATTTTCGTCTAGAAGTGTGTAAATATGAATATGCGTAATAAAGTTTCATGGTTCCTAACAACCAAAACAATGTTATCAAAATACTTAGTTTCCACATGTCAACCACGAGATCACCACTTCCACCTTCTTCTGCAACATTCAATTCCATGATGGCCGTCTTTAAATCTTATATTATTCTGATTGCCAATAAGTAAGCTGTCAAGATTGATTGATTGTACATTGCTTAACGTCCCGACAGCAACAAGACTTTCTCAGGACGTGCCTGCACTGCTTGTGAAAAAACCCCAACTGAACAGAACATTGAATTTATATCGCCAGCCGGTCCAATACGTTACATATACCTATGACATGTGGCCTAAATAAAGCTAAGACCATTTAGCAACACACATCCAATATCAAAAGCTACAGCAGCGCAGACAGTAGGGAGAGTTTAAAAAAGGAAAATACAGGTGAATGGACCAAGGGTAGACAAACACATGCCCCAGAATAGAGGGGAAAACCTACCCTGTGGGGCTGACCAGGGTGACCCTGGGAACTAAAGAGTAGTTAACCCCACCCAAGTCCCCCAGGGCAGACCCAGGTGGGGGGAGCTGTCAAGAACTCGGCAGCATATTTTCAGAGTTTGGAGTACAGGGGCGTCTCTTCTGGTCAGAACTGCCAGCGGAACGCTTCTCTGTATGAACATGTTTGGAAAATGTGCCAAGGAGACTGATTTTCTACGCCAAATTCGCATAGGGCTGTTTCTGCATGACCCAGTCTCAAGAGGTGAGTCCAGCAGGGTCAGTAGGGTCTGTGAACAGTGTGAAAATTGTTAAAAAAATGACAAGGCTTTTTTCAGGGCCCTGGAAAGTCTGCCAATTTCAGTCTTTTTCCTTAAAGTCTGTGAAAGTTTGTAAAAAATGACAAAGTGCTGGCAAACTTTTGTCTACTTCTTTTTTTTCTCCCCCAATTAGTGACTATTCCATTGGGAACGATCATGATGACGCTTGTTGCAAGTGATCTATATTTAGCCCTGATCATAAAGTGACTGCATGGCCGTTCTGCCGAACATTTTGATGGGTGGTTTATGCTTCTACCGAGCTCCGCCATTCGCTAAGCGTTCTTTTATTTTGATATCTCTTCATGCATTCGGCACGAAAGCTTCAAATGAGCTGCTGATACAGAGTGATCTAATTAATTTAAAGTGTGTAAACCTTCAGGCTTCAGTTTGGGTTTGTGAAACGTTATGAAAAGTTTGTGAACTTCGTCCCTGCTTTCTGTACAAAACCTGTCCATAGTAATCAGTGCGTAGATGAAAGATGGTGGCTGGCTCTCCCTGTTCAGCTTGTTGATGTCGTCTGCCCACGGGCGGCAGCCGCCATTCTGCTGTTGCCAATCACTTTGTTGCTGTTGTGTCTTGGTTTCTTTACAGGAGGTTGTGATCTTGAGGTAGTCTGGTGGCTGCTTTGGCCAGGCTGTCAGCCTCTCCATTCCCAGCTACTCCAGAATGCACTGGATTGCACTATTTTGTGGACAGGGCATCCAGTCTATCTTGAAGCTTCCTGGTGAGATTAGTGGAGCAAACTGCTGCCTTTCCCTAGCTAGTGCTCTGCTGCTGTGTTGAGCACCTGCAGATCTGTAAGATAGTTGGAGCTGCTGCCGCCAGCTGGTAAGGAGAGGGAGGTAGAAGTGTGGTCTGCACAACAGATGTACACGCCACTTCCTTCAATCCACACGGCATCTTGTGCGGTACCACAGCTGCTGTGAGGGTAGCGCTTGTGTATAATCTCCAGCCAGTTGGCTTTGTGCAGTGCCGCGACCTTTGGCAAAGAGTCCTGGAACATTGTTTATGTTGTCTAGAAGGCTCTTTCGAGATGTCCAGGTATCTGAAGGGAGCTCTTCACACATCTTTGGGCTTAGTTTCAGGACATCAGTTTTAGCCCTTTGCAGGACCTTCAGTTGGCGGTTCAGACTTGGGCGTTTCTGACGGTTCTTGGTCTGCTACTGTAGTCTCCCATGCTGTCGGTGTTTAGTAAGTCTCTTCATCGTGTGTGCTGTTCTGCATTCCAGTGGCTGCAATGTCCTCCATTTCCTAAATTGGGGTGTTCCAGATGGCTCTAAGGTTATCACTGCATCATGAGAATGACCAATGTTCTGCATCTTGTCAAGCCTTTCTTTTTTGGTTTTGCAGGCAGTGTTTCATGTTGTCGATGTATCTTGGTACCGCACTACTGGTCTGACCGAGCAGGTGTTTGCTTGTGCCAGGATGCTGTAATTTACGCCAATGTGGTCCCCACCAGTTCCTTCATCAGAGACTTTTTTCCCGCAGCTCTAGCTTCCATGGCTTCGATGTGAGGCCTCCACGTGAATCCAATAATTTATTTGTTGCCAGTAAAGTTAGCCTGTTCTGCCTCCAATACTGACAGATCCTTCATGGTCTTTCAGAGCGTCTGTCCTGATTCTTTCCAGGAAGATGTTGAAAAGAGTAGGTGAGAGCAGGCACCCTTGTCTGACTACGACTGTAGTCCTAAACCAGTTTCCTATTTTGCCGTTGAAGCAGACTGCGCTAGTGGCCTTGTTGTAAAGGCTTGCTACGACTTTGATCAGGTTGGCATTATGTTGTATAGGTTCATTGTGGACCAAAGGGCTGCATGCCACACCCTGTCAGTATTGGAGGCAGAACAATCACGAACTTGCGCTTTGCGGACGACATTGATGGCCTTGCAGGAACAGAGAAGGAACTAGCTCAGCTGGTGGAAAAGCTGGACAGTACAGCCATTGTGTATGGGATGGAAATCAGTGCAGAGAAGACCAAACTGATGACCAATAACACAAGTGGCATTGGCACTGACATCATGATTGGAAGCCAAAAACTGGAAACCGTTAATAAATTCAAATAATTAGGAGCCATTGTGACAGATGAGGGATCAAAACCAGAAATATTGTCCAGGATTGCGCAGACAACAGCACTGACAAGATTGAAGACCATATGGAAGGACAGAAACATCACACTCTGCTCCAGGATCAGACTGATGCGCTCCTTAGTCATCTCAGTGTTTTTGTATGCCTGCAAGTCATGGACCCTCACAGCAGACCTTGAAAGGAGGATACAAGCCACTGAAATGAGATGTTTTCGAAGGTTGCTTGGCATTTCATACAGAGATCACATCACAAACGTGGAAGTGGGAAGCAGAATCAGGCAAGCCATCGGGTCATATGAAGACCTATTAGCCATTGTGAAAAAATGCAAATTAAAGTGGTATGGGCATGTCACGCATTCAGCAGGGCTTGTCAAAACAATCCTGCAAGGCAGTGTGCAAGGAGGACGAAGAAGAGGAAGAGAGGAAAAGATGGGAGGACAATATCTCAGAGTGGACAGGACTGAAGCTGCACGATACGCTAAGAATGGCAGAGAACAGAGAGGAATGGAGGGAGCTGGTTGCCAAGTCATCAGTGGTGCCCCAACGGTTGGCAAGACTACGGGATATAGATAGATAGATAGATAGAAAGTTAGCCTGTCTGTCGTTGGTATTAGGTCTCCAGTTTCAAGGCGACCTCTTCCATCTGATTGAAAGAGATGGTCTAGCTCAGTTTGAGTGGCCATCTTTCAGTCCAGCTGCTTACTCTATTGGCAGCATCCTGGATTCTGCAGGATGCTATTTCTTTATTTTCTGCTGCGCTCCACACTGCAAAATCATCCGCATGGAGGATGTTCGAGATGAACCTTGGTACTGTTGGACAGAGGTCATTAATGCAGACCAAAAACAGCATCAGACACAACATCTCCATGAGGTACAGCTTCCCCAAGTTTGACAAGACTGCAGAATGTGCAGACGGTAGAAGCTTCAGCGGCAGCCCCTGTTAAACATGCCTTAACTAAAAATAATTACAATTAAATTGATGGGTCACATTGACATTAATGAAATGATCACAAATTTTATGCTCAATATGCATACTTTGTTAAGAAAACTGGCAACAAAAATATTTAAACATAGGAGTATGACATAAGCAATTGTTATGATCATTTTGCGTTCCTTGCGTACTGGTAAAATGGGGGTGGGGCAGCAGATTTAGCCACTGTGGCCCCTAAATGCATCACAGCATCATAAAATCAGGTTGGGAGTAACTGTGGTACTCTATCCTAACCAATAAAACATAACAAAGACCTATCAGTTGTATACAAAATTTCTGAGGGCATCAGAAACGACGTACGTTTCCTAAATCCGCAATTTCAATTGGGAAAAAGATATCATTCACCACGAATGTACCGTAAAGGATGCCGACTTTCCTTATTTTCTTGCACTTTATGCTTACATTATTGAAAATTAATAGGTAAAGAGAGGTCAAAATGAAATGGAATAACTTTAGTAATTTTTTAAAATTAATTTTGTGTATTTTTAAAACTTGGGGGTAGGGATACAAAATCAACCACTGTGGCTCTCACAGTGATCACAGCATCACCTAGTTAAGTTTATAATAATTGTGACATCCTGTTTTAATGATGTAAGCCTTAAAATGGACTGTCAGTGCTATAGAACATAAGGCATCTGACACATTAGTTTTGTCTTTTTTTGCGATTTCGCGGAAATGGCCATTTACTGGGTGCACAAATACCTTCACTGTTAGCCAGAGATTCAATATTTTTTCATTCTGTTTTTTGCAGAGGATGCAGAAAGTGTGCCTTAACATAATATTGCCTGTTTTGGGCTTCTGGAATGAATTCTGATTTATTTAGAGGAAAATGTTTCTCAACCTCATTTTAGTAAGTTCGAAGAGCGTGAATGGGGGTACCCTTGCGCCATCGGCTATATCTCTGGTGTGTTTCTAAGGATTTTCGGGGAACATGGCTTAAAGGTCAACCACAGTGCTTGGTGAAAAAGTTTCTGCTGAAAGAACTTTACTAAATAATACCAGATGCAAAAAAATCGGTAAGCAGAGCTCTACCGTTTAATAGATATCGATCACTGAAAGTGGGATTTCCTACCTGTAATTAAGGGTAAGGGAAGTAATAATCTGAAACGCAGCTATCGCTGATGTCCCCTCGCAGTGACGTCAGCGGCTGTATACAATGGCCGACTGCGAAGAAGTTACAAGCGAGACAAGCAGTGTTTCTTCACTCGATCTGTCGTGTTACAGCAGTGAGTTTGGATGTGTGAATGACCCTATTAACACTATGCAACCTTATCAGTTTGAACCTGAGGCTGAGCTGCCCAATGCCGAGTTTGAAGAAGCACCCGACAGACGATTTGAGCGAGTCTCTCAAACGCATGCTGTTTACCAACTGGTAAGAAACTTGTTTACATGTTATCAAAGAGCTATGTCTATGATGTTATATAGTGTGTGGCTAGTCTTATTCAAGTTACTCGTACATATGTATGTTGAATCGATGGCGGTAGAACTTGTTTTGCAGTCAATAATTTGTAAAGTTGTGCGATGTTTTAACTTTCGCTCTTCATGCAATTCATACAGTCATGGTCCCACTTAATCATTGCTAGCAGTCCCCCTAACTAAAACTAGCCAAATGAGTACACGTATGGATATATATATATATATATATATATATATATATATATATATATATATATATATATATATATATATATATATATGTGTGTGTGTGTTATTCCAATGGATTATAATTTATTGTTTTGCCTAGACCTATTAGTCACTACCATGATAGTCCGTTTCAGTAGCTTGTAGACTGCAAAGAACTTGAAGTTGAACTGAACTTGTAAAAAATTGTGTGTTACTGTGTGCAGGTGTCAGTGTGCAAACTGTGTTGGCATGGGCTCGATCCGGGAATGCCGCTGTTCTCAAGAAATTCCAGAAATGGAATCACTGACAGTAAGCGCAGGAGTGGGCTGCATCACCGACCATCCTGGCTTCAGCTCAGTGTGCTTGGACCTCTACGTCTTAGAGACCTGTTATTCCTGGTACAACCAGCAGTATGGGAGAGCTATACAGGATGCTAACGAGTAAGTTATATTTCTGTTATAAATTGTAATCATGATGCTATAAATAGGGTTGTGTCATAAATGCACAAATAAATAATACTACTAATAAAATTAGAATCTCACCTATATTTGATACCTTACTCTCTAATTCAAGCGATCGCTAATTTTCAAATCTAACACTAGCCCAAACCCTAACTCTGAATCCGATTTAAGTCAGGGGTTAGGATAAAGGACAAAACGTTAAATTCAATTTTAGGGTTAGGATTGATCGATTGTAAATTGCTTAACAGTCCCGACAGCAACAAGGCTTTCTCAGGACGTGCCTGCACTGCTTGTGAAAAAAAACTAAACAGAACATTGAATGTATGTCGCCAGCCGGTCCAATACGTTAAATAAACCTAAGACACGGGGCCTAAATAAAGCTAAGACCATTTAGCAACACACATCCAATATCAAGAGCTACAGGCAGTGCAGACAGTAGGGAGAGTTTTAAAAAGGCAAATACAGGTGAATGGACCTCGGGTAGACAGAAACACATGCCCCAGAATAGAGAGAAAAACAATTTTAGGGTTAGGGTTTGGGCTAGGGTTAGAGTTGAAAATTAGAGATAGCTCGAATTAGAAAGTAAGGTGTCAAAGATGGATGAGATCTTAAAATTATAATAATATAGAAAATTTATACCGTGCATTTTCCTGAATAACAATTCAATTTAAAGCGCACTCTCACACATTAATAAAAGTCATACATACAGATAATTACACACACATTCGTATTAAGAAAAGCAAGGTGGGAGATGTGGGGTGGGGGTGGTGGTCAATGAGATGATGTTAGATATTTATACATTAGCCAAAAAAAAAGAATATAAATTTACGATGCCACATTTAAGTTTTAACAGAAATATTTTCGAGATAGGTTTTAAGATTTGATGGAAATTACTGGGATGTTTTGAACAACAGTAATAAAATAAAAAAATAAAATTGTCAGACATTCATTTTGATGTCAAGATATTGAATTTATTTGCATGTGCTAATTCTGAGAAAAAGTAATATTTAGAGTTAGTTACTTATACATTGCTTTAGGTCCAGTCGACTGCTCAGAGCCGTATCAGGACCCCAATAATATTTAGAGGACTATTTTCAAGTACGGTAAAAGCCGGATAGTACGACACGCTAGTGACCTTCAAAATTGTCGTTATATCCGGTTGACATATTATCCAACGGGCCGAATATAAGGATTTTGGCCGGGACCCAGCTTTTTGTGTCTTGATATCCGGATGTCGTTATATCCGACGTTGTACTAACCGGCTTTGACTGCACATGGATTGTTTACTGTCGTTATTACTGTATATTATTATTGTATGCTCGTTTTTCTTTCCAGGCGGTATCGGTATGTAGCTTACCGCATGCTTGTGCGGTGGATCTGGAAGTGGCAGGGGAGGGACATCAGGGTCACCTTACCAGCTTGTGCGGTAACAAGAATCCGGAAACAGTTTCCGAGCGCAGATGGGCAGTACACTGGTTATAGGGACCCAGAATAATGTGACAATATATTTGACAGCACTGGCCCATTTTTGCATCCTTATGTGTTTCAAATATATTCATAATATACTGTCATTATTATTATTACATGGACGAAAAAAACATTTTGATGTGTGTTTGTAGTCTGTTCAGCTTGTTTTACGCGCTGGTTTAAAAAAAAAGAAGTGTGTTTGCATTTATTTATAATTATGAAACAGAAGTGCAACACTAAAATCATGTGTAGTTTGTAACATACATGTAGTGGCAACACAGTCAAAGCCGGTTAGTACGATATAACAACAGCCAGATATAAAGACACAAAACCTGTATCCGGCCCGTTGGACACATCAGCCGGATATAACGACACGATTTTGAAGTTCCCGGGCATGTCGTACTATCCGGCTTTGACTGTGTGTTGTGTGCAAGGTGTGTGGGAGTATTTTTGGCTTTTACCATTTTGGAATGTATATAAAAAGTTTCTAAATAAAATGAAGTTAATACTGCCATTGTGAAACCCACCCTGGTTTTTGTGTCACGTTGGATGGCGAAAGTGGTCAGATTTACTTCATATTTAGATTGTGTGGTAATGTCTCATACCTCATTCATACCTCAAAGTCATAGAAACCAGTAGTTATAGGTTCTCACTTGCAGAGCCAGGTCTGCTCTTTTCAAACTCTTGCCATCAAGTAATGTAAACAACAATTCTACAGTACACAACTATATTTATAATAAAGTCAACAAACTTACTCTTCAATTTTCATTTACGTTCCATCTTGTCTCAAGTAACCAACCATCTACGCACACACGCATACATTCACAGGCACATTCATCCATTCTTTCAGATATCATCCAGTCTATCAGATAATGAAAAGCACAATCATTAGTCCCCCACACAGACCATTAGCTGATTAGCTAACAGTTAAATTTACCACTGAAAGTCAATACCTGTAAAAAGTTGTTTAAAAGAAGTAATATAATAATAATGTTTTGGCGAATCGGCGCAAAGCGCCGCGAACTGCACCCAACACGCACGCTCACGTGACACACGCGTTCACTCTGACGACAAACATAGTACAAGACAAACACAGGACATTCACATGGTGCAAAGGGTCAGCTCAGCTACTGAGTTTTCGGAAATTTTGATCGCTTGTATTTGAAATTTATAAAGTGGTCTGAAACCGGTACCAAAGTGGAGGGGGAGGAAGAACCGGAGTACCCGGAGAAAGAACCCCCGGCGGTCCGCCCGAATTAACGGTGACACTTACTAGAAGAGAAAAATCCGACGCCGAAACCTGGTATAGAACCTCGCACCTTTAGCATTGGTGGCAGGCGCCTTAACCACTGCACCACGGACCGCCCCGTACACACACATTTAAGCATTCAAGTATCAAAGTATGTCATACATTTGACATTTGAGCACATACATACTTGACCAACTAATGCACACCTGTACACAAAAATTGACGGCAAAATTAAAAAATAGTAAAGTAATTTGTAAAAAATTAATATGACAAACGAAATAGAGCGGAGAATAAGAATGGTAACAAACGATACAATCTGAGTAAATGCTCGTGAACCCTAGATGCAAAGTCCATTTCAATTGAGTTTGGCATAGCGTGATCGTGACTGGCGATTCAAAACTGCATCCTCTTTTGCTGGTCTTGTGAAAGAGGCAGCTAGGGGTGGAGGGCACTGCACAGGTTTTGTCAGGTCAAGTGCACTTGCAAGACTGGAAATGCTAGCGTTCTGCACCACAGTCTGCATTAGACTTTGAACGTAGCCTGCACACACATTAAAAAAAAAGCATAATTATAACCAATCTCATAGCTATCAATACATATAACTTTTTACGGAATATTTCTTAAATGCGAGTTTTAATTATACTATTGAAAGAAAGAGTAAGTTTTTTGCACAGATTTGAAAAAATATGAAAAAATTAGGTTTTGGGTTCATTACGTACATCATTCTCCTAGCGCATGTGATAATTTTTGACTTACAAAAGGTCTGACTTTCCTTCACTTCCTGCACAGTGAAGTCACCTTGAGCCTTTTTGAAGCTGAGACTGTAGCGCTTCTTACCAGTCTTGTCCTCAGCATGGCCCCTGTCTCTGTTCTCGTTGTAGTGAAGAGCAGCCAACATGGTTCTGGAAACAAGCAAAAGTAACTAAGTGTTGCACATTTGAACACTATCACAGAACATAACAGATTTTTGGAAGTTCATTGAGTATAAACTTCGGGGTTCGAACCTCTATGGGATGGGCAATGCTCATACATGTATGACCACATGGTCAATTACGCCAAGTGCAATATCAAGTACCATAACAATTACAAACATTAAAATTGCTGTAGAGCACTTTTTGCACTATCCCTTATTGTGTAGTATTACCTTGTAATCATCCCATCATATGAGAAAGCCACCAGTTTAGGTGCAAAGTGGTTGAGGACGGCATGGAACGACTCCAGTGCTGCTGTCTGTGGCCCTGTTGCCAGCATGCCAACGTCTTTGATGATCTGCTTTGAGTCGAGAATCTCCAACAGTTTAACAGACACTTTGGTTCCTGTAAGCAAAATGTAAATAAATAAATAAATCTTCATTTCTGTTTTAAAATACTTGTTAAAACAAATTAACAATGACAATAAAACTGCTGTTGTACGAGTTCCGACATGTTTGAACTTCGCCTTACCTTCTTTCAGCCACTTTTTTTTTCTCTGTCCATCCAGTGGGGGGTGAAGGCATGCAGGAAAGGCCTTTCCTTTGTGAGTGTGATGATTGTGGATATGGTTTGCCAGTGATGTCCACTTCTCTTGCATCAGCTGTCTGTCAGCGTTCGGTGTAGAGGCAGCAACCCAGTACAGGTGGTTGGTGATGGATCGAATCCAACTCGACAGCTCTCCACAATCTTTCTCCTTGGCCAACTTCACAAGCTTTTACTTCAAGCCTGTAAAATGTGTACATGAACATGCATTATCAAAGCATTATTTTATAAACTGCAGGATTGCTAAATTAATTATCAAAACAGAAACAAAAGAAAAAGTCTACAAAAAAGCTAAGTACGTACAAATCAAATTCTTACCAATCTATTTAATTCTGCAAATATTAATGTAAAAATTAGTTATGGTAGAATCATATTTAAAATCCTACCTTAAGCTTTTAAACTTACAATCAATTGTCATCCACCTGTACCTTAAATCCCTGTCGAAAAAGGTCCAGGTTAAATCAATGTAATCCTAAATGTTCAGAGCATTAAAGTTACAAAAAGTAACGTAAATATTTTCAATACAGCTGCATTATATTTTTAAAAACTCACCTTTGCCTACATGCCAGACATCAACGGATTGTTTTGTTGTTGGCATGTCTTCGCGGACATACTTCAACACCTGGGGGTGTCTGTCAGTGACCAGTTCGGCAATCTGAATACCAGATTGCTGCAGCAAGTTGATACCTCTCTTCAGTCCCTCCAGTTCCATCCTACTGCTGTTTTGAGTTTCATTGCTCTGCAAAATATAAAGAACTGCTGTTAGCAAATTTACAATACGTAAGATATTAAAGTCAGGAGTTATTTACAACTAAGTGATACCCTTAAGGTATTTGCTCCCCTCCCCTTGTTAAGTTTTTTTTTTTTTTTTTTTTTTTTAATGCAACACACACTTGTCTCACCTGCACCAAATGAATAATGCAGATCTTCATGATGGTCAAATCCATCAGTGAATACAGTCCATACTTGGCGCAATGACCTGGTGAGTCCGCTCTTCCATCTCCTCCCAAAATGACAGCTTTCTGATGCTGGCGAGTGGTGGCTATGTAGTGATCTTGCCAGCCCTGCCATACATCTCTCACAGCTGGCTGCAAAAAGGCAGTCTGATGCTGGAAGACTGTGTTTGCTGACACAGCTCTCACCCCCATGTGCGTTAGAAATCTTAGCACTTTGGTGACCAAGGAGCCTGGAACAAAATAACAGAAATTAGAAGGAAGAAATTGGAAGGAAAACTATAAAATTGTAAAAGACAATACAGGCAACAAATGTTTAAATTGCCCACACCTTAGATTTTTGTCTAATTATTGGAAAAGACTGCTCAGAGCAAATGTTCTGATCTCATACAACATACAGTGATTCTTTTAGAAAATTGATTACAGCTGTTAAAGTTCATATTAGCCTATATTCATCTGCAAGAAGTCAACACAACCCATATGAGTATGAAAATTTTCCGGCTCAGTAGAACCAAAGTCTGATGTTAACCCTGATGTGAATCAGTATATGGGTGCAAAAGTGTAATAGTCACTCTATTATTAGTCTATAGCAGAGGACCAAAGGTTTTTTATCCTATAATCACTGAATGATATGCTATGCTGTGCTAATTTATCATATCACACTCACCAGAAAACAGAATAGCAGCAGACATCAACAAATTGCCTGCTGGTATGTCCCGTATAAAGGGCTGGCTGTACCAACTCCTTTCATGTCCACAGCTGCCACACTCCTGTGTCACTTTCAGTATGGAGCCTTGTGTGTGTTTAGTTGCACACACTGGCTGGTGGCAGGCAGGGCATCTTGTAAACAAGTCCATAAGATTGTCTTCAAAGACGATGTACTTGTGTGCCCTTGCTTCCACACAACCTGGCTGAACGGTTGCAGATTTTGTTGGACTGAAAACAGAACACAACAAAACTGAATAATTATGATACCTTATAATATTTATAATAATTAATATCAAGTTATTCTACTCCCTGTCTCATTTTAAATTGTATAATTTTCAGAATGAACAAAGCATTAGTGCAGTAGATCAACAAACATAATTAAATAGTAGAGTATGTGGGGGGGGGGGGGGGGGGGGGGGTGTCCCCAGCCAAATACAGCAAAACCAAAATAGATGCTCACATAAATGTCATTTTTTAGTTTTCAATTTAAACAGTAGAATTAACACATACACACAGAGCAAAAGGACAGAAAATAATGTTTACCTCTCTGTTGTGTCTGTGTCAGAGCCTGTTGTTGATGGGCAGTATTCCTTGTCCACCTCAGGATCATCTCCTACTTCTGTTTCCGATTCGCTGTGGCTGTGTTCTGTTTCACTGCATTCATTGACAGATGAGTAGGAGGTATTTTGGCAGGCTATATCCAAGTCTACCTGGCACTGGACCCCAAAGTCCTTCATGATTGGCTTACACTGCCAACCTGTTTCATTTCAAAGTGCAAGAAATAGTTAAAACATATTTATAAATCACATATACTGATATATAAAAATAAACACACTCACACACAATCTTGTAACCATGAAAACTAAAACTATTGTCAGCTTTAAAAAAAATCTACCAGTACTATTACTAAGCAATAACAAAATCAGAAAAAGACTCACCTACTGATACACTCTGATTCTTAGGTGTGGCTTGTGTACATTTGCTTCGAAAAGTCTTCCTGCTCAGTCCTTGAATCTGAAGGTAAAACAAATAAAATAAAATAAAACAAACTTTGGTGTACATTACAGGCAAAATTTAAAATGTATTGTCAAAATAAAACTTCAGCTCAGCATTTTGGGTTGGTTGCATGATGAGTGTTAGTTGGTGGCAACTACTGACCATAACCACACATAACACAAGTAGTCATCAGCTATTAAAAATTATGTAATATATATATAATATATACACGCAAACTTGTTACCTCAAAATTGACGAGCTCTGTCTGACAGCTGTTGTTCACCATCAGTTGTTCCTCAATCCTTGCAGCATTTTGACCTGACTCGGCATCTGGTTCAAACTCGTGTCCAGCCTCTAACTCAGGTTCAGCCTCAAACTCAGGTTCAGGCAAAGAAGCAAGTAATGTGGACACAACCTGTCATGCCAATAAAGCATTATTTTATTATGTATGCTGTAAAAGCATACTATGGTTAGCAGTAAATTACTGAATGACAACCTACAAATTGTTTATAATAAAATGGCAAAAGCATAGCGAGTTGCATAAACTAAATGATAAAGTTAGTGACAAGTTGCCTCTGCACCTCTGATCAGCAGTACTGGTAGGCTTCGAATTCGGCGGGCAAAGAAACCTGTTACTTCGGTTCGGGCCTGCTTCTTTTTCGACCAGCGGGCCCGACTTGCCCACTTCTTATTTTGCATGCAGCTTTATAATGATATGCTTATTGTTATGATGACTTATCTTTTGCCCCCTTATTTTTTTACCATGGGGCCCGAGGTGCTCTCTTCTTTTAGAAACGAATTCGACCCCTGAGTACTAATTGTAATAATAAATAAATAATTATATGAGCTAGACCAGTGAATACATACCCTCTTGCGTTCTCTTTTCTGAAAAGCTCCTCTGACTTTCCTGACACCTGGCAAACTGATAACAGACGATGGATGTGTAGTAGCCACTGTGACTCTAGTTGAAGTAGTACTAGGCCTTCTACTAGTAACTTGAATCACTGTTGCTGTTGTTGAGGTGCTTGCTGCAATGGCACGCGGACTTTGGATCGTTGGAACAGAGCCAGGCTTTAATGTCCGTATTGTTTTCATCCCAAAGCTCCGCATTAAAGTGGCACTTGGGGGGTAGCAGTCTTCAGCGAAGTGTTTTGCGCAAATTGCTGACGACGCAGTTGGTGTCCCGTACTTCGGACCGAAGTTTACACGCTTTTCCTGCACGAATCTCACCCACTTATTTCGCACTTCTTCGTTTTTTGGAAACCTATGCAATGTTAACCCATCCGCTTATTTGTTTGTACAACCTCCAACGGCACAATATAGGCCACTGCTCTTCGTTTTCCTGCATTTTGGTGGAGAAGGGGCACTATCAGACTCCATATTGTCTACAGCAGATGACGTCACGAGCCATGTGGTCACGTGAGCGGACTTTTTGCAGGTGCAAAAGTTTATTCGAAGTAGATTTTATTCAATATTAAAAAAAGGCAGTATTTTTCGGAAAAAAGTTGTTCGGCATGTGACTTCTTTTATTATGTAGATAATTTGTGCTCAGTTTTATGTTTCAATGATGTTGACCTTTAAACATCTCAGGACATATATCAAGGTACATTTTGAAACCCATCTTATTGAGTACTGGAGGGAGGTAAGGGGGGGGGGGGGTGCACGGTAGACCTGGCTAGCTTATGGACTAAAATAAGATAAAGTAAGTCAAAGATACCTTGGACATATGAATGCTAAGTAAAAGATAGATTATGAACATGCACAGATGTACATTCTTTTGGTGGGTGTTCTGCGGTTTTGTGTGTGTAACTGGAGTGGGGTTGAGAGCGAGCGGTCTGGCACCTATTACCATGTATGTGTATAAGTCATAATTCACCAAGTAAAATGTTAGAACAACAAGGATTTTTGTGTGGCATGGCGACAGTAAAATACATCCTCACTTGTAGGGCATTCATCATGTAATACACTCAGGTGGTGATCATCTATACAGCACTAAAAGATAAAACACAATATTAAACACAAATCAGTCATATGTCACAAATCATGGAATCACGTTGTTCCATGGATGGTGATGTACTGAGGACAACATCTGGAAAGAAACTGCATCTGAATCGAAAGGTTCTGGCTTTCAAAGCACGGAACCGCTGGCCAGAGGGCAGAAGCTCGAAGAGATGATTGGCTGGGTGTGACAAATCTGACAGAACAGTACTGGTGACCACATGCACAGGGGCACCATGGTGTATGTTTTTATGCTGTTTGCTGATGTGTTTGTACAAAACCTACATTATAAACAAACAAAATAATAAATAAATAATTTAATAAATAAGATAAAGTAAGTCTAAGGTACCTGGGACATATGCATGCTAGGTAAAGGATAGATTATGAACATACACAGATGTGCATGTCTTTTGGTACATGTTCTGCGGTTTTGTGTGTGTATTTGGGTAGGCGTTGGGAGTGGGTGGTATGGCACCTATTACCATCTATAGATGTGTGTATATTTTCTTCTTGTATGCTGATGTGTATGTACAAAACCTGCATTACAAACAAAAGTAAATAAATAATTTAAATAGTTATTTGGGTTTGATGCCGAGCAGGCGACTAATGCCATCTCATGGCAGTTAAATAAGGTAAAGTAAGTCAAGATACCTAGGCCATATGAATGCTAAGTAAAGGATAGATTATGAACATGCACAGATGTATTTGTCTTTTGGTGGGTGTTCTGTGATTGTGGAGTGGGGTTGGGAGTGGGCAGTATTACCATGTATGTGTATGAGAACATCAGCATATGTACTAAACCTACTTTACAAACAAATAAAAATAAATAATAAATTTAAATAAAAAATAAAATAAGGTAAATTAAAAATAACTGGGACATATGAATACCAAGTAAAGGATATATTATGAACATGCACAGACGTGCATGTCTTTTAATGGGTGTTCCGTGGTTTTGTATGTGGGGAGCGGGTGGTATGCACCTATTACCATTTATGTGTACATGTATGTTCTCATCTTGTATGCTGATGTGTATGTGCAAACATACATCACAAACAAATAAATTAATAAATAAAATAAGTCGGAGATACCTGGGACCTACGCCAAGTAAAGAATAGATTATGAATAATGCACAGATGTATGTATATTGAAAAATAATTCCCTCTACTTGGTGGCCACCACCATGCCACTAGTGATCATGTGCATCAAGGAATTCCTTCCATCCATAAAAAGGATAAATAATAAATAAATATGTAAGTGAATACATAAATGAATCAATAATAAATAAATAAATAAAACATGTAATATAATGGAGAGGGCTACCATCTGTATTGTGTCTCATGCAGTCCCGATAAAGTTTGATCATAAGAGTTCTTGTGAGTACTTGAGTGTGGATTGGTTGAATGGGTTGCAAAAACTAAAATTTTTATATTTAGGTGTTTAGCTGAACATGGTGATTTAGATGTAAACAGTTCGGAGATGGATTTCACTCTGCCTAGCTTGTGCTTAAAGACCAGTCGGATAAAAGTGTGCTTGACCAGTTAAAAATTACATCTCCACTAATTAAAAAAAAAAAGAGCAGACCTACACTTAGAGCCATTAGGCTGGAAAACAGACAAACAACATGCATGTTGTATCCAGACAAAAAGTCTTCAGAATGTTGAAGATGGTAGGCCGACACAATGCACAACATGCACGAAGGGAGTTTACTTTCGATATGCTTTCCTCCCACAAAAGACCGAGTTCTATGGGAAAGGCTGTTTTCAAGACCAGGAAAAATAACGTATATGACATTGATAAGATGTACTTAAAAGTTCAAATCCAAAATAATCTGTTTCACTTCAGGAGCAAAGTAAAGCTGCATCAACCGTGCGCGTCTGATTGACTTCTTTCGAAGGCATCTCGCTGACCGCCATTTTGAAACTAGCGTCGCGAGTATGCTTACAGCATTAAAAATATTTTTAAAAATTATTTTATCGTAAATATGTATGCATGTTTACTGGCTCATGATTTTAATTTACTCACTGGAATAAACTTGTAACTTGTATGCTTGAAATTTTCAATGTTATGCACAAAAAATGTCTTGCGCCTTATCCCGGCCGTGTACTAGGACTAGTTCTCTCACATTGTAAAATAGCTTTCAAAAAGCACTTCTACAAAAATGTCTCCATCCTAAGGACAAATATTGTTGCTATGCATAAACCATATGGCATTAGTACTTTTGTTTCGTACCTGCAGACCATTGTTACTCTTTTGACGAACTACTTATCTCTGCAGAAATTGCGTAAGCCTAAAATAAAAGTTTTATTTTTTACTTTGTGCAGAAAAGTCAATAGTGGCGGATACTGAAGACCTTGAAATTCTTCAGGAAAGGTAACTTTTCTTTGATTTTCTAGTATTTAGGAGAGGAGTCAGTTAAGTTTGTGCATTTAAACACAATTTCCTGTCACAGTCTCACTGTTAAAATATTATATGGGTCAGAGTAACAGTAATTTAAGCATTGCAAATTTGCATTTTGTACATTTGCAAGTAGAAATTTTGATTTGGCTCTGTGCCTAAACTTATTTACAAACCAGTAGAGTGCTGACACAGTGACAGTAGAACTACTGGTAGCTGACATGTAATGCTATGACATATAGCAAATTATGATAATTTGCTAATAAAATCCTACTGATAATTTAACTTTTATAAACTGATAATTTATTATAAATTTGATTATAAGGTTGTACTATCAATTTTTTTTCTTCTTCAGGATCACTGAATTGCAACATGAGTTATTCAAAGTAAATGCAAATGAATCCACAAAAGAACTGGTATTGAAAAGGTGAGTAGTGCATTATTCATCAGTTGCAAGGTAAACTCTTATAATTTATTTATTTGTTTAACCCATATCATACTGGGGCTAAAAGCTTCAAATGTGTCACTGCCATATGGTCAAGATTATGACTAGGTGTCGAGTGCCGGTTTCGCTACCTGACTGACAAAACAAAGCCTTCAAACTCAAAATCGGGCATGCATCTCACACAACCATATCTCAAATGGTTAGAAATTGAACATACCTTCTAATCCTGTGTCATTTTTGCATACATCCAATGGGATAAAAGAGTTATGCATTGTTTTGTGCGATCGAGCGGCGGAAGCCAAAATTTCGAAACGTGACATCACTCATGTGTGTTCTTACTTACTTACTTACGCCTGTCACCCCTACCCGGGTATAGGCCGTCGACGAGAGACCTCCAGCAACTCCTGTCCTGTGCTTCTCCTTCGATTCTACTCCAGGTGGTTCCCAGTCTCTTGATGTCTGCTTGGAGGTCTCGAAGCCAGGAGTTTCTCGGCCTACCTCTTTTCCTCTTTCCCTGGGGGTTCCATGACAATGCCTGCCTAGTGATACTGGAAGCTGGCTTTCTCAGACTGTGACCGATCCATCCCCATCTTCTTCGCCCAATTTCATTCTCTGCTGTTATCTGCTCTGTTCTCTCCCAGAGTCTGACGTTGCTGATCTTCTCTGGCCAGTGGATTTTCAAAATTCTTCTAAGGCAACTGTTCATGAAGGTCTGTACTCTGTTGACTGTGGTTTTTGTCAATCTCCATGTCTCTGCTCCATATAGGAGAACTGCTTTTACATTGGAGTTGAAAATCCGGACTTTGGTGTGTTGTGACAGCTCTCTGGAACTCCACACTTTTTTCAACTGGAGAAAGGC
>BTPG01000001.1:35088637-35181622 GCA_036245525.1 Semisulcospira habei | reverse complement strand
GCGGTTGGCTTCCGAGCATTCCCCCTGTGCCCTTACTTTGGCTGCTCTTGTGCGACTGTTGTTGACCGCTGCTTTCTTCTGCTTCCTCGCTTCTATCTTCTTCAAGGTCTGTGCCGACAGCCAGTCCTTGTGGTGGTGTTTCCTGAACCCTACAGTGTCTTTGCAGGTTGAGTTCAGCGCCTCTCTAACTGCCTTCCACTGCTGCTCTGTGGTGACCGCCTCCTCTTCATTTACTAGCTCCTGTAGCGCTTGAAACCGGTTGGACAGCACCAGTTTGAACTCTTCTCTAACTCCAGTTTCTCTCAGGAGGCCTACATTATAGCGCTGTCTTCTTGTTGTCTCTGTGCGGCTTTTCTTTAGCTTGAGCTTCATTCTTAAGGTAAGCAGATGGTGGTCTGAGGCGACATCTGCTCCCCTCCTCACTCGAACATCTTGAAGGGATCTTCTAAATTTCTTGCTAATGCAGATATGGTCTATTTGGTTCTCTGTTGTATGGTCAGGTGAGACCCAAGTTGCTTTGTGTATTCTTCTGTGTGGGAAGATGCTGCCTCCAATGACAAGTCGGTTTAGAGCACAAAAGTCTACAAACCTCTCCCCGTTCTCACTCATCTCCGAGCCTAGTCCCTGTCTCCCCATCACCTCTTCGTATCCGGTGTTGTCCTCCCCTATTTTGGCATTAAAATCGCCCATGACGATGGTGATGTCTCGCTCCTCACATTTGTCCACGGCACTCTGGAGTCGGTCGTAGAACTCTTGTTTCTCTTCCTCGTCACTGTCATTGGTGGGCGCATAACACTGGATGACGTTCAGCTTGAGCTTTTTCTTGGTTCTAAAGGCTGCTGTTATAATTCTTGGCCCAAGAGGTTCCCAGCCCATCAGCGCTCTCTGTGCCACTGGTGACAGCATGAGTGCTACTCCTTCTGTATGGGGGGCATTCTCCTCTTCATGACCTGAATACAGAATCATCTCCCCACTTAACAGCCTTTTCTGGCCAGACTGCGTCCATCTGGCTTCACTGATGCCTAGCAGGGAAAGGTTGTACTTTTGCATTTCCGCTGCTATCTGGGCGGCCTTGCCGCTCTGGTACATGGTCTTGACGTTCCATGTGCCCATGGTTGTATCCCTGGATAGAGAGAGGCGGCTCGGTCCTGTGGCTTCCGAAGACTTCCGGCTTTCACCACAGGACGTCATAAGTCTTCTAGTAGAAGAACCTTCCTCCTCCAGGAAAGGAATTACTGTTAGTCTTTTCGTCGGCGTTTTTGTAGCTATTTCCTTTTTTGCAGGGTGGGGAAGCTACCCCCACGCCCAACCCCCTTACTAGGAGGACCAGGGGTTTTCTGTCGGGGTCACCTTCCCTTAGACCATGTTGGTTCACGGCACCTTATTTCATTCGGTGCACCCCTCTCACGAGGGACCCCCTATCCACCACCCAGGGGACGCGCCTCAACGCCGTATGGTCCCAGCGCGAGGTCATGTGTGTTCGCTTTCAGATAAAAAATTCTGGGGAATAAAATAGAATTTCGAAACCAAGTTTAGGCCTATAGAGAGCCAATGCAAGTTACTATTTTGTTACCATATCGCCGAGTTTTACATGTGTCTAAGTTTAAAGTAGTTTGAGGGCAAGTAAAGGCTAGAATGAACATAATGCGTGTCGTCAGTTTCACACGTGCAAATCTCGCTGTGAACCGGAACTCAAAAACGTACCGTGAGGCACCTAATTAACATATCCTAGACAACATTATCTTCATTCTGATTACCGTAAACAAATACGAAATCCTTTTGAGAATTGAAAGAAGCTGCGTTTTAAACTTCTTCAACCCAAAAGTTGTAAATTTTGTGTTACGTTCAATCATGGGGAAAAATCTCGCAATCATCAATACGCGTGATTTTCTGGAATCATCGGCCATTTTGAGATTTGCATTTGGTCAGTCCTACGTACCTCATAAAACTACAGGTGACATCGATGGAGCAGGGAAGCGACAAAGTTGAAGGTAAGTTTTGGTTGTAAATGGTTATGTTCATGCAAAATTGATGACTGAGCACCATAAATGTTTCCAAAAAAGCAATGTAAGTGTACTGTTTTTCTAATTACTTCAAATAAATGTTGACGCAAACAAATGTAAAATCAATCGGCTCAATGACCGCGTGTTTTGAACAAAGGAAGAAAACATTACTTGATGGAATTTGCCTCCACCCGACGATGACGGTTTAGTTTTGGTTGTAACAGTTATGTTCAAGTTTCTGAATGCGATATTCAATATTTCAAAGGATAAAACAGAACAAGTAATGTATGTTTGGATTAGTTTTGTAGCGCAGAAACACTTTAAAACAATAATTATTACCTTTTACCGTCACTTTGCCGTTGAGTCCGCTTGTACATAACTTTACACATGGTTGAAGGTTGTCAGCGTTACGTTCAGGCAATTACAGGGTTATTTCCAAAGATTAAAAAGAACACTACGTATCACACATTTTCGTCGATTCAGTATTGTTGTCTTTATCCTTCCTGATATAAAAAAATAGAGTAAATGTCTTTTGCTCCTGCTGTTTGATTGTTCATAACTTTACACAGTTTGGTCAGGTAAATCTTTATGTAAAGTTATGTTCAAACCATGAGTTTTGCATTTTGGGGGAAGGACAAGTCATACATTATTTTTTACCAATTTTTGTTGGTAGGAAGAGATTGTGTGCTAATTTGATTATACTTCGGGTCATAGATTATGAGTTGCTGAATTATAGCATTTGTACATAACATGACGCAGTCCAAAAGGAAACAGACATAGCACCTTCAATCAAAAAATGGTCGTTTTTCTTATCTTAAGCTGTGATAATGTTCCCATTGTCTTTATGTACTTTATATTATTGTTTCTTTTTTATGTAACATAAGATTAAGTAAGAATAACCCTGTTCTGACTGAACATAACATGACGTAACACTTAGGGTGGTTGGGTTGGATAGTTCTGTTACACTGTGCTTCATGATATTTTTGTATGGTTTAGTGTTCTATGATAAGTACAGTTAGTCTGTGCATTTTTTAAAAAACTTTTCTGCACCCAAGAAATGACAATTTTTAAGAAATGCCTTGAATATAACTTGACAACAATTATGTTGTCAAGTTATGTACAGTTACAACAGTGCTCAGCTAACATTTTCCTTCATAGTAACAGTCTCTTTTAAAGTGGAAGACTGGTTTGATTATTTTGTCTATTGTAACTATTGTACAAACTATTATTCTAGCTAGATGACTGAACATAACTTGACAAACTAGACTGACATGTAAAGTGTAAAGTTATGTTCATTACTGTTGCACAATTCCTAGAATACTGTCTTTTGGATACCCACTTTGCTAGTTGTTATTTATCAAAATACAGCTTGGGTACTAAAATATAAATTGTTAAACCCAGAATATACATTTTTCTGTTTTTAATAGTTTGTACATAACATGACAACATCATGTGTTGTCAAGTTATGTTCAACCAAAGTTATGTTTGGTTCACATATTATTGTCTTCCAAGTTACAGTCTGATCATGCCTTTTACTCTTTGTTGTGCTGGCCAAGCTTGATAGCTGCCATGATATATCATAATTTAATAATAACCAGCCATTTTAGTACAAAGCTGTTGAAAAATAACAAGACATATTAGGCTGATGCTAGCTAAAAACAAATCGCAAACATGGGCACAAATTGAAATTATTTGACCCTCTCTGTTTCAGTTCTTCGGGATTTGTTCCTGAATCGAAAGTTTCCGAGGCTGAAGGGTCTTTCCCAGCAGTGAAAGCACCCAGAAAATGGATGCTAAACATGTGTCGTAGTGCAGTACCCTGACAGGTTGTACCCTGGTGAGCAAGATTATGTCTGCATGCTTGTGCTTATGAATGATAGCAGCCAGGAATCTTTTTAAAGTATTTGAAACCAGAAATATGTGGATTTGGAACATGTTTTTAGCTCCATTTAAGTTTGAGATGGAGACATTAAAAATTGTTTCTTCAAAAACATTACCGATGACATGACTTCATGGAAGTGTCTACTACTTACTCAATTCTAGCCTAAGAACCTGTTGTGTTGACACACAACCCGGGAGGCACTCGGGGAACCCCGAGGGGGCCAAGAATTTCTCCCGTTACTACCCATCCGGTTCCGAGTCATGAGGTGACTAACCAGTCATTCTACTTAGGCTCACACCGTTCAGACGTGTTTGTTCTAGCCTACGGACTTTGGAACTTTTTCGACCGGTTTGCCGGTCTTCCGGACTCTTGGCTTCTTCTTGGCTTCTGCTTCGCCGGCCCTTCCTAGGCCCTGGGTGGGTCGGTGGTCCCCTCATCGTTAGTTGCTGCCTCGCCTGCATCTTGGGTTGTTGGGCTGCGTGGTGAGCTTCGCTGGGACTTCGCCTCGCCGCCCTCGTTCGTGCCGTGGGTGTTATGGCCGTTTCGTCGACCCCCCCCCCCCTCCCGCTCTGGCGGAAAGGTAAGGTAGTTGAGTTGGCCCTCGGCCGGCTCCCGGGCTGGGTGCCGGTTTGGGCAGGAACGACGGCAGTCTTCATCTTCGCTGTAACTTGAGCGCCAAAATCTCCCCTTAGCTTGGCGGGGCCCCTCGTGCCCACGCTCCCTCACCTTTCGGCTGTTGGGTGGCAACTTTGGCGCTTACCTGCTGGCTTTTACCTTGTGTGATTTGAGGGGTATGTTATGCGTCCATGGCTCACTTGCTTCATACCTGTACCTGTCATGACATGCTTGACTTTTGTTGTACATAGTTCCTCGTTTGCTTGCCTTAGCTCGGCAGGGCCCCACGTGCCCGCGCCCTGTCGCCTTTTCATTGGTAGGTGTTGCTGTGCCAGACGCTACCTTCATGCCTGTAACTCTCGTGGCATGCTTGATTTTTTTGTTGTACATAATGCGTCATATGCTCGCCTTAGTTTGGCGGGGCCCCACGTGCCCACGCCCTGTCGCCATTACGTTGGTAATGTTGCTGTGCCAGACGCTTGCTTCATGCCTTTACCTGTCGTGACATGCTTGAGTTTTGTTGTATATGATGCGTCAGATGCTCTCCTTAGCTTGGCGGGGGCCCACGTGCCCGCGCCCTGTCTCCATTACGTTGGTAATGTTACTGTGCCACGCGCTTGCTTCATGCCTGTACATGTCGTCACATGCTTGAGTTTTGTTGTACATGATGCGTCGTATGCTCGCCTTAGCGCCCAATATGCTCTCCAGACCAAAAGGTGGCTGCCACGTGTGTGGAATGCAGGGAGGTACCCGACAGGGAAGAAACTCGCTTGGAAAGACTGGTACAACACATTGTTAATATTCGGGTAAATACCCTTTGGCAAAATGGACAAACAGAGATTAGCCGCGACCTGTCTTCATTGTCAGACGGTAGGTCGCAAAGATAGTTTGCTTGCCTTAGCTTGGCGGGGCCCCCCGTGCCCGCGCCCACTAGCTTACGGGGATGGATTTTGCAGGCCCAGACGCTTACTGACAGGTTTGTACCTTGCTGTTTTGTGCCTTTTTGTGTTGTGAAGGCTCGCCTTACCAGGGCAGGATCCCACAGGCCCTCGCCCGCGTGCCTTCAGGTTGTGTATGTTGCAGTGGCCTGTTGATGACCTGCACGCAATGCGGAGGGTTCCAGTGGCCGTCAGATAACCACAAGGTCCGTCTCCCCTGCACCGGATGCGCCTCAGACCACGTTTGCGACACCTGCTCCACCTAGCCTGAGCTGCGCTGGTCGCAGTTATGGAGTGTACAGACGCGAGCGACCGCACCTGTGTGTGATCCGAATCCAGTCGAGGCGGCTTCTCCCAAGCCCTGCGGACTGGCCGCACGAGACCGCACCGACCTTTTGGAAAGATGCCACACCGGACGCGGGAGCCTAGCGCTCGGAGCGGGACTGTGTTCAACGCGATCGCTTCCAGGAGGGAGCGTGCCCGGACAAAGCCTTCTGACAGGCAGAGAACCCGCCTCACTGAGCCCGGTTCGGAGAGACGCGCCACGCGCCGTCCCATGTCCACTGTCAGTTCCCGCTCATCCCCAAGGAAGCCTGCTGACCCCTACGGGGAGTCACCTCGCCGGCAGAGAGCCCGCCTCATTGAGTCCGGCTCGGAGAGACATTTACCCACGCGTCCGATGAATTGGGGCAGGAGCTTCGCGCTCGGAGTAGGACTGCTATCAACGCGATCGCTTCCTGGAGGGAGCCCGCCAGGACAAAGCCGCTTGTCGGCAGAGAGCCCGCCTCACTGAACCCTGCTCGTCCCATGTCCTCTATCAGTTCTCGCTCGTCTCCAAATGCCCGCTGACTCTTCGCCGACTGAGTGCCCGCCTCATCAAGCCAGGCTTGGAGAGACCTTGCCCACCCGTCCGAGGACTTCGGACAGTTCAGAGCCCTCACGCCACTCTAGCTTTACCAGACGCTCACTCTCCCCCTTCCGACTCCGCAGTTCCCGCTAGCCGACCTCTTCGTCGCATACGGACACCGGGCTTGCCCTGGACGAAGAGCTCATCTCATCGCCACCACGCTTCCCGCGGTTGACTGCCTGCCATCTCCTCCTGCTCAAGAGGAGGATCTCCACTGGTGGACGCTGGACGACAGGTGAGGAGTTCATGTCCCTACCGCAGCCTCCCGGCCTTCGTGACCTGCGCCTCGACTTTACCTTCATCAGGACTGGTACTCGGGACCCTTCCAGGCGCTCGTCTGCCCTCTGCCTGCTGTGGATCTGCGCCCGGCCCTGCGGTTGGACTAGATTGCCTCGCTCGTCTGTAACGCCCTAGCCTGCGGAAGATTTCGGGAGCTCCTGACCCAAGCCTTCGTCCGCCGCTTCGTGGACACCCGGCTCCCCTACTTGGCTCCCCGCCGCGGAATCCTACTAGCTCGCAGAAGCGGCCGTCTGGGCAGCGTATCTCACATCCGTCAACGCCATGGCTGCCGCCTCCAGCTGCGACCTGTGACGTCGGGATGCCGTGTTGCGGGTCTTCCGTGGAATGCCTCCCGTGCTGAGGACTCAGCTGCGCCGTGCTCCCCTGGGCGGCCTCCACTCTTCGGTGCGACTGGGCAGACCGAAGGATACATCTCGGACCGTGGGCCTCGCAAGACACCTCCACTTCGCTTCAGGCCGCCACTAGGCCGTGGTTTTCGCCCTGCAGACTCCGGCCCCGCCGTACAGCTCGGGGATTACGCGATCACTCTGGACCTTCCGACATTATCTCCAGATCCCATATGCTCGGCCTCCAGGAAGTTCTCCAGTGCACCTGCGACGGAGTAGTTCCAGTTCGGGCACTGTGTTCGGTCTCAGCCTCAGCCCGTGGATCTTCTACCGCATCGTGGACGCAGTGGTGACCAAGGTGCGGCAGCTGTCTTCCAGCTCGACGTCGAACTACTGCGACGACCTCCTCCTGCGCAACCATTGGAGTCCACCGGACATCGGACAGGGATGCACTGTTATGGCTGTTTGCGGTTGGGGTGCCTAGTCAACACAGGTAAGTCGGACCTCGCTCCCTCTCGTCACTTCGTCCATCTCGGCATGGAGTTCGCCACCGACCTTAACAGGGTGCGTTTGCCGAAGTCACGGATCCTAAGTTGGCTGGCCAGCCGGCCAGGTAGCTCAGCAGGATGCAGCCTCCACCAGAGTTTGGCTTCAGCTCCTTGGTTGTTCAATGCGGCGGCGGATCTACTCCCCCTCGGTCGTCTCTACGCCCGGCCGCTACAGCTACACCTCCTGCTTCTCTGGCGTCCTTCTTCAGGCGATCTGACTGCCATGGTAGCCGTGTCCCCGTTGATTCGCCCCCACCACCTGCGTTGGATGGACACGTCGTGGCATGCTTCGGGAGTCCCGGACCGCTCCGCCTCCCCAACTCTCCCTGTGTGTCGATGCAAGTCTTGCTGGTTGGGGGGCCCACCTGCTACCGCGGTTCCTCACGACGTCCGGCCGCTGACCTCTGGAGTTCGCGGACTAGCACATCATCTGGTTGGAGCTGCAAGCAGTCTGGCAAGCCCTCATCGCCTGGGAGGAACAACTCGGTCACCAGGAACTGCTCGTCCTCTCCGACAACGCCACAGTTGTGGCGTACATCCAGTAACAGGGCGTGATGCGCTCACCCGACCTACGCTTGCTCCTCTACTCTCGATGTCTTGGCCGACTCTCTCCCGACGCGGCCAATTGCTACACACGGAGTGGACCCTACGCCAGGACATCTTCGGATGATCGGCGCGCAAGGTGAGACGCCACTGGTCGACCTGTTCGCCTCGAGGGGGATCCACCAGCTCCCCCTATTATTTTGTCTCCCTGATCCCAGACTCTGGCCTGGGCAGTCGACGCACTGTCCATTCCGTGGGACGGACTCATTGCCTACGCGTACCCCCTGACAGTCCTCGTCCCCTAAATCTTCCACAATCTTCGGGGATGCAATGCGGTCGTCCTTCTGGTCGCCCCGTTCTCTTGGAACCGGTCCTGGACCAATGACCTTCTCAGCCTCGCCACGGACCCCCCACTGCTGCTTCCCGCACCCTGCACGATGCTCAAGCAACCGCGACATCGCTGTGCCACCCGTGCCTGGAGCGCCTACTCCTTCACGCTTGGAGGTTGTGCGGCAGGCCCTCGCTGCTAGAGGCTTCTTGAGTACAGCAGTGGAAGCTATCGCTACAGCCCGCAAACCCTAGACACGGCGCGTCTACGAGGAAAATGGCGAGTACTGTACTCCTGGTGCGACGACCATCGCCTCGCCCCCCACCGACCTAACTAACCCCCAGCTCGCGGACTTCGTCCTTTGGCTCTTCGGAGACCAAGGGTTGGCCCCTATCACCATCAGGGGGTACTTGTACATGATTGCCGACACCTACCGGCACCTCGGCCGCCCGGACCCCGGCGCCTGTAAAGACATTGCCGACCTTATGACTCACTTTGGCCTGCAGCCTCCAGTGCCCCGTTCGCTCATTCCTCGCTGGGACCTACCCTGGGTACTGACTTGGCTGGACTCTGCCAGATTCGAACCGCTGCCTTGGCCCGCTTTGCGGATGTGACCCGTAAGACTTGCTTCCTGTTGGCTCTTGCCACGGCGGCCCGAGTTAGCGAGCCACACGCGCTGTCAGTGCGCCCTGCATGCCTGCAGTTCGAGTGGATGGTTCCGTACAGCTGCTTACGGACTCTGCCTTCATTGCCAAGACCAGGTCTCCTTGACTGCGCCACTGAGAGGGACAAACTTCCCCCAGGAGATCAGGCAACAAGATCCTGTGCGAGCCCTACACGTGTACCTACGCCGAACCAAAGTCGTCCGGAGAGGACGCGCACGCCTCTTTCTGCCGTTAAAGCCCGGCTGATCTGACATAACAGCTCAGATGATCTCTTCCTGGCTACGCTGGGTCTTATGGACCAGGACCTCTCCCTGCAGGGAGCGAAGAGGCTAACGATACACGCACACGAGGTACGCGCCATGGCCACGAGCGTCGCGTTCGACCGGAACTGCCCTGTCAAAGACATCGTGGCTGCAGTGGGCTGGCGGGCAGAATCTACCTTCGCCTGCTTCTACCTCCGGGATCTGGCAGGCCAGCGAGACAACCTCGCACTGGTGGGGGACATCACTGAGGCGCAACACTCCCTCCCTACACCTACCTAGGGTCGTCGGGAGTTTGCGGCAGGGAGGATGGCTCTATTGGCCCTTGGGGTGCTGAAGCGCAGCACCCTCCTCCTTATCGCAATTCTTCCATAAAGTCATGTCATTGGTAATGTTTTTGAATCAACAAATTCATTTTTCTCTAAAAGGTATTTTTTTGAAAAATACTTACCGATGACATGACTCGGATGACCCTCCCACCTGCCCCGCTTGCCGCTGGTGAGCTAAGTATCCTGACTCGTTAGTCACCTCGTGACTCGGAACCGGATGGGTAGTAACGGGAGACAACTCTTGGCCCCCTCGGGGTTCCCCGAGTGCCTCCCAGGTTGTGTGTCAACACAGCGGGTTCTTAGGCTAGAATTGAGTAAGTAGTAGACACTTCCATAAAGTCATGTCATTGGTAAGTATTTTTCGAAAAAAATACCTTTTAGAGAAAATTAAATATTATAAAAGGTTGTAAGGTAATGCCCGAAACAAGTGGGACTGGTTGTCACTGGCCAATAAAGAAAAGGAGTTTGAAGTTTACTTAGGAAACTTGATCAGCAGGAAGCTTGTTATGGGTTGCTTCAAGAAAGCGCTGTGATCATTATGCAACATAAATAAAGCAGTCTCTTTTTTTCTGTTTCAGGAGTGATTATCGGAGTAGATCCTCTGAGGGTCAAATTCCTCAAGCCTCACCAGACAAAACAAGGACTATTTGTTTACCCTGAAATAGATGACATCCAAGAAGTAGGGGATGATATGATTGTAGCGTCAGCTGTAGATTTCCTGCCACTCTACAACAGTGCACGCGAATGGAGAGTGGTTGGGTTTGATCAATTTTAATTTGTTTCTGCCATGTTTAGCTCAGGTATGAAGCTAACTGAAGTGAGTACTTTCTGTGCCAGTGGTCTGCTGAAAACCATTGGTCGTGGTAAACTTAGGTCAATTGGTGCTAGATTATATTTGTTTGAAAGTGGTACAGAAAAGTGTTTCTTTGCGGAGGTATTTGGGCAAAAGGTAGGCTCCGATGTCGCACAGCCCATAGCAAGCATGAGCAGTGGCTAACTAACGTCAGTTTTCAAGAGGGTTAAATGTATTGTTGGTGTTCTAAAATGTATTGAAAGTTTAAACTTTTTTCACTTGGTGCTTTCTCACATTGTGGAACCACATTGTGCAGAGATTTGAACCCCATGTTGTAAAGTTATGTACAAACATGTACAGATTTGTTTTGCTACTTGTGTTAAACATTGTAGACACAATTATTAAAACTGGTAAATGCTGGGGTTTACTGAACGCATAATTTGATGTAATTTTCCATTTTAATCGTTTATTTTGACTTCAGTGTTGATAATACCAACATGTTTCAAACTTGCCATTTTCACACATTATTCCCTTGTATTATCAATTTCAAACCTGATAATTACATCACTGCTGTTCTGTAGTGTAGTAGAAAGCTACAGGTGATTGTGATTTTTATTTTCTGGTTCTTGTCCATTTGTGGAGGCACTTATTTGCTGAAATTTGAAGCTCGTGGTGTAAAGTTATGTACAAACAATTACAATATGTATTTGCTGCTTTCATTACTCGTTTGGACACAATTTTGGGATAAATAAAAGTGTAGTTGTTAAAAACACATCACTTGAGTAGTGTTTTGTTATTTTTGGATTTATGCATGTTAGTTAAAGAGCCTCAAGTTTGTTCATCACGGTGTAAAGTTATGTTCAAGCATTGTGTGTTTCTTGTTTTTAGCCTTCATTTCATTCTATGTTGTGAATGGTGTATTTTTCCTAAATTATTCTGTAATCTACAAGAGTTTAGTACACAATAAAGGGAAAACACACCATCTTAATTGACTTTCTTTGCTGTGTTGTCAAGGAATTCAAAATTTTTGTTCATAAGCAAGTTGTCCAATTTTTAAAAAAGTTTATAGCTACTGTGTTCACACTTATCTCAATTAGGATAGTTTAGAATCTATCAATGTGCAATTGAAATTGTGTGTTTAATACCACACACAATTTTTTAAAATATAATTTATGCATTTTTTTTTTCATAAATGTATAGCTGAGTGTAAAGTTACATGGGTGCAACTCGTCTGTCTAGGAACGGAAATCCGTTTCTGAAAATATGGTCAAAAACGGACGTTCCGTTTTTGAGAATTTGAGGAGAAATTTTTTTTTCTTTTAAAGCAAACAGCGAAACGATCTTTTAACTGTGGAACTGGTTTTGGTGGAACTGGTTTTGGTAACAGCGGAAGCGCTCTTCTGAATCGGAGACAACAACCCTTGTTCTTCCTGGCACCTTGTAAACCCCGTAGTGCTAGCTAGCTCACAATGCCGCAAATGAAAGAAGGCGATTCGGTAGCGTTAGTTGACGCCAATGTGAAAAACAAATGGCGATGGGAGTGGCTGAATGAAACGGACAGCGAGAAGAATCCGCTTAGGCTCTGGTGTGTGAAACTTGACATCGGAGGAGTGTGCTATTGCATACTGTGTCATGCTCAGCTCAAATATGGATCGAACGGCAAGACAGTAATACTTCTGACAGTGACAGTAATACTGCTACTACCACCACCAGTGCTAGTGTTGCTACTACCCATAGTGCTTTTGCCAGTATTGATAAAACTGAAACCATTGCTGGTGTCAAACGAAAACAACCTTCTCCTGCAGATATCAGATGTTTTTTTTAAGAAGCCAAATATTCAACAAGATTAGTTGAAGCTGGTAGAGGTGAAAGCCACCATCATCCTGATGAATTGTTATTGGGAATGACATGATACTTTTTCTTTTTAGATGATCACTATTTTTACACTCCCAGCTTCCAAGGAGCAGTTATTTTGCAAGATGTTATAATTTCATACACAATTCTACTATTACTTAATAAGTATTTTCTAAAGGAAAGAGGAGAGAAGAAAGACAGATTGATGAAATCAATCTTGTGCATTGCTTGCTGTTTGGTAAGTAGCATTAAACGAGTTGAAGTATAAGAGTGTATGTCTATATCTTTGTGGATCTGTGTGTTGTTTGTATTGCTTGGTGGGATGAAAGAGGGGTGGGTTTGCTGCTTTGTTTTTTCATTCACATTCACAGAGGACCTTTCAAATCTCTATAAAAAAATAACTCTTAAAATGCTAAAACATCATATTCTTCCGGGGGGCGCGGCCCCCCATGGGCCCCCTTTCCCGGGCTCTGCCCCGGACCCCGCCGGGGCCTAGGCGCCCTGGACCCCTGCCTTTCAGTTTTTACACTTTTGCACAGTTGCACCCATGAAGTTATGTTCAAACAATTTCAGTGTTGCACCATTGTGTATCACCCCATCAAACTTTCTTTGAAGTTTAAGCATAGCCTAGTAAGGAAAGAACAACATGATAAATTTATACAGCATGAATCTACTTTGTGAAAGCTAGAAAATGTGTTTTATAAATGTGTGACGGTGTAAGTGTTATGTACAAACCATAACGGTTTTTCTCCAATTACACCCAAACGACTGCTCATGGGGAAATTCTTTTTGGGCGGCATGTTACTTATGACTAAACACATCACAATGATGCAAAATGATGCTCGTATGTTTAAGTTCAAAATCAGAGACCCATGTCACACTCTTTGGACACCCAGTCGTACTCTTGACCATATACAAGCTACATTATAATACTTGCAGATAAGGATATAGACCAATGGCTTTCGTTCAAGGGTGGTGCCAGAATAGCTTGGTGCCTAGAGGCGCCAAGCACTACCCATGAACTATTTTAGTCAAACGTATTTCACACACTGGTGTATTCTGAATGATAACGGTTAACCTTTACGGTTAGTCTTTTCTGTGTTCACTGTTTATTGGCTTTTGTTACAATGCAAGTGAACATAAGTTGAACCAGTTCAGCTCTGACAGTATAAGATACAATTATAGATATAAATTGACTGTGGTAGTTCGAGGTGGTGGCACAATAGTTTGGCACCTGTAGACACCAAGCTATTCTGGCACCACCCTTGAACTGTTCTGGTCAATCTGTCTCCTGAATTGTTGTCTCCAGGCCATCTGAATTAAAAATTAACAGTGTAGGAATTTTGGCTTAGCCTTAGGGCGGAATGCGTTGATCCCTCAGAATATTTTGCATTGTTTTCAGGATTCAGTTTGGGCAGGTGCTGAGTGACAAGATGTTCAATGCTCCATTGCCATCCACAGATAGTGATGAGTCTTCTGTCGGTGCATGTCCTCATGGTCGCAAGTAAGTATTTAACCCTTTTCATCGTGAGAGACTATTGCTTGAAATTTGACTCTTGACAGTACGAGGGTGGTGCCAGAATAGCTTGGCACCTGAGGCGCCAATATATTCTGGCACCACCCTTGAACTAAAATGGTTTATCTGTCTCATAATATGTAATGTAGCCTTCAGGACAATAAGCAAATAAAAAAAAAATATTTAAGGATGTAATTGGTTAATACCATCTAACACTTTCACTAGTAAATGTGTTAAACATGAGAGTAGTCAGTACGAAAAGGGTGGTGCCACTTTGCAAGATTACTCTATTGTGACAAGAAAGCATCCAACATTTTTGCATTTGTGGGATAGCCAAATTAACCCTACAGCCGCATTTCCCAAATGGTGGAGGTGTCGACCAACGACCATGCAACAGTTGTAGGAGATGCATTGACCATGATAATTATACAAAGGTCTGAATTGTTCTGCCGTTTCGAGGATTTCCTCGGTAATCTCGCCGATTTTCCGCTCCTCAAACTACTATTTACTATACTACTACTACTGTTTCCGTGTATAATTTCTTGCGCCTTTTTAATTTCCGCTTTTTTTTTTCAAAGTCAATTCAGACCTTTGATAATAAAATAAAACAGCTCATTAAATAGGCACTTTACCCAATTGCATATTGGCTCAAAGCGATAGCATGAATTATCATGGTCAATCTCCTGCTGTTGGGCATCCAGTCTAAATGGGTTAAGAAAAGGTGGTGGTAAGGCAGCTCCCAGTGCTTGGAGTTGGAAACTGCTCTTGGTCATAGTACTCATGCACTAGACCTTGAAAGTTGAACTGATGAGATGGTGCCATACTTTTTTCAAACAGTTCTTGGAATAATGAATATTAATAAATCTTTCAGCGGGAGATTGACTGTGGTAGTTTAACCCATACGGTGCCGAGAAAATTTCAACACCTCCCAGCTGCAAGAGGTATCGATCCTCATGAGCCCCTACAGTTGTGGGGGCTAATGAGGATCTATGCCTCTTGCTGACAACACTTTGAATCCATGTTCCTAGGATGGCTAGGGCTTTTTGTGCTGAATTAACAAAGATTGCAGAAACACAGTCTGCATCAGCTGGCACTGAACGGGTTCAGGAGTACCTGACTGGCTTGGCACTTCCTTTAACCCTTATCATTTGGAATACACTGGTGTGTGAAATAAGTTTGACTAAAATAGTTCAAGGGTAGTGCCAGAATAGCTTGGCGCCTCTAGGCGCCAAGCTATTCTGGCACTACCCTTGAACTAAAGCTATTGGTCTGTATCCTTATCTGTAAGTACTGTAATATAGCTTGCATATCGCAGTGTACAAATTTGAAGCTTTTAGCCTCAGTATGATATGGGTTAAACTATCATGGGCACATAATCTCCTGCAAATGGTTCATTCACATAGAATTAGAAGCACCTGGCAAATTTGACTTTTCGGGCTGAATGTCTGGAAATAAAATTGGGAATGCTAAGAGTACTTTTACTTTAGTATGATACATGTACTAGTGCTTTCGCTTTTAAAACACATTCTGCCTGAAAATGTCTGTAGACTGCAAGTGTGCAATATATTGGATGATTTTTGGTATGTGCATTGTTTGTTCTAATTTCAGAGTATATGAGTCGCTTCTTCAGGACCAGAGCAAGCTGTCTGGTGAAATACTTCAAAAACAAGAGGTGATTATTAGAAGACAAAGAGGAAAATACATTTGTTTTTAGCATTGCTCACATTAATCTCACTGATGCTGTGACTACAACATGTTTTCATGTAATTGTTTTGCTTTTGCATGGACCTTTTCATTTCAGTAAGTTTGTATCAGTTTAAGAAAAAATGCGAAAACTGCTAAACATTTTTGGGGCATCCTTTTTCCTGCACTACATTGTAAGGGAAGTGACAGATTTTGTTGATTGTTGAAGTTGCATAGGGAAAACTATAGAATGTTGACCGATTGTTCAGTGGGAGGTATGATGCGACTAGGTCATACATTTTCCACAAGCAGACACATTTGGGTCTGCACTGGAAATTGGGAGCTGAACTTCTTGCAGTTGCTTCCCATTCAGCATAATCACTGTCATGAAATTTTTTTCAGATGGTCGATGAATTGCAGAAGAAATTGGATGCTATAAGGAAGAGAAACTTTGGTAAGTGTATTTATCCTTTATTCGGAATACACCAGAGTGTGAAATAAGTTTGACGAAAAATGGTTCAAGGGTAGTGCCAAAACAGCTTGGCGCGTCTAGGCGCCAAGCTATTCTGGCACCACCCTTGAACTAAAGCCATTTGTGTATAGCCTTATCTGTAAGTACTATAATGTAGCTTGCATATGGCAGTGTACAAGTTTAAAGCTTTGAGCCTCCGTATGATATGGGTTATTGCAAAGTGGATAATACAACGTAGAATATTTTGTTTTCACTTAGAACAAGTTGTCTTGTCTTGTGGTGATGGTATCATCATGCACTAATAGGTCATGAGTGCTGCCAGAATAGCTTGACATTTAGAGTTCCCAAGATACTCCGGCACCAACCTTGAACTATCGTGGTCGATCCATATCTTATGGTGTGTCAAGACTAAATGGGTTATGATCGTAATTTAGGGCAGCACTTCAATAACTTGGCAATAGTTTCTTTCTTCAGTAATCATGTTTTTCTTGATGTGTAGAACAAGGAAATGAAACTTTTAGGTATACTCTCTTATTCCAGAACTTGGAGGTGGGGTGGTTTGGTGGTAAAGGGTTGACCTCTTGTCAGAAAGGTTGCGGATTTGAATCCAGCCGGGGTCAGCATTTGTTCAGACTGTATTCTTTGAAATCAACTTTGTTGTAAACAAAAGATGTTTAGCTCCAGTCCTTTAACTTTTAAAATTTTATTTTAGAATTGAAGAAGAGGAATCGTCAGCTTATGGGCATCATTTCACAGCGTCACAAGGAACTGGAGAAGACAGCTGACCAAGTGAAAAGCAATGCTGCTTGTCAAGAGTAAGACCTTTTGGTGGGGGAGGGGGGGGAGGGGGGCGGGGGTGTTGCTGAGATTTGAGATTTCTTAGGTTTATTCGCCTTGTGTATGCAGCCACCTAGACAGATGGCTGCATGCACAAGGGGAAAGGGGGGTTAATGTATCCTTTTAGTAAAATGTTTGATTGCTCTTTCAGTTACCGGTCTGTACACTTGCCAGTTTTTAACTGATAACTTTTACAATGTTATAACCACTCTTTACACATAATGCATTAGACACTGAGCCTTAATGTCTAAATTGAGGCTACACTGATAGTTCAGGAGATAGCCTTGATAGTTCAAGGATGGTGCTGGAAAGGCTTTCTGCAAAAGGGCTCTTATCTGTTCTGGCACCACCCATGAACTGTCATCACCGGTATGCTTTCTTTGTTAGAGCTGAATTAGTCAATAATACGAATGATGCACAGCAAAGGTGTTGGGGACTTTTTTTTTGAAAATGTCACAGAATCATTTTGACTTTCTAGGTTGAAGGAGGAGCTGGAAAGTACGGCATCTCGTGTGGAGATTGCCAAGTGCACCTTGCAAGCCCTGATTGTTGGAAGTGGTGTCAACTGGGTTCAGGATCCCGCACTCTTGGAGACAGTTCTGCTGTGTGGAGAACCGCTTCAGTTGTGACCAGTGACTCTTAACATTGCAAATGTGAGTTTGTTGTGAAAAGGATCCACATGCGTGGCAGTTCTGTGAGATAGCTCAGCTTTTTCAAAATCCCAGAAAGCTGAATTTGCACCTTTTTTTGTAGACAACACAGCTCTTTAGCCATTCAGTTCCATTGGCAAGAGGCATAAATGAGTCCTGCAGATGAGAAGTTATGTCTCTTACTGGTGATGGATTATGGGGCATAGTTATTCTGTAGATGGTTTTCAGTCATTTCAATTTTTCAGTCACCCGTGGATCTAATAATATCATTGCTGTCCCAAGAGCAACCTAGGCGATGTCCTCTACCTTGGGCCAATGGTATGTCCCATCCTCGGTCTTTTTCAGGAATCGCACTTCAAATTCCTCCTACTCTTTTGATAATATCTAAAGACAAATTAATTAAACTATTAAATGTTTTGAGCCATGATTGCAGATTGTACTTGTCCATTCTTGGGAACAGTCTGGAGACGATGCAGCCCTTCAGCCATCCATTCTGAGACCTGCGTGTATGATTGTTATGTCTGACCGGCAGTCTGTACATTGGGGTAGGGTATTGAAAGGAGTCACCTTTGTGGGAGGGAGGTATAAGGAAATAGTTCCAGATGCCTGCCAGCTTTTCCTGCAAGGCATGGGTTACCATTAGTATACAATGGTTTTGGGCTGGTATACAGCGATTCCAGGTGCAATCCTTGTTTCATTTTTTGGACCTCCTAATTGCGAGTTTTATCATTGATTAAATAATATATACATGTAGAACTATGATGGCACTACAGCAGAGGTGCCTACCGTACGCGCTAGCGCCTATTTTTACAAATTTTCAACCCAAAATACACTAATACGAGCAGTTCCTTACAAATACACATTTTTGCCGTACCGCCCAATGTTCTGATCCGCTATTTCCATTCCGTGCTGCCCGTACAGCGTATTCGCGAAAGTGAAATCTCGTGTGTGAGATGTGCGAGGCTTTGTGTCCGCCATTGTGGAAGCTGCTAAGCATGGCGTCGCGAAAGCGTTTACATGAAAGTGGGGATGAGACCGAGTCTGAAGAAAAGCGGGGCAAGGTTCCTAGTAAGCAAAAGGCGCCACAAAAATTTTTACGTGAATAAAGGGAACGTTTTAAAGAAATAATCAAATTTCCGAAAGGAATTCATTACGCTCACTGCAACGTATGCCGCAGACAGTTTAGCATTGCGCACATTAGTGCATACGATTACAATATTCAGTGACACTTAGATTCTGCTGGCCACAAGTCCAGAACAGCAGTTCCTTGTAAAGAAAGTGTGCAACATTTTTTCACTGCAACGCGAGTCACAGAGAAACAAGCGCAACAAGATGATATCACCAGGGCAGAGATGAATGGTGCAAATTATAGCAAAGTGTTATATGCCCCTTCAGTCCTCGGAAACGCTTGTGGCGTTCGTCAAGGAATCAGTGTTAGTGATAAGGTAAGAGTTGTACAATATCTAGTGACAGCAGAAGTGAGCTAATATGTGGATGTTGAAGTATGACGCAGACAAAGGTTACAGTGTGCATTTGTGTTAGCAATATGGTAAGAGTTGTACAATATCTAGTGATAGCAGAAGGGAGCTAATATGTGGATGTTGAAGTATGACACGCAAACTGACAAAGGTTCCAGTGTGCATTTGTGTTAGCAATATGGTAAGAGTTGTACAATATCTAGTCATAGCAGAAGGGAGCTAATATGTAGATGGTGAAGTATGACACACAAAGGTTACAGTGTGCATTTGTGACCATAACGTGTTGCATTCTACATATTTTGTTTCATGGTGAGCTGAAATTATTGTGAATTAAGGTTTTGTGAATGTGGCATTTTTCCTGATTATCACTCTTTGAACAAATGTTGCGCATTGCGCGAAGACTAAAATTACACAAAATACACATTTTTCATGCAGCATGTACACAAATGTTCAGGCTGGGGGTAGGCACCTTTGCTACAGTGTTAAGTTATTTTTGTTTTCCCATTTAGTCCATGAAGCTTTAACAACTAATGAGAGAAAGGGAAATAGGAAATTTAACACAAAACAATGACAAAACAATTAGGGTTTTGGTTGTTCCTATTTTTAAAAACAACATTGAAATCGGGCTCGTCGGAGCGCATTCCGGAGCATGCACATGACGTTCTTGGCGTGTGGGGCAGAAATTCTGGCAAAGAAGTAACTAGATGAAAATGACGTCAGGTCTAGCTATGCTAGACCTTGCTAGCGAATGACCCCACCCGGGTCTGCCCTGGGGGACTTGGGTGGGGTTAGGTATTTTTTAGTTCCCAGGGTCAGCCCCACAGGGTGGGTTTTTCTCTCTATTCTGGGGCATGTGTTTCTGTCTACCCTTTGTCCATTCACCTGTATTTGCCTTTTTAAAACTCTCCCTATTGTCTGCACTGCCTGTAGCTCTTGATATTGGATGTGTGTTGCTAAATGGTCTTAGCTTTATTTAGGCCCCATGTGTTAGGTTTATTTAATGTATTTGACCGGCTGGCGACATACATTCAATGTTCTGTTTATTTTATTTTTTTTCACAAGCAGTGCAGGCACGTCCTGAGAAAGCCTTGTTGCTGTCGGGACGTTAAGCAATGTACAATCAATCAATCAATTGCTAGCGAATGTCTTTTTGGCACCAAGCGCCGTGTGTGTATGCGTCCTTTGTGTGTGACAATGACTAGAGCCTGCATTTGAGGACAGACAAGTTCGAAATTTTTGTGATATTGTCCTTGAAAGAATAATCTCGAGGTAGTTTTTTTGCTCATGAGTGAAGCAAACGTGATTATGTTCTGGGCCCGTGGTCATTCGTCCATGGTAAACTTTAACGTTGGCATTTTCTCGAAGACTATTCAAGCCACAGTCTTCAACCTTGGCCCAAGGATACTTTGTGGCAAGACCTTTTTAAACATACCAATTTGAGTGACCTAACTCAAAGGTCAAGGTCACAGGGGATGAGGAAAAAGGCCAAAAATAGCTATATTTTGACATAATTTAATTTTTCTCAAATACTATTCACAACTTCAAACCCAAACATAGTACGAAGATGCCTGATGGTAAGACCTTTCTATGTATACTAATTTGGTTGATCCCTCGGAAAGGTCAAGGGTCACAAGAGCTCAGGAAATAGGTCCAAAATAGCCATATTTTGACAAAAGATAATTTTTTCTCAAATACTATTCACAACTTCAAACCCAAACTTGCTACAGAGATACCTGATGGGAAGACCTTTCTGTGCATACTAATTTGGTTGATCCCTCTGAAAGGTCAAGGGTCACAAGAGCTCAGGAAACGGGTAAAAAAAATAGCCATATTTTGACAAAAGATGTTTTTTCTCAAATACTATTAACAACTTCCAACCCAAATTTGGTACAGAGCTACCTGATGGTAAGACCTATCTATGCATACTAATTTGGATGACCCCCTTGGGAAAAGTCAAGGATCACTAGAGGCTGGCAAATCTCTGTAAAATTCTAATTTGTGCTAAAATTGTAGGTATTATCAACATTTTTGCTAATTTTTCAATCAAATTTGGCACAAAAGTAGCTGATAAGACCTTCCTATGCATACTGATTTAGTTGACTGATCGCAAAGGTCAAGGGTCACAGGGGTTTTGGGGTTGACGTGAAAAATGCTTACATTTTCAGAAAACAGGATTTTGCTGGTGCAAAAGCCAGCCCTTTACTTATTGTCACAAGAGTCACACATATGTGAATAGGTCATACATGTGAGCCATAATAGCTTTGCCTTTCTTGTTAAAATTTTTTTGGATTAAGGTGCTCATTGGCAAGGAAAATGTCCGTTTCACAAAGAAACGGTTGATCCAAACTGGAGTCCGTAATTTTTCTTATTTTTACTAGATATTTTGCATATAGCTAGATAAAAGGAAGATATAGAATGAGTTTGTTTACCAGCAATGTACCTGTAGAACTTTTTGAGTGATAATTAAATATTTAAAAAAAATAGTTTCACTTTTTTTTTAGGTCAAAAATAGCTATATTTTGACATTTTTATTTATTTTTTCTCAAATACTATTCACAACTTCAAACCCAAACTTGGTACAAAGATACCTGATGGTAAGACCTTTCTATACATACTAATTTGGTTGATCCCTCAGAAAGGTCAAGGATAACAAGAGCTCAGGAAATAGGTGAAAAATAGCCATATTTTAATAAAAGATGTTTTTGGGCTCACGTGCGAAGCAAAAGTGAGTTTATGTTTTGGGCTGGTGGTCGTGTGCCGCAAGGCTAAAAATACGTGCAAATCTGCTCAGCGACGTGCTTTTCGTAATCCGTTGCAAGTAAATGTTTTAACCTTTAAAAGACAGAGGGCGAAGGCCTGTTACATTTTTAGACGTCAACGCTGTGCTTCCTGGAGGTGTTTCGTCTCATCCTTGACGTCTAGGACTTCGGAATTGCAGCAAGCCCTGCAGAAATATAATGACTCTGCTGCTGGACTAGATACCATCCACCATCAACTCCTAACGCATCTGCCTGAGAAGTCACTCCTTGTACTTCTCAAGGCCTTTAACCAAATCTGGATAACCGGTCATTTTCCGCCATCTTGGCGCCAGGCTGTGGTTGTGCCAATCCCCAAGCTGGGTAAGGATCCTTCTGACCTGGGCAACTACCGGCCAATCGCGTTGACGTCATGTTTATGTAAAACTATGGAACGCCTGGTCAACGCCCGCCTGGTGTGGCATCTTGAGTCACATGGTCTCATCACAGACCTCCAGTGCGGTTTCCAGCGCTTCCGTAGCACAACTGACCATCTAGTCCACTTTGAGTCGTTTATCTGAGATGCTTTTGTCAACAAGCATCATGTCTATGCAATTTTCTTCGATCTTGAGAAGGCATATGACACTACTTAGAAGTGTATGGTATAATGTCTGACTTGTTGGACATGGGTTTTAAAGGGCACCTGCCCGTTTTTATTCACAATTTTTTGTCTAACCGGTCGTTCCATGTCCGTGTGGGCTCCACCCTCTCCGACTCCTTTGAACAGGAGATGGGTGTCCCACAGGGCAGTATTCTATCTCCTGTTTTATTTAGTGTTAAAATTAATAACATTGTAAAGGCCGTCAAGGATGATTCTGAGTGCTCTTTGTTTGTTGATGACTTTGCTTTGTGCGTATGAGTTCGAGGACTTGCGTCCCTTGAGAGGCGCTTGCAACTGTGCATTGATCGCATCCAGGGGTGGGTGTCTCTCAACGGATTCAAGTTCTCGCCCTCTAAGACAGTCTGTGTGCATTTTACTAACCAGACAAAAATTTTTCCAGAACCTAGCCTGAGCATAGCTGGAGTGCCAATTAAGGTGGCCGAGGAGGCAATGTTTGTGGGGGTCATCTTTGACAAAAGACTGACCTTCCGCAACCATACTAATTACCTTAGAACCTCTTGTCGGAAGGCCCTTGACGTTCTTCGTGTCATTGGTTGTACTGACTGGGGTGCAGACCGCACTGTCTTACTTCGACTGCAACTGTACCGGGCCCTTGTTCTGTCCAAACTGGATTACGGCTCTGTGGTATATGGCTCGGCTTTCAAGTCTGTTCTGCAGCGTCTGAACACAATTCACCATCAAGGTCTGCGGATATGACTGGGGTTCTTCAGGATGTCTCCAGTTCTTAGTCTGTATGCCGAGGCAGGGGAGCCTGCTCTCAAGCTCCACCGCATCCACCTCATGCTCAGCTACGTTCTGAAACTGAAGGCCCATCCAGACAATCCTGCCTATGATTGTGTTTTTAAGCTGCCATTTGCAAAGATTTACGAAACCCATCCAGTAGCTGTCCGTCCACTTTCCTTCCGTGTCCGACCTCATCTGCAGGTGGCCGGAGTGGACCTGGACAGAGTTTCAGAATCTCTGCAACACATCACTCCACCCTGGTTATTACCAGTTCCTGACATCTTGCTGGAATTGACCGCCCACAAGAAGGACGCTACCCCACCAGCCATATACCAACAGAGCCTCAATGAACTCCTTTCAAGTTTTCCTGGCTATTGTCATATCTATATGGATGGGTCAAAGTCTGAGGATGGGAGAGTGGCTGCAGCCACAGTGTCCTCTCGCCATCCTAGACGCCCATTTAAGCACCGCCTCCCACACCATTCATCTGTATTTAATGCAGAACTGCAGGCAGTTCTGCTGGCACTCAAGCATGCATATCGGTCTAGGGAAATTAACTTCCTGATTCTGTCTGACTCTCCTTCTGCCCTGCAGGCCCTTCAGGGCGCAAGAACAGACCACCCACTGCTGGTGCAGATTAGAGAGCTCTACGCAGACTTGATGAAGGAATATAAAAATGACATCATTTTTATTTGGGTCCCAGGGCATGTGGGCATCGAAGGCAACAGGATTGCCAATGATGCCTGCAGCGACCCTGTCCCTGACACACAGACTGTTTATAGTGATTTTAAACCTGTGATTAGTGCATACATAGCCCATGAGTGGCAGTCTGAGTGGAACAAAGAGGAAGCTAACAAGCTGCAATGTGCATGAAGCTCTTCCTAAGGTGTCCGACAGTCTACCTTACCACTGCAGCAGCCGCCGTGAGGAGACTGTCCTTGCTGGGCTTCACATCAGTCACACGTATGTTACACACTCTTATTTACTAAAATAGGAGGAACGTCCTTGGTGTTATGCCTACGATGAGCAGTACTCTGTTAGCACATTTTGCTGTCTGTGCCGATTTAATTGACACAAGATATAAAAACTTCACAGCAGACTTCTTGAAGGTTTTGTTCCAGGATGTACCCCCGGACAAAATCTTCAGTTTTCTGAGAGAGTGCAATATTTTAAATAAGATTTGGGCATTCTTAGACTACGACAATTCTATTATTTTGACCTTTTGTGAGTCTGTGCAACATTTTACCATGAAATATTTTTAAGATATCTTGTCTTAAACCTTTCTTTTAGTCTGGCTGGCCAGATTTTTACCCATCCCGCCGTGAGATGGCCTTCGTTGCCTGCTCGGCGTTAAACCCAAATAACTAACTAACACTAACTAAACTAATAATAACAGAACAAGCAAACACAAACAACCCCCCCGAGCAAATGGCCACTAAAGAATTGTTGCATGTACTCGCTGTCATCCGTGAAGACACCCCGGCTGGGACGAAGACAAAGACGAGACAAGCCAGGGGTTAAGTCGTCGCAGCTTTTCTTTTCCTCTCCTTTCCAGGACACTGGCTCCGGGGCGACCAGGGCCGTATTGCAGGGCCGTTACAGGGGAAAGGCACATCTGCTTGAGGGCTTCAGCTAATGGCGAACAACGCCTGAAAGACCTCCCTAGGAGACTGCTCTGTTCTGCTGTTTAGAAGTGACTGCTCTTGTTCGCTGTTAGAAAGTGACTAACAATTTGGATATCGTACGGTTGAGCAAAAATGCGCTCAGTAAAAATAGTGTTATGTAATCTTTTCCAGGTAGCATATCAAGATTAGCTTAGTCTGGATGTGCTGCCTGGAAATGTTGGCTGTTTTCATATATGGGTAGCCCATGTAGGTTGACTGCATATGTGTGTGTGTGTGTTTTGTGTTAGAAATGCGCGTACATGGTGCGAGCAGGTGTTTATTTAAAGAGTGAGTGCGTTCTAATTTTTCTCCTTTTTAATATAATTTTTTGTGCTGTAAAGCGCTCCGAGCTTGCTGTCCGTGGGGAAGGGCGCTGCATAAAAACTATGTACTACTATGTATTATTTAATGTAAGAACACGTGAAACGAGAACCACCTGATTGCGCAGACTGAGCGATCACGTGCGTCACGCTGTCCTTCGACTCTCGTACGGCAGCAATTCCTCGTGTAAAGGCCGAACAACTCACCTATACTATCATTTTACCCGGTGATTAACTAATCTCTGTCACCCCTCTAAATTTAACTCCCCTACAAAAATATAAGAACAAAACCTGTGTCGTGGATCACCTCCCCCCTGAGACAAAACTACTAGTTTTTGTTCCTTAATATTACTTTCACGACTCAACATTTCTACTCAAGAAATTTGCGGGCACGTTCTCTTTCCCTGCTATGCTTTGCACCATTAACGAGAAGGGTTGCAGCTGAAGTGCCCATCTCATTAACCTGCTGTTAGTATTTTTAGCCTGTTGTAGGTACTGCAGTGGGCAATGGCCCGTCTGTACGGCAGCATTATTTTGCTAGCAGTTGTAGATGCCAACTGTAGATTCATTTGGTACCAATTGGGCGCCAATGGCCGTCAGAATGACGCTGGGATTTATGCCTCATCCAGCATTGCTCATGCACTCAACAGCAATAACAATGTTCTGCAAATTCCAAGGCCTTCAAAAGTCAGAAATGAAGGAAATGAGGAAATACCTTACATGCTCGTTGGAGATGAGGCATTTCCACTACAGACAACACTAATGAAGCCTTACCCTCACCGTGGACTTGCAGACAAAGAAGTCATTTTCAACTATCGCCTCACTAGAGCTAGAAGAGTTTCAGAAAATGCCTTTGGCATACTGGTACACAGATTTAGAGTTCTGTCACATTCGATGCATCTGGATGAAACCGTTGCCACAACAATTACTGAAAGCTGCCTTGCCCTTCATAATTTTTTGAAGACGGAGTTGGATGAACAATACAACAGAAGACCAAGCAGAGATGTGCCTATCTGGAGAGGCCAAGCTGATGAAGGACAGCTTTACTTTGCTGGTAACAACAGTTCTATAAAAGCAAGAAAAGTCAGGGATGAGCTGAGAGATTTCTTCTGGAACGAAGGCCAGGTACCTTTCCAGTGGGAACAGCTGAGCTGTTGAACAGTTTCCATCAGACTTTAAGTTAAATGACAATCCAAAGTGTGCATGCTACTCATAATTAAAATATTATTTTGTTTCCAAGAGCAATGTTTCTTGTGTATGTGTGTGTCTGTGATAAAGATCTAGATGACAAACAATAATCATAATAGGATCAGTTCAAGTATTTTGTAATTCAAAATAGTTACTATTATTTTTTTCTTTTACATTATTAAATTCACAAATGTTTAAGAAAATTGAAATATATAAAGTGATGCAATAGGATTGATTAAAGTTTGTATATAAGTGTTTGTGCTACTACTAATAACAATATAAGAATATATAGTGCTACAGCTTGCTTGATAGAAGTCAAAAAGTGCTCATTCACATACTTATGATCTTCGCATGCAGGATTTTGAATTTATTCAAAGAAAAGGGCATATTGGCATACAGTATAATTATTATTATTATTATCCGATGAAAAGTAATTTGTCTCAAAGCTGTCTGCATTAACAGCAGTACTAGCAAGTCAAAGGAACCGCCAAAAATTGCACTTCAAAAGAGATTTTTTTTCATCCTCTTAAACAAAAAAAGTAAACGGTCTGCTTAAACAAAACAAATTAAATCTCCATTTTTATTTTGTTGAAATGTATTATGGTTAATTTATTTGACACCCACATCATAATCATAAGTCCCTCCAAGTTACCAATTTTCCCCTCTCTTAAATTAATCAGTGTTTCATATTTTATTGTGTATAAACTTTCAACATTGCATGATGTGTTGAAGACAGAAAGCTGCTTAGTACTTTTTAATTAAGGCCCTTTCTAAGATTTTTGCTGCTTTTTTCAATGTCATAAAATACATGTTCCACTTAAAAAAGAGAAACCAAATCGCACTTTTAGTTTAATTATAAGTTATAACATGTTCAACCAGAAAATAATACAAACCAGATTAGAAGAGGTAGGTATGGTAATGTTGATTACAGCTCTCAGAAACTGCATGGCTGCAAAAAAGGGCCAAGTTGGCTTTCTAACTTCATCAGTTCCACTACCACTTTTATTTGAGTCACGAATGAGCCTCAACTCCCTTGAGTAGGTATTTCGAAGTGCGAGAAACTTCTTCTGCACATGATCATCTGAAATTAAAATGTATAATAAACAAAATATGAACCGCTGTAGTGAGAACATTGAACATAATATATAAGAATGCTAATAAAGAACCCCCAAAAATAAATAGTAAAGTAGTTTAAATATGTCACAAATGAATATAATAAAATTGTTGCACAAACCCACACAGTATTAAAAACATTATACAATAGTGAGAACATTGAACATAATATATAAGAATGCTAATAAAGAACCCCCAAAAATAAATAGTAAAGTAGTTTAAATATGTCACAAATGAATATAATAAAATTGTTGCACAAACCCACACAGTATTAAAAACATTATACAATGCTGACCAGGCCATATACAAGTAGGTACACTACTAACAGTAGTCAATACTGACCACACAGTACAAAACCCACACTGCATACATACAGTATGCAAACACAGTAGGCCTATGTATAATACTAACCAACTTTAGTTAATACACCGAGTGTTATTTATTGTTTGTTATAATACTAAGTAGTAACACTACAGTAGCACACAATACACATATGACCAGTGTTTCCCAATAATGCACTGAAAAATGTCAAAATTGTAACAGTCTTTTGGGGTAAACTAATAAAGAACCTATTTATTTTGTTGTAGTTAATAGTAACAGGTGCACAGTATGTAACAAGAACTACAATACTACTAACCCACAAATAATGAAATATAAGTATTATAAAGTAAACATATTACCAGTAGTAATTATAAACTATCAACAAACGCGATTAGCCTATTCATTCACAAAAACTCTGTGGAGTTCTTCTCGATAATTAATAATTGTAGCGTACGTAAATACTGTACTCAGTGTACTGATATTAATAGTGATAATTGAATCTCACCTGTACATACGATCCCAGTTTTTTCCTCAGATTGACCCTCACAGAAGTCCATGAGGCCTTTTTCAGGGTTTGGTTTCTGTAATTTTGGCTTCTTACATTCCATAATGCCTCGTGGTTTTGAATCGGATCGATGAGAATAAATGTATCAACTTGTGTCAGATTTGCTAATGGCCCAGTAGCTTTTGATGCCACCATGATCGCTGAAATGATAACAACCTCGTTGCCGTAAAGTCGGCTCTTCTGATTGGCTGGCAATCAAATGCTTCAGCGAAACAACGCAAAATTTTAGAGCACGCTCAAACACTGAAAGCATCGGCTTTGCTTCACTTCGGTGCTTTGCTGCTGTTAAGCTTTAGGTCTAGTCACACGATAAACATCGTCAAAACTGCGATGTTTCGTGCTTTACTGGCTGTTTTGCTTCTTCTTCGCTTCCCGTCAGACCGCCGCTTAAACCTTCATTTTGTCACACTTTACTTATAATATTGATAATTCACTTTTGACAATGTTACACGTTTATCTGATATCAGCATGCCTGTAGCGCATTTGTCACATCTTTTTGTCGCACTGGTCTGCCGTGTAGTTGTGGCCTTTGGTGCTGAGGTACGCTGTAATCTTCCTCCACACCTCCACCTTATTTAATGCTGATGTCTGGAAGATCTCTCTGTGGTCTTGAAAGCTTTCGATCAATAAAGATGTCACTGCATGTGACCAACACACACAGTTTGGTGTTGCAGATGAACTTGATGCTACAATAGAAAAAGAGGAAGAAAAAAGAATAAGTAAAGCAATGAAAAAGAAATCACTTCAGTTTTGGTTGTGGCAGTAGCAATAACCTAACTTAATAGGACATCGCTTTGAAAACTAATTTTAAATGAAACAGAAATAAGAAAAAGGCTGTGTGTAACAGAAGGAGGTATTTCCAACATCCAGAAAAGGAATAATAAACAACAAATGGTCAATACCGCAGTCACCACACCAAAAATGGGCATACTCTCCTGTGTGACACACCTGGAACCCTGGATTGATTCCAAGTTTAAGTGTCGGTATACCTTTGTGATTTTGTAGCCATTCTCCAACATGGTATGAATATAATACGCTTCCAACAGTATGCAAAATGAATGAGCAGAACAGCATTATCAATGATCACACTTGCTAGCATTGTCTGACTGACGTTGATCGTCAGCATTGTCTGGCGTGGGCGTAGGTGGCATCGGCGCAGCTGGAACTTGGATCAGCCAATGTGATGTTTTGGTACAAAGTACCAATATCACATGCAGGGTAGCCCCCACGTAAGCATAGCTCCTTAACCCTTATCATTCGGATTATACCAGTGTGTGAAATAAGTTTGACTAAAATAGTTCAAGGGTAGTGCCAGAATAGCTTGTTGCATCTAGGCGCCAAGCTATTCTGGCACTACCCTTGAACTAAAGCCATTGGTCTATATCCTTATCCGTAAGTACTATAATGTAGCTTGCGTATGGCAGTGTACAAATTTGAAGCTTTTTCGCCTCAGTATGATATGGGTTAAGACATGCACCCTCCCCAATAGTGTGCCCGTAGTGACTGGCTCTCTTGCCGGCTATGCCAGTTGCATAAAAATTGGTGTGAGCTGGTAATAAAAAGAAGTGTTCTCCAACTTTACTGTTGTATACATGAGGAAAAAGTGAGTGGGGTTAAAAATAATGTACACATTTGACTACAAATAAAGCAAAAAGCGCGACCAAAGAGGTCTTTATCACAACAAGAAGCAAAGATTTTCAAAAATTACAAACGACTTGTGAGAAAACCAATTACAAACGACTTGTGAGAAAACCAAACGACTTGTAAGAAAACCAAAGCACCAAAGAAAGAAACATGCTTAGAAACGACAGCTACAACATATACATACATAAACTGTGCTGTAACTGTCTTTTCCAATCTTGTTTTTTGTTGTTGTTGGCATTAATAAACGAATGGTGGTCACCATTTTTGGTCTGTATTTCATCGAATAATGCAAATAACCTAGCTATAAAAAACCCATAAAATTAACATTATCAAAGTTCAAAACACATATACAATCATTTCCTCCAGCCAGAAGGTGAAAATCGTTTGCAGAAATCTCAGCTTTAAAAGAATGCCATTGATAAACTTTAATCCCACTATTCCCCACACCATTTTGGTCCCTGGTCTTTGGTGCTCACTTCAATCTCTGTGCGCTCAGATGCTGTACCTTGAATATTGTTCACAAAGTCTCTAAATGACTCCAGACACTTTGGTGACTGCAAATCTGTTCTATCTGCAAACATGAACTGCGGCTCTGGGATGCTGTTAAGCTGTGTTTCTGGTGGATTTTCCTTTGACACTGAGTAGTTAGTTAGCCATCCAGATCTTGGGGCATAAAGTTTCAGTCGAGCAGCAAAAGAGATGTCGACACCCGATGGGATGTTCACCTCAGGCTTGATACGGCGTTCTTTCTTCGGGCTGACGTGTCGCTTTCGCGGTACCCTCCACTTAGTCATGCGAGATGGATGCATCAAGCCCATCCTTCTTCTGTGTGATGTCTACTAAGGTGTATAACAATGCAGCAACATGGTTGCAAAAACCTTCATGTCTGTAACAAAGCAATCATCATCTGAATAGTACATATAAAGGAAAATGAATAGTAAATAGCCATTTAGTACTATTACTACTATAGTACAGTTATTAACCACAGATTTGGTTATATCTCACTTAAAACTCACTGTACAAACAAAACAAAATTATACCTAGACGGTGAAGACAAATGACTTTTAAAATACTAATCGGTGTTACGACCACAAAACATTAAATAAATTCAGAAGGTGTTCATGATTGGCCGCTAATAGTTTTCATTCAGTTTCATGGTGGCCATACAGTATCGACAATTTCACTCAACAAGTTCAGAAGTAGCAGTTCACACATTTCATGCATATGTCATATAAACATGCACTTAAATCCTGACCTCCTCAGGTTGTTGCAGCTGCTCAGTAGACACAATGTACAAACCAGAATGGGCTCCTCGCTGCATCAAAACACAACAAAGCATACAAATGGCTGAATCACAACAGAAAAATAGCATGGGCACCTGGCATACTGTTACTCATTACCCTCTATTATTAAGCCATATACTGAGGCTAAAAGCTTCAAATTTGTACACTGTCATATGCAAGCTACATTACAGTACATGTACTTACAGATAAGGATATAGACCAATGGCTTCAGTTCAAGGGTGGTGCCAGATTAGCTTGGCGCCTAGAGGTGCCAAGCTATTATGGCACTACCCTTGAACTATTTTAGTCAAACTAATACATTGAATATTGTTCACAAAGTCTCTAAATGACTCAGACACTTTGGTGACCGCAAATCTGTGCTATCTGCAAACATGAACGGGATGCTGTTAAGCTGTGTTTCTGGTGGATCTTCCTTTGGAGTAGTTCATGGACCATCCAGATCTTGTGGCATAGTTTTAGTTGAGCAGCAAAAGAAGAGATGTTGACACCCGACGGGATGTTCACCTGAGGTTCGATGCGGCATGTTTTTTGGGCACGAAGGTGCTGTGCTTTTTATCGGGCTGAGGCATCACTTCATGGTAACCTCCATTTACAGTCATGTGAGGTGGATGCATCAAGCCCATCCTTCTTATGTGTGATGTCTACTAAGGTGTATAACAATGCAGCAACATGGTTGCAAGAACCTTCATATCTGTAATAAAGCAATCTGAAGAAAAGTACACATAAAGGAAAATGAATAGTGAATTGTTACGGACTAGGGAAAGATGGTGGTTTGTTTGTGTTGTAGGTTATATAATCTTAGTAACAGGCGATCCCCGCTCACACTCTCATCATTTTCGCTATAGTCTTCTCATTCATCGCATTTCTCTCACTCTGGAGAGGGCCGTCTCGCATGCGCTTCCCACACACGCGTTCATACAGCCGATTCACTAATTAACTCAGTCACTGACTGAAATGCTAAATATGTTGCTTATTCACATGAAAGTATTATAACATGTCAAACTGAATTAATGTCTCAAGTCTCTGTTGTTACACTGTCTTCATCTTCATTCTACCTAGTTATGTGCACAGAAACAAGTCACCTTACCTGGCCAGGTTTTCTATACGTTAATAATGTGGCTATCTTGTCCTCGCCGGCGCTGAGTCTGTCTGGCAATGGTGATCTTATAATGTTCACGGTGTCACATAGGCAAGTTCACAATTGTCACTGCTGCAATAGTGTACTCGGTGATCCCACATTGCTCTTGGGTTATATACTCTTCTGTTGAATGTGCAGTGAAAAAACGTTACTCTCTGCCTTGGGTTACATTATATTAGTCCACACGGTTTCCACCTCCTTGGGTTTGATCATCTTCCAATGAATTCATAGTGAAACCGGTTACTTTCTGATCACATTAGTCCACACTACTTCCATCAATCTCCACCTCCTCTCTCTCGTCTCTTCGTCTCACACCAAGTGTCCCGTTTCCCCACGCTCCGATCCATATATTAAACAAGTCTCTCTCCCTTCCTCATTCTGTACTCTTACGCGATGTCATGAATATTCATTTACATCTCTACATCAATTTCAACTAACTTTAATAACTATATAAATATACTAAACATGCATTTCACATCCAGTCCATGCGTCTAGTTTAGCCTAACACCCTAACTTTAATGTCATCATTTTTCTGAACAGGCTATTTCTTTCCAAATTCTCGAATTTTCCACAGATCCTAGTAATTTTATTCTTTGGTTGCAGAATCAGGCAGGAAAGTGCTGACCCCATTTGCCACCTAAATAGGTTAAGTCTCACATTCCCGCATGTACTATCATTTCCTGTGTCACTACCCCCCTCCCATCTTTGGATTCAGAATCAGGCGGTAAAGTACTGACCTTTTTCCCGCTAATTAGGTTAGATCGTGTGTTTCCGCACGTACTACAGCTTCCTGTTGCCACTACCCCATGACTTGCTCGCAGCCGATATTCCTTTTTCTCATTCAATTATTTCACCAGTAACTTTGGTTCCACAACAATTAACCACTCACTAATTAATCTTTCATTTAATTTCTGAACTTATTTTTGGTCTCTTGACATAAATAATAGGCCATTTAGTACTATTACTACTATACTACTGTTATTAACCATAGAGATTTGGTTACATCTCACTTAAAACTCGATGTTCAAACAACAAAACCAAAATTATATGTAGGCGGTGAAGACAAATAATGTTTAAAATACTATTTGCACCTGGCATACTGTTACTCCTGAAGAACTCGCCTGACTGATTGTTAAGTAGAACCGCGCTGCAGGCGTTCTTGTAAAGCGCTTCTATCATTTGGATCAGTCCCTCCTCTATGTTGAACGATCTCATGACTTGCCAGAGTCCGTCGTGCCAGACGCGATCAAATGCTTTCCTGAAATCAATGAAGTTGTGGTAGAGTTCGCGCTGATGCTGCAGATGTTTCTCGATCAGGACGCGGCAGTTGAAAATCTGCTCTACAGTGCTTCTTCCAACTCTGAAGCCAGCCTGTTCTTCTGCCAGCAGTTCCTCGGCGAAAGTTTTGAGGCGGTTGAGAATGATTCTAAGCATTACTTTGGTCCATAACCAGATTGACTTCATCTTGCTGCCTCAACGATTCAAATCCAGCGTTAACAAAGCACAAACGAGGTCCTTTCCTGGCGCTGATATTGCCCTCGCATCAGATTCGACCTCCAGAAGCTAAAAGACCCGGAAGTAGAAGAGCTCTTCCAAGCCCAGGTGGGAGGCAGATTTGCAGCCTTGGCTACTTTGGTCTATTCTGTGTCTATTCTGCTCTACGGCTGTGAGACTTGGACACTGCTTGCAGACTCAGAAAAGAAAATCCAGGCCTTTGAGAACAAGTGCCTGAGGAAGTTGCTCCGCATCTCGTACCGCGAGCACAAGACCAACGAATATGTACGGAGCATCGTCACTTCCCTGGTGGGCCCACATGAACCCCTTCTGGCAACCGTGAAACGGCGCAAGCTTGCTTGGTTTGGCCACGTGACCCGACACAACACCTTGTCCAAGACTATCCTCCAAGGCACTCTCGAAGGAAGTCGTCGGCGAGGTCGTCAGAGAAAGAGTTGGGTCGCAAACATAAAAGAATGGACCGAACTCGAGATGCCAGACTTGCTTGCCACAGCCCAAAATAGAACTCAGTGGAGAGCACTGTCTGTTGCTGCTGCCTTTCAGTCCCCCCAACGCCCAGTTCGGGCAAGGGACTGATGATGATGATGATACTGTTACTCATGTCCCTCTATTATTAACAGCACTTCTCTGGCACAGTCACAATTAAAGTACTACAAGAAAAGAGCAAACCAGTTTATTTTTTCCCGCATCCATGTGCTCCATCAAGTTATAACAAAGATTTAAAGTAGGAAATGTAATGTAACACAACAAAATGAACAAAGCCAAACAAACCAACAACAGCAACACACAAAAGGAGGAAAAAGAATATACAGTCGAAGCCGCTTATAACGAATCGCCGGGGACTATCAAAATCGCTTCGTTACATCCGGCTTTCGTTACATCCGACACGCCGGCTGTAACGAATTTCTGTCAGGTCGCTACGTTATATCCGGCGTCTCTCTCTCTCTCTTCAGAAGAAGAAAAAATAGAACACTGGTTTGTCAAACAACAAACACTGTCAGCCAGAGACAACGACGTCCTACACAAAATGCAAACTTTGCCTCAGATCAACCCGTACTCAAACTTGGAACTTTACAACGGAGCCAATAATCATCTGCGTGTTTTGTCTCAGGTTGTGAGGCACTATCTGGGTTAAGGGCACAATTTTCGTCTAGGCGTATCCTTTCAGACTGGTGTTTGAAAAACAAACAAACAAGAAAAAAACCCTGCAAAACGAAGAACATACATATGTCAGTGTGTGACGTCAGCGCCGTGGAAACCATGTTGCTGAATAATGACCCCCCCCCCCCCCCCCTTTTTTTTTTCTTCCCCAGTTGAGTGTACATCTGATTTCAGTTACCAAAACACTTGATGTTCTGTATCCCTACCCCCACACTCCCCCTTTTGTTATGGGCGTAATGCCTGAAACAGTAAAGAAGTCTGAAGTCTCTCTCTCTCTCTCACACACACACACACACACACGCACACACACACACACACACACACACACACACACACACACACATGCGCGCACGCCGGTGCGCATGTCTACATGCATAAAAATGAAACTTGTTTCCTAGGCTGTTGTGTATTTTAATACAAATGATTTTGATTTTGAAAACATGTTTCGAAAACAGAAACGGAAAAGGATGGTTGTTGCCACACTGGACGGAAAAGAAATCTCTAAAATGTCACACTCTGTAACTGAACAGAAAGGATTGTTGCCAAATCTGGAAGAGAAAAAGTCAATCATAAACAGTGAAAAGACAAATCTCAAAAGGATGATTTTTTTTCCATCCTCGTAACTCAGCAGTCCATATGTTTATACAAAGGGCAGTATGTGCAGCAGTTCAGTCAAACTTCTCGTTTGGTTCTCCCCATTAGTTCCCTGCACGTGCATCTAAAATGAGTAAAGGAGTACATTTTCATCAGTTGGTGCTTATACCTTTTGATAACTATAATGCTCTTAAAATGATCAAGTTTTAGGTGAACTGCAGGACACCATGCCATCCTTACATATCTTTATAATAATTATTGTATACAGTGTGTACATGAATTTACGCACGTACATGTTCACATCGTGCAATACATATCACATGAAATATTTGTGAACACATAAAAAGGATACCAGCGAGGCACACAGACCACGAAGTGATTCACTCGCCACTGCTCTGGCCTCTGTTGCTTGCCGAGAGTTGAGGACCACATGACAGCCAGTGGAGATGCTGGAGGACCAGCCAGTTCATTTGGCGCCGACGTTCTGGGACACACCCATCTGTGCAAGTGACGTCTGACGGTGAACCCACCGCAACTTGGGGTAGATTGAACGGACTTTGCATTTGAACACGCTGGCCAGTGCATGTATTTGCCAAATGCCCATATAGCTGCCCGGCTGAGATATGTTTTCAATTTCTCTGCTCAAAACGCGTTTGATAGCCGCTGGTGTGAGCACTTGGTCCAGATACTGATCAGAGTACATGGCATACTGTTTGGATAGGTCATCGCCGACATGGTGACCAAGCTGGAGGAAATTATTGTCCAAGTACATGTCAATATGAAATGCGAGTTCCAGTGCTATCCGTATCCGCATTTAGTCGTAGTGGTCCTGCGTTCCATACGCCATCATAGATGCGCATCTCGCAAAGCAGTTTCCATCTCCGTAGATGCGGACAGGTAAGAAATGAGAAGCATCATCTGGGAGCCAATAAGCTGCGTCAGTGTCGACTGTGACGTCTTCCATGTGTGAACGAACTGTCACTGGATAGCTCTCGATCGCCTCTTGATAGCGGACAGCTATGCCTGCGATGTCCTCGACAGTCTTGGCACCTGACAACTCTGATCGAAGAATTCGGAAAAGATCTTCTTTGGGTAGCAGTTCTTGAAGTTTATCGGTTTTCGTTTCGTCTTCTGTCATCTCTGAAAATCCACTTTCTCTCTGTCCTTTCTCAAAATCTTGCCTTTGCCCTGCGTTTTTATCTTGTGTTTGCTCTTTGGTCTTTCCGCTCTCTCTTGACTCTTCAACCCCTGTAGCACGTTTTCCCTCGACCTCGATGTGCACTTTCACTTCCGGTTCCTTTCCTCTGTGTTCTCCTTGTGTCTGTCTCTCATCCTTCGCTTCATTCTCCCCAAGATGCCCCGTCGGGTCACTTTCCTTCTGCTCTCTATTCTTTGTCCCTGAACTTTTCTCAGATCTCACCCCTGCTTGACTAGGGTCCGTCTTAGTCCTTTCTCTTTGTCTCTTGCCTTCTGTCTGAGTTTGGTCTGCCGAAGACTGGCCCTGTTCTTTGTGAAACTTTTCTCCCCCGACATCTTCTGACTTGACACGACTTTCTTGTTTTCTTTGTGTTCCGATTTTGGAAAAGAACTGCGTGATTCTTGTTTGAGTGGCCAAACGTGCTATGTGCCTGTCTAGGGTGTCCCTGAAGTGGTAGAACGCTTTCATGACATCGCCCTGGCCCTCAGTCTGCATGAGATAGATGTTTGTCTTGTGAACATGTTCCAAAACTTCCTCTCTGGTGACAGTTTCTTCAGCCTCCCCACAATTATCATCGTCTGACTCAGAGTCCTGGCTGGTCACAGTTGCTGACGTTGATTGCCTTGTGCATGTTGCAGTCTCCTTGGGTCCTGACGTCATGATATCTTCGTGAACAGTGAAATACTCGGAAGGTGAAATGTTCCACTCTTTGAGCAGTCTTGACAGAAGAGGTTCTGTGTTTCCACCAGACGATGGGTAACCTGAAGAGCCCGGCGCATTGCTGCTTGTTGACGGCTGTTCTCCTTCATCGCTTGATGTCATTCTGTCTTCCTGTGTCTCATCGTTGGCTGTGAAGCAAGCTTTGCGAAAGCAGTTTTTGATGGTAGAGGCTGTGACCATGTCCCAGGCCAGTTTCAAGTCAAAGCATCAAGCAGTGTGATCTGGAAATCAGCAGCATCAGCGCCCCCATCAGTGTGGCGTAGCAACTTCGTCAGAAGCAGTTTTCGGAAATGTACTTTCAGGTTTTGATTCACTCCTTGATCACAAGGTTGCAATTTGCAAGTTGCATTTGGGGGAAGGAAGAGAAGTTCTGTTGCTTTCAAATGCCTGTCTATCTTTGGGTGGGCTGTGCAATTATCAATCACTAACACAACTTTGCGATTTTCTGCAGCCATTTGTTGGTCAAAGTTCAACAGCCAGTAATTGAACAGGGTGGAGTCCATCCAAGCTTTTTTGTTTGCTCGGTACTTGACAGGCAAACATTTTATACCTTTAAAACACCGTGGCTTTTCAAACTTGCCGATAGTAAGCAGCGGCAGTTTTTTAGTGACAGTCATGTTGGTACATACCATGACTGTAATGCGCTCCTTTGATTTTTTCCCTCCGTAGCACTTGTCTCCTTTAAAAGCGTGAGTCTTGTCAGGAAGCACTCTCCAATATACCCCTGTTTCGTCTGCGTTAAACACGTCACCGCCCAAGAGTTGGTCTGAGAACGTCATTCACCCACCTGTCGGTTGACGCTTCGTCAACAGACTCTCTCTCTCCACATACAGCTTTGAACACTATGTTGTGCCTTTTCTTGAATCGAGTCAACCAGCCATCACTGCATTTCCATTCAGCAATCCCAAGAGTGTACGCAATTTCTTCAGCTTTAACTCTCATGAAAGGTCCAGTCACAGGAACATTTTGTGATCTGCACAAGAAAAATGCCCGCTTTAGTGGTGCATACACGTTTCCAAGCAAATGCAATGCACACCAGTATACAGGCCGCTAATAGTCTGCCGGCGCACACCCGTGTCTATTTGGTGTGTGTGTGTGTGTCTCTCTCTCTCTCTCTCTCTCTCACTCTCTCCGTCTCTCTCTCTCTCTCTCTCTCTCTCTCTCTCTCTCTCTCTCTCTCTCTCTCTCTCTCTGTGTTACACGAGTAGTTTTTCCTTTGAAATGTTTTAACAGCTGTGTCATCAATAAATTGTAAACCATTATTCAACTCATTTGTTTCCAAGATCAGAAAAAAAAAATCTTGAAATGTTCCGTGTGTCACTGTGTGTGTGTGTGCTCTCTCTCCCTCTCCCTCCCTTCTGCCTAATTGATTTGAAGAAAAATGTCAGTGATATGGCAATGTAGCAGTTTTGCGTCATTCTTGTCACTATTTTATTCTTCAGGGAGCGCGCATTGCAACGTCACTCCTCTCTGCAGTGAAATGGGGTGATGCTTGTGTCCGCGATGTTTCAGTGATCAGAACATTTGCACATGATATTTTATTCTAGCAAAACCATGACATTGAGAAATTGTAAACGGGAATCGTTTTCAACGTACCATCATCGTAATTACTCATGCCAAGTTTGATTCCTCTATCATGTGTACTTTCGGAGAAATTGCCAATGTTAACGTGGCTCCCACCCATATAAAGATGATGGTAAGGGGTTATTTTCGTGCCTGATTTTTGTCAACCAAAACCCAAGTGTTAAATTGCCATTAAAAAAAAGAACAGGGGGTCTTCGACCTAAATTTCCGGCTATATGCCTACGTGTGATCGATCGATCACATAACACACACACACACACACACACACACACACACACACACACACACACACACACACACACACACACACACACAGACATTATGATGATGATGGCTTGATGCACAGATGTACACATGTACTGTATTTAATATTCTTCCACTTTACCTTGTATGCCGAAACCACTCCAAAAGTTGTTGTTCAATGCCCTCGTGCCGTGCACAACGGGTCTTCTGCAGTGCTGCGTTGTCCTCGCCTCCGAAGTACTACCTTTTGTATTTTTCTTTGGAAGCCAGGATGGTTGACAGTGTTGAAGATGCAATTTCGTGTTCATCTGCTATTGTCTTCTTCTGTTTTGTTGGATGGTTTTCCACGTCAAGAATTATGTCAATCTTTCGCTTCAGCGTAAGACCTTTCCTATGTCCTCTGGTCGCCATGATGAAAAGGTCTGCGAAATCAAAGCCCGACACCGCGTGCCCTAATTTTTAGGGCCACAGACATACATGTACAACTTAGTGATGCTGACTGCGCGCTAAGGAGCAGGTCAACTCTATGGTCGGCTTCCCGCGCTGCGAATGGGTCTAGACTGGATACATTGTACATGTATTTCTACAAGTGGCGGATTCGTTACACTGAACCGACATGATTCACCCGGCGCTGGGGACCGCAAAACCGTTTTGTTACAAGCGGCGGATTCGCTACAACCGACATGATCACCCGCTGGGGACCGCAAAACCGTTTCGTTACAAGCGGCATTTCGTTACATCCGACTTCGTTACATCCGACGTGTTTTTAGTCATGTAAAGAAGGATTTTTGCCGGGACCAGCCTTTTCACTTCGTTACATCCGGCATTCGTTACATCCGACCTCGTCATAAGCGGCTTCGACTGTAGATTAGATCTATCTATGTATCACACACAATTCTGTAGCTTGAAAGGAGAAACTAAAAAAAAAAAAACCACGAAAGAGAAGAAAAAGATTTTAGATTAGAGCTATCAAAGTGTCACCAAAAATTTGTAATTTGAAAGGAGAAACTGTAAAAGAAAAGTAAAAGAAAAAGGTTACAGATTAGAGCTAAGTAAGTATCACAAAAATTCTGTGGTTCAAAAGGAGAAACTGTAAAATAAGCAAAAAAAGAAAGAAAAGAAAAAAGGTTGCAGATTAGAGCTATCTAAGAATCATAAATTCTGTAGTTTTTTTTATTTGATTCATACACAGGCACACACACACACACACACACACACACACACACACACACACACACACACACACACACACACACACACACACACACACACACACACACACACACACACACAAGCACAACAAACGCCATGTAACTCGCTTTCACAGAAATTATTTGATATGATGAAAATCTTTGAGTTCTTAGAAAATGTAAATGGCAAACTGCTGTACAAGTCTGTGTTGTGAAAACAAAGCATACAAATTGAAATACAAGGTATTTTTGCCTGGCACAGTGCAGACTGCAGTCCTTGTGTGGCAGTGCAAACCTGAGTCTGTGCACTAAACCCTCTTTCTGCATCAGCAGCATGCACAGGCAGTGTAAGAGTTTTGATGGTAGGAAAGGTTGATTAGCACCTATTTGTATGGCTAAGACTGCTTCTGGTAGATAACACCAGCCATATACTCTATTTATTCATGGCATACAGTGGGCGTTCAGTCTCTGACAGTATCAAACTGAATGAATGCTAACATGACCTTAACCCTTTTCATCCTGATACACCCATTGCTTGATATAAATTTGACTATGATAGTTCAAAGGTGGTGCCAGAATAGCTTGGCGCCTCATGAGCCAAGCTATTCTGGCACCACCTTGAACTAAGTTGGTTGGTCTATCTCGTAATCTGTAATGTAGCCTTCATATGACAAAAAGCTGTTTTTTTTTTTTTTTTTAACAAATTGGCCTCAGGATGTAATGGGTTAACCCTTTGTAACTGGTTTAAGAGAGCCACGCCCTTTCGCAAACCCCCCCCCCCCCCTCCCCCTTTAAATGTTTACCTTTATCTATAAAATATGAACTCGTTCAGCCCGACGCACACATCTTTCAAATTTTGGAGATGTCATCTAACGACTATGCACCTGTTGCAGGAGATGGATCGACCATGATAATTCAAGGGTAGTGCCAGATTAGCTTGGCGCCGACAGTCACCAAGCTAATTTAGCACTACCCTTGAATTATCATGGTCGACCCATCTCCTGCTGTAGTGCGTCAGGGCTGAATGGGTTAAGAATGATACCGAGGACATTTCTGTTCTTCTTCTCCACTGTGACGGTCGGTACTGCTGGTGTTGCGCCGATCGGTCAGATGCTGGGAATGGCTTCGGGTTTTAGTAGCTGTTTCTTCGCAAATTTCATCCAAAGTTCCTTCAGGTTTGTAAACTCCTCATCCTTGAAATGTGCGGAGCACACTAATGTCCTTCCATTTCTTTTGTGATAATCTCTACGAGTGGAGCGCATGAAGCGGACTCGCGACGACCACAAAGAGCCTGTCTGTGGGGTATGTAGGCAGCGACGTTTCTTCGGTCGATCTGTTGCTGCACACACAAGAGTCTTTGTCAAATTGAAAACGATACTATGATTATCATGCAGCGTGCATTGTCCGTGTTGGTGTTTCGAACAAAGATAATGAAACTAACCAAGTGGATGGATTGCGTCATGCTTGTGATGATGTGTGTAGCGACCTTGTTGGAGATTCCTGAAGATTTTTTTTTTTTTTTTGGGGGGGGGGTGGGAATCCAGGTTCTGTTAATGCCTAGATGTCAAAGTATCTATGTAATGGCAAAATAAAAAAAAAAAACGTGCACATTTGCATTCTGTATTGTTTTTTTTTTCAGTTGGAAAATATATTTTTAGATCACAAAATGACAATATTTCATAATTTGATGAAATGCAGCTGAGTACCCACCAGCTACACTTGAAACTGCGCAGATTATTGTCTAAAGTTGTCCTTACGGATTGCGTCATGAATGTGATATGTGTAGTGACCTTGTGGGAGATAGCCGAAGAGTTTTCTTCTTTTGGGGAAGCCAGATTTTGTTTTGCCTATGTCAAAGTATCTACGCAAAGGCAAAATCAACCGTGCACATGTTTGCATTGCTCGTTTTTGGCTTATGTGCGAAGCAAAAGTATGTTTCGGGCCACTAGTTGTCCGTCCACCGTCATCCGTGGTAAACGTTGATGTTGGCATTTTCTCGGAGACTATTCAAGCCAGATACTTCAAACTTGGCTCAAGGATACTTTGTGGCAAGACCTTTCTAAACATACCAGTTTGAGTGACCTCTCACAAAGGCCAAGGTCACAGGGGATCAGGAAATATGTCAAAAATAACTATATTTTGACATAATTTATTTTTTCTCAAATGCTATTCACAGCTTCAAACCCAAACTTGGTACAAAGATACCTGATGGTGACATTTCTATGCATACTAATTTGGTTGATCCCTCAAAGGTCAAGGGTCACAAGAGCTCAGGAAATAGGTGAAAAATAGCCATATTTTGACAAAAATGTTTTTTCTAAAATACTATTCACAACTTCAAAGCCACATTTGGTACAAAGATACCTGATGGTAAGAACTATCTATGCATACTAATTTGGATTACCCCTCAGAAAGGTCAAGGGTCATGAAGGGCTCAGGAAATAGGTCCGAAATAGCCATATTTTGACAAAAGATGTTTTTTTCTCAAATACTATTCACAACTTTAAACCCAAACTTGCAACAAAGATATTTGATGGGAAGACCTTTCTATGCGCACTAAATTGGTTGATCTTTCAGAAAGGTCAAGGGTCAATAGAGCTCATGAAATAGGTGAAAAATAGCCATATTTTGACAAAAGATGTTTTTTTTCACAAATACTATTCTGAAATCACAACTTAAAATCCAAATTTGGTACAGAGATACCTGATGGTAAAACCTATCTATGCCTACTAATTTGGATGTTCCCTTGGAAAGGTCAAGGGTCACAAGAGGCTGGAAAATGTGTGTAAAATGCCGATTTTTTTGGGATAAAATTGTAGGTATTACCAACATTTTGCAAATTTCTCAGCCACATTTGGTACAAAGATAGCTGATGATAAAACCTTCTATGCATACTAATTTAGTCGACTCATCACAAAGGTCAAGGGTCACGGGGGTTGACAGATGTGTGAAAAATGCTTACATTTCAGAAAACATGGATTTTGCTGCTGTAGAAGCCAGCCCTTGTCACAAAGGTCACGTAAATCGGTCATACATGTGAGCCATAATGGCTTTGCCTTTCTTCTTTTTCTTTTTTTCAGTTGGAAAATATATTTTTGATTGTGTATGTTTTCACAATATGGTGAAATCAGAGTGGCATGGTCTGTGGTTTTCGAATTAACTGCATGCATCCATTCTGTCTAAAATCACAGACCAACTCACTGTTTTCTGATAATCAGCCTTTCTCCCACGGCAATGAGCTTTGCACTCTGTGGGGGAACGAATAGCTTGTGTCTGATCACTGTGACTTGAACAGTCACTGTCATTTTACACCTGACCATGTATATGTATACTGACATGCTCTCATTTAGGTTAAGTTTTAGTTCGTCATGCTCATAACATAATCGCCTAACTCATTTTTCGCTGTTTTGAGAAATCCTAAACTAAACCGTTGTGGTAGGTCCACCCATGTGGCCTGAAAGCCCAGTTTCAGTTTGTATTGATTACAGGGACCTGGGGCCAGCGGCGCATCTTGCTGAGTGGCTGGTGCAGGGCTAAGCTCGCTCATGCAACTGGCCCCTGGGCCGTAGCGAAGAGCTCTGGTGTCTGATACAGTTGCATCGCCAGCAACTCTGCCATGGCGGATAGCTGAGATGTAGCTGTGACTCAGATTGAGGGCTTGTATGTCAGAATGTTCTATCTCTGTGACAACGTACGGAAATGGCAGCCTCCTCGCGTTTCCCATTATGACAACATAGTCCCGAGGTGTGAACACATCGTCAACGATTCGTCTCTCTGATGTGCTGTGCACGCTATCACAGTCCATCTGGGTGTGTCTAGATACGAGATACTTCTGCTCAATAACTACCCCCTTTGTCTGGGATTGATACATGCATATATTTGCGACGTGTGTTCTTGTTTTGGTAGCCACAACCATGAAGGCGACTTCAGAGACGAGGCACCGAATAAAAGCAACTGGATTTACTAAACGAGTGAAATGTATGAGTGAAAGAATATACATGACATGTAAAGTTCTGTGGCCCTAAGCCTCCAGTGCATTCCCAGCACTGACGACATTCCCATTTCAATTTTCATCTGAGTTGTGCCAGGGGCCGGAGCATCTATGTGGTTGCTGTGTTGGACACTTTTGCGCGATATTACAATGAACACCAATGCTTGAAGACTCAGACTGGATGAATACATCTGCACACACACAAATTCAATGTGCATTCAATTACAGGAATGATGCAACATTAATACAAACAAAATAGGCAAAGCCCTCATAGCTCACGTGTATGACCGATGCACATATGTGTGATCTTTGTGACAATTAGTAAAGGGCTGGCTTCAGCACGAGCAAAATTCATGTTTTCTCAAAATGTAAGCATTTCGGCTCACACATCTGTCAAACCCCTGTGACCCTTGACCTTTGTGAGGAGTCGACTGAATTAGTATGCATAGAAATATTTTGCCATCAGCAAACTTTATGACAAATTTGATTGAAAAGTTTGCAAAACGTTCATAAAAATTGTTATTCAAACAAAAAATAGCATTTTTCACACATTTACCGACCTCTTGTGACACTTGACCTTTCTGTGGGGTCATCAAAATTAGTATGCATAGATGGGTGGTACCATCATGTATCTCTGTACCAAGTTTGGGTTTGAAGTTGAAAATAGTATATAAGAAAATTATTTTTGGGTCAAAACATGGCTCTTTTAAACCTACTTTTAGATCATCCCATGACCCTTAACCTTTCCAAGGGGCCATCCAAATTAGTTTTCAGATAGTATAGGTCTTACCATCAGGTATCTTTGCACCAAGTTTGGGTTTGAATTTATGAATAGTATTTGAGAAAAACATTGGAGTGGATGCCACCTTTTTGGCGTTTTCACGAACCATGCGTCATAATCATACCTGATCATGGGCATACTGTCACTTGCATCCACAGCAAGCTCCAAAGGACTGGCCCCCACCCGGGTCTGCCCTGGGGGACTTGGGTGGGGTAACTACTTTTTAGTTCCCAGGGTCACCCTGGTCAGCCCCACAGGGTGGGTTTTCTTCTATATTCTGGGGCATGTGTTTCTATCTACCCTTGGTCCATTCACCTGTATTTGCCTTTTTTAAACTCTCCCTACTGTCTGCGCTGCCTGTAGCTCTTGATATTGGATGTGTGTTGCTAAATGGTCTTGGCTTTATTTAGGTCTCATGTCGTAGGTTTATTTAACGTATTGGACCGGCTGGCGACATACATTCAATATTCTGGGTTTTTTTTTTGTTTTTTTTTTTCTCAATCGGTGCAGGCACGTCCTGAGAAAGCCTTGTTGCTGTCGGGACGTTAAGCAATGTAATCAATCAAAATCCAAAGGACTGGGTTGACTTCTTGTTTTTGTTACCCTCTGTGTTCAGTTTAACGAGTCCAGATAAGCCAAAGGCTGAATGTGCCGCTATCAAGCTCTGTATGCAGATGAGAAGCCAAGGTATAAATCTGCCCACTACCAAGCTTTGTATGCATATCTTGGACTGCCAGCCATTTTGTTTATGTGACGGGTTGTCACTGTACATTTCTCCACATTTGCGCGTAAGGTTTATAATACGCTCTGCAGTTGGACTTTGCGTATATCTTTTAAGCTAAGTAGTCTTTGATATCACCTTTGTTGTGGCATATTTCAAATCAAAACGCCTTCCCCATCTTCATATTAATTGCTTTAACCCATTTAACCACAGTGGCCTACAGCAGATGGCGCCAAGATAATCTGGCACTACCCTCGAATTATGGTCGATCCATCTCCTGCCATCAGATGCCAAGCTAATCTGGCACTTGCCTTGAGTTATCATGAACTGAGTTGATAAAACTGTATTCATAGAAGAGACCGTAGATTCGTCTTCTGTTGAAAATGAACACGGCGAACATATTAAATTATAGAGCAGAAAGAGAAAGAAGTCGCCATACGAGAAGAAACATGTATACTTCCTAACTTTAGTTAACCCTTTAACCTTCGGCAACGCTTTTTTGTCGAGGCGATTGCAAGAGGAATCACGGACGAAAATCGCCACCGACGGCCAAAGAATTAATCCTGTTACTAGTGTGGTTTTAAAGATGCCGTAAATCCTTGTGTATTTATTGTTTTCCAAGGTTGCATTCACATGTTGTGGTCACAATTTAACCCATTCAGCCCTGACGCTCTACAGCAGGAGACGTGTCGACCATGATAATTCAAGGGTTGTGCCAGATTAGCTTGGCGCCAAGCTAATCTGGCACAACCCTGGAATTATCATGGTCGATCCATCTCCTGCAACTCGTGCATAGTCCTTGGATGACGCCTCCAAAATTTGGGAAATACGTCCGTCGGGCTGAATGAGTTAAACAATTTATTGTGTTTATTGTGTGTATGGACAGTCAGAGTGGAAGAGACTCGGAGAGAGTGAGAGTAAAAGTGTGTGTGTGTGTGAGAGAAAATATTTTCATCACAATTATTATAATGAATATGTATGTACATGTGTATGCTGTTGACATTTGCAATAAACAGTTGTGCTCAGGCAGATATTTTTTTGTTTGTTAAAGTTTAAAGGATACAGACGCTGCATAGTTTTCTGACACAATTGCTGTAAAGGCATAGAAACTTGATACACATATTCATGCCCATGCATTAACAAGAACTGCCTCTAAAATCACTGCTGTGGGAGATGAATCGGCCATGATATTTCAAGAATAGTGCCGCATTATCTTGACGTCTTCACAGGCACCTAGCTAATCTGGCACTGCCTGTGAAAATTAACATGCCCCGTCCATCTCTCACTGATGTGTCTCAAATGGGTAAATGTGTCGCACAAAAGAGGCGCAAAGAGGTACAGATTTCATTTTATTTAACCTCGCCTTAACATTCAGTGTGAGTGTGTGTGTGTGATTATTTAAACTGCTTTCTGTGGTCATCGGTAACCAAATCTTGCTGCAAGATCAGTGAATTGAAAACGGCGACTGAATGACGTTGATATGACTGCTGCACAAAATATACAAATGCCACGACGCGCACGATGATTATCTACATTCAATTCACGAAATCATTGTTTCAATAAAGGGAAAGACGCGCAGTTTGATGCTAATGAGCTTTCTTATCTTCATTTACACCAAAATGATAAATATATGGAAAAGAAAAGAAAAAAAAAAAAAGTCTAGCCAAAGGACCGGTTCAACACGTCAAGAAGACGAGAGCCAGCTCGAACCAGTCATTTTGGTGTACTCCAAAATGACTAGATCGAGCTGGCGTGTCTTTGGCATGCTGCTCCTCTCACACAGATCATCTTTTCAGAAACAGCTTTTGGTAAATGTTAAATTATTTACATAGAGATTAAATTATGCCTGACCTCGTCAACGTTAGGCAAAATAAATCAGGTGCACCCAGTTCGACAAATAAAATGTGAGGTTCAGCGTGCCTTTTACCGGTCGAATTGATCACAAATGAGTTACTGTGCGGAACGAGAAGTCGGGCATAATTCAGTTTATTTATACACCGACTTTTTCAGAGGGTTTAACCTCAGAATCGACATATTCTTTTCTCTTCCAAGAGTTGAGGTGCCACGCTCTTACTTTACCCCGCCTGTGACGCCTGATGTCAAATGGCACGGCCAAAGTTGAAGTGCGACAGAAACCGCACAATCCGTATCACCACAGGCGTGAACGTCTCAGCTTTGTCGCATATGGTCGGAAAAGCGTGCGAGTGCCCTTGACCACTTTCGTTTGACTGAACAGTTAAATTAGGCGACCCTGATTTGTCAACAGAACGAACACTGACTCTGAAACTCGTGCTATTTTGTACAGAAGACCTAGCAAATCTTTCCATTTCTCTAGACGTGTGTAGTGCTTACGATTCCAGAATCTGAGCTGTTTGGCTCTGGAAATTGAAGGCTTGAAAAATAACGTTTTAAATATCATCCCCTGTACTGACCCACAAATAAAGGTTAACCCTTTGTATATCGGTAGCTGTTATCATTGTCGCGATGATTCCGACAGGAATCATCGTGACAAAAACCGCTGTCGACACGCAAAGTGTCAACACAAGAATGATTTCAAATTCACTTTACCTCGATTTAGGAAAGGTTAAGTGAAGTTGCAATCATTTGTGTTTTAACTCTTTGCCTGTCGCAGCGGTTTTTGTCGCGATGATTCCGACAGGAATCGTCGCGACAAAAAATACTACGACAGACATGGGATTAACTGACCTACCCCAATCACCAGTTTAAAACACACACGATAACAACCAGGCACAGCACTGTCGCAAAGGTTCCCCCTCGGGAAGAAGCCAAACTAGACGCGGGGTTCACGCGCTTAAACACGGGCGGCAGTCGCTGTTCAAACCCGGGAACACTGATCTCTTGCACTTTATACTCTCCGTCAGGCGGCGGGTGGAACACAAAGGGGGAGGAATCCACCCAGGCCGTGATGTCCTTTCCTACACCGTAAAAATACTCCGGGAAAGCCATGGAAGTCAAACCGTTGTTCAACGCTGCCGATTTGGACGGCATTAGTACCAGGTCCCACCTTGCAAACCCATAGAGAATGGTCAACACGGGCGAATCCTTGTCACCCCAATCCGATTGTCTCCTTTCGTGCATCACATCGGCCCGCAACCGAACCTGCAGCCGCCCGTAGCCCGGGTTCTCAAACACTCCCAGATAAGCCGACATGTTTCGCTTGAGCGTCAGACTCGTGTCAAACACCGGCATGGGCTGTGCGAGGCTGACGTTCATCCAGGGAGCCGGGAAGGTGCACAGCGTTGTGGTGTCTACCCAAGGAGTGACGCCCAGCAGATGATCGAGCACGAGGTTCAGAAGAGTGCCCCTGTAGGCGTATTTGTGGTCCTCGCCGTTCATGCAGACGAAGACCCCAGCCTTGATGTCCGGCACAAGGATGACAAAAGACCGGTAGCCGTACGACGCTCCGGAGTGACCCAGGATAGGATAGCCTGTCGACATGGAAACCGGTTACGTATTATGGGCCTATGGCGGTAAGCATGGCATTCTCACATTTTTTGTATGAAATGGAAATAATCAAGAAAAAGTTCAGTCAGGAGTGCTGGTGCCGAAACGTGCCTTGTGACACACAAGCTCTGCTTAGGAACCAAAACTGTGTCAAAACCAAGTCGAGGCTCGTAAATCACCATCTATGGTTTAACCTATTCATCCCGCTGTCTTACGATCCCCGTTTCCTGTCATGCCGGTCTCATGACGGTTAAATTGACTCGTTAGAGCCAACAGAAGCGTTTTGCTAACTTTGTTTTGAAAGGGCCTCCGTAACACGAAGTTGCACAACTGTGACTTCAATTCATTATGTAGTTTCAGAGTGACGACAACAATTCTGTATCGTTCCCGCTGCATGCTGTTTCAGAATTTACGTCCTATGTGGCTCTGGTCTGGGTGTAAGGCCAAATGGTCACAATGCCGGCCCGCACATAGGACATGGTCGCGGAATACGATACAGAACCTTTGACGTCATCTGACACATGCGACACAAATTCTTCTTAGGAAAGGAAAGACTTGCAAAGATCAAAGAATGTCTCGCCGACAATAGGATGAACCTGCTCGTTAACCCCTAGACGCGGGACTACCTCGAGTCAAACATCCGCGCTTTATGTATTTGGGGCCAGTTGAGCTTGAATCCTGCACAGTCCACTAAGCAAGGCGATCCGCTATCGTGGAGCATCTTGCTCAGTGGCTTGTGTAGGATAAGCCCACTCGTGCAGCTCGTGGTTACTAAAGAGTCCAAAATTTCAAAGTGCCGCTTTGCTTCTAAAACTACCTCTGAACTAACATCTGCGTGTCGATCTATCTCCCCCAGAAGAATTGTATTTTATGCAAGGTCCAAAGGGTCAGCGAGAAACATCGATCTTCATGAGTCCGCGGGGGCTCGTGAAGATCTATGCTTCTTGCGAGAACGGGAGATGGGTGGTTCAGGTGGTAGGACGTTCGACGCAAGTTGGAGCCCAGCTGGGCTAAACCATTTGTTTAGACCCATTTCAGTGCCTCGCCTTTGAAATCTACTGGCGGACAAAAGACGTGACCCAGTAAGAAAAGGTCCTCGGGCCCACGACGGCCGCAGTGGGCCCGCGCACGGCTGTGCGCGGGCCCACTGCGGCCGTCGTGGGCCCGTTGCTCTTTCGCTACTGGGCCGGAGTAAGCCCTAACGTTTAACGTTTCTTGCGGTAAGGTTGGAGTCGATTTTACCTCTGTAATAGCCTCGCCACCATCCCATGGCGTAGATGTCGAAGCTGGTGGTGACAGGTATATCCGGTTGTTGGAACAGCGGCATGGTGGCGCCGGGCATGACTGTCCTGGGCTTGTGTAGCTCGTGCACGCTGTCTTTGGCCATGACCCGTTCACCTTTGTCGTTGACCCCCTCGTACAGGTGAAAGTTCATCCACCTGGCCATGTCGTCTGCGGTGGTGACGAAAGCGCCGGAACCCACCAACTCTGAGTAATAGCTGCGGAAGGACATATTGGTGTTGATACAAATGGTACATGCATCAGTTCAGCAATGACAAAACGGAAGCAGCAACATTAACCCATTTAACCCCACGGTCTCATTTTCCAAACTTGGGAGGTGTCATCTAACGACTGTACCACCAGTTGCAGGAGATGCCGATCGTCCATAATAATTCAAGGGTAGTGACAGATTAGCTTGGCGCCAAAGTGATCTGGAACTACCTTTAAATTATCATGGTCCATCCGTCCACCTCCTGCTGTAGGGAATTGGGGTTAAATAGGTTAACAACAGCCGCGTGAACAGGAGAAAGACAATTTAACAAGGCGAGTGCACATGTAGTATCATTAACCCATATCATACTGAGGACAAAAGCTTCAAATTTGTACTCTGCCCTATGCAAGCTACATTATACTACTTACAGATAAGGATACACTGAGACCAATGGCTTTAGTTCAAGGGTGGCGCCAGAATAGCTTGGCGCCTAGAGGCGCCAAGCTATTCTGGGACTACCCTTGAACTATTTTAGTCAATCTTATTTCACGCGTTGGTGTATTCCGAATAGTAAGGGTTAAACACTGGAACTGCTTTGCCGATTGCTATCGCACAAGCAGGCATTTACATTTACACAGGCGGAGAATGACCGACACTGTTTTGATTAGGTTAATTAACTCATTCTACCCCAACACCGAAATCCCAAAATTTTGCCGTCGTCTTCTGAAGACTGCATTGCAGTGCAGGACACAGATCGACCATGATAGTTCAAGGGTGATGCCAGAATAGCTTGGCGCCCATAGGCGCCAAGCTATTCTGGCATCACCCTTGAACTATCATGGTCGATCCTTATCTTCCTGTGGTGTGTCTGGGGTAGAATGAGTTAAATCGGCCTTACATCCATTACTATATATGTAAGTCAGACGAAAAGTAGTTGTGCCATACTCATCCTGTGTTAATTTGATCCGATTCCAAGGTTACGGATTCCCGGCTGTAACGTCAACCGCAGGATCAGTCATGAGAGCAGTCTATTAGTCTGGGAGTCTTCGGGAATTTACAATTTTATTTTTTATAACTATGCAGATATTAGTCCATTCAAAACAGACACATTAATACTGTTTCAAAGTGTTTTTAGACGAATATATCTATTGCGGATAAGACACACATTTCGGTAAAAGCTTTTCCAAATGGGATTATTTGACATGATGGAGTCATTAGGAAGTTTAGAACATTAATGCTGTCATAAACGCGGCACCAGCGGAATAAAGAAAAATTCCCCAGCAAAACAGAAAAGACTTCACCGTAGGGGCTAGGTTAGATGGATGCTGGTATCACCCCCCCCCCCCCCCACACACACACACACACACACACCCCACTTCCCTCAAAGAATCCCCCTCCCCCCCCCCCCCCCCCCAAACCTGAGATCAACGGCATCGAGTCCTATGGTACACAACCACAGAGCAGCACACATGTACTTAAAAATAAAATAAATAAATGACTGACTTTATTATACGTTAGACAAAAACTCCACAAAAAGAAAACTTGACACCACTGAAATACGTTTGTGTGCTGGTCTGTGATTTTGGACCTTCCTGCTGCATGCCGAAAGGTCTAAAGTCACAGAAGTGCACATATTTTAGGTAGGCCCTATTGTAAGCAAGGGCTCTTGGCTCACCGTGGTAAATCTAAATGTATAGGCTTCAAAGCACCGTTGTAGTCCTCGTAAGGTTTTGCAGTGTTTCTTTCATTCAAATCAGCGTCTGTGGTGAATGTAGATCGCTCCATTCCAAGCGGTTGGAAAAGATGTCGTTTGACCAAGTCTTCCCACCGGCCTTTGCCAAGCACTTCCGCTATGCGCGACGCCAGGCCGTACATAATGTTGCTGTAAATGAAGGTGGTTCGGAAGGTGTCTAATGATTTCAGGTATCGGATACGACTGTAAAAACAAGAACACGGCATTTATTAACCCTTTTCATCCTGATACACTACTGCATGAAATAAATGTGACTGCTAATTCAAGGGTGGTGCCAGAATAGCACCACCCATGACCTTCTATCTCCTGTCTTCTGTAATGTGGCCGTCATAGGACATAAGAAATTAAAAAAGTCTTACGATGTAATGGGTTAAAGACGTATGACAATAGAATGATGGATGAGAAAGAAAACTTTCCTAAGCGCATCTTTGTTGGTATTATACACGTTTGCATGGTTTGTTATGTCATAAAATTAAAGCCCGCCATAAAACGTTATCCTGTCTCATTAGAAACAGTGGTATCACAAAAGTAACACCAATCCCTTTAGACATAACGCTGGGTCTGAGAGCTTGTCATGACATCAGTAGAAGTCCCCAACACTAGACGTTTTCCAAATATTAAGGAATCGGGGAAAATGATGAAGGTAGCAATACAGACATTCTGTATGATTTACCATAAATATCTCAGTATCGAGGAATCATGCGTCTTTAACATACTTTGGTAGAAAGCAGTGTGAATTCTGCAATTCGTGAATGCCTGGCCGGTGAAATAGCCTGATATTTTAATGCAAAATGACATATCTATTTGGTTAGGGCCTTGTAACCAGTACCGTTTGCGGGAGTACTCCATAGATAGACACGCTCGGGGAGTACACCACAAGTACACTTTTATTTAACTCATTCTACCCCAACACCGAAATCCCCAGATTTTGCCATTTGTCCTCTGAAGACTGCATTGGAGTGCAGGACACAGATCGACCATGATAGTTCAAGGGTGATGCCAGAATAGCTATTCTGGCATCACCCTTGAACTATCATGGTCGATTCATATATTGCTGTGGTGTGTCAGGGGTAGAATGAGTTAAATGATGAGATGCATCTCAGTCCGCCATTGAATAGAAGTGTACCTGTGGTATACTTAACCCATTACATACTGAGGCTGATGCGGCACTAGACCGGCTTCATTACAGATTAGGAGATACTGAGACTGATCAAGCATTTTAGTTCAAGGGTGGCCCGCCAGAATAGCTTGGTGCGGGCCTAGGGCGGGGCCAAGCTATTCTGGTCACTAAAATTTATTTCAAGCAATGTGTGCATCAGGATGAGCGGGTCCATCAATTAAGGGAGCGCTACCACAAACTGCGGTCACGTCACCAGATCCGAAAGGGCACGTTGAACGCACTTAGTGTCCAAAAAACCTACTAGACAAGCGTCTCTCTGGTGAGAGTGGCGTCAAAGCGCATGCGCGAGTTGGCCGGAACCGCCATTTTGTGTGAGAGAAGATCCTCCACCGTGGCGTACTCAGTGCGCAGGTCATCGCCAAAGCGGAAGTGTCGTCCAAATATTTCTCTCACAGGTGTAGACAAGTTGAAACTGAAAAAGTCAAAAACAAACACATGTCATTGCGTCTCTCTGGTGAGAGTGGCGTCAAAGCGCATGCGCGAATTGGCCGGAACCGCCATTTTGTGCGAGAGAAGATCCTCCGCCATCATTGCAGTTTCAGTGTATGTCAGTTGACGTGCGTCGTGCATGATGACGGAGCGGCGGAAAGTCAAACTGACTGAAAATCAGTGAAAGTAGTTCAAGTGGGACCGGAAACTGGGGTAGGGTGTGAACCATTGGTGCTGTAAGTTCCTTCTACCAGTGTTATAGAGGTAGTCATCCCAAGCCGCACATAAGCGGCCATGAATCTAGTCGATTGGTAAGCAACTCAGTGTAGGGAGCAGATATGATACCCCATATTATGTGCGCCCTCTTCATGACGACAGAAGGTGAGCAAAGGCAGTCGGTGTTATTGCCAGTCAAATATTTTGACTCGCATGAATCAGTGACTGAACATTTTGCTTATCTTTACCGCTTTCAGTACCAAGTTGCAGGAAATGGATTGACTGTGATAGCTAAAACAGTCAGCATTAGTCATGTTACGCCCGCGGTCATGTTACCCATTACACCCTGAGGCTGATTTTTAAACATTTCTTTTTGTCCTATGAGGGCCACATACAGATTAGAAAATAGATCAACCATTTTAGTTCAAGGGTGGTGCTAGAATAGCTTGGCGCCTTAGGCGCCAAGCTATTCTGGCACCACCCTTGAACTAACATAGTCAAAGTAATTTCATGCTGTAGCGTATCAGGAGTAAAAGGGCTAATGGCCGCGGGCGTGAAGTGAATATTGCAGACTATTTCGGCTATCACAGTCTATCACACTCAGTCCATCTCCTCAGTGCAACTTGGTACTGAAAGTGGTCAAGATAAGAAAAAGGTTCAGTCATTTTTAGTCTTATCTTCTAAAGCCTTCTTAACCCCTTCACTGTCAGTGGACGCAGATTGTACTTTAAACATTTTTGTCTAAAGTCAGCGCCGAAAAGCCTGAGCCTTCCCTGGAAAAAGGATTCAAAGCGGTGTCCGCGAGGGGCAGAGATCCTCATGGACCCACGCAACTGCGAGGGCTGATGCGGATTTGTGTCTCTTGCAGCTGAATCGTCAGTGATGACTTTTTTTCTGGGCAGTCAAGGGGTTAATTAACTCATTCGCGACGTGAATGTGTTAAAATGTTCCAGTGATTGGAAAACCGCGTTATTCGGATTCTGACAAACCCTTACTACTCCTACAAACGATTGCTAAAAATAAAATGCACAGCCGCCGAAATACACTTAAAGGCCCCCTACCGCCGACTGTTCAAAGATACACTTCTGTAACAGATGGTTACGAAACGCAACACACAGGTCTAGATATGGTTTATTTAGACACAGGACAATGCAGTTCAGCACACGTCGGTTTTGATATCAAGTAATTTGACAATGACTCTAATCCGTTCTATAAATACAACGCTTTCCGCACGAGATACAGATAAAAATAGATTGACACGCTAACGGCTGGGCAGAATAAATAAGTGCGATTACGCGGCGTGTGCTTTTGCTGTGTGTCCCAACTACTGCTGGAGTCATTACATGTGTCGACAAGGCATAACATAAACAAATGGCGCTGAAATGTGTCTTCAAATGTACGGGTATGGTACTTTAAAGCATTTGTTTGACAATCCCTCACACTCTCGCCCTCCCCCAACCTCCACCCATCTGTAAATTGCAAAGATGTTCATGGGCCCCAGCAGTCGCAGGGACTCAAGAAAATCTGAAATATCTTTTGCTCAGAGATTAAGAGTTCGATCGGCCAAGATTTATACTCACATCTGCAAGAGGCATAGATTTTCATGAGCCCCTGCAGCCGCAGGGGCTCATGAAAATTATATACCTCTTGCCTATAGAAATTGGTGCCAGTTGGCATCCTCCGACCGAGTATAGGCATCGAGGTTTTAGTTTTCGACACAAGGCTCGACATAGACAACGTATCTTTGCAAACGGTGCATCAATCTACAGTCAGCGTAATGGCGGTCCCCGTTACCACACCGAGCGATGAAAGGCATTTAAACTCCTTCATTTCCAGAGCCATAAGATTTGTATTTTCGCCAGAGCCTCCTGGCTCCCATTTTACTCACAGCTGCCGCCAACGCCCCACTCCCTTTCCGCCCCCCTCCCTCCCCGCCTCTCCGTCAAACCCACTCCAACCCCCAGTAACGAGACGTTCTTATTGCAAATAAAAATCAGAGACACAAAAAACTTTACGTTCACTTCCGTTTTCAGTGCAGCACACACCGAAACAAGCACGTACGTACGCACACACGAACGCTTGTACAACACACGAACGCTTGTACAACACACGCACGCACGCACGCACGCACGCACGCACACACACACACACACACACACACACACACACACACACACACACACACACACACACACACACACACACACACAGAGTATGAACTACTGACTGTATCAGCTGTAGGCGGTGGACCAAACATATCTGGCTTTACCCTTGAAACGTCTATATCATGGGCGATCCATCTTCCGCTGCATACAAGAAACTCTCTAGACAGCCTAAAAGAAACACCCAGTATAGTTGCTGTGACTGATAAATAATAGGAGAACAAAGGCTCTTCACTGTGTTGGCAGGGCATGTCAAAACCCTAAATCGAAAAATCGCGAACGTGCTGGTTTTGATACTATAGCGATGAAACATTTATAACTGTTCCTTCCGGCCTTAACTTGGTTGCGTTTCTGTAGCGGTTTTTGTCGCGATGATTTCTACAGGAATCATTTCGACAAAAACCGCTACCAGCACGCAAAGGGATAATCAGGCAAGGAGTACTAAAGTCTTTAGTACTCCTTGTAATCAGGATATCTCTACCCAAAGCAAAACATCTTAGCCCATTCAGCCCTGACGCAGTACAGCAGGAGATGGATCGACCATGATAATTCAAGGGTAGTGGCAGGTTAGCTTGGCGCCTGTCGGCGCCAAGCTAATCTGACACTGTCCTTGAATTATCATGGTCGATCCATCTCCTGCAACAGGTGCATAGTCGTTAGATGACGCCTCCAAAATTGGGGAAATACGTGCGTCGGGCTAAATGAGTTAGTGAAATCCTTAACTTATCATTTATTTCACTCGCAATATCAACCTAAGAAATAATTTACTGCGGTAGACCAACCGATTTTAAGTTCAATTATCATTAAACCAGAAATGGTTAGAGCGGAAACGAAGTTTTTTTTTCTTCCCCTGGCGTAGTTTCCATTTTGTGTCAGTTTCTATCTTTTAGTTGATAACTTAGTTCGGCAGGTGTGACACAGCTTGCGGGCTTTTTTTTTTTTTTTTTTTTTTTTTTTTAACTTCCAGATTCAGTGTTAACATATTACACCCGTTTGCAAAGCACTGTGCTCAGTGCGCATTTAACTACTTAAATCAACACGCTTAGAAAATCCACAACACAATTTGTTAATATGTCACACGGACAAGCAGCGAATTGTCTTTGCTTGTTTATTTTGAATTTAAAGGGTTTTTAACTCTTTAATTGAAAATAAACCAACAAGTGTACAATTCGCTACTTATCGTGTCAGTGTGAAGAAGCTAAGTCTTCTTCTTCTTCTTGTCGTTCGCAGTGGGCTATACGGTCAGACCAGCACCGGTGATGAATGACGTCGTTTTCTCCAGGTCTTCTCGACTGCCGTAGAGTTTGGTCTGCAGTGGAGTTGGCGATGGCCACACTTCTTTTCTTTCATCGTCCAGTAGGGGGCATCTCTGGAGAATATGTTTCGCTGTTTGGTCTTCCTGACCACAGGCGCAGGTTGGTGATGGCGCCAGCTTCAGCTTTCTGTTCATGTGAGCGTTCAGTCTGTTGTGGCCGGTACGCAGTCTGATCAGGACGACTTGCTGCTCTCTGGTCATTGTGTGGTAGTCGTCTCTGTTTGACCTTGGCCTCATCAATGCCTTGATGATTGTCTTTTGCTCACTATAGCTGACGCTGTTTTCTTGCTGATCTAATAAGTGACCACTGCGCTCATGATGATCTATGTCTCAGTCTTGCAATTGGATTGTGTTTACATTTTTGGTAATGAGGAGGGTTAAATTAACTCATTCAGCCCGGCGGCCGTATTTCTCAAAGTTTGGAGGTGTCATCTAATGACTATGCACCAGTTGCAGGAGATGGATCGACCATGATAATTCAAGGGCAGTGCCAGATTAGCTTGGCGCCGACAGGCGCCAAGCTAATCTGGCACTACCCTTGAATTATCATGGTCGACCCATCTCCTGCTGTAGTGCGTCAGGGCTGAATGGGTTAAACTGCTTTTAGAACTAAGTGAGTGGTGTTTTTACACGCTTGGCAGTCACCTTTTTGATGTTGATTAACAAACTAAGTGAGTGGTGTTTTTACACGCTTGGCAGTCACCTTTTTGATGTTGATTAACAAACTAAGTGAGTGGTGTTTTTACACGCTTGGCAGTCACCTTTTTGATGTTGATTAACAAACTAAGTGAGTGGTGTTTTTACACGCTTGGCAGTCACCTTTTTGATGTTGATTAACAAACTAAGTGAGTGGTGTTTTTACACGCTTGGCAGTCACCTTTTTGATGTTGATTAACAAACTAAGTGAGTGGTGTTTTTACACGCTTGGCAGTCACCTTTTTGATGTTGATTAACAAACTAAGTGAGTGGTGTTTTTACACGCTTGGCAGTCACCTTTTTGATGTTGATTAACAAACTAAGTGAGTGGTGTTTTTACACGCTTGGCAGTCACCTTTTTGATGTCGATTAACAAACTAAGTGAGTGGTGTTTTTACACGCTTGGCAGTCACCTTTTTGATGTTGATTAACAAACTAAGTGAGTGGTGTTTTTACACGCTTGGCAGTCACCTTTTTGATGTTGATTAACAAACTAAGTGAGTGGTGTTTTTACACGCTTGGCAGTCACCTTTTTGATGTTGATTAACAAACTAACAAACGTATGTCTCTCGAGCGGATCTTGCAACAGTTTCGAGACGTGCCGCATCCGGATAGGCGGCTTTATGCCGCGTATGCGGCTCGTCTCGAATGAGTTAACACACCACATCAGGAGATGGACTTGCCAGGACAGATTAGTACTACCCTTGAACTCTCATATCATGGCTGATTCATCTTCGACAGCTGCTGACACCGTCTGTATGGAAGCCTGTCAAAACTGGTATGCTCAGCAGGTGTGAATGAGGGCAACGGGCGTTCTAGATGCGTTACATCCGTACTCGCATAAAGCATTCGAGAAGTGCCGCGTCAGTATCCGAATTTGGCATAGTCTCGAGCGTGTTAACTTGAACCACCAATATTATGTACGCCGTGGGGGATGGGGGAGGGGGGTCCATCACGATTGCTGAAGAATGTTCCAGATTACCTCTGCGAGGCCGCCGGCGTAAGACTCCAAACTGATCTGGCACAACCCTCGGGCGGAGTGAGACGCAAAGCTAATGAACCGATATCCTTCGGCCATCTCACCTGCGTTTGACGCGGAAAAGAGTGAGTGAAACCGTTTTATCACCACTCTGATCATATCTAATCCGCGCAGGTAGAGGTGAAAGAGATAGGCCGAGAGGCTAAACTGTCACGTAGACTTTAAAGTCCCGCAACCCGCCAGACTGAAAGTGCTTCTAAAAGAGAACTTGGTCCGACTCTCGACTGCCGAGATATCAGTAGTGGACACGAACCAACTGCAAAAGACATAGACCCTCATGAGCCCCCGAAATTGCGGGGGCTCATGAGGATTCATGCATTTTGCTGACACTAATTTGAATCCATATTTTTGGGACGTTCTTTTGTATTGAATTCAGGATGATAGCTCTGAAACACAGTTTGCAGTGGGTCGAATAAAAATTCTCTTCTCTTCCGAAAGCCACATAGAGAATTACAAGCGTGGGTCGAGATATGTGGTTTTTATCTTGTGTATCTAAATACAGTTTCTAACTTATCTGCTCTGTCACAACAAGTTAAAATGGAAAAAAGAGATTGAAACTGTATTGTGATATATAGGCCTACATCACAAAGAACTGGCACAAGACCCAGGGCAAGGCACATATTTGCAGTAGCTTACTCTGTCAGGATGTCTAAAAGATATCACTGTAGGGACGAACCTCTGGTAAAATAATGTTTGTCATGTCCTATTCTTAACCTCTTCATTACCTGTGGATGCACATTATGTTTCTGAATTTTTGGTTAATTCAACCCAAACAGCCTCAGCCGTCCATGGATATAAAGTGGTATCAGCAAGAGGCATAGATCCTCATGAGCCCCCGCAATTGCGGGGGCTCATGAGGATCTATGTCTTTTGCAGTTGGGTTGTGTTAATTTTTCTTCACAATGAAGTGGTTAACTTAATCTGCTTTCAGAAGATTACAGGCGGTTTAAGCCCTTCATCTAAAACCCTTGTTCTTGTTGGCTGTGGCAGGTCTTGGCTGAGGAAATGGTGACAGGGCCTTAGTTTGATGAAACATGAGACGCGGGATTAAATTCCAGGGGACCATGCCAGTGTATGCTTCTAGCAGTCTAGGGCCTGGGTGAGGAATGCAATTGCCCGTGGTGAGAGATGCTTGAAAAAGAAAATACACCGGCCAAGGAAAACAGTACGGAGCTTCATCGCCCGGGGCCTTTAACTGAAATCGTAAGAGACGAAAGCTGCAGTCGCCAGTGGCTAAAGCTGTCTAGGAAAAAACCCAAACTCTGGCATCCTAAATCGCCTCGGTCGATCAGTGCCAAACAGTAGGTAGATCTTTTACTTTTAGCGCCAGCTGCGAAAGATGGATGGACGCTAAAGGGCAGTGCCTGAATAGCTTGGCGCCTGGGGTTTCTGTTTCGTTCATAGTCGATACTGACATAGTCTGATGCCTGATCCTGTTCTACTTCGCCGGTAGCGATTAGCAGTCTAGTCCGTAAAACGTGACGCAGAGACTGACTGATGCGGTGTGTGTGTGTGTGTGTGTGTGTGTTGTCAGTTGTGCGTGCGTGCGAGCATGCGGCGTGCCCCGGTGTGCGCGCGTTGAAGCGGCCCACTACCGCCGCCGAAAGATACACTTCTGTAACAGATGGTTACGAAAGGCTACACACAGGTCTAGCTATGCTTCTTTTAAACACAGGACAATCCAGTTCAAGTAACGGGCAATGACTCCACTCACCGTTCTATAAATACAACGGTATCAGTACGAGACTGAGACAGCTAAAAATAGATTCACACGCTAACGGCAGCACAGAATAAATAAGTGCGATTACGCGTGTGCTTTTGCTGCGTGTCCAAAACTGCTGTTAACGCGGTTCATTAAGTATGTCGACAAAGCCTAACAAACACATTAATGGTGCCGAAACTTGATGTGTCTTCAGATTTATGTGTAATGGTACTTTAATCTATTTAGGCACTGGCCTTAAGCAGTCGTGGCCCGAATAGAAATGCAGTTAAATGGCTCAGCGGGAAGAAACACTTTTAGTAAGGTCAGTTACATAGTGCGAACCCTTTTTAAACGCGTTTCTCATCTTCCGTCTTTGCCGGGAATTTTATTTGCGTCAGTTTCAGTTACACCCGGCGTTTGACAGACATCGTTTGGGCTGGATTTAGTTTGAAATAGCAGCTGTCGGTGATGGACCAACCATGACAGTTCAAGGACTGTGCCAGACTCGCATAACGCGCGAAGCTTTAATCGTAGACTTATCATATGTGTGTGAAACCGTTTAAAAGGAGAGAGAGAGAACCGTTTAAAAGGAGAGAGAGAGAGAGAGAGAGAGAGAGAGAGAGAGAGAGAGAGAGAGAGAGAGAGAGAGAGAGAGAGAGAGAGAGAGAGAGAGAGAGAGAGAGAGAGAGAGAGAGAGAGAGCATAACAGTTTACTGTCGGTGTCGTAAAATGAATTCCCTAACGTGGCTACTCCCTCTCCCCAGGAAGTTGTAAATGTAATCCACTCGTAAGACTTTATAGTCTAGGGCTCCACGAAAAACGCACGCACTGACTCACACACGCACACACGCACGCACACACACACACACACACACACACACACACACACACACACACTGACACACACACACACACACACACACACACACACACACACACACACACACACACACACACACACACATCCGGTGGAGATACGTCGAAAAAGCTGACATTTTGCCGCACTACCATCTTCCAGTAAGCCAGAGGTCCTCGGGCCGACGTCGACATCCGTGCGCGGGCCCGCATCGGCGGTCGACATCGGCCGAAGGACCCTCTGTTCGCTGGGTTTGTTAAATGATGTACGATTCAGTTAATTGACTTTTACGTTCGGCTGGCAAAGAAACCGAACTTCATTACTACCCGCTCATGGCCCGCCAGGGGAGGAGAGAGTGATTATGCAAGCATATGAAAGAAGAAAGGTTTTCTACGCTTAGCTTGTAGCTTAATCCTTTTTATCCGGATACACTACTGCTTGGAATTAATTTGGCTGATAGTTCAAGGGTGGTGCCAGAATAGCTTCAGGTGCCAAGCTATTCTGGCACCACCCTTGAACTAAAATGGTTGACCTATCTCCTGATCTGTAATGCAGTCTTCATAGGACGATAAGCAAATTAAAAAAAAAAAAAAATCAGCCTCAGGATGTGATGGATTAAAACATGCGCCTTTCGCGATGTGTAATGAGCGTGCAGTGTCGACTGATCTCCTTTGTACACTGTTCGATAATCGCTCAATGTACAGAGGAGGAAGATACTGTACACCAATATATATTAGCCTACAATGTGAAAACACGTTTTTCCACCTAAGCCTCTATAGCTCTTTACTTAAACACGTAACTTAATTTTGCCATGGAAAGTTACAGCACAGACAACTCGAAGACATTGCCTCGAGAGACCGTACAAGACTTAGCGGGTACTAGTGGATGGAGTAGGAAGAGAAGGGGGGGGGGGGGGGGGAGGGCTGGGGACGGTGGGGAGGGAGGGGGGTCGGGGGTGGGGGGTAGGGGGGGGGGGGGGCTCTACCATAACTACGGCCGCTGAAGAAAACATTCTAACTGGGGACGCAGCTTAGCCCTTTTCATCCTGATACACTATTGCTTGAAATAAAAGTCTGGAACTTAGGCTCTTGAAATAAAATTCACTATGATAGTTCAAGGATGGTGCCAGAATAGCTTGGCGCCTAAGGCGCCAAGATATTCTGGCACCACCCTTGAACTAAATGGTTGATTTATCCCTTAATCTGTAATGTAGCCTCCATAGGACAATAAGTACATTATTTTAAAAAAATCATCCTCAGGATGTAATGGGTTAGTGGATAAGACGCTGCGCTTGTAGTCGTAAGGTCACGGGTTCGAATCCCCCGGACGGCAGGAATGGGATGTAGTTTTCTTTTTTCTTTTCGGTTTACGGTGCATGTCTCGCCGTCTTGTGTGCGGCACGCATAACCATCAAGTACGCAGGTACAGTTTCCAGTTAAAATGTTCCACTATTCGAAAAGATTAGGCCCGTTGAAACCCTGCAATGTAGCCTGAGCTGATTTCCGCCGTTATATCACTAGGGCACAAGACATAACCATTTTTGAGAAAAGCGAGATTTTAACTGGTATACACTGAAAATCACGCTTTTCTCAAACACGGACGTGCCGGTTTTGGCCACAACAGCAAATGTAACATCTCTGGAGCGAGCGTCTGAAATTCAGTCTCTTAAAAACCATCGCCGCAAATTCGCTGAGTAACGTCGTTTGCCTGGGGGCGTCCACTAGACTGACACGAATAAGGCCAGCAAGAGGCATCGATCCTCATGAGTCCCCGCGAATGCGGGGGCTCATGAGGATCGATGCCTCTTGCATTTGGGTGTTGCCCTTTGCGTCCCAGCAGCGAATGGGTTCGAACGCACCAGGAAAGTAATCTAATAGCAGCTTGTGGCTGTTTGCCGCTGTTTTCGAGACACAAAAAGCCGGGCGAGGGTGGCGGCCTGCGCTGTGCTGATTAAAGGTTTGATTTTGTCCTTTATTAGCTTCAGATGGCGGGACCTCCCGTTTTCTGAGAGGCTGGAGGCAGTTTGAATTGAAAACTGACGCGTTAGGCGAACTAATGCAGGTTTGCTTATCAACATGTGTGTGCTGGGCTGTTATTTTGGACCTTACGGCTGACGCCGTAAGGTCCAAAATCACAGACCAGCCTACTTTTCAACATTTGGGTGTTACCGCTTTCAGTTCCAGCGCCAATTGGCTCAAACGTTAGAATGGTCTGATTGGCCGGGTGCTGTGATAGCTCAAAGATAGTGAATGATCTGATTACTCTGAGCTTGGAATGCGGAGAGAGAGAGAGAGAGAGAGAGAGAGAGAGAGAGAGAGAGAGAGAGAGAGAGAGAGAGAGAGAGAGAGAGAGAGAGAGAGAGAGAGAGAACAATGAACAATGAACAATGAACCTTTATTTTCCAACGGTAGAAGTTATTGGTAACAGGACCAGTTTTCAAACTTGCCGTTGCTACATCTACTACATAAATGACATAGACATGTAAACATACACATACCACACACTGACGCATCTATGCACTCGCTCACGCACGCACGCCCGCACATACGCACGAACACGCACGCTCACACACACACACAAACACAAACTTGCACACGCACGCACTTAGACACACACGCACACATATACACACACGCTCTCGGAACGCACTCCAGACATACGTACGCGCATAACGCGTACGCACAAAAATATAAAATGAGTAAAACTGCAAAGTAAAGCAATACACAGAAAATCATTAAGTACATTAGAATTCATACAGCAAAGGCAAATATGTATATATGTGCTCTCTCTCTCTCTCTCTCTCTCTCTCTCTCTCTCTGTCTCACACACACACACACACAGCATGCACACACACACACACACACACACACACACACACACACACACACACACACACACACACACACACACACACACACAGCATGCACGCACACACACACACACACACACACACACTTACACACATACACACACACACACACACACACACACACACACACACACACACACACACACACACGTGAGCGCGCGCCCAAAAATATCGCGTACACACATATGAAGGCAAAAACATTATACATAGTACATGCAGTATTCAATGTACTCTTGACACTCAGATATTATGGTCCACTGTATATTATATAAAAACAAACAAAGAAAAAAAAACAAAAAAAAAAAAAAACAGACGCTCTCTCTGTGTGTCTCTCTCACTCTCGCGCACACACACACACACACACACACACACACACACACACACACACACACACACACACACACACACACACACACACACACACACACACACACACAGACATTCTCGCACACACAAACATTCACACACCTGAACACACGCGCAAGTTATCCCTGTACTGTAATGATTAGATTACGTCAGAGATTTTAGGTGTTTGAAGAGGCTGACACTAAATGAGGTGAGCGTCTTTGCGTTTCTGATTTCTGCAGGAATAGAATTCCAGAATGAACTTCCCGAGAATGACAAACTGGTTTTGAATAAATCAATACGCGGCAGGGGTACTTTGAAATGGTGTCCATGTCTAGATGCTACAGATATCCGTTCTGAGAAAAGAACTCAAGTACAGTGGACATGATTGCTTGTACAGCTTGTACATCAATACACCTTTATTGAACTGAAAGTGATGGGATAGAGGGAGCATTTTTAAAGTTTTAAGCTTTTCGTCAGTTGAGAGTTCGGGATCGGGAAATATAAGCTTAGCAGCTCTCCTATGTAGGGAGTTCAGCCTCTTCAAGTGTACATCACTAGAACCATCCCACACTGTTGATGCATAGTCTATGTGCGATTTGACATGAGCATTGTAGAAAAGAAGACGCGCACCTGTGTCAGTAATTATTTTCAATTTTGACAACATATACAGGCCGCTGGAAACCCTTTTGCACACATTATTAATATGCAGTTGCCATTTAAGCTGATCATCTAAAGTGACCCCCAAGAGGCGGTGGTGTGATACTTGCTCAATTGGGCTGTCGTTTATACACAGATTAAGAGAGAGCGGGCATAGCTGGTGCTTTTGACGTGTGGTTATAACCATACATTCTGGTTTTGACGGATTCAGGGACATGGAGTTGGAATGACACCAGTCGGTGACCTCATGCAGGCTTTCCTGCAGACGCGTGCTAATTGCAGCTACATCTTTGTGAGGAGTATGTAGTGTGCAGTCGTCAGCAAACATGTCACAAGAAATATCCCGGCAACTAATATGCAGTTGAAGGTCATTGATAAATATGCAGAACAGCAATGGCCCGAGGACAGAGCCCTGAGGCACTCCGCTTTTGACGAGACCATAGTACGAGGAGTAGGATCCATTTAACAGTACTCTTTGCTTCCTTCCGCTTCAAATATGAAGTAAACAATGAGACAGCATTGCAGAGATATGCTTGAAGTTTTGACAAAAGAATGTTATGATTTACAAGGTCAAAATCTTTCTTAAAATCAATAAAGATCGACCCAGTTATTTGGGAGTTATTTATGGATGCTAACCACGCATCAATAAGTCTTGTCAGTGCCGTGTGGCAAGAATGCTTGGGGCGAAAGCCGGACTGAAATACGTGCAAAAGACTGCGACTCTCCAAATATTGATAAAGGTGTTTGTGCACGTGTCTTTCAAGAGGTTTGGAAAGGCTGGATAATATTGAAATGGGTCTATAGTTATTAACATCAGACAGATCTTTTGACTTAGGCAAAGGGATAACCTTGGCTTGCTTCAGTTCTGATGGAAACATATTTTGTTGGATACATAAGTTATAAATATACGTTAACGATTCTACTGTATAGGGAAGGGACAGTTTCAGTATTTTAGGGCTGATCTCGTCAGGTCCCGATGACCTTTTGTTTTTCAGTGACCCGATCAGTTTTCCTACTTCATACACAGCTAGAGGCGGTATAGAGAATGGGGGTTTGTCCTTAGTCTTCTGCTTACAGAAGTTAAGTAGGGCCTCCGGGCATGTGTAAGACGCGTTACCGCTTGAGGGTATGATTGACTCGGCAACAGACAGAAAATGTTTATTAAAAGTGTCTGCAGTAATACTAGAAGGAATGGCTGACGATTTCTTGCTGTTACCTCGGGTGACGAGATTAACCGCGCGCCAGAGTGCGGCAGTATCTCTGTCTTCTTTAATCATTCGTTCAAAGAGAGACTTTTGAGCCCTGCGTACCATAGACTTGACACGGTTACGTTGTTTTTTGTATTCGCTAAATAGCTTGTGTCTCCTTAAGTCATTTCTCAATCTCATAGCTTCGATTATTTCTTGGTTTAGCCAAGGCGGTGGTAACGTGTGGTTTTTTACCCGCTTTTGCCGCAACGGGGCGTGTTTGTTAAGTACTCTTGTAAGGAGTCCATACCAAACAGCCAGAGCCTTTTCAGGGTCAGTTTCGTTATTAACGACATTAAATGGTGTTTGATCAAGGTCTGCTAGAAAAGCAGACTGATTAAACTGTTTAAATGAGCGATACGTTATAGTTGTGTGCCCGTTCTTACGATGCACTGGCAGTTTTGTTGACCATGAACACACAGTAGGAAAGTGATCACTGATGCTGAGGTCAGGAACACTAACATTGAATACACTAAGGGGACGGTTGGTGTAAATGTGATCAATGAGTGTTGCGGTTGTTTTTGTGATCCTAGTAGGGGCCGAAACTAACTGTTCTAAGCCTGTTTGTGTGGTGATGCAATCCCATGCGGTATGGGGCTTCAACATATCTATGTTAAAGTCGCCTAGTAGCAACGCGTCACAGTTAGGTAAGCCAACTTTTTCTACTGCATGCAAAAAATCATCGTACCATTCAAACTTGGCTGCTGGGTTACGATAACAAAAGCCGACGAAGACGGGTTTAGTTTTTGGAGCCCTAAATTCCAACCAAATGCACTCAACTTCCGGAGTTTCTAAGTCCTCACGCCTTTTTACTAAATGTTGGATTGAGTTATGGATGTAAACGGCAAGCCCAGTTTGACCATGTACACGAGGGTCACGTCGAGTGATGCTAAAGTTAGGTATGTGAACGGCTTCATCGCTTATGTCCTAGTTAAGTCGCGTCTCACTAAGACCAAACAGGTGGAATGGTTCAGACGAGTTTAGAAAAACATTCAAATCGGCCACCTTGTTAAAAAGATGGTAGATGTTCAAGTGACCAGTTTGAAAGCTTCCGTGTGTCTGAGCATTATGGATCATGTTGAATTCTAATTCTCACAATTAAAGTGCAACACAATACAAAAAAATATAAACAGAGAGAATAAGAATAAAAGTGTCAACGCAGTAAAACGCGGCTGAAGTTATAGCACCTCGGATCAAACGTCACAAACGGTGTCCAACACAGCGTTATCAAATGAAGATCGCGTTTGATTAATAGTGTATCCACGTATGAATGCCACGCAAGCTGTCTAAATAGTGACTGTGGTATAGCACACGTATCAGATGTCACACGTGAAAAGAGTGTTCTGGTCAGCGGCACACTAGGCAGCGAAAAAAACTATAAGCCCTGAAATGTGTTGATAAGACCAAGCACACCGTCAATGGGTGTGGATCTGAATGCTATCACACGATTTCCTCACGAATAATCCGGCCAAAGATATGAATGAGTGGCCGTAATTGTTAACCGTTACACGGACAACATCTTGAATTTTCCGCTGCTGGCACAATGTAGAATGATTCCCACAACGAAATAAACGGCTAATTGTTTACCGCTACAGCGGAAAACACCTTGTATTCTCCGTTGTAGCAGCAAACAAACACTGCTGGCACAATGCGGTAATATTCGATTCACGAAGTAGCAAAGAATGCAGATAGACGAGATCACCTAGTGTACTCACAGGTGGGCACAAAAAAAGTGAGTAGGGAATAATGAACGACTGCACAGCCTAGTACGCACGCACACGGAGAGAGGGAGGGAGAGAGAGAGAGAGAGAGAGAGAGATAACACACCCCCATCCACCCACAAACACACACGCACGAACACACACAACACGCATGCACACACGCATACGCCACACATACACGCATACGCCACACACACACACGCGCGCGCACCCCCCCCCCCCACACACACACACAAAACACACACACACACACACACACACACACACACACACACACTCACTCACACACACACAAAGTATAACAAACGGCAAGGTAGAATGGGATAATGGACCCTGCAGGAAGAACTCGCGAGAAGTTAAACGCATCCTCAAAAAGGAAGCAAAGTAAACGCAGATAAGATGAAACGACAGACAAGCAGCAACTGGAAATTCCTCCGAGCGTAAAGACGAAACACACAGCCCTTGTTATATTTCACAGAACTAAATATCCAGTGAGATAAAGGTCTTCGGCCCAATGGCGGCCTGAGTTGACCCGCGCACGCCGTCGGGTCGAGGGCGTGTTGATTCAAAAAGCGGACCGCCCACGTTTTAGACTAATCCGTTCAGTATGACCAGCTGAAGCTATTTCTGCTCCACGGCAGGCTTTGAATGCTAAGATTCACCTATACAGCGGATGCGGCCGTAAACGGACGAGTTATCCATGTACTCAGAAAACAAAGTGTTGGCTCACACGAGAATATCCCAGTACGCACTAGAAAGGTCATCCGGCTGCTGCTGGATCGCACGCAGGCATGCGCGGGCCGGCGACTGCGGTCGACGTCGGCCGAAGGCCTTTGCTGACTGGGATTATACCAAGGAAAGCTAAGCTGGTACCTTCTCTTCGGTCTTACTGATATCACAGGGCGAAAATAGATTTCTTCCTGACACTGAGGTTGTGGCGTAGATTGCTATGTTCTGCTTGACTCTGTACAAAACAAATGCGACATTTTTGGAATCATCGGAAAGACCAAAGTGTTTCGGATGATTCCAGATATGTCGCATTTCTTTTTGAATTCAGTATGCATAACGTGGCTGGTTATGGTTACCTTCCATGCTCCTCCATGACCTTGACCAGCAGGGCAGAGGTGATGGCCTTGGTGAGCGAGGCCACGTTAAAGCGCGTGCTGCCCGTCACTCGCGTGTCGCCATGGGGACTGGTCACGCCGTAGCCACGTGACAGCAACGTGCGACCGTCCTTCACAATAGAGACAGCCATACCTGGTAGAAAGGGTAAACAATTGTAAAAGTAATAATACCCATTATTATATTATTATTATTATTATTATTATTATTATTATTATTATTATTATTATTATAAGTAAACGTGAAACAAACTGGCTACGGTAAATTTCAGTTTCGGATATAACGAAAGTGCTCGAGGATCCGAAGTTTTTTAAATTTCGTATCCGAAGTTTAGTGTATTCTGGCCAAGTAATTTTCACAATATAGTCGTGATCGGGACCGATTACAAAGCGTCGGTATATCCGGCTTTATATTGTGATGGGTTCCTTGTATCCTCTTCTTTCGCATACACATATTTCTTAATCCGTCCACAGTCCAGAAAACGCAAACACGATACAATTGCAAGAGTCACAGATCCTCATGAGCCCCCGCAGTTGCGGGGGCTCATGAGGATCTGTGCCTCTTGCTGACGCCACCGTTTGTATCCACGTTCCTTGGACTCCTTGGGCGGCTGTTTGGCGCTGAATTAACACAGATTTCCAAGAAGCAATCTACTGGCGGCAGTGAAGGCGTTAAAAGGGGACAATTTGAATTTGCTTTGGACTTAGGTTTTGAGGTGGTGGTTTTGAAAGCGGAACAAAAGGTAATGCTGGTACTCTAGGCACGGACCACTAAGGGCAATTTTGGCCCAAAGACCATTCACCTAGTAAGCTAACGAGACCAATATCTCAGATTTACCAGCATTCCCGCAACCAAACACCCCGTGAGCAATAGGTCCCTTGGCTGCCCCCGCGCACGGCCTGTGTGCCAAAGCCGGCATCTGCCCGTGGACCTTCTGCTAACTGGGACACGACGTTCAGGACGCCTGCCCACTCACCTGGGTTCATATTGGACCGGCAGTTGTAGCTGGTGGCGATGATACTGCTCAGACGCTCCACGTCAACGGCATCCGGGGACTTGCGAGGCGACGATGACGTCAGCGTCAAGCTGTACACGAGCAGGAAGGGAATCAGCTCCCATTGAGCCATCGTGGATCCTGCTGACACATGCGCCGTGATTTGTTAACTACTCGCCGCTTCTCTGCCAGTTGACGCACATTGTATTTTTTTTTTTAAATCATGGTCAATTCAACGTAAAAAAATCGCCAGCAGTTAACCCTTATCATTCGAAATACACCAGTGTGTGAAATAAATGTGACTAAAATAGTTCAAGGGTGGTGCCAGAATAGCTTGGCGCCTCAAGGCGCCAAGCTATTCTGGCACCACCCTTGAACTAAAGCCATTGGTCTATATCCTTATCTACACTGTAAGAACTATAATGTAGCTTGCATATGGCAGTGTACACAGTTGAAGCTGTTAGCCTCAGTATGGTGTGGGTTAACTCATTCTACCCCAGACACACCACAGCAAGATAAGGATCGACCATGATAGTTCAAGGGTGATGCCAGAATAGCCGTGGAGCCTATGGGCATTCCGATATAAGTTCACAAGTTGCTGAAGGTTACATTCACGCACGCACACACGCCGCACGCACACACACACACACACACACACACCAATTGACAGGGTCTTGTGGGGAGGGTGGTGGTGGTGGTGTGTGCGATGTAAAGTGAGTGTTTATAGCCTACAGCCACTGTGCGCTTATGATACAGCTACTCTTGTGTAGGAATATAGTGAACAGGCAAAAAACAACAGTAAAGAGAGATATATAAAAACTAACACTGAAGTGCAAAACGGAGGACCACAACAATGCGGCGTTAAAAAAGGAAATCATTAACATGGCTCTTTTGGACACATTATCAAGAGAGAGAGAGAGAGAGAGAGAGAGAGAGAGAGAGAGAGAGAGAGAGAGAGAGAGAGAGAGAGAGAGAGAGAGACTAGAGAGAGAGAGAGAGAGAGAGAGAGAGAGAGAGAGAGAGAGAGGGGCTTTGGCACGGCCACGTGGTAGGCTGAGTGTATATTACACAAGAGTTATTGTCAGGAACTTAGTTTGTGTAGGATTCCTCAGTGGGCCTGTGAACTGACCGAGGTTAGGCCGCTTACTTCAATTTATAGTACTACAGCCGCTCCGTCTGGGCGAACACTGCTTTCACGCAAGCATACCAACCTCAGATAAGATACCATTAACTAAAATAAGCGATATCTTGGCAAACTTGCCAACGAAAAAATCTGCTGCGTCGTAAATGTTTGTACCTGCCAAAAATTCATTACGATCATTATGCCGCTGCCATTTTTTTGCGGACATCGCTTTCGTCTTTACTGTAGTTTAGGCCAGAGGCGTAGATTCCTCTGGGAACGTTGTCCACTTAGAAGCATAGCTCATCACGAGCCGCCGCAAGTTGCGGGAGCTCATGGGGATCTATACTTCTTCAGTACTGGACACATTTATGTCCATTTCAGAGGCAGAGGTCTGGATTTGCAAGTGATGGAATTATTGATCAAAGTCCAATTACTAATACAGATTTATACATGTGCAAGTTGTCTTTGTCACGTATACCTTGATTCACGATGACTATTCCCCGACCAGAGAACAAAGCTTGACTGCCGGGAAAAACTGAACAAAATCCAAATGCATTAACACACTCAGCCCGACGGCCGTATTTCCCAAATTTTGGAGGCGTCATCTAATGACTATGCGCCAGTTGCAGGAGATGGATCGACCATGATAATTCAAGGGCAGTGCCAGATTAGCTTGGCGCCGACAGGCGCCAAGCTAATCTGGCACTACCCTTGAATTATCGTGGTCGACCCATCTCTTGCAGGGCTGAATGAGTTAAGAGATATACATCCTCATTGCAGGGGCTCATGAAAATCTATGGCTCTTGCTGAAACCACTTGTATCCATACATGTTTCTTTGGCGACTGAAGATTTTTGACGTTGAATTTACACACAAATCTCCGTCATCTGACATTGGTTAATAAAGAGGTTTTACTTTTACGCCGGACGACTCCGGCCAGCAACGCGGAACGAGAGGGGAAGTCACGGTAGATAACCAGCTTGAGTACCATATGCACAGATAGCACACCAACCATCTTCAATAGGCACAGATCCTCATGTGTCTATACTTATGATGCAAGCTTGCAATGATCCGCCTTGACTTCGCTCTCGTTCGTTGTTGGGAGTCGTTCGTCACAAACGATACCTCACTAATGATGTCAGTCAACCTGCTTGCCAGTGTACACGTACTGATGCTGTTACATGCCAGCATACGGCAGGCAACGAGCAGTTGTATTTTATCGTTGTGTTCCGCGTATTTTGAAGGCGTCATCTAATGACTGAACTCATTCTACCCCAAGACCGGAATCACCAAATTTTGAAGTCGTCCTCTGAAGACTGCTTTGCAGTGCAGGACACAGATCGACCATGATAGTTCAAGGGTGATGACAGAATAGCTTGGCGCCTATAAGGCGCCAAGCTATTCTGGCATCACCCTTGAACTATCATGGTCGATCTTTATCTTGCTGTGGTGTGTCTAGGGTAGAATGAGTTAAGGGCAGTGCCAGATTAGCTTGGCGCCGAGAGGCGCCAAGCTAATCTGGCACTACCCTTGAATTAGCATGGTCGACACATCTCCTGCTGTAGTGCGTCAGGGCTGAATGGGTTAATACCACGTAGGTATTAATGAACCTCTTCACTGCTAGTGGACGCTAGTGTCTGTGAAAGCTGGGCAAATGTAACCGTCACAGAATAATCCCACAAACTTTAGGAATACGGATATGAATAGGGCCAGCAAGAGGCAAAGAACCTCTCGAGCCCCCGTATCTGCGGGCGGGGGAGGGGGGGGGGGGGGCTCGTGAGGATCTTTGGCTCTCGCAGTTGCCGGGTTGGTATTTACAACTTTCAGACGGTGAAGGAGATACAGATTTTATACTCACGAAATTCAGCATGAAAACAGCAGTTGTATCTTATCATTGTGTTCAGTGCGTCTATCTTACACTGTTGTTGGTGGGTTTTTTTTAAAAAAAAATTTAAAAATATTTTTTTACGCCAAGTTAGTTTTAAGTCAGAATGTGTATGCTGCCATACGCTTTCTGCATAGATAACCAAAGAAAAAAAACCCAAATCAAAGAAAAGCCTGGCGCTGAACACAGCAGCAATACAGGCTTGAGTGACGAAGGAAAGGGTGCAGGAAAGGAAATCGGTCATGAACTTTTGTTTTCTGTACCCTGCAGAGAGAGGAAAGATCAACCAAGCTTGTTCTTATTTTCGGCGTCCAATTACAGAGAGAATAAGCGAAATAGAAGAACGGCATATTTTCATCATTCTGCCACTATTGCTCTGAAAAAAAAAAGCCGGACTGTTTTTTTTTTTAAAAAAAATTAAAAATTATAAATATGTTTTAACCGGTGAGGAGGTGTGATATAAAAGACGGCTTTACCGTGAAGAAATCAGTGTACAAATTTCAAGTTCCCACGCGACATAGATACGGGCCTCTAAAGTTTGAACAAATTCGAATTCGGGCGTTCAGTGTGTCTTTCAGTGCTAAATACTTGAGAACAAACATACAACACTGGCAACTTTTGTATATTAACCCTTTAGCCCCATTTCTCAAATTTTGGAGGTGTTGCTTAATGAGTATGTACCAGTAGCAGGATATGGCTTGACCATGATAATTCAAGGGTAGTGCCAGATCAGCTTGGCGCCTTCAAGCGCGAAGCTGATCTGGCACTACCCTTGAATTATCATGGTCAATCAATCTCCTGCTGTAGGGACTCGGGGCTAAATGGGTTAACAGCAGTTTCCGAGAACTATGCCCACTGACGAAGATAGACCCACATGCCAATTTGGGATTCTGGCAGCAGACACCCAAACCAACGTTTCCACTCGCTAAGGTTACGTTGAATGGTAAATTCACATGAAGAAGGTGACTGCCAAGCGTGCAAAAATCCAAACTAATTTCCAGCAAAGAAAGAAACACGTTTGGAAAGGACAAGTTAAAAAAACAATAAGTGTGTGTTTCTTTCTTTGCCGGGAATTATTTTGTATGTTCAATGCGACCAAGAGCAACCCAACTACAATACCAGTAACACAAGAACAACAGTCTGACTATTCTTTGAGGCCCTCTCCTCCAGCATTCTCTTCCACGGTGGATAACCGAGCAGTGTGACGTATTCTGCATTTGCTAGTACGCATAACACGGAATCAACTTTCCGTTCTCTTGACACTTCCTATCGCATGCTGAATCATCGTACCGCACGCTCAACGCCTTTATTTCCGAGTCCGAGAAAACTGAACATGATCCATCTGCAAGAGACATAGATCCTCATGAGCCCCCGCAGTTGCGGGGGCTCATGAGGATCTATGTCTCTTGCTGACACCGCTTTGTATTCGTGAGCCGCCTTAGGCGGCTTGCGCTCATTGGCGTTGAATTAACGAAGATTTCAGAAACAGAAACTGCGACCACTGGCAATGAATGGGTTGAACATCGTCATGCATGCTTTAAAAAAAAAACATCGTACTGGTCGCCTTAATAGCAAAAGATCTTCGGGCCGACGGCGGCCGCAGTTGGCCCGCGCACTGCCGTGCGCGAGCCAACTGCGGCCGTCGCCGGCCCGAGGGCCTCTGCGCAATGGGCACTCACTTCGGGTTCAATTTTATGCAAATTTCTCACACAAGAAAACTAGTCCATTGGATAATTTTTCGATCGGAATTCAAAGAAATACTACACTTGTGATCACAATGACTATGTATCTGATTCTTCAGAAGCCTTAATTCAGTAATTGAATGCATCGCTACACTGCATGAAAATACGGCTCGAGGTGTGCCTCCTGCACACGGTTTACATAGCGTGTCTGTACGAGACCCACCCACAGAAAGTCAGGAGAGAAGAGACACATACATATTGTCTGGCACTTACGCACCTGGCGGGTGTCAGGTAGAGAAGCCGACAGAATGCGTAAGAAGTTGATAAACTGGGGACTGGATTGAGAGCTAGTGAAAGGTCAATCGTGGCGTGCCAGACATACGCCAACGGACCTCCTACCCGTCACTTCCCGCTGGGACATCGGCAGGGATGCACTCTCCGGTATCTATCATGCTTGTACGTTTTGTCTGCAAAGGGGCTAGACACTGACTAGTATCGGTAAGAAATCGGTGTCGAAGAAATTTTGCCCTGAAGAAAGATTGTGACAATCGAGTCTTCCATAGAAATACATTGAAAATCTTGACTTTCACAAAGACATGTCTTTTGCCTTCAAATGCCGAAGTAAAGAAAACACGAAGAAATCCGGGCTGTAAGCAGCAGACCCGACCGGAGAATTACTGGTAATGCTTTTCTAAGCAAATCAGTTTACAACTACATACACTTGCTGTGCTTTGGTTTTGTGGACCGGTAGCACTGACTTGAATCGGGACTATAGCACGGTGTAGGGATTGGTTATTAGCACTTAACGACGAGGAGGCGACTAAGGTCATCTCATGGCGATTTTGTGGATTATTGATCTGATGCTCGTTCAGAACGCCACACCTCATGCTGTGTCAAAATACTACTGAAAAGCGGGATTTCAGTGCGGCGTTATGACAGCCCGAAAGCTACTCAAAGACTCGAACTTGTTTGTCAAGAACTATGTCCAGTGATTCCTTAGGGGCTGCTCACTCCTCCTTCTTGCTAGTGATGATGATAGAGGACGCTGCTTTAACCCTTTTCATCTCGATACATCCATTGCTTGAAATACATTTGACTGATAGTTCAAGGGTGGTGTCAGAATAGCTTGGCGCCTGAGGCGCTAAGCTACTCTGGCACCACCTTTGAACTAAAACAGTTGATCTGTCTCCCTAATCTGTAATGAAGCCTATATAGGACAATAAACAAATTTTACAAAATCATCCTCAGGATGTAATGGGTTAATGAAGCATACTGAATACAAGCGAGGGTTTCACCAGCAGGGAGCTCTATGAGGCAGTCAAAATGACAGGCCGCAAAGACTTTTGCATCGACTGACTTTTTCTCCTCCAAGAAGCTAAAATTCTGCCCCGGCTGTAAAGGCACAAGACAATAAGTCCATTTACGTGAACAGCGAGAATTTCCCTGTATTACAATAGACTGTTAGTGAGGTTTCGTCATCGAACGACGACTCCCAACAACGTACGAGAGCAAAGGTGTCATGGCGGATAACCGGTTTGTACCATAAGCGGAGACAACACTCCAAACATCTCCAAGATGCATAGATCCTCATGACCCCTCCGGGGTCATGAGGATCTATGCCTCTTGGAGATGTTTGGAGTGTTGTCTCCGCTTATGGCAGAGGGTGGTTATCTGCCGTGACTTCGCTATCGTTCATCGTTGTGAGTCGTTCGCTGCAAACGTAACTGACCTCACTACTGTCTGTTGCCTTCAGTTTTCTGGCACCACCCTTGCGCTGACTATTATGTACCATCTGTATTTGAACAGTAATATAACACAGCTCCCAATCTGTGAATCTCGTCCTTAGGACTCGATGTTGGCAAGGGCGTTCAAGTCCCGGAAAGTGTCTTGGAGATACGCAGAAAGACTTGGCATTCAATGAAGGAGACTTTTTCGTGTCGGATGACCTATGCCTCTTGGACTCTTGTTTAGCACACGACGAAGGGGTCTTCGCCATCCCGTGACGCATGCCTCTTGTAGACGGGTGGAGTTCGCTACGCAGGAGGTTCGAGTCTCCAAGTATTTCCACCCTTCTATTCTCCCACACCTACCCCCACTACCACCCCAGGATATCCTTTTTCACCTTTCGTCTGTTCACCTTTTTTTACCGTTTCGTTGTTTCCCCCCCCCCCCCCCCCCTCTCCCCCCGCCCCGACTATACACTGACTTTCCATCAGACAACACCTTCTATCTGCAAGAGGCATAGATTCTCACGCGACACTGAAGTCGCAGGGTCTCATGAGAATTTATGCCTCTTGTTTGCAGGAATCGCGGGGAGTCACCGGAGAAGAACCGTGCCCGTAACCAAACACTGACGAAAACCCGAGGGCCGTTACTTGTTGAAAGGTTGGAACGACCCCTTGTTTCTGTCGCTAACTGAAACCGCCGACGCTCCCCAGTCTGAGAGAGAAGCATATAAATAGTGGGTGAGCCTTGCCAGCAAGAGGCATAGATTCTCATGAGCCCCTGCTTGCAGGGGCTCATGAGAATCTATGCCTCTTGTTTGTGGATGGATTTTGTGTTGTTGAAAAAAACTGAGGAGAATGTGTGGAGTAAGAAATTAGTGTCGTTTTTCTTTGTTAGGGATTTTCAGGTAGTCTGTTTGCTCATAGAGTTACGCACAGAATTAGTGAAGTTCTTTCATGTCAAAAGATGTTTTGGGGGTTGAGTCTGTTTAAAAAAAAAAAATTTCATCATGTCAAAAATATTCTTTGTTTTCTCTTTACTGCATACATACAAAATGATAAATAAAAAGTCAAAAAAGCTAACGTCTTTAATTTTTCTGTGTGTGGACTGAACGTTTGCCAATAATTTAGCGAATTCTTTTTAGAAAGGATATATGTTCTGCACGACTAATACAGTCAGCTTGCAAGAAGATTAGGCAGAGTGAGTTAATAGGTGTTGGCAAGAGCTTTCTTTCGTTTTCAGCTAAATCAGTCTATGCCAGTGATTCATTATTGCATACAAGCCTCGTCCGTCTTTCCTCTTTTAGTTAATTGATATAGATTAATATCACGAGCAAACGGACGTGGCTGGCTGCGGGATCTCATTAACTCATTCGAGACGTGGCCGCGCCTCCGGCGGCACGTCTCGAATGGTTTAACACCTTAACTGCTGCTGACGATACCGTTCGACGGAAAAGACGCGTGTACGCGATATCGTCAGTAGCAGTCAAGGGGTTAATGATTTTGTTCTGAAAATTGACTGACGTAATTGGACACTGCTTAACTCATTCTACCCCAGACACACCACAGGAAAATAAGGATCGATCATGATAGTTCAAGGGTGATGCCAGAATAGCCGCTTGGCGCCTATGGGCGCCAAGCTATTCTGGCATCACCCTTGAACTATCATGGTCGATCTGTGTCCTGCACTGCAGTGCAGTCTTCAGAGGACAACGGCAACATTTTGGGATTTTGGTGTCGGGGTAGAATGAGTTAAGATAGATACTGCGCGGGTGAACCTCTCGGGTGCTTGCATAAATCACGTTGTTCAAGAACAGCTGAACCAAAGCTTGAACTTGTAGAGGACATACGATACAATTTTCGGCAGACCACCAAAATTGTTCCAGGACAAAAGAAATAAGTCCGTTTACTGTAAAAAGCAAGATTTTGGTTGTAATACAATACAAATCTGGCTTTTCACAATAATGGATTTACTGTTATCGTTTTTTCTTCACTAGTATTTTCACGGCGCAACAAGTAAAAATTGTGTTTGTTGAGACCTCGACCGGATATATGTCTTAACCCAGTCCCTTCTCGCAGCCAGCTGGGAAACTTTGTACCCCTGACAAAAGACACACGAAACTACGAGAATATGCTGCATGCAGTTCAACTTATTGAAGCCGGTTAGAATTTAATAATAGCTATCCTCATAATAAGTTGATACTGACAACTTAGTAAGAAAAAGCTGTTAAAATATACGCCGAAAAACCCGCCGAGGAGAGAAATGTAAAAAACGTACTTATTTGTTTTCTTTTTACAACAGAGCTGCTGTTCGTTGTCTTCTGTTTTTCCGAGGCAAAAAGTGAAAAGAAAATACAAGAAGGAGATTACCATCACCACCACCCAACGGCAAAGCAAACCGAAAAACACGGCAATACTAACCAGCCGACACATGCCGACCAAGATTCTTGCAGAGCTTAGGATTACTGTTTCTCACAATATTTTTTTTCAAACACATGAAAACAACAACAATGAAAAAAGTTTAGAATTTCTTACTTACGGCGCCGCACGCGCGTGCCTGCTCGATTCAGTGCCTGCTTGTTACTGGAACAAGAGTGAACAGAGCAGCCAATTTTACCGGCCCACTCTCTGACCTATCCCCTATCGCCTGCGAGAGGCATAGATTCTCATGAGCCCCTGCGGGACGCAGGGGCTCATGAGAATCTATGCCTCTTGCTGCCAGGGGTTTGCGAGAATCTAAACCCATCACCAAGCTTTTCATCTGTGCACCTCCGACGGAGTAAGCTTTCAGAGTTCGACTAGATACTTGGTAGCCAGGCGCACCAATCATCCACTCTGGCCTTGTTAGTGAGGCGAGAGGGGCTTCACACGAATGAACACTTTGGAGAACGCGCCTCGTCTGCAAGATGCACAGATCTTCATGACCCGCGGGGGCTCATGAGGATCTATGCCTCTTGCGAGGTCCGCTTTTCATCTATGTTTGTCTATCAGAGGAGACGATTTGCGATTCGATGAGTGACGGACATCAGCGTTACGAACTTACGAGACGGCGTATAGGGTGGAATTGTATACCTGAAACGGTACCTGGGTTAGTTAGTGGTCGCACTTCGGACATTTTCATGTAAGCTCACAAGTCTTCAAGAATGTCTATAAATCCCATCCAGTAAACAACAGTGGCACGTGCGGCCTTTTTATCACCAAAAGAGACGATAAAGATGTTGATATTGATGATCACGATCATGATGGTGATGAAGATGATGATGGTAGCAATTATAGCAATAACAATAGCAACAATGGCAGTATCAAGAACAATAGCTATAACAATTGTATAAATATCAAAAACAATAACAGGACTTCGATATTGAATTAAAAAGTAGTATTAATTGCCCCCTGCGGTTCGAACATTAGTCAGTGAAACATATTTTAACCCATTCAGCCCTGACGCACTACAGCAGGAGATGGATCGACCATAGTCGTTAGATGACGCCTCCAAAATTTGGGAAATGCGTGCGTGGGGTTGAATGAGTTAAAGCAAAAGCTCACGAAGGTTCGGTGGTCATGCGGTCAGTTGCATGAGTTAGCTTAGTCCTGCGCCAGCTACTAAGCAAGGTGCTCCGCTATAGTGGCTGGCGAAAGACTACGCTCGCTCATGCAGCTGGCCACAGAGGCTTATTATACTGATGACGGGGCGGTCCGTGACGCAGTGGTTAAGACGCCTGCCACCAATGCCAAAGGTGCGAGGTTCGAAAACGGGTTCCGGCGTCGGACTTTTCTCCTCTGGTAAGTGTCACCGCTAATTCGGGCGGACGGTCGCGGGTTCTTTCTCCGGGTACTCCGGTTCTTCCCCCCCCCCCCCACCTACACTTTGGTACCGGTTTCAGTGCCACTTTACAAATTTCAATTACACGCGATCAAAAATCTCTGTAACTTCAGTAGCTGAACTGGCCCTTCGTCTGTCTTGTACTGTGTTTTAAATGGCGTAAATCCGTGTGTGTTACGTGAGTGTGTGTGTTGAGTTTCAGTTCGTGGCGCTTTGAGTCGATATGCCCAAAAATTGAGAAAAAGCGCCTATATAATAACGGTATTATTATTATTATTATTATTATTATTATTATTATGAGAATTGTGTACATTTTCAGGTCTCCAGTTCTCTTCACATCCTGACTCATCGTAGGGCTTTCAGTTTGTGATGTCAAGTTCTGACTGGATCGTAGGGCTTTCAGTTTGTGATGTCAAGTTCTGACTGTATCGTAGGCCGAACGTGCAACTGCGGGTGCTCATGAGGATCTATACCCTTTTGCAACTGGGTAGTGCGGTTGACTTTTGCCCGGCCGTGAACGGGTTAAATCGAACTGGGTTTAGCCGGTAAAACTTTCTTCCGGGGCATGTAGTAACACTTCCGAGAGAGACAGTCAACTTACGAATAATTGTCCCCTTACCCATGATGTTTAAGGTGAGAAGGTCTGCGATTTTCCCTTTTTTTTTTTCTGAGGCAAGTTGCATGGCAGGTGGTGTCAAAACAGTGGAACAAGGATTCTGGTGTTTTAATCTGGTGTTTTCATGGTCGCCTTATATATGTACTCACAAACCAGATAGGTGAGGCTAGCGCAGGTAGAACAGTACACATACCAAGGGGAATTACTCAGCGCTGGACACACACACAGTTAGATCCCCTGCCCCCTAAGGGGCAGGGGATCTAACTGTGTGTATGTCGACCAGCGCTGAGTAATTTCCCTTGGTATGTATACGCCTTATATATGGCATATGCACGGGGCAGGGCAGTGAGGGGGCAGTTATTGTTTTTGTGGATTGCGGAAAAACTGAATTTGGGACTTTGTGGCGATTCGCTGCACATTTTTTCTCTATTGTCTATGTCTGGAGTGATCCTGAGAAAGCATTTCTGGCTGTGAGCCGTGTGGCGTTGTATTGGGAGATGCTACAACAAAAACATATGTAAAATTGATGACAATCTTTTACTAGGTAAACGTTTACTAGGTTATCTTTTACTAGGTATGGGCCACAGCTATTAACCCTTATCATCCTGATACACTATTGCTTGAATTTAATTTGACTATGATAGTTCGAGGGTGGTGCCAGAATAACTTGGCTATTCTGGCACCACCCTTGAACTAATATGGTTGCTCTATCTCATAATCTGTAATATAGCCTTCAATAACAAATTTTTAAAAGTCAGCCTTAGGATGTAATGGATCAGACAAGCCGCAATCAGTGTGTGTATATATTGTCCGGCCTCAATACTGTTCCATACGCTTAAAGTCCCATTACGCATAAATCTGAAGACACATTTCAGCACCATTTGTGTTTATGTCTTGTCGACACACATAATGAACTTTAACAGCAGTTGGGACACGCAGCAAAAGCACACGCGTAATCCCATTAATTTATTCTGCTCAGGTGTTAGCGTGTCAATCTATTTTTAGCTGTTTCTCGTACTGACAGCGTTGTATTTATAGAGCGGAGTGGAGTCATTGTCAGGTTACTTGATATAAAGACTACGTGTGCTGAACTGGATTGTCCTGTGTCTAAATGAACCATAGCTAGACCTGTGTGCAGCGTTTCGTAACCATCTGTTACAGAGGTGTATCTTTGAACAGTTACGGCAGTAGTGGGCCTTTAAGTCGAAATCGGATAAGCTGATCTCTTTGACTAATTTTGCAACGGATAACTCGAACTCGCGATAAGTCGAAGGTGTTTCTACTTTTAAACACATCTCAAGAGTCGGATAAGTCGAACTATTAAAAAAAAAAAACGCAGTTCCATACGCCCCTGTCAAAGACGGATAGGTCGAAAAACGTTTAAGTCGAACCATATTTTTCCCCACTGCAAAGCTGCTCTTCCATGACTAATTTTACAACGTGTTTCTAAAACGGTCCAGTTTGGGTTAATTTAACATTGCCTTAGTCGAATGTGTTTCTCGTTTTCCAAACTCAGATAAGTCGAACCAAAGTTTTTCCCCAGGGCCTGTCTGCGCCAAGCTAATCTGGCACTGCCCTTGAATTATCAAGGTCGATCCATCTCCTGCAACTGATGCATAGTCATTAGATGACGCCTCCAAAATTTTGGAAATACGGGCTGAATGAGTTAAGTGGAACATCCGAATGTGTTTCAAAACTCGAACTCAAATATTTATGTCTTTAGAACACACATCGACATATTCACACCGGTACCTTTTGATCATGTTTCGTTGTCGATTGGTGCATATCTCGAACTTCGATCCCGTGTCGTCATCAAACAAAATTGTGTGTGTGTGTGTGTGTGTGTGAGAGAGAGAGAGAGAGAGAGAGAGAGAGAGAGAGAGAGAGAGAGAGAGAGAGAGAGAGAGAGAGAGAGAGAGAGAGAGAGAGAGAGAGAGAGAGTCATGAATCAATGAATAAATTAATCTTTATTTTACAACGGTAAAAATATTAACAATGCCAGATGCAATGCCATTTTTCAAATCTGCCGTTGCTACATCTACAGACAAACACAACAATTACATTACATTAATACATGTATATGACCAACGCCTACGGGTGGGTTGGGGGAGGGGGAGCAATGGTAAAGAAAGAAAAAAACAACAACCCCACAGCAGCACTATACATACACAGCAGTAGAATGGGTACTTACAACAATGATATCTACGTATAGAAAGCAAAGCTTGCAGATAGTTATGGCTGCGAAGATAAATGTTTAAAAAGACTTTTCTTGAAACATGATACCGTTGGTGTGGTCTTCATGTGGGATGGAAGCAAATTCCACAAAATTGCGCCCGAGAATGCTAGACTGGTTTTTAAATAATTCTATTCTGGTTTTGGGTACTACATACAGGCTTTAATTAATGTGGGACTGAATATCATAATAAAATAATTTCCTGGTTTCAAAGTCAGTGAAGTGCTTCAGTTTGGACAGCATAAAAATGTTTCTTGAAACAGTTTTACACACTTTATGTGTGTGTGCCTGCCACTTGAGCTGATCATCTATGATAATTCCAAGGAGGCGGTGTTTAGAGAGAGAAATGAAATAAAATGAAATGAAACTTTATTTCTGAACGGAAGAAGCAGTTAGCACATGTGCCATTTTTCACGCTTGCCGTTGCTAATCTACAAAGGTACAACTCTGCTAAAGGTACAAGGCTACTAACATACAGAAGTACAAAGCTACTAACATAAAAGTGCACATAATATAACAAGTCGTTCAAAAAGAGATGGATAAGGCAAAATGGAGCGCACCAATTATGATTACTAACAATGTGAACGGGGGGAAAAAAAAAAAAAGTCTTTAAAATTCCTTTTTTCACTGAAATCAAACACGCGCGCACGCTCGCGCCGCATGCTCACACACACACACGCACGCACGCACGCGCGCGCACACACCCACATATACGCACGTGCGCGCGGAGGTTAATATCAAGGCTTTAGGCGATGGAGATACCCGAACCAGTGAATGAGCTGTTAGATAGCAGGTACTTGAAGAGGCTTTCCTTGAAAGAGGGGAGTGAACCAGTGTGTGTTATGTGCGCTGGTTTATTCCAAAACGAGGCGCCCGAGAAAGCGAGGGTGGTTTTAAATAAATCTATCCTCGGGCGTGGTGTGATGAAGTTTCGCCTTGGTTGAATAGCCTGAAGCTGCCTTGGTGAAGAGATTACACAAGTATTCTGGGTGGATTTCATTCCAGATTTTATACATGACTACCCCTTTGTTAAAGAGATGGTGCTTGTGAAGAGGAAGCAATTTTAGTTTTTCAAATTTTTGGTCAGTAGAAAGAGCTGGATCAGGCAGGATCTGCTTCACTGCCCTGCGATGCAAGGAGTTAAGCCTCTTCATGTGTATGTCACCGCTGCCGTCCCATGTCGTGGAGGCATAATCGATGTGGGATTTGACATGGGCATTGTAAAATAGTTTGCGAGTGTCGACATCAATAAGATATTTTAGCTTAGACAGCATAAACACATTTCTGGACACAGTTTTACAGACAGCATTGATGTGAGATTGCCATTTCATCTGGTTATCAACAATAACTCCAAGTAGGCGATGTTCAGTTACTTGTGTAGTAATGGTGTGGTCTTGGATCTCCAGGCTAAGCGAAAGTGGCTTGAGAGAGAGAGAGAGAGAGAGAGAGAGAGAGAGAGAGAGAGAGAGAGAGAGAGAGAGAGAGAGAGAGAGAGAGAGAGAGAGAGAGAGAGAGAGAGAGAGAGATGATGACGATGAAACGTTTATTAGGATAAAGTTTTAGGCATTGAAATACCTTTCTTCCAAACTGTCCTTAATTCACTATAATACATTGTAAAAAATCACTGTAACAAGACATCAATAACTAACTTAATGTACATAAAACATGCAAAACTACTACAAAGTACTTATTAATTAAGAAAATAAATACTGAACAACTAAATGTATATGAAAAAAAGGGTCGGTTAAAGATTGCAAGTAACAAAGGTTTTTAGGGTCTCTTTCAACAAGTATAGAATAGACGAAATAAGATGTATATGTTTACATACTACTAGTCATGAACGGACACGTCATGTATAGCAGGGGAATTACATGTACGCTGTGCTGGAGCAACATACTTAGCAGACAGATAGAACTTCACAACGACAGCAAATATTTATGGACGCGAGCTCTGAAAGATAGATAAAAATGAATCCGTCCCAGATATTGGAAGCATTGTTACAGTCTGACGTGACTTTGCCATCAATACATCTGTCACTCACTGAAGTGATTTTGCCATCAATACTTCAGTCACTCATTGACGTGACATTGACATTAACCCATCAGTCACTCACTCCCAGTGGAAGCAGGCTGTGTTTTTGAAGTCACTGCTACTTAATCGTCAAAGATTCCCAACGGTTAATCTTGAACATGATACAAAGTGGTTATAGCAAGAGGCATAGATCCTCATGGGCCCCTGCAACTGCGGGGTCTCATGAGGATCTATGCCTCTCGCAGCGGTTAAGGTTAAGTGTTGTACGATTCTTCTCGGCAGTGAACGGGTTAAAGCAACATATGAAGCTATTGCGGATTTGCACGACAAGAAAAAGTAGGTGTGTGGTGTGTGTGTGTGTGTGTGTGTGTGTGTGTGTGTGTGTGGTGTGTGTGTGTGTATGGGGGGGGGGGGGGGGGGGGTGTAGAATATTGTCTCTCTCTTTTTCTCTTTCTCCCCCCTCCCTCCAATATTTTGGGAGAAAATAAATTGTGATGAAAAATATATATGGCGGGGAAAAAGTCAATTGGAGACTGCTTTTGATTTGTATATAATATATACAAGACCAAACTGTTGCTTGCCTTTTATCCCCCCCCCCCCCCAAGTAGTTTCAGGTTTCAGATTATTATGTCGCCCCCTTCCCCCTTCTCTATCCCCCTCCTTCCTCGAACACCACGTCCCGTTATTAGATTTTTGTGCGCGGGAAAGTAACATGCCACTGAAATGAAATGAAAAATATATTTCTACGCCACTGCTATACCCTTGGGAAGTATCATTGTCGTTGCCGTCATCTCCCGTCGGGTGTGTTAATGCCAGTGAAAGCAGCCCTTTGTATCAACTATTGATTGTCAGCATAACAATACTAAGTAATATTTCATTAGTTCACTCAGTCGTTGAACTGAAATGTCACACAACGGGAGTGCGTAAAATATCCGTTTGTCGTAGGACCGGGTCCAGGCAGATTTGTGTGAATCAGTTGACTTCTGCCGACCTTATTAATTAGTCGTCCCCGCTGTCGTTGCATCAGCCGGTTCACTCGTTGGCTGTCGGTAGCGGTTTTTGTGGCGATGATTCCTACAGGAATTATCGCGACAAAAACCTCTACCAAAAGCCATGGATCACGATGAACATGAACACCGTAGGAGCAGAAACTTACAGTACATGAAAGTACACAATTAACCCATTCAGCCCTGTCGCCGCCAAGCTAATCTGGCACTGCCCTTGAATTATCATGGTCGATTCATCTCCTGCAACAGGTGCATAGTCGTTAGATGACGCCTCCAAAATCTGGGAAATACGGCCGTCGGGCTGAATGAGTTAAGAGACCTAACATTCTACATAAGAAAAAGCAAAACGCACGAAGTAGCAGTGTCGGAATACATAGTCAAACAGGCAAATGAAAACACGCAAATTCCGTGAAATCAGGAACATTCTCCTATTTAGTTTGCAGCTAATAAGGTAACAAACTGTAATAGGCGAAGTCGACAGCGCCGCGGGGACTGAAAATTGTAATATCCGAAGTTTTGTTATGATCGACCTTGTTATAAACGGCTTAAATTTACAAAGACAAAGAACAAATCTTGCCGGGACCTCCAGAAAAGATTTGTAATATCAGACTTTTGTTACATTCAATCTTGTTATAATAATAATAATACATGGTATTTATATAGCGCATTGCTCATATTTAAAATATAACTCAATGCGCAGGCGAAAATGACACACACACACACACACACACACACACACACACACACACACACACACACACACACACACACACACACACGCGCGCGAGTCTGCAGGGTGTGTGTACAGAAATACCGTAGAGATTACACGAAAGTCTGCGAGACTTAGTAAGTTTTTAACTTTGCTTTGAACTGCGAAAGGGTGGAGGCATTTCTCAGCTCAGTCGGTAAGGAATTCCAAATTAAAGGAGCAGTACATCTGAAAGGGCGAAGTTGACAGTTATTCGACCCGACGTGCAAAGACTGAACACCTGAACAGTAAAAAGATGTTTTTTTGGTCATCTTTTGTTGTTCAGTCATTTGTCCTCAATTATAGAAAATCTGGTGAATCCGGCACACATTTTGCAATGCTAAAGACGGGAAAAGAAACTGAGAAAGAAAGAAAGAAAGACCGACAGACAAAAAGTAAAGAAAGACAGAAAGAAAGAAAGGTTACATTGAGCTGTTTTGCGTTATTTTGTCGTTTGTTCTATTTTAGAAGTAGATGAATACTTTTTGCCATGCAGACAATGTTTCATTAATTATCTACTTGAGGCTGCTCAGGCGCTAGACTCAAAATGAAACGAACACTTACAGAGAAAAACCAATCGACTGAACTGAACTGAAATGAACTGAAACTTTGTTTTGTAAGGATGAAGACAGTAGGCACGTAGGCACGCAGGCCTTTTCACAAGTCTGTCCTTAATAACATTTTAAGCAGCTGTGTCACAGTGTGCTGGTATGTGATACTGGACATTACGACTTCACGCCGTTTGGTCAAAATTTTTAGAGCAGCACACAGAGACAAATGAGTGTGGGGAGGTCGGAGATTTACATGCCTAGGTTGATTGCACTCCTCCAAAATATGTTTGATTGCATTCTTCAGTAATGTGTTCATTAAGATAGGCCCTGACTATGCAGACATGCACTTCAAGAACGCAACAAAAAAACAAATCGTAAATTCAAAGCAAAAAAAGAAAGAAAAAAAAAAAAGAAAGAAAAAGACAGAAAGAACCCCCCCCCACCCCCTCACCCACCCATCCAAATTTAAAAATTAAAAAAAACAACACCAACCAACCCCCCCCCCCTCCACAAAAAAATAAAAAAGAAAAGAAAAAATAAAGAAAAGAAAGAAAGAAAAAAAGCCGTCCAATGAACACGGACACAAAGGCAAGAGGCATAGTACCTCATGAGCCCTTGCAAATGCGGGGGCTCATGAGGTACTATGTCTCTTGTAGTTGGTTGGTTCTGGTTATTTCGCGACAGACAAGGGGTATCAAGCAGCTTTCTGTGTACGTCGGCAGGCATGATCAAAGCTGTCGCTTTTTTATTGTGCGAAACTGTTTATAACTTCAGGATGACATTTTTTTTTGCAAGTCGGTTTTTAGTGCCGACTCTATCGCGCCTGTGAAATTGCATCACTGGACGGCTGCAAAGTGTCCAAAATTCCGGACCAAAAAGGTGACTGCCAAGCTTGCAAAGCGCAAAGAAATACCCAAGAAAGGAAGAAAGACGCTTACAAAGGACAAGTACCATACGGTTTCTGAAAAACTTGTTCAAAATAGACATCCAGAGAGAAATGCTGACGGTGGATGACTCATCTTTATGAGGCAAGATACAACAGGATCAGGTCTCATGCAGGATAAACAGCATATTGCAGATAGCGTATTTTGGGATAGGGACTGAACCCCAACATCTAATAATCTGTGTTGTACACGACATTTCTAAGCGTGTTTCTTTCTTGGGTATTTCTGTGCAAAGTGTCCGCCGCCACATGCGTTCGTCAGGGATTGCCTGATATGAAACCCTGCTGGCCTCTGATCACAGCATGCACGGACGTCACATGAACACGGAGCTGGTGACACGCATTTCGACATGTTATAAATGTACACTGAACAGGGGCGGATCTAGGGTGGGGGTGGGATGGGGGTGTAGTGTGTAGTGTGGGGTGGGGGTGTTACAGAGGTTCCCAAAATTCTTTAAAATGCTATATCAAAGTCTTTTTCCGGTGTTTGACGCACTCCCCACCCACTCCCCGTTGTTTGATATTTTGGCGAATGGTGAATGTCTTAAGACGCACGCACCTCCTCTCTATCCTCTCCCTCCCCCCCCCCCCACCCCACCCCAAACCGCTTTTCGATTTTTCGGCCACTGGAAGCAAGGTCTAGCGTTCGGGTTGCCTTTTGTATCAGGTTGAAGGTCCCATACAAAACGTTGGACCCCCCCCCCCAATCACTGATCCGCCCCTGCTGAACTACCTATGACCACTTCAGAGTACAAACTGAGATGTCTGTGACAGCTTGTGGGTGGTGTTTGATATTCTCGGCAATAAATAAATAATTTAATTAAAAAAAAAAACAACGCGCAAAATCAAGCAATGCGTTCGAACTACCACGGTCAGTAACCACTGACGACTTGCACGTGGCGTTTTAACAACAACAAAAATTCCCGGGAACACACAGGCCATTTTGCTGTAAACTTTCAAAATAAAACGAATAACCGATTCATGAATGATACATCGCGTAGCCATAGTCAGTAAGCTGACATCCATGTAGGCTACACAGTAAGTCATAAAGAAGCATACAGATCCAGACAATTCGCCGCAGCCCACACAAACTGATAAAGATCTATATCTGTTGAAAATGAATGGCCACAGGCTGATGTGACTGAGTGTGATATCAACTGGAACGTTCTGACGCGTCCTGTTGGCAATGAACACTGGCGCTCTGCTTGTCTGTCTCGCTGAGTGATCAGCGCAACAATTGAGAGAGAGAGAGAGAGAGAGAGAGAGAGAGAGAGAGAGAGAGAGAGAGAGAGAGAGAGAGAGAGAGAGAGAGAGAGAGAGAGAGAGAGAGAGAGAGAGAGAGAGAGAGAGAAATGAAATGAAATGGAACACGGGCTTTCAGTTTGTGATGTCAAGTTCTGACTGGATCGTAGGGCTTTCAGTTTGTGATGTCAAGTTCTGACTGGATCGTAGGGCTTTCAGTTTGTCATCCGGTGATGTCAAGTTCGGATTGGATCAATTTCAAATCAGTGAGAATGAATTACTACTCACTAAGCAAACACCAGTTTCGTGATAGTGTGCTGGTCTGTGATTTAGACCTTACGGTTTAACTCATTCTACCCCAACACCGAAATCCCCAAATTTTGCCGTTGTCCTCTGAAGACTGCACTCTAGTGCAGGACACAGATCGACCATGATAGTTCAAGGGTGATGCCAGAATAGCTTGGCGCCCATAGGCGCCAAGCTATTCTGGCATCACCCTTGAACTATCATGGTCGATCCTTATCTTGCTGTGGTGTGTCTGGGGTAGAATGAGTTAAACCATAAGGTAAAAAGAAATCACAGACCAGCACGCCCGAAGTAAAAAGAACGGATCAGAACACACAATATTTCAGTTATGCCGATGCAAAAAAGACCCAGACATTGCTCACTGTGCGTAACATATGTAGACAAGGTGAAAGACGGTATTTGGATAGCGATCGTGTCTGTCAACAGCTCCCTGTGTCGATTAGTGTCAACATGAACTCTCTGTGTGTTTGAGCACAAGAACAAGTGTTAGGTTGTGTGCCACATGTTGCTGAGGAGTGTCAGTTCATCAGTGCTAGTCAGCCCGACACAATTACCGTCACAGGCACCTAGGAAAAGATGCTCAGACCATGATACTTCAAACGTAGTGCCCGGGGGGGGGGGGGGGGAGGGAACTAACCTATCCAAATACATTAACCCATTCAGACCTGATGCACTACAGCAGGAGATGGGTCGGCCATGATAATTCAAGGGTAGTGCTAGATTAGCTTGGCGGCTGTCGCCGCCAAGCTAATCTGGCACTGCCCTTGAATCATAGTCATTAGGTGATGCCTCGCTGAACGAGTTTCTCTTTACTACGGCCGAGAAAAAATTGAAGACCACCCAAACTGCAACTGAGAGTACAGATCCCGTTGTGAGTCTCCCCGCAATTGTTTTGTTGGTCTGTGCCTATCGCTGACACCACTTTGGATCAGTCAGTGTCTCTTTGGCGGCTGGACATAATAATTTGACGTTGAATGTACAATGAATTCCGGTAAAGATACTTACTGCGCTCACTGGCAGTGAAGCGGTTAAATGTTGAACTATCATGATAGAAAGGGATAAAGCCTACCCAATGCGCAACACGTCATCGGGCCGACGTCGGCCCGATGGTCTTTGCGCACTGGGTAGCGATGTGCCGCCACACTACCTTGTCTAGTAATGCCAGTGACTGAATTTAACACTTTGGCTGCCGGCGGTAGCGCTTTTCGTGGCGATGATCAGTCCTGCAGGAACGTGTGATTATTCACATTGACAAGTTGCGAATATAAGACTAGACAGTTCGTAGTTGAGGAAAGACAGCATTGAGAAACTGTTGTATTGTTAGCAGCCAAAGCCCTGAACAAGGCATTTTTAAAACTACGTCCGGCTTTGCACCATCCATATGGCGCACAACCGCCAGACCACAAAATGGACAAAAACACTGAGTACTGATGTGCATGATACCTCACATCTCATTCGACGATGCCTACGCACACCGTAACCGCCACTAAAATCCTCATTCACAGCCCAACACCACCACCCCCCCCCCACCCCCTCTACATACACCCATCCTCACCACCAACACCCAGCCTCACCAACGCTCACACGCACCCTTAACTCCCGCAGCTCTGGTCGGCACTTATCGTTTGTCCATCATCACAATACCCGGTGTTCCCATCTGCACCAGCGCTGATCAAAGCGGCGCCGAGCCCCATTAACCATTAACCCTCCGACTGCAGGAGCATTAACCCTCTTTGGGACAGCTGGCACATATTTCATATTCGTGTTAACCAGTCCGACAGCGAGTTTCT
>BTPG01000001.1:35048637-35083637 GCA_036245525.1 Semisulcospira habei | reverse complement strand
AAATATCAAACGATAAGATTCACATCTAACAGTATCACGAGGACATAAATTATGCCTCTTGCAGTCCTCCCAGTAAGCAGGGGCGACATCGGCCCTATGGTATTTTGCGTGCTGGGTTCATTCATGACCGGCTGTCTCAGACGATGTTATCTGGAAACAAATCGGCGTCGGTTTCAAAGACATAGGTTCCAACCGCCTGCATTAAGATTTAGGGTTTAAAGAACTTTGATTAAAGATATGAAAATGCTGATTTTGGTTTAAATTAAAAAAAAAAAAGATTTGGCCATTCTATCTATCTATCTATATCCCGTAGTCTTGCCGACCGTTGGGGCACCACTGATGACTTGGCAACCAGCTCCCTCCAATCCTCTCTGTTCTCTGCCATTCTCAGCGTATCGCCCAGCTTCAGTCCTGTCCACTCTGAGATATTGTCCTCCCATCTTTTCCTCTGTCTTCCTCTCCTTCGTCCTCCTTGCACAGTGCCTTGCAGGATTGTTTTGGCAAGCCCTGCTGAACGCGTGACATGCCCATACCACTTCAGTTTGCGTTTTCTCACAATGGCTAATAAGTCTTCATAGGGCCCGATGGCTTGCCTGATTCTGCTTCCCACTTCCTCGTTTGTGATGTGATCTCTGTATGAGATGCCAAGCAGCCTTCGAAAACATCTCATTTCAGTGGCTTTGTATCCTCCTTTCAAGGTCTGCTGTGAGGGTCCATGACTCGCAGGCATACAAGAACACTGAGATGACTAAGGAGCGCATCAGTCTGATCTTGGAGCAGAGTGTGATGTTTCTGTCCTTCCATATGGTCTTCAATCTTGTCAGTGCTGTTGTTGTCTGCGCAATCCTGGACAGTCAGTATTTCTGGTTTTGATCCCTCATCTGTCACAATGGCTCCTAATTATTTGAATTTCTTAACTGTTTCCAGTTTTTGGCCCCCAACCATGATTTCAGTGCCAATGCCACTGGCGTTATTGGTCATCAGTTTGGTCTTCTCTGCACTGAGATTTCCATCCCATATGCAATGGCTGTACTATCCCGCTTTTCCACCAGCTGAGCTAGCTCCTTCTCTGTTCCTGCAAGGCCATCAATGTCGTCCGCAAAGCGCAAGTTCGTGATTGTTCTGCCTCCAATACTGACCGTTCCTTCATGATCTTTCAGAGCGTCCGTCATGATTTTTTCCAGGAAGATGTTGAAAAGAGTAGGTGAGAGCAAGCAGCCTTGTCTGACTCCAACTGTAGTCCTAAACCAGTTTCCTATTTTGCCGTTGAAGCAGACTGCGCTAGTGGCCTTGTTGTAAAGGTTTGCTATGACTTTGATTAGGTTGGCATTGATGTTGTATAGCTTCATGGTGGACCAAAGGGCTGCATGCCACACCCTGTCAAACGCTTTCTTAAAATCCACAAAGACATGATAGAGGTCCTGCTGGTGCTGGCGGTATCTCTCACATAGAACTCTCAGGTTGAAGATCTGTTCAGTTGTGCTGTGCCCTGGTCTGAAGCCTGCCGGCCTGTTCCTCAGCTATGATTTCCTCTGCCTGTGGCTTCAGCCTGTTCAGTAGGATCTTTAACATGACTTTGCTTGGGTGGGATATAAGACTGATCGTGCGATAGTTCTGGCATTGATGTAAGTTGCCTTTTTTGGGGAGAGATTTGGCCATTCAAGCACTGTGAATCAAGACTGAAATCAAAACTGGACCGCACACAGAGTTTTGCTCTAACTCATTCAAGGAGCCCAGCATCAATAGCTGCTGAATTGTCGTATAGCGTTGCCACCGGCAACGCTATATGACACTTCGCAGCTATTGATGCTGGGCGCCTTGAATGCCCTGACGCATCACGACCATTTAACTAGGCTATCCAGAACGGCGTATCACAAAACCAAGGCTCCCGTCTAGACAGAGTTTTTAATCTTGAAGCTGCATGCTTCTCACTTCAGCAAAACTGTCCATCATCCAGCCCCCGACCATCTCATCGGCGTGACGTATAGTCGTCGCTGCTTGCATGAACAAACTCAACCAATCAACCAAACCTTCCATCTGAAAGAGAATATAGATTCTCATGCGCCCGTGGAGTAAAAAGCGGCCTTTAGTACCCGACATTTTCCGACCAGGAAAGCAGCGGTAAACAAGGCTTTTCTTTGCGGCAATCGTGAAGCTGTCATGCTTCCTCTGCATTCCAGGTTTGATCTTCAAACTTTTCAATCCCTCGGCAAGAGGCACATATTCTCATGAGCCCCTGTACCCGCAGAAGTTATGACAATCTATGCCTCTTACTGGCATAAAGAATTTGGCCCAGATATAAATTCTCAGAAACATCGTGAGAAACCTTGATGTAAAAGAGACTCTGAGTCGTGTCAACAAGAGGTGTTGATTGCGAAGAGTCCCTGCAGCCTGCAGAAGCTTATGAGGATCTGCGTCTCATGCAGAGGTAATGTGTTGGCAGTTAGATTGTGGCACGGTACATTTTGATGGTAATGCCGCAACGCCGGACGGTATTTTAGTCTGCAGGGATTCGAGAGGGTCAGCCCATCTCAGGAGGAACAGCTTGGCATTTAGACTGTGGGACATTTTGATTGTGATGCAGCAGACCTACTCCACAATCAGCACGGGCATCAAATTTGTCGTAGGTTATCTCCCCTAGTTGTCCGCACTGTCTGCACGTTTACCTCCCTTTTCAATCGACACGCCTAATCGCCCGGCCGCCAGGGTCGTTAAATTCCTACTGGCTGCATACGTGATTTGTCGCTGTTTATTCTGATGTTAACCCCTTTTACCGCCAGTGGATGCAAATTATGTCTTTGAGAGCAGGGCCGTGGTGAGTAGTTATTTCAACACCGAAGTTATCCCATGGATTCACTGGAGAGACTCGGATTGGCCAGCAAGAGTCACAGGGCCTCATGAGCCCCCGCACCTGCGGGGGCTCATGAGGTTCTTTGACTCTTGCATTGGCTGCTGTTGGCATTTTTTTTCCGGCAGCGAAGGGGTAAAACGTGACAAATACGTTTTTTGCGCGTATGCTGGGGTGCGTGTTGGTGTTAAAGTGATTTCAGACAAAGGCAGGGCACTTTCAAGATCACTACATTATGCTGCACAAAAGCCGTGTGAAAGACTGGCTGACCTTTCAACAACGTTGGACTGAAATCCTAGTCAGTACTCAACTAATGAGTGACTGGCTAACGTAGACCGAAGGTTACATGGGTGAAGTCACATTTATCGACGAAGTTTCAAAGACAAAGACCGTAGATGTAACTGCCTTTGGTTACAAGGTGGATTCAGGTACGAGAGTGGCAGGATACTATTTGTAACTTGCACATGGTAAGCTTCCCACAGTTTTCCATCAGAGAGAGAGAGAGAGAGAGAGAGAGAGAGAGAGAGAGAGAGAGAGAGAGAGAGAGAGAGAGAGAGAGAGAGAGAGTCACGTGTCTGCTGGTCGGTGATTTTGGACCTTTCGGTATAGGCCGAAAGGGCCAAAATCACAGACCAGCAGACGGTGTTTAGGTCTCACAGGCCAGCACACAAAAGTCATCGGTGTTAACAAGTGTGACCCAACTGGGATTGTGTCAGAAAATTTAGTGATGGTTGCGGTGAATTAGATCTAATTCACCGCAACCATCACTAAATTTTCTGACACAATCAATGGCAGATCCAGACCCGCACTGTCTAGACAGACTGCGTAACCTCCATGTTCCATGCGACATCCTTTTCGGGGAATCTTGGGGGGGGGGGGGGGGAACTGGCGTAATTTGGGTTAATTCCATGTCAGCCATAGACATTAACACGTTCATTGCCGAGAAAATGTGAACACCATCCACGCCGCAAGAGACATAGATCCTCGTGTACCCCCGCAATTGCGGGGGCTCACGAGGATCTATGCCTCTTGCTGACACCACTTTGAATCCATATTCCTGGGACATCTAGGGGTTTCTGGTGTTGAATTAACGAAGATTGCAGAAACACAGTCTGCTTCAGCTGGCGCTGAACGGGTTAAGTATGAGCTCATTCAAGAAGCGTGAATTGCAAATCTGTATCTTGAGCACGTTGTGCTTGAACAGAGTCTGAAATAGCTCAGGCGGTTAAGCGTCGGAGCAGGAGAGCGAAGGGAATCGCCGAGTCGTGGGTTCGAATCCCCGTCGCGGCCCCGGTAGCTGGACTCGCAATCCAGGGGGAAAATACGGCTTTGTTCAATAGCATGTCCGTTGAAAGGTCCTGGTAAATCAAAATGGCACAGTTGGAGTGCGCCTGAGTTGATCAGTGTTCAGGTCGTACTCCATAGGCAATAGATTTCCCTGTCCCCCATAACCCGCCCGTAAGGGCCGTCCATGATCACCTCGGTGCCGTGGACGTTAAACTCGGAACTAATCGCATCGAATGTGCTTGAACTTTGTTGTGGTGTAGGCTAACCTTGATGTACCTGTAGACGTCATTAACTCATTCAGCCCGACGCACGTATTTCCCAAATTTTGGAGGCGTCACCTCATCATCATGGCTTGACTTCGCGAACGAAGATTCTATAGGGCTTGCCCACGTCGTCTGCAGGCATTTTCGTGACTGCGGAGGCCAATCCGGGACAGGCAGGTTCGACCGCAGTGGCTGCAGGGGAAGGTCTGGTCAGGGTTCTGAGTTACGACAACTCTGTTTTTTCTCCTGAGCCGCTTGTCCTTGAGGTTAGCTCTGCGAGTGTCCTCAAAGGAGACGGCTGCCTTGTGAATGGTGGAGCGCCAGGTGTCACGGTCCGCAGCAAGCGAAGACCACTGGCGGTGGTCGATTTGGCAGGCACTAAGTGACTTCTTGAGACCGTCTTTGTATCTCTTCTTTGGTGCCCCTCTGTCTCGGTGTCCAGTGGCGAGCTCGCCGAACAGAGTGATCTTGGGTAGGCGATGATCCTCCATCCTGGAGACGTGCCCCGCCCAGCGAAGCTGTGTCCGCAGCAGCAAAGCCTCGATGCTCAAAGTTTCCGCCTGTTCAAGGACCTCGACGTTGGTGACATAGTCACTCCAGTGAATGCTGAGGATGGTATGCAGGCAGCGCTGGTGAAAGCGTTCGAGGAGTCGTAGTTGGCTGCGGTAGAGGGCCCAGGACTCGGAACCGTACAGCAGGGTGGTGAGGACGACAGCTCTGTACACGCTGATCTTGGTGCCTTTTTTCAGCTGTTGATTGTGCCACACCCGCTTGAATAGTCGCCCGAAAGCACTGTTCGCTTTTGCCAGCCTGTTGTCCAGCTCCTTGTCCAGCTTGGCGTCTGACGTGATGATGCAGCCGAGGTAGGTAAACTGGTGTACAGACTTCAGTTCGGACTCGCCGATGGTGATGTGGGGAGGGCGATGCTCTTCCTTGAGTGCTGGCTGATGAAGGACCTCTGTCTTTTTCAGACTGACCTCAAGTCCAAAGAGCTGGGCGGCATCTGCGAAGCAGGACGTAATGCGCTGCAAGGCTCTCTCTGTGTGTGCAACGAGGGCAGCGTCATCAGCAAAGAGCAGCTCACGAATCAGTTGGTCTAGGGTTTTCGTGTGGGCCTGCAGTCGTCTGAGGTTGAACATAAGTGCGTCACCTAATGACTATGCACTAGTTACAGGAGATGGATCGACCATGATAATTCAAGGGCAGGGTGCAGATTAGCTTGGCGCCGACAGGCGCCAAGCTAATCTGGCACTGCCCTTGAATTATCATGGTCGACCCATCTCCTGCTGTAGTGCGTCAGGGCTGAATGGGTTAAATATCTAGTCCCGTAAATCAGATACACTTGAGGTTGATTTCAGCCAGCATATGGTATCGATCCTCTTGACTGAGTCCCTGCAGCATGGAAGAGTCTATGAGGACCCATGTCTATTGCAGACGTACGTGCACAGACAATGCTGCGTAATCATTGTGATGCTTCAGACGTCTCGGGCAACCAGCACGAACATCCAATTTGTTGTGGGTTATCTCCCTTAGATGCCCACACAAGCACTGCACGCTCACCTCCCCTTTCAATCGACGCTCCTCATCTCATGGCCACTAGGGGCCGCTGCTGCTGGGCGAATTGAATATGAAGTTATAATGAGGCTCGCCCAAAAGTGAGTATTCTGTTCTTCAAGACGATTTCTATGGGCAAGAGCCACGTAGAATTTCATGAGCCCCTGCGTGCGCAGGGGCTCATGAGAATCTACGCCTCTTGCAGATGGAAACGCTGTCTAGCTGAGGCTGAAATCATGGTAGATAAGTCTAATGGCCAGCACTCTCTGGCATGTTCAGACTCTGGGCTCGTTAGTGTAGTTTTAGGCAGATAGTCACAGCTTTAAACGCAATGCATTTTCACCGAATGAGGAGCAGAGCGACCACTGCAGATAGCCCGACCGATCGCTGGTATTCTCATGAGTCAAGACGCATGAACCTTAAGGCTCACGAGCATCTATGTCTTTCGCACGGCCGAATGACTGACAACTGAGGGATTGGGTTGGAACAAGCATGATCGGCTTCCCTAAGTCAAAGGCGAGAACCCGAGTAAGTTGTTGCCGCTAATTTTCAAAGTCAGTTTTGAAACCTGTTATACCTACATCAGAATTACGTCAGACATGAGGAGGACTAGAGAAAGACAGTGAATGCGATCAAGGTTTCGACATGATCAAGGGAGCAATGCAAGGACAGTGCGTGCGATCTGCTTTCACTACAGTCTTCGCTCCTTTAACACCACGATTTCCCTAAAATATGAAGATGCCAAACGAACCGATCTCTGCTAGAGAGATTGAAAATAATGCTCAAATTGATCAAAGTGTACAAGATACAGGTAAGGTGGGTAAAGAATCCATCTTGGAGAGGCGCTGAGCTTATCAGGCACTACATAAAGCTGTCTAAGTCAAGATGTTTGGCTACATGTCATAACCGTGGAGGTTAGCATCCGGCACAGCTGGCCCCGCTGAGAATATACACCCCTTGGTTTTGAAAGTGACACCGATTATATACAGTATGAGATTAACCCCTTCACTGCCGAGGAAAATTGAACACACTGCAAGAGGCATAGATCCTCATGAGCCCCCGCGGTCGCGGGGGCTCATGAGGATCTATGCCTCTTGCTGCCACCATTTTGTATCCATTCTCCTTGGACGGCTATAGGAGTCACTGTTGTTAATCGCAATCTGGCACTGGCAACGAAGGGGTTAAAGCTAACAGCACATTAGACTGAAGACCGATCCGGCGAAGAAAGCGAAAGGTCCTCGGGTCGACGTCGGCCGTTGTTGGCCAAAGAACCTTTTGCTAGCTCAGGGGGTTCCAGGTGTATACACAATGCCATTAATAATTGCTCAGGGTGATTTATGAGCTCTCGAGATCAAAGTGTGGTATATTCAGGTAGACTCCCACCAGCCAGTTCCGGAGCCGGGTCTGCCTTTTGTCAGTAAGCCAGCCGGTGTGAAGGCCTGCTGTGCTCCCTAACATACACATCTACAGGGGGTGGGGGTATACTTGGATATACGCGTTTTCACTTTGTGTATTAATGCACAGTATTATGTTTTACAATTCACTGCAAAACAAGGCAAATGTCTTTTTTTTTTTTCTTAATTTTTTAATTTTTTTCTTTGCGACTCTGACTAGAAGAAATACTCAAATAACTACATTGATACACATCGTGAAAACGCATTTCAGTATCTACACTGTGTTTCTAATCCTTCCCCGGGCTTAACCCCTTCACCGCCGAGAAAAAAAATGAACACGATCCAACTACAAGTGACATTGATCCTCATGAGCCCCCGCGACTGCGGGGGCTCATGAGGATCTATGCTCTTGCTGGGACCAGTGTGTATCCATGTTTGTTGGACGGTGTTGGCTTTTGATCGTTGAATGAACACAAATGTGGCAGGGAAGGGGTTAAACTGTCCTCCTCAGTCCTCAGGGCCACTGGCGTAGGTAAAGATAGTCTCGGCTAATCAGCCTTTCGGTAAGTCTGCTATCTATGACAGATACTAGATTTATACTGAGACTTTTTTTATGCACGACGTGTGTACTTTCTTACAGGAGTCGCAACAGATGCAGCAGCACCTGACTGACAATCTCTGCCTCTGGCAGCTGAAACAAGGGCGGGCCACGCTTCCCACAAAATATACGCCAGTATATTCTCTGTCTCTTTCGTGGCGGTTCGAATTCCGTCCCGGCCCCGGTAGCTGGACTCACAATCCAAGGGGAAAACGGATTTGTTCAATAGCATATCCGTTGAAAGGTCCTGGTAAATCAAAGTAGCACAGTTGGAGTGCGCCTGAGTTGATCAGTGTTCAGGTCGTACTCCATAGGCAATAGATTTTCCTGTCCCCCATAACCCACCCGTCAGGGCCGTCCATGATCACCTCGGTGATGTGCCACGTTAAACCCGAACTAACTAACTAACTCTGTCTCTTTCGTCAGGTGGTGCGCGAAGTTAGTTCTCCGTGGGTGTACAATCACAAGTGGTGTAGACTTAACCCCATCGCTGTTAGTAGGCCTACTTGCGAATTTCGCGTCTGAAACCACTGCGCGCTGACTGACATTCGCGTGATGAGCACTGACATTATGTAAATGAAGAAAAACCGTTAAAGGTTTAGGGCCGGTTAACTGACTGACGTCTTGAAGGTGATTTCAAAGACGGTGCACCGAATAGGGTCTGAACAAATTTTGAACCCAGCTGGATTCGAACCCGGGACCTGTCTGACGAGAGTCGCCGAACACCGCTCCGCCACCGCCGAGCCGCCCAGCTCCTCCTTACATAATATAAACGGGACAAAATTAGGCCTAAAGAACACAGATCTAACAAGAGTCATAAATTCTCATGAGCCCCCGCGACTGCGGGGGCTCATGAGCGTTTATGTCTCTTGCAGCTAGCTAACCATTGTTTCGCTCCGGCGGTGTAGGGTTTAGCAAGCCAGTGGTCGCCGATTGTGTTTATGCAATCTTTGTTAATTCAACGCCAAACAGTCGCCCCCCCTCGCCGCTCCCTCCTCAACCCGTCCAAGGAACGTGGATACAAAGTGAAGTCAGCAAGAGGCTTAGATCCTCATGAGCCCCCGCATCTGCGGGGGCTCATGAGGATCTATGCCTCTTGCAGATGGATCACCTTTCCTCTGCGTTGAAAGGGTTACGAGGACGAAACTGACCCACCCAATGAGAGCACTGATCTTGTCTGCAAGAAGCAGGAATTTTCATGAGCCTTCGCGGCTCTGCTCTTGCAGATGGAAGGATTTTTGGTTGATGGAGACGAACTGCTTACGGCGCGCGCGCGAAATGGCACGTGCAAGCCGCGCATGCATACAGAGTCATTAGCTAATCAAGCTGTGATGGGTGGGGGTGAGGCTGACACCTGTCACGTTATACAATGCGCCTCTGTGTGTGCGTGTGTGGATTTAGGGTGCTGATCATGATGCTGATGCTTCCAGATAGAAAAGAACATTACTTTCATTTTGATTTTGGTGCGTCTGAATCAGGCATGCAGAGGTATGTGTGTGTGTGTGTGTGTGTGTGTGTGTGTGTGTTTGTTTGTTTGTGTGTGTGTGCGGGCGGTGTGTGTGTGTGTGTGTGTGTGTGTGTGTGTGTGCGGGCGGTGTGTGTGTGTGTGTGTGTGTGTGTGTGTGTGTGCGGGCGGTGTGTGTGTGCGTGTGTGTGTGTGTGTGTGCGTGTGTGTGCGTGCGTGTGTGTGTGTGTGTGTGTGTGTGTGTGTGTGTGTGTGTGTGCAGCGTGCGTTGTGTGTGTGTACGTGCGTGTGTGTGTGTGTGAGTGTGTGTTTGTGTGTGATTTTTTTGTCGATCCATGGCCGCCGGCTCACGAGACCTGTTATGTCTCAAGCAAACAGCTGAACTCAGCATTTTATTGATTTTGGGAAACTGATCTGTATTAGTCCTGGGGCCAGTTGCACATAATTTTCAATAGCCAGTACCCGCCCTTCGTTTGTTTTGAGCTGTTTTTAATCCCAGGCAAAAACCTCGCTGCAATGCAGAAAGACAGTTCATTGGCAGTTACTGGCTTGTCCGTTTCCTGCAACCGGGGGCTGGAGACCATGACTGACTCGCTACCAACAGCCAAAGGATTAACTCATTCGAGCCGCGTATCCGGAGGCGCTACGTCTCGAATGAGTTAATATTGAACACAGAACACTACTCAAGTCCCCTGTACTTTTTCTTTATTTTAAGCTTTACTGATACCCGTACAAGCCACACCGCCCACACCCTTCCCATCAACGACAACCCGACCTCTTTCAATGTGGCTTTCAATCCGCACTATCTTTGCCTTGAGTTTCAGTTTTCCCCCCTCTCTTTAGCTTCAATAAAAATGGACCCGACACATCTGCTTATGTTGTTGGTGGCACTATCTCTCTCATCGTGCTGGTACACCGTCCCTTTGATCGTGAATCCACAGATGCATGCTGAAAGCCCCTTTAGCTCCTCTTCCAAAGGACGTTGTCATGCATATATATATATATAGACAGGACTGACCCTTTAATAGCAACGCGTTGAATTTTTATTTATTTATTTTTTAAAAGGAGACTACCCTGTGAAGGCAAGAGGCAATAAGTCCGTTTTTGTGAAACCATTGTAATACAACGAAAATCTTGCTTTTCATAGGGCAGCAGAAACCCCAAGCATCTAGAAAGGTCTGACTAACCAAGATGCATGTCTCTGGAAGTTCAAAGAGGCTCTTCGAAAGTTTTATGTGACTGTTTAGTTTTTTCAAGGGAAGCCCATTAAGCAATAGGTCTCCGGGCCTACATCGGCTTCAGCTGGCCCGGAGGCCAGCTGAAGCCCAAGTAGGCCCGGGGACCTCTTGCCTGCCGGGGAGGAGGTAATAGCTATTGCGGTGCGGAAGGAGAATCCACAAGAGGCCCATTCAAAAGCTCCATATAAATCAGTAAATCAGCTCTTTATATATATATATATATATATATATATATATATATATATATATATATATATATATACATATTATATATAGGTCTGGAAAAATGCGCATAAGTGTGAATTTATCTTAAAGGTCATTTAATCATGGAACCTCAAGCGCCCATAATGAATATGAACAGTGTGAAGGTTTTCATCGCTTTCTAAACATCCCTACAATAAAAAACAATGACAGCTGCAAAGTCTGCTAGCGCAGTTAACGCTCTCTTGACCATGAAATGCTGCAATGAGAGTGAAGCGCCTCAAAATCTTACAAACTGATCTTTCATTGGCACATACGGAAGAAAAAAAAAAGTTTTTTTTTTTTTTTATAATTTTTTTTTAGGAATACCGTGCGTGGAATCTGTGTTATCCTCGTCTTAGTGCGGCTTATGCCATTTTTTCTACACTGGTTGTCTCCCTCGATTCGCTACCGCTGTAGGGAAGCAACTTCTCTAGATGGTTCTTTGCTTCTTAACCTCTTCACTACCGGGGCAAGTCGAACTCTGCTCCCTCTACCCAGCTAAAAGAGACATGAATCCTCATGAGCCCCGCTGTCGCGGGGGCTCATGAGGATTCACGTCTCTTGTTAGTCCTGTGTTCTTTCCGTCTATTTTGGGTCCCATTTACATCTGTTTCTTCTCGCTAATTATCAGCCAGCGCGCAGTGGTTTCAGACGCAAAATTCGAGATCACTGGCAGCTAAGGTGTTAAAATCTATCTCAGTAACAAAACATTTCATTGTCTTTTCAAATGACTCCTCTAAATTCCGGTTCTACGGAACTCTTAACTCACTCAGCCCGACATGCTGTATTTCCCAAATTTTGGAGGAGTCATCTAATGACTATGCACCAGTTGCAGGAGATGGATCGACCATGATAATTCAAGGGCAGTGCCAGATTAGCTTGGCCACGACAGGCCACGATATCCCATGAGTAGTGCCTGCTTACCCTTTAGGAATAGGATCAGTCATGATAGAGAAAGCAGTACCGCCATGAAAAGTGCAGTATCATGCAAATTTAACTTACGGACACCAAATTTTGAGCACAGCTTAGCCGTCAATACTCGTAAAAAAAAGTAGGGTGTCAGCTTCAGAACCAAATGGATTATGTGTTTAACCCATTTTGCTCCGGGAGTCTGCAGCAGGAGATGGATTGATCATGATAATCAAAGGGTAGTGCCAGATGAGCTTGGCGCCTTCAGGCGCCAAGCTCATCTGGCACTACCCTTGAATTATCACGATCAATCCATCTCCTGCAACTGGTACATAGTTGTCAAGTGACAACTCCAAAATTTGTGAAATAGGGCCTTGAGGCTAGGAGGGTTAAAGCGAAATTACACATAGGCGCGTATCTGGATGCGGCACGTCTCGAATGAGTTAACACTTTCGTGTTGGGCGCCTTCACATTTTGCCGCAATGTATGCGATATTATTTTGCTTTTTAAGCCCGCGTAGGATTGAGTCGGATAGACCACGATATCCCATGAGTAGTGCCTGCTTACACTTTAGCGCCAGGATCAGTCATGATAGTGTGAGCAGTACCGCCATGAAAAGTGCAGTATCCTGCAAATTCAACTTACGGGCACCAAATTTTGGGCACAGCCGTCAATACTCGTAAAACCAGTAGGATGTCATCGAGATTTTGCCTTGGAACCGTTATAATCCAATTCTAGCAAAACGCATTTTATTCCATATAATATGGATTACCGGCTGCAATCCTGATAAACCTGAACAGCACGATATGTAAGAGTTACCGATCCTTAATTTTACGGTCGCAGAAAAATAAATGCTACCAATCGACAGGCGCCAAGCGAATCTGGCAACCCTTGAATTATCATGGTCGACCCATCTCCTGCTGTAGTGCGTCAGGGCTAAATGGGTTAAGTGAAAATCCTAACCTAACCTGATCGGCACTCAAGCGGGTTAAGCCACAGAACATCAGGATCTGAGTGAAAGAATCTTAAAATTCTCTGGTTACAGTCTGACAAATGTGTGTGCTGGTCTGTGATTTTGGACCTCACGGCTAAAGCCTTAAGGTCCAAAATCACAGACTAGCATATATTTAAATGGACCTGCTCCAGACACTATTTAGGGTTAAGAGCTTCAGATTCAAAACTTTATTGTGTCTCGTCGACAAATTTTCTTTGGTTGGGATTATTATGCTAAAAATAGCAATAAAGGATAATGATAATAATAATGTTTGGTTGGGATTATTATGCTAAAAATAGCAATAAAGGATAATGATAATAATAATGTTTGCTAAATGAGATCACACGCATTGCTAAATAATTACAGTTGAAAGGCCCACTACCGCCGTAACTGTTCAAAGATATACTTCTGTAACAGATGGTTACGAAACGCTACACACAGGTCTGGTTATGGTTCATTTAGACACAGGACAATCCAGTTCAGCACATGTTGTCTGTAATCTAACAATGACTCCGCTCCGTTCTAGAAATACAATGCTTTCAGTACGAGAAACAGCTAAAAATAGATTGACACGCTTCAGGCAGCGCAGAATGAATAAGTGCGATTACGCGTGTGCTTTTGCTTGATGGTCCAAGCTGCTCACGTTAAAGTTCATTAGGTGTGTCGACAAGGCATAACAAACACATCGGGTTTTGAAATGTGTTTTCAGATTTATGTGTAATGGTACTTTAACTCATTCTACCCCAACACCGAAATCCCCAAATTTTGCCGTTGTCTTCTGAAGACTGCATTGCAGTGCAGGACACAGATCGACCATGATAGTTCAAGGGTGATGCCAGAATAGCTTGGCGCCCATAGGCGCCTAGCTATTCTGGCATCACCCTTGAACTATCATGGTCGATCCTTATCTTGCTGTGGTGTGTCTGGGGTAGAATGAGTTAAGTTACGGTAGTATTATAAATACTTTTAGTACGATGATGCTGGACAGAAGGGCCAAGTTAAAACTTTGAATGTCGTAAAATGCATGGCATTTTGCTCTTCTCCTCCTGTATAAGAAGAAGATTCCCCCCCCCCCTCCCCTATACACACAAGGGGCAGTACTAGAAAGCATCTGTTACGTGTGCCTACTCACATGGGCAGTGAAAAGAAGGGTAGATACGTCATAGTTTAGGCAGGACAACGTTGATGACCCTTTAAAAATGGGCAAAGTTTAGCAGTTCAAGCCCGCCACTTACTTAGCAGATCGCTTTTAACTCTTTTTAGCCCCAAGGCCGTCTCATTTCTCAAAGTTTGGAGGTGTTGCCTAATGACTATGTACCAGTTGCAGGAGATGGAAACATTAAACGTTTAGTGCTTAACGTCTTTTGTCCACCACGAAGGTGATTTCAAAGACGGGGCACCGAAAAGAGGACTGTACAAATTTTGAGAGCAGCTGGGTTCGAAACCACGACCTTTTGGACGAGAATCGAACGCTCTACCACCGATCTACGCAACTCCCAAGCAGGAGATGGATCGACCATGATAAATCAAGGGTAGTGCCAGATTAGCTTGGCGCCTGAAGGCGCCAAGCTAATCTGGCACTGCCCGTGAATTATCATGGTTGACCCGGGCATCTCCTGCTCTATGGACTCGGGGCTAAATGGCTGGTTACCTTGTTGTCGAATTTGCACAGAGGAGGAATGTGTACAACAATATTAACAACAAGGACAAGCAACGACACCACCATCACCACCACCACACCACTACCATCACCACACCACCAGTAACAAATCAAAGCGCGATAAAAAAAAAAAAAAAGAAGAAGTGACTCACTGTCTCCCTTGAATGAGCTGAAACGTAAATTCGAATGAGAAAATCCTGTAAAGAAACACAGTCTGCAGGCAAGTACATTCATCAGTGCTTATGTCTCTGATAAAGCCTGTCGGGAATATTTACTCACTAGCTCCTTTTCAGTTTTGTTTCACAACGGCGTGCGCGATTTTTTGGGGGAGATGTACGCTGCCTGGCTCAAGGCAATATTGTATGGCTACAAGAACAGGGTGATGTTAAATATACATTACTTCTACTCTGGTGATCGAGCGCCGTTAGTCCCCGCAAAACATCAGACTGTGCTCGGGTGTTGTTTTCAGCTTTAGAACCCAATGGATTATGAGTTTAACCCATTTAGCTCCGGGAACCTGCAGCAGGAGATGGATTGATCATGATAATCAAAGGGTAGTGCCAGATGAGCTTGGCGCCTTCAGGCGCAAAGTTCATCCGGCACTACCCTTGAATTATCATGATCAATCCATCTCCTGCAACTGGTACATATTTGTCAAGTGACAACTGCAAAATGTGTCAAATGGGGCCTTGGGGCTAAGAAGGTTAAAGAAAAATTACACATAGTCGCGTATCCGGATGCGGCAAGTCTCGAATGAGTTAACACTTTCGTGTTTGGCGCCTTAACATTTTGCCGCAATGTATGCGATATTATTTTGCTTTTTAAGCCCGCGTAGGATTGAGTCGGATAGACCACGATATCCCATGAGTAGTGCCTGCTTACACTTTAGCGCCAGGATCAGTCATGATAGTGTGAGCAGTACCGCCATGAAAAGTGCAGTATCCTGCAAATTCAACTTGCGGGCACCAAAGTTTGGGCACAGCTAGCCGTCAATACTCGTAAAACCAGTAGGGTGTCATCGAGATCGTTTGCCTTGGAACCGTTATAATTCAATTCTAGCAAAACGCATTTCATTCCATATAATATGGATTGGATGCAATCCTGATATACCTGAACAGTGTATGTAAGAGTTATCTATCCTTAGTTTTAACGGTCGCAGTAAAATAAATGCTATTAATCGTTAACTGCGTTAAACACTGTACATAACTGCCAAATTTCATAAGTCTGGGACAAATTTGCAGTATAGTTGGCGGTACTGCCTAGACTTTGATACGTGTGTGGGACTTATACAGTTCTGCCCTTTGAAGGCAATGACAATAAGTCAATTTTTTTGGTGAAAAGCGAAATTTTCTTTGTATTACAATGGAAATCTAGCTTTTCACATAAAATGTCTTTCCGTATCAGATTTAACTCTTAGGATGTCGGTAGAGCTTTCAGTTTTCCGCGATGATTCTTGTCGGAATCATCGCGACATAAAGCGCCACCGACTGCCAAAGGGTTAAAGTTTACTATTGCCGGAGTCACCACGGTGATTCAAGGTAGTTCAGTCTCGCCCATACTAGAGTTTTCCCACTACCTTTGAGCTATAGATAATGTAAATCTATAATTCTTGGCGGTGGAGGTGAAACTGATGAGTTTGCTGGTCAGTACAGCAGTGTTAGTTTAACGGTCTGCCGCTCAAACAAGCGATAACTGGTGGCGTGTCACATGACAAACTTGTCTAAGACTTTGACGTCGATTGTCAGTCACGTCATCTCGTTTATCAGGAATGCTGTTGATCTGAGAGCTAAACTGTCTGAGGTGGAGATCGTCAGAGGAGATAATTGTTGTGCATTCTTCTCAATGAACGTTAGTATGTGCTCTACATAGCTCAGAGCTCCCCGGCCAAGAGGCATAGATTCTCATGAGGTACTTCAGTCGGTTAGATCAGGATCACTGCCTGTCGTTTCTCTGATGAAAAAAAATGGGCATTAACTCATTGTACCCCAAGACCGAAATCACCCAATTTTGCCGTTGTCCTTTGAAGAATGCAGTGCATTGCAGGACACAGATCGACCATGATAGTTCAAGGGTGATGCCAGAATAGCTTGGCGCCCATAGGTGCCAAGCTATTCTGGCATCACCCTTGAACTATCATGGTCGATCCATATCTTGCTGTTGTGTGTCTTGGGTATAATGAGTTAAAATGAAGACTCAGTGAAGTTTGCAGACATGCAGCAGCACACAAAAATGAACTCATGAAAGAACGAACGAATGAAGGAAGCAAAAAACGAACGAACGAACGAACGAAAGACAACGAATGAATGGATGAATGAATGGATGAATGAATGAACGAATATTACAATCATTTTGACTTTTTTGTTTTAAGCCTCTAACAGTTTTGATGCTTACAATAGGTCATCGTACCGGCGTTACTGGAACACTTGGCCACAATCTGATTCGGAAGACCACACATGTACTTGTCTGTGATTTTGGGCCTTACGGCTGCAAGGTGTAAGGTCCAACATCACAGACCAGCAGAAAACATCTAGATTGGTCTCAAAGAGGCACAGAACCTTAGTCAAATGGCTGATGTTGATCTATGACGTCTTGACAGAGTGCATGGCCTTCAGGAAAGGATAACGAACCGGCCGTGGGGACAAACCACAGAGCAGTTTATTTGAAGATTTTATCAGAGCAGATGGTAGTCTTTTGGCACCAGCCCGATAAACTGTGATCCCCACGCATATTGCCTCTCTGTCGTCTATCATAAATATTTGTCAGGTGCTAGGGGAGATATGACGCGATACAAGCAGCCTCTAAGCCTCGGTGTGCGTTGATGCGGCCTCTCATCTCAATATACACTGACGTCCATGTGGTGTGAAACATGCATTCACGAACTGGGGCGTACAATAACTCCGTCACTGCCGAGACAAAACTGAACACCGCCCAACTGCAAGAGGTATAGATCCTCATGAGTCCCCGCGGTCGCGGGGGCTCATGAAGATCTATGCCTCTTGCTGAAACCACTTTGTGTCCATGTTAATCTTTTGACGGCTGGGGATCATACTCTTTGAGGATGAATACACAATGATTTCAAAAACTGATTTCCAAAACAAAATCTGCCTTCACTGGCAATGAAATCAGTGAGGACTTCATAAAAGATAAGGAGACTTACTGACTGCGCTAGTTCAAGGGCGGTGCCGGAATAGCTTGGCGCCCAGGGGCGTAGCGGCTTCGTAAGTCCACTCCAAAACTGAGTTTGCCGGAGCTGTGTTTTCGGCGCCTACAGGAGCTCAATAGCGCGAGGGTACTGTTTGTTGCTTCCCGGCACTGAAGCGGTTAACCCTTTTAGCCCCGGATCCCTACAGCAGGAGATGGCTTGACCATGATAATTCAAGGGTAGTGCCAGATTAGCTTGGCGCCTTCAGGCGCCAAGCTAATCTGGCACTTCCCTTGAATTATCATGGTCAATCCATCTCCTGCAACTGGTACATAGTCGTCAGGCAACACCTCCAAAATTTGAGAAATGGGACCTTGGGGCTAAGAGGGTTAAGCTGTTAGTATCTGCGGCGTCTTGACACCTCTAAACAAAACTGATGCGCCGCTAAATACGGCACGGAATTAACTCGAAGGCGTGACTTTCGAGACAAGGTGAAATGAACCAACCTGCCGCAAATGTAGGTTTTTTTTTCTTCTTGTGTGTGCTGTACTCAGTACATTAGCCCATTCCTTACGTGCGCAACCGGATAAGCGTATTTTTCTCGCGTATCCGGATGCAGCACGTCTCGAATGTGTTAACATTGGAATACTGCACGTCAGTATACTGCAGCTGGAGGGTGTCACTGATCTACGTGATCATTAATGTTGACATTCTTATTCATTGATTATTAAACCTCTTAACCCCAAGGCCCCATTTCCCAAATTTTGGAAGTATTGCAGGACAGGAGGTGGACTGATCAGTCATGATAATTCAAGGGTAGTGCCATCTTTCACTACCCTTGAATTGTCAGTCATGATCAATCCATCTCCTGCTGCAGGGTCCCGGGGCTAAATGGGTTAAAGCTATCCGTGCTCCGTGGCAGTCTCTGATCGCCAAAATGTTCAGAAAATAGCGGTTCTCAATAGTCGTCTTGCCTCAACTAAGACTTTTTCTACCCTTCTTTCCACAACTGATCCATGTGAGTAGGCCAGAGGCCTTTCCGCGGCCTTTTGAGCGGACTAAGCAATAGTGGAGCTCCTTGCTTAGTGGCTTGCGCAGGACTAAACCGGCTGATTCATGCATGCAACTGACCACAGGGGCACTGACATAACTCTCCAAGTTCCTCACTAGTTTCCACGTGATGTGCTTCCGGCCATCGTATAAATCATGCACCTTCTCTGCGGCGAAACCTGACTGCATTAGCTAGAAGAAAAACTTGATGCCTCGTGCCTCGTGCCAATCAAAGTTTGGTTTTTAATCGGTAGCGTTTTGTCCTCTCTCGCCAGGGAGCCAAAGTTCGGCCCCTGCAGTTCAGTTTATGCACGTGCGTGACCTAGCAAGGGGCACAATTACGATAGCAGGTGCACTCTCAGCGGTCTAGGCACGGTAGATTTTGCCGTTTAGTGGAATTAAATAAGTCCCAGTGCCAAGGCTGTTTTAACCGGCACTGAAGAGGCATATGAGAATATATGCCTCTTCAGTGCAGGTTGTCAATCTGTACTAGACCCAGTTCGTCCTTAGTACTGACTTCTCTTGGCTTGACTTCGCGAACGAAGATTTTATAGGAGTTGCCCACGACGTCTGCAGGCTTGTTCGTGGCTGCGGAGGCCAATCCGAGACAGGCAGGTTCGACCGCAGTGGCTGCAGGGGAAGGTATGGCCGGGGTTCTGAGCTGCGGCATCTCTGTTTTTTCTCCTGAGCCGCTTGTCCTTAAGGCTAGCTCTGTGAGAGTCCTCAAAGGAGACAGCTGCCTTGTAAATGGTGGAGCGCCAGGTGTCACGGTCCGCAGCAAGCGAAGACCACTGGTGGTGGTCGATTTGGCAGGCACTAAGTGACTTCTTGAGACAGTCTTTGTATCTCATTGGTGCCCCTCTGTCACGGTGTCCAGTAGCAAGCTCGCCGAACAGGGTGATCTTTGGTAGGCGATGATCCTCCATCCTGGAGACATGCCCCGCCCAGCGGAGCTGTGTCCGCAGCAGCAAAGCCTCGATGCTCACAGTTTCAGCCTGTTCAAGGACCTCGACGTTGGTGACATAGTCACTCCAGTGAATGCCCAGGATGGTACGCAGGCAGCGCTGGTGGAAGCGTTCGAGGAGTTGTAGTTGGCTGCGGTAGAGGGCCCAGGACTCGGAACCATACAGCAGGGTGGTGAGGACCACAGCTCTGTACACGCTGATCTTGGTGCCTGTTTTCAGCTGTTGATTGTGCCACACCCGCTTGAAAAGTCGCCCGAAAGCGCTGTTCGCTTTTGCCAGCCTGCTGTCAAGCTCCTTGTCCAGCTTGGCGTCCGACGTGATAATGCAGCCAAGGTAAGTAAACTGGTGCACTGACTTTAAATCAGACTCGCCAATGGTGATGTGAGGAGGGCGATACACTGTCTTGGGTGCCGGCTGATGGAGGACCTCTGTCTTTTTCAGACTGACCTCGAGTCCAAAGAGCTGGGCAGCATCTGCGAAGCAAGACGTGATGCGCTGCAGGGCTCTCTTTGTGTGTGCAACGAGGGCAGCATCATCAGCAAAAAGCAGCTCACGAATCAGTTGGTCTAGGGTTTTCGTGTGGGCCTGCAGTCGTCTGAGGTTGAACAGGCTGCCATCGAGACGATACCTGATGTACACTGCATCGTCATCATCAAGGTCCACTGTGGCCTGCTTCAACATCATGCTAAAAAAGATGGTGAAGAGGGTCGGTGCCAGCACGCAGCCCTGCTTTACGCCGTTGAGAATAGGGAATGGTTCTGAGAGGTCATTGTTGAGTCTGACCTGGCCTTGCTGGTCCTCGTGTAGCTGGACAATCATGTTGAGGAACTTTGGGGGACAGCCAAGTCGCTCCAGGATCTGCCACATGCCTTGCCTGCTCACAGTGTCGAACGCTTTTGTTAGGTCGACAAATGTTACGTACAGCCCTTTGTTCTGCTCGCGGCACTTCTCCTGTAGCTGTCTCAGCACAAAGACCATATCGGTGGTGCTCCTGTTTGCTCTGAAGCCACACTGGCCCTCTGGGAGTTGGTCTTCAGCGATGGCAGGTACCAGCCGATTCAGGAGCAGCCTTGCAAGGATTTTCCCAGCAATGGACAGCAGGGTAATTCCCCGATAGTTGGAACAGTCAGACTTCTCGCCTTTGTTCTTGTACAGGGTGATAACGACTGCATCACGGAGATCTTTTGGTAGTGTTCCTTCCTCCCAGCAGCAGAGAAAGAGGTCATGGAGCTTGTTGTGCAGTGCTGTGCCTCCATGTTTCCAGATCTCTGGCGGTATTCCATCAATGCCTGCTGCTTTGCCACTCTTGAGCTGGTGGATGGCTGTGAGGGTCTTTTCAGCGGTGGGCGGTTCGTCCAATTCAACCTTTACTGGGAGGTGTGGGATTTGTAGGACGACTGCTTCTTGAACAGTGCGCTCAGCGCTGAAGAGGCTCTGAAAGTATTCCGACCAGCGGTTCAAGATGGAAGTATTATCTGTGAGGAGTGCCTGGCCATTCGCGCTTCGCAGGGGACTTTGTACCAGGTGCCTGGGGCCATACACTGCTTTCAGTGCTTCGTAGAAGCCCCTGTAGTCACCATTGTCAGCACAAAGCTGGGTCCTCTGTGCAAGTCTGGTCCACCACTCATTCTGGAGATCTCTGAGCTTGCGCTGGAGACTGCTGCAGACGAGGCGGAAGGCAGACTTCTTCACAGGGCAGGAAGGCTGGGCTAGGTGGGCCTGATGGGCGGCTCTTTTTTTTGCTAGGTGTTCCTGGATCTCTACATCGTTTTCGTCAAACCAGTCTTTGTTCTTCTTTCTGGCGAAACCCAAGACTTCTGCAGAGGATTTTGTAATAGCAGTTTTCAGTTGTTCCCAAAGTGTTTCAGGGGAGGAGTCTACTGGGTCCGCTGTGTCTTTGAGCCTGCGCTGTAAATCTGTCTGAAAGGCGGCTTTCACATCGTCACGCTGAAGGCTGGCAACATCAAGCTTTTTCTTGGGGGGGCCCCCATTTCTTGGGTTTTGGCCTGAAGTGGAGCCTGAGTTTGCAGCGGACAAGGCGGTGGTCAGTGTGGCACTCTGCGCTGGGCATCACTCTGGTGAGGAGGACGTCACTGCGGTCCCTCTGACGCACTAGGACATAGTCGATAAGGTGCCAGTGTTTGGAGCGAGGATGCATCCAGGTGGTCTTTCGACTGTCCTTTTGCTGAAAAGTAGTGTTGGTGATGACCAGTTGCTGCTCCGCACAGAACTCCAACAGTAGGTGGCCATTGTCATTGCAGTTCCCCACGCCATGCTTGCCGAGGACTCCTTTCCAGGCTTCAGAGTCCTGGCCCACTCTGGCGTTGAAGTCGCCAAGGATGATGACTTTGTCGTCTGCAGGGGTACTCTGTAGGAGGCTGCGCAGGTCAGTGTAAAATTTGTCCTTTTCAGCAGGCTCTGCCAGGAGGGTTGGGGAGTACACACTGAGAAGGGTGACGTGTTGCTGGTGTCTCAGTGGGAGGCGCATGGACATGATGCGGTCTGAGTGGCCCGTTGGTAGGTTTTCCAGCTTAGTCGCAATGGATGTCTTGACCATGAAACCCACGCCTGAGAGCCGTCTTTCTGATGCAGGCCTGCCTGACCAGTAGAGGGTGTACCCAGCACCAAGTTCTTGGAGGCTGCCTTCGTCCGGAAGGCGTACTTCGCTGAGCGCGGCGATGTCGATGTTTAACCTCCGCAATTCATGGGCAATGAGGGCGGAGCGACGTTCAGGGCGTCCGCTGTCTGCTTTGTCGAGCATGGTTCGGACGTTCCAGCATGCTACGTTGAGTCCGGTCGTGGTCGTCATGAGAGTGGATCCGTTATTCTTTCTTGTTTTTTGACCGCAGGAGAAGATGCCCGTTGACCGCGGCTAGCCAACTGGGGTTGCGAGGGGACGAGCTTTGGTTAGGCCACCTTTTCTAGGCCCCTCTCCGTGTGGAGCAAGCAGTGCTGTCCCTAGAGAAGGCTGCTTGGTCGTTCAGGGTGTGCCGAGTGATGTTGTCATCCCCAGGTCAACATCAGGCGACCAATATCCTGAACCGCCTGCATGCAGGTTTGAGACTGCGGCTTCCAGTGACATCTTTCACCTGCCGTTTCGCCCCTCGCCCGTCGCTACAGGACTTGGAATGGTCAGTGTCATGGTCCGTGGACGTTTCCTAAAGCCTGCGCGGTGGAGCTTTTTGGTGGAGTGCAGTGTGCGCAGTACTGGCCCCACCCTTTAAACCCTTGGTTCATCTGCCATGGCCTAGCAAGCTGGGACGATGGCATCGAGGTCCTCGGGTCGTAGGTTTTATATCAGACTGTCCTTGTCCTAGTCTCTGGCTCAAAAGCCTTCCCCGGAGACACGGGGGCTTTGATGTCAGGGGTTTCCTCCCTTAGCCTTTCCGAGGCCAAGCGGCCAGGCCTGCAAGGCAGCAGGCGACTCGTGGAGGGCGGGGTCGTCTATGTCCCGTGCAGATGTGAACATCTGCCCACTGCCATATTGGTTATATTGGTTAACATATTGGTTAACACGAAATACGTTTAACACGAAGTGATTTTCCGTGTCCCCAGAAATTTGTGTTAAGCGGACTCCACCGTAACTCAAGGGTAGTGCCAGATTAGCTTGGCACCATCAGGCATCAAGCTAATCTGGCACTACACCTGAATTAACATGGTCAATCACCTGCTGTAGAGACTCGGGACTAAATGGGTTAATCAAACTTCTACCCTTTTGTTAAACTATCATTAATTTCATGCAGTAGTGTATCAGGATGAAAAGGGTTAAATCAAGAGAGAAGTTTTCAAAGACACAGAGCTCTAAAGTTCACCAAATCCGGGAGTTCAAGGGTGGTGCCAGATTAGGTTGGTGCTCCTTGATTATTCTAGCACAAATCCTGCAAATCATACAGGTAAATGTGAATTCTATTAGGTCAACTGGCACTAAATGATGATTGTTCTAAGACTGATATAAGAATGTTTCTTTGCGGAGATATATAGACTGCAAAAATGTTGTGCGTACCCATGTCAAACGAACTAAGTGGAGTCCAGTTAACACGAACTCACTTTACGTGAATTTATAATAATAATAATAATAATAATAATTTCCGGTTAACATGAACCATTTTTGCATTCCCCCCCAACTGCCTTCTTATTCTGTATTAAAATTTCACTGATGAAATGCACAAAATTTCGCTTTACATGAAGCTGGTTTTGGTTCCCAACCAGGGCAATTTCACTATTATTCACCTGTTTAACACGAACACAGGTTCCATTCACCGAAAACCCATTCACGTGTTGCTCTCGCGCTGTAGTACACAACAGATCAGAGCGAACTCTAGTCTGTGATTGGCTGAATAGCCTTCGGCTGTTGTAATCCGTATTCTCATTGGCTAGCGTTTCTGAACTGTTTCATTCATGTACCAACACAACCTTTTTACTGATGCGGGATTGTACTTCAACCTGTGTTGCTTTTACCTGATGGATTGTAACTTTCTATGGATTTTACCTGATGGATTTTACATTAAATACGTTTCCTTGTGTTTTCCTAGCGAGCTGAAGGTATGCATATAAAGTACGATAATGTGCGCTTTTAACCTCGTACTCATTCATGCACACATCTCTTACACACTTTCTCCTTGAGGTCTGTGATCAATTTTGAGGCCATATTGGTTAACAAGAAATACGTTTAACGCGAAGTGATTTTCCATGTCTCCAGAAATTCGTGTTAAGCAGACTTCACTGTATACAGTAAATGAAAACTCACAGGCGTAAACAGACCGTTTGAGGTTCAGTGCGGAACCGCGGTTTGAGAATGAAGAAGAGTGGAGATCGCCGCAGTGCCTAGAACGGAGAAGCGCCGTCGACTCACTCAGCTTGGTAATCCGGCTGTGTGGAATTTTTTGGGAGGGTTTGACGTGACTGAAACGAAGCTTGCTGATATAGATCAGACCTATCAAACTGAGGAAGCGATCGATGAAAGTCAGTGTAAGTCTGCCGCGACTGAGAGATAATGAAAAGACAGATCGCTGGGGTGAATTCCCTCTTATACTGAAAATGACCGGACGGCGGCTCTATAAAAAGAGGACCCCCGTATCTTTGGCATGTTCTGACACTAGATGACCACACTTTGGTCGGAATAACTGACATCCTCGATTCGAGGGACAGGTGGATCGGCTCAAGATCGCAAGAGGCATATATACACATCAGCCCAAGCGACTGCAGGGGTTGATGTGGATTTATGCCTCTTGTACATGGAATGTACCGCAATAACACCAGATCAACACCCACAGTTGGAGGCCAATAGATAAGAATAAGAATAAGAGTACTTTATTATCTCGAAAAGAGAAATTCGCTTGTGGTACATTTATCAGTAACAAATAGTACAAACAAGACATAAAAACATTATAGCATAATTATGAACATTTTCTCCCTGCACTTGCACAGCTACAAATTCCAAATGGATATAAAGTAAACACTACAAAATCTTTACACATAACTCTTACACATCTCACACAAACATCTTTTATGGACTGAACTGAGCGGCACTTATACATTCACACCCACCTCTACATATGCATACATAATACGCGTGTTTCAACCTAGTCCTAACCCTCACTACTTATTATACAAACATCTCAGTACATTATTACACATTATTACACAAGCTGCATAATTAAAGTCTACCATAGTAAAATAATTAGTGGGTAAACACTCAGTAACAACAATCCCAGTATGTCCATGTTCACCACCAAATGAAACGCAATATAATCACTTCTCTAAAATCAACAAGCTCCATTCCTACTGATTGCACAGGTAAAGGGGGATAGGGGGAGGAGTTAGGTTTGGGTATGCGTGGATGTACCTACAGATTGCTTAGAGTGATGGATTTGGGGATGAAACTGTGCTGTAGTCTAAGTGTTCTAGCTTTGTGCGTGCGGAGTCTGCGGCCAGAGGGGAGGAGTTCATAGAGGTGGGCAAGGACATGGGATCTGTCTGAAGCTATCCGCCTACCCTTTCTCACCACACGCTGTTCATACAGGGACTCCACACTGTTTTGCTTACTGCCAGTCACTTTGCTGCAGATGTTTACCATTCGTGCCAGGGTGTTCTTGTTCTTCACACTCAGACCTCCATACCAGCACACAGAACCGAAAGTGATGACAGACTCAATAAAAGAGCAGTAAAAAGTTTGAAGGACAGAGGGGTTCACATTCAGCTTCCTGAGTTTCTGGAGGCAGTAGATGCGTGACTGACATTTCTTGTGTATGAGGGAGGTGTTTGCGTTAAAGGACAACTTATCATCTATGACTGTTCCAAGATACTTATACTCAGTCACACGCTCAACAGACACATCATCGATCATCAGAACAGGGACAGGGGCAGGGTTTCTTCGAAAGTCTATCAGTAGTTCCTTGGTCTTACTCACATTTAGGTCTAGAAAATTATCTTTACACCAAACACTAAAACGTTCTACTTCTGCAAAGTAAGTCGCATCATTATTGGAGAGATCTTCTAAGGCAGTGTCATCCGAGTATTTTATAAGAAGGGTAGAGTCAGTGCCACTACAATCGTTAGTGTACAGTGTGAACAGCACAGGGGAGAGAACTGTACCTTGAGGGGCGCCTATGGAAGTGGACCTAAGGGATGAGAGAGCTGTTTGAAAGCGAACTGACTGGGTCCTATTTACAAGGAAGTTGACAATCCATAGGATAAGCCTTGGCGTTACATTGTAACAGAGAAGTTTTTGAGCTATGAGATAGGGTTGTATAGTGTTGAAGGCTGAAGAAAAGTCTATAAAAAGAATGCGTACAAAAGAGCCAGGTTTTTCTAAATGTGTGTATGCATGGTGCAGGAGTGTGAGTGTGGCGTCGTCTGTACATCTGTTTTGCTTGTATGCAAACTGGAAAGGATCTTGATAGGGCTTGACCTGATCGAGCAGTCTAGAAAGGACAACACGCTCAAAGCACTTCATTACTATAGAGGTGAGAGCTACAGGGCGAAAGTCATTGAGTGTCTTGGGCTTGTTGTTCTTGGGGACAGGGCAGACTGTAGATGTTTTCCAGAGCCTAGGTACAGTGCAATCCTTCAGAGACCAGCTAAACAAACGGCTATAAACAACAGACAATTGACTGGCACATACTCTCAAAACTCTACCGCAAATATTATCAGGGCCTACTGCTTTCTTAACATTCAGTTTGCTAAAAAGCTTCTCAACCGCCTTGCCATGGATCTCAAAGTCTTCATCATTGCCTGCCACATTTACTTCAAGCTGGGAAATCATGTTATCTAAATCATCCTTCAGATCATCTTTCTCAAATCTACAATAGAACTCATTCAGTTTTTCAGAAAATTCAGTTTGTTCTTTCATTGGCATGCTACTGCTACTGAATTTTGATTTATTGTGGCCTGATAAAGTTTTAAGTCCTGTCCATGCATCTGCTAAGCTACCTGATTCAAACTGTGACTCTACTTTCTCTTTATACTTTTTCTTAGCGTCTAAAATCTGCTTCCTCAATTTATTCTGTACTGCTTTCCTTTCTACTCTGTCTCCAGTCTGAAATGCAACTTTTTTCTCATTCAGTGTGGCTTTGAGAGACTTAGAAATCCATGGTTTGTTGTTGGGATACAATTTCACTGTCTTAGATGGGATAATCATATCTTTACAGAAATTCACATAGTCAGAAGTTACTTCAGTAGCTTCGTCTACACTGGCACTAGAATCAAGAAACACGTCCCAATCTGTACACTCAAAACACCCCTGCAACTGTTCTACACTATCCTTAGACCACACCTTAACTAACTTCTTCACTATGGGCTCTGTCTGGATTTTGGGTTTGTATGCTGGGACAAGAAACACAGTATTGTGGTCAGAGTTACCTACGGGAGGGAGAACGAACGATCGGTATGCATTGGGGACGTTTCCATACACTAAATCTAACGTCTTGTTCTTGCGAGTGGGGACAGTCACGTACTGGTGAAAAGTCGGTAAGCTCGTGCGTAAGTCACAGTCGTTAAAGTCACCTGCAATAAAGTTGGGGGCGTCAGGGGAGATAAGCTGTAACTCTCTAATCACATCTGCTATCTGGGCTGAGGCGTGGGAGGGGTTGGAGTGAGGGGGGGTGTAGATGACCGTTACAAAGATCTGACCAAACTCACGGGGAAGATAACGGGGTCTGAGTGAAACTGACAATAAGTCTACATCACGTGTTGTAAGCTGTTTCCTAACCATTACGCTTGACTTGCTACACCACCGTTCATTAACATACAGGCCTACTCCGCCACCCCACCGTTTCCCACTAATCTTACAATCTCTATCAGTTCTAAACGGCGTACCAAAACCGTCGATCTAGATGAGGCCCGTTAAAAATACAAGAGGCATACATTCAGTTCTCATGAGCCCCTGCAATTGCAGGGGCTGATGAGAATTTATGCCTCTTGTAGATGTAAAGGTGTTTAGATGAAAGGCAACCTATTTGCCAGCTAACCTTTCTTTCAAATATTTACGCGTTTCTCCGCCTGGTACCGCGTCTTCTTGTTCTTTTTGGACCCTTTATTTTCAAGCTGACACTCTTGAACTTTCGGTTTTTGGACTCTTCATTCTGAACCTGACACTCGAGACAAACACAAGAGGTGAAGTTGCGAAAAGCCGTCTTCCCCATTTTTTTTTCGGAAAAAAAAGAAAAAAAAAAATAAAAAAAAAAAAAAAAAAAGAGAGAGAGAGAGAGAGAGAGAGAGAGAGAGAGAGAGAGAGAGAGAGAGAGAGAGAGAGAGAGAGAGAGAGAGAGAGAGAGAGAGAGAGAATTAAACACGGTGTCGTTAAAATCTCTAATTGCCTCGAAATCTAAACACTGTGTGCTGTTTGGAAGGTGAAAGACCTAGTCTCGCCCACAAACACACCAAGGCGGACATTTCAAATAACTTCATAAAATGTTGCTGATCGGTAACGTTTGTTGTTTTGTTCCGGCCAACGTTTGTTTAGCCTCTTCTTTGCTAGCGAGAAAAAAACAAAACAAAACCCCAAAACTGACAAAAAACTGAACACTGACGATCCAAGTGCAAGAGACATAGATCCTCATGAGGCCCCGCGACTGCGGGGGCTCATGAGGATCTATGTCTCTTGCTGACACCTCTGTTATCCGTAGTTCATGGACGGATGGGGCTCTTTGTGTGTTGAATGACAGAAAAGATTGCAGAACACAAGCTGCGTGCGCTGGCATTAAATGAATTTAAAAATCGTTTCTAAACGTTATCATACTGATATTTACCGCCTAAGCACGATAAAGTGAGCCGGATAGAGCTCCTGCGAATCTACACATCATTCAGACGAATCACTGATAGTCCTGGCTTCAGCTGAATCTATTCTGTCTCTTCGCGGGAGGCTGATGACTTTCGCTGTACAGGACAGACAGCAACAAAAAAGAAGTCTACTGTTTCCTTCGAAAAGCACAAGGAAATTCGCAGTGGTGTGAGAAGAATGGCTCTTGTTTTTTTTTCTTTACTCCACCTGCGAAATTTCGTCCGTCTTCTCCCGCTCACCTGAGACCTGAAGACTCTCGTTCATCCACACTGTCTCCGTCTACAAGAGGCACAGATTCTCATGGGCCCCTGCATCCACAGGGACGCATGAGAATCTATGCCATTCGCATGTCACGTCTGGATCATCTCCATTTTGTCTTAATGATGTTCGCGGTACTTACAGTCTTGTTTCGCGGCAACTGGGACAGAGTTAAATCTAACAAGAGCCATAGAGCCATAGATTTTCATGAGCCTCTTTGACTGCAGGGGCTCATGAGAATCCGAGTATTTCCAGGTGAACCCCATTTCTTAGACATTTTACATTTTTCAGCGGTGGTTCTTCTTACACGCCCACCTCTTGCCTTTTCGTGGTACTTGCAGTTCACAAGTCGTGCCCGCCCAGTACACAAAAGCAATCAGTCGGGCCGAAATCGACCGCAGTGGGCCCGCGCACGACTGTGCGCGGGCCCACTGCGGCCGACTTCGGTCCGATAACCTTTTGCGTGAGGGGTTACTCCCGCCTTCAACAGAGGAAGCGAGTCGGCACCTAAGGCGGAACCGGCACAGTGTGAGGGCACATGACGCTATCACGTTACAATTTCGAGCCCTGTCCTGTGAAACCGTGGAAAGTCACAAGTTAGGCGGCCCTAGTCAGGGAGCGGCATTTAAGTCAGTATGTACCAAACAGCCGGAACCGACATTACCCGTTTTTTGGCAAGAGGCAATGCTGCTCATGGGCCGCCTAAGCCCCTCACGCCGCGTTAGGCCTACATTTTCGAGTCCTGTAATTCTACACTGAAACAGTGAAGGTAAAAGTGTTACAGTTAAACCTGCGTAAATTCGATCCCCCCCCCCCCCTCCCCAAAAAAAAAAAAAAAAAAAAAAAAAAAACAAAGCAAAAAAAAAAAAACCACCAAACAAACAGGAAAAAATAGAAAAAGAAAAAAACAAGTGATCACCACTTCAACAGTCGGTCAGTTGACCTCGCAACAGGGCCATGTAAGCAGTAGTAAGTAATACTAACTTAAAATAGGTAGTCTCCTTAGACAGGTGGTCGCATTGGTCGCCTAGACAGATTTGACTACACACTCCATCTTGTAAAAAAGGAAAGTAAAACTGACGGCTGAAGTCCCAGATTTTAAATCTCAGTGCGTGGGACTCGTGAGGACACATCCCCGCCCCTTGTTTTGTGTCCTCATTTAACACACTTTCTCCTTCTAGAGGCGGGGCAGGGGGTAGGGAGTGGGGGATGGGGTCAGGTTACGAAGGTGTGAGGGTCGTGACCTGTGCACCGAAACCGTCGATGTCAGCACTCGCAAGCTGCACTTGAGTCGGCATTTCCCTGAGCTGAAACTAAGCGACAGTGCCTTCTCCATCCTGAGAGTGAGGTAAGTGCAGGAGAAACGTTTGAGCAAGTGAGGGATGAACAAGGCTTAGCTGAAAGAGGCATAGATCCTCATGAGCCCCTGCGAGAGCAGGGGCTCAAGAGAATCTATGCCTCTTGCAGATGGAAGGATATGGATATATCCTGATGCTGTAAACAACAGCATTGTCCCGTGAAGACAGACATCTCTCATTATTTCACGCACAGGCTGCTACTGCTGGGACGCTCACAACGTAAGTGTGGCATATTCCTATGCGAAAAAAGAAAAAAAAAAAAAAAAAGGGTAACCAGAGTAAAGGCTGAATAAACCAACTCCCATTCAATGCTTTAAAGACCGTATCATTACTGATAAAACGGACGATAATGTGGTCTTTAGGCAGGCATTCTTACACAATTGTACAGCCTTGACGCAGGGAACCCTGGAAATGTAAGAAAAGCTTAAACTCATTCAAGACGTCCAGCGTCAACAGCTGCGGGAGCGTCGTACAGCGTTGCCCCCAGGCAACGCTGTACGACACTTTCGCAGCTATTGATACGTGTACCTTGAATGAGTTAAGTTTATGCAGTCACCCGTACTGTTAAGCACATGTTGTTGCATTCACGATGAGGTTGAGATACAAGAACATACAAGTAGTATGTGACAATACGGTGCTTTAATTCATAATTTTCAATTTAAATAATTGGTCATGGCTATAGGTGTCCGTTTTTCTTTTCCGGAGGTGTTGAGTGTTTGAGGGAAGTATGCCTCGTATTTACCGATAATATTTAGACGCAGATGGTGTCAAGATACCCGTCGGAACAAAAAGTGATAAGCAAACTTTGGGACCTATTTTATTTGTAACATTGCTTATTTCCACAGCCATTTAACCGCTACACTTTCAACATTTTCAAAGTGACCGATTTAATCCCCGAGAGCCATTGGCAAGTAAAGGTTAGTTAGTTATTGGGCTTTAACGCCGAGCAGGCGACTAAGGCCATCCCACGGCGGGGCAAGTAAAGGTAAGCACAATCCAACTGCAAGAGACATAGTCATCATGTGCCACCCGCAGTTGCGCGGGTTCGTGATGATCATCTTTTCCTATTGCTGGCACCACTTTGGTCTACTTTATATCCACGTTCCTTAAACGGCAGGGCTTTTTTGTTTGGCGTTGAATTAAGAAAGACTCGTTTGGCGTTGAATTAAGAAAGACTCGTTTGGAGTTGCCATACTCGTTTGGCGTTGAATTAAGAAAGACTCGTTTGGAGTTGCCATACTCGTTTGGCGTTGAATTAAGAAAGACTCGTTTGGCGTTGAATTAAGAAAGACTCGTTTGGCGTTGAATTAAGAAAGACTCGTTTGGCGTTGAATTACCCCAATATTGTACTGAGGCTTAAAGCTTCAAATAAGGATATAGACCAATGGCTTTAGTTCAAGGGTGGTGCAAGAATAGCTTGACGCCTAGAGGCGCCAAGCTATTCTGGCACTACCCTTGAACTATCTTAGTCAAACTTATTTCACACACTGGTGTATTCCGAATGATAAGGGTTAGAGAAACTCTGCGATCACTGGCAGTAATGGGGTTACCTCATTCAAGCCACCACGTATCAATAGCTGCGGAAGAGTCGTATAGCGTTGCCGCAGGCAACGCTATACGACTCTTCCGCAGCTATTGATGCGGGGCCCCTTATATGAGTTAAACTTCAACCCAATCTCGCCATGCTGGATGTCCAATAGTTTCATCGTGCGCGATGTCTAATCCGTGCATAAGGCTGTGATATGATAACTGGTGCTTTCAAGTTATTTCAGAATCAACGGTACCTCAGTGGTATTTGAGGTCCGACTCAGGGTATGTATTTCAACTTGTAGTCTACCTCATCAACGATCTCCCGATCAAAGTGGCCTAACCGTTATTTTCACATTACAAATACTGAGGTCCAAATCTGGCCGTGATCACTGTTTGTTCTCAGGGGCGGATCTGGGGTGGGGGGAAGGCGGGGGTGGATGGAGGGGGGGGGGGGGGCTGGGGTTACAGGGGTTCCGGAATCCCCCGCCCAGACCAAAAATTCTTTAAAATGCTATAACAAAGTCCTTATTTGGGGTGTCTAGACTATGTTGTTTGATATTTTGGCAAATGGTGAGAGTCATAACATACACGCGCCTTCTCTCTCTTCCTCCCTCCCTTCCTCCATCCCTCCCTCCCTCCCTTTCTCTCTCTCTCTCTCTCTCTCTCTCTCTCTCTCTCTCTCTCTCTCTCTCTCTCTCTCTCTCTCTCTCTCTCTCTCTCCTCCCCCAGCCCGCTTATTTTTTTCGATTTTTCGGCCCCTGGACGCAAGGTTTAGCGTCGAGGCCTTTTTGAAGATCCCAAACAAAAAGTTGGACCCCCCCCCCCCGCTCCCGCCCCCCCCCCCCCCGAGGTAACTGATCCGCCCCTGGTTCTTATCAGTCGTCCTGAAACTTCTTAGCTCAAAAAGTTATTTAGAAAAGAAATACAATACAAAGTAATTAAAAGCTCTACGCAAACACGCTCTACGTATTGCGTTATGAATGCATCAATTTGAATCTTCAGAGTGACTTATTTAGGAAAATTGTTCCGAGAAAATTGTTGTATACTGACAAAAGTCGTAGTCATTTTGCGTAACAAAATATGGCAGCAAATTGTGTTAATAAAACCTGATAAACATATGCCGTTGTTCGACACCGGCATTGTGGCCTTACGGTGTCTCAATCTAGAGATTATTTAGGGGCCTAATCTCTCTCTCTCTCTCACTCTCTCTCGTTCTATCTTCGTGTGTGTGTGTGTGTGTGTGTGTGTGTGTGTGTGTGTGTGTGTGTGTGTGTGTGTGTGTGTGTGTGTGTGTGTGTGTGTGTGTGCATTGTGGCATTACGGTGTCAGTCTTATCTCTCTCTCTGTATTCGATGTCGTCAGTGCGAACTGAACTGACGCGCCGCAGTCAGTGTCACAGCCGGTGTACCGCCGCTCGCCGAATGCGCACGTGCGTGTGCGCATACCGTCAGCATATATTTCTGAGTGTAACTTCCGAATTATATGACTTCCATTCTACAGAACAGAAGTCATTTAGTTCAAGGGTGTGAGAGGGATTTCTGACTGCAGCTGACTGTGAATGTGACCGACATCATGATCAGAGTTTGTCCGCACTAAGCAGCAGCACGTGCAGGCCGCGCCTGTACGTCAGGCTGAGCGGCAGCGGTGCCAAATTCCCATGCCATTATTTGTACCTCGTTCAAGTTATTGCGCGGCCAGATCATCAGTCTGCACCGCGGACAGCCAACAACCAATCATCAGCGATAAGCACGAGGCGTGCGCACACTGTGACACGCGGCATAGATAAACGCCGTAACTGTCTCACAAGTCACCGCCAGTACCCGGCAACACAAGTGAAATATGACGATCATGACGGCTCAAGGGTAGTTAAAACGGAAAGCCATTGGGCCGAGATAAGTAAGAGATGTGCACACGAATAAAGGCCCAGCACTGTCGCACAGAAAAATTGAACATAACCCAGTGCACAAAGGCCATCGGGCCAATGTCGGCCGCTTATGGCCCGCGCCCGGCTGGCGCGGGCCAAGGGCGACCGACGTCTACCCGATGGCCTTTTGCGCATTGAGTAATAGTCTTTCATCGCTACGGTTATGTTTTGTAATTCATGTGTCAGTGGTATCCTTTTAGTAGTCGGACTGTCGACTATAATACTTATCAGTTGAAGTGATCGACTATGATAGCTCAAAGGTGGTTCCTGATAAGCTTGACACGGTGCCAGATGTCAAATGCCGTCTAATCAGGCACTGCCATTGAATATTCTCGGGCAGTCCGTGAATTGCGGCGTGACGTGTACTGTGCTCCTAAGTAGACGATTGTTAAAGTACCATTACGGGTAAATTTGAAGCCGGAAACATTTCAGCTCCATTTGTGTTTCTTATGCCTTGTCGACACACCTAATGAACTTTAACAGCAGTTGAGACACGCAGCAAAAGCACACGCGTAATCGCACTTATTTATTCTGCGCAGTCGTTAGCGTATCAATATATTTTTTAGCTGTTTCTCGTACTGAAAGGGTTGTATTTATAGAACGGAGTGGAGTCAGTTGTTAGGTTACTTGATATAAAGACTTGATTGTCCTGTGTCTAAATGAACCGTGGCCATAACTAGACCTGTGTGTATCTTTGAACAGTTACGGCTGCAGTGGGCCTTGAACACATTCAAGTGCTGCTTTCGTCAGGATACGCGGCATAAACGCATTCAAGACGTACTGCATCCGGATATGCGGTATCATGCCGCGTATCCGAATGCAGCACGTCTCGAATGTGTTAACTTAATGTGACCGGGTACACCCGGCTCTCATAACCCATCTGATGTAATTTTGTTTGTTGCATCACGACTTTGTTTGCAAAAGTGGTGTGTATTATCATTCAGTGGTGTTCCTTCAATGTAGGGTCTCGCAAGGACGGTATTGCTTTCAGTGATGCCTGCGTTAGTCCAACCCCTCCGGCTTACTTCTAGACCACTAGG
>BTPG01000001.1:35036137-35043637 GCA_036245525.1 Semisulcospira habei | reverse complement strand
CTGTGATACAAGAATGCAATATGGCTGTTCTATTTTTTTCTTCCCTGTGAAGGCAAAAGACACTAAGTCCATTTTTGTGAAAAGCGGGAGTTCTGTGAAATGAGTCTCGCTTTCACAAAAGAGGACTTACTGTCTTTTGCCTTTCACAGGGCAGTTTCTCAGACGTAATCTTCTTGAAGGCAGATGCTGCGTCCATCTAACTCGATGAAAAACGTAAATTGTATAATTACAGATGTCCGTTTATTTTTCGTTTCGTTTCAGATGGATCGCCTATTTTTGCTTCCACCACTGCGACCACAGCGACAAAAATGTGCCTTTTTCGCGGCGATACTTCTCGCTCTCTTGATGACGTCAAAAGCGTTCGACGTCAACGCAGTGCACAATGCCATCACGGCCGTTCAAGCGTGCCGCGCTGACACCAACCCGGGTCTCTCCGTGTCAGTAGTGCGGGAGGGGGTCGTGCTGCTGTCACGTGGTTACGGTACTCGGCGTCCCCCTGGCATCGAGCGCGTGGACAGCAGTACAGGGTTCAACGTGGCGTCCTTGACCAAGGCCTTCACCGCGACCCTTTTGCTCAAGGTCATGGAGGACGATGGGAGGTGGGTTCAACTTACACCATCTGTGTGTGAATTTGAATCGTACGGCTAGTCTAGAGCCCTACTTGCACAATGATAGACCACAACTCACACTGGCTGTCCCCTTCGATTCGCTACCGCTGTCGCGGTAGCGAATCGAGGGAGACAACCAGTGTGACTGATCAGCAATAGTCCGAACAGTAGCACACATATCTGTTTCCCTCAGCTGCATTGGATCCCTTGGATCACTTTCTCGGAATTAGCATTGGGTATTGTCTACCGTTTAGAACACGTCTGTTTGGATTTCAACAATGGTGAGGTTTCGTTTGAAACGAACGACTCTCAACAACGAACGGAAGCAAAAACACGTTTGACAACCAGCTTGTATACCATAAGTATAGGCAACACTCCAAACGTCTCCAAGCGGCTTATGAGGAATTCTGTCTCTTTGAGATGTTTCAGTAGAGTGTTGTCCATGCTTATGGTACAAACCGGTTATCCGCCGTAACTTCGCTCTCGTTCGTTGTTGGCAGTCGTTCGTCACAAACGAAACCTCATTAATCAAATAAATTGTTATTAACTGAATGGGCACATAATCAAATATAATGACCAGTTTCGTTGACGTTACCGCCCAGAAGTTGCAGATTGATATTGTTTACGCTTTCCGCAACATCGTATTAAAAAAAAGCCAACTTTTTAAATCAGCCAGTAAAGGTGAATTATACTCACAGACATGGATACAAATCAAAATTTGAAGTCGACTTTGTACTCTGTATTATCAAAGACAATACATTATAAGACAAAACACTCGGCCCGAGAGTGCGAGGACGCATTTTGAGAGTTATTTCCCTTATAAAGAGAAGCCCCGGTAGGGCCGGTGAAATGGAAACAGTAACATTTCACATGCACCGAAGTTAATAGCCGGGTGGAGGTTTGCACATAAAGTAGCGCTTAGTAGCAGCAGGCCGCTTTCAAAGCTCCAGCTTCCATCCCTACGGCGGCGCCTTGAGCATCTTTAATTAGATGGATATGTGCGCCTTGGAGACACCGTCCATACCATACCATATAAACCAGTTGCGACGGGCTGACCGAGCAGGGCCGGGGAGACTCGCCAAGCAATTTCCTTCACAAACGCAACAAGCGAAGTTGTATCGGCATATCATTCTTCCGCTTTCCCAAAGAAGAAAAAAGGTAAGCTAATCACTTTTATCTTTTATTTTTGCATACACTTAAGACTAGAGAATAATTGAATGGGGTACAGGATGAGTGGTCTATATGAAAAAAAAAAAAAATCGATTTTGATTGTGTGCCGGGCGATATGCAAGCATAGGTCTCGCATATGACGAAGGTACATGAGTGATAATTATGTGAACGAATAGCCGTTAAAAATAATTTAAATTATCTTTGGGTTTGAATCTGGTAGTTTCTCCGTTCGGTTCTTCTCTGCATTTGACGCGCTTAGCAGTCACCTTTTTGGTCTGAAGTGGAAAAGTGGTCTGACTGCAGTTAGACCCTAGCTCTCCACGAATCCCAAGAATGTTATTAGTTGGAAATTGGTCTAACTAACATTTAGATCCAAAGAAATTATACGTAAGTTCTTAGTATTTCCTTTCAAATGCAGAAGTGATTCATCTGTACATAGAATAGTTCTCCTCTCCTCTAATGTTGGATTAAACGCATTCATTCATTCAGTCCTCTCTGCGCCGTCTGGTGCTTGAGGCGACGGCAAGGGAGCGCCACTTTTGTCTGTCAGCTGCTATTTTGGGTGCTGTTTGCAGAGTAAGGCCTCTGTTCTTGAGCTCTCGCTCCACGGTTCGGCGCCACGTCTCCTTTGGTCGCCCACGGTTTCTCTTCCCCTGTGGTGTCCATCTCAGTGCCACCCTTGGTAATGAGTCAGGTGACATTCTGCAAACGTGGCCTAGCCATCTCCATCTCCGTGTGGCGATGGTTTCAGCGATGCTGTCTGCGCCTGCTCTCTTCCGTAGTTCCTCGTTTGTAATCATGTTTGGCCAGAAGACCTTCATGATCCGTCGCAGGCACTTGTTCTGGAAGACATCCAGCTTGCGTTCCGTAGCGGTAGTGGATTTCCAGCATTCTGACCCATATAGAAGGACACTCAGCACGTTGCTCTTAAAAATACGGAGCTTGGTGTGGATGCTCAGGCTTGTGGTCCTCCAGATGGGTTTCAGCATTGCGAAGGCTTGGTTGGCTTTGCTGATTCTTGTGGTGATCTCCCTTGTGCAGTCTCCATCTGTGGTAACCTTGCTGCCCAGGTACGTGAACTCGTCCACCTCTTGCAGAGGTTGGTCATTGATGGTGATTGGGTCGCCCACTATGGTGTTCTTCCTCATGACTTGAGTCTTCCTAATGTTGACCCCGAGACCTATGGAGCTTGCTGACTGTGTCAACTGTTGTGTCTTCTGTTGCATGTCCTGGTTTCTGCTTGCCAGCAGCCCGATATCATCGGCGTAGTCGAGGTCATCCAGCATTGAGGTCAGCGTCCACTGAATTCCCTGCCTCCTTCCCTCTGTGGTGCGGCGCATGATCCAATCAATTGCCATTGAGAATAGGATTGGCGAAAGAATACATCCTTGTTTCACTCCGGTTTCCACCTTAAACGGTTCGGTGAGCTGGTTGTTGTGGACGACTCTGCACTCAAAATTCTTGTACAGGGACCTGATGACGTTGACAAGTTTCTGGGGGATTCCATAGTATCGCAGGATTTTCCAAAGGGAGTCTCGATGCAGATTGTCGAAGGCCTTCTCAAAGTCTACAAAGACCACATAGAGGGATCCATTCCATTCGTTAGACTGCTCAAGGATCTGTCTCAGTACGAAAATATGGTCAATGCAGGACTTGCCTTTCCTAAAACCTGCCTGCTCCCGGCGAAGGATGCCATTCACTGCTGTCGTAATGCGTTCAAGGAGAATGCGGCTGAAGATCTTGCTGGTGAGGGATAGTAAGGTGATGCCTCGCCAGTTGTTACAGTTCCCCAGGTCTCCTTTCTTCGGAAGTTTGACGATGGTGCCGGTCTTCCAATCGCTCGGCGCTTCCTCAGTGTCCCAGATCTTTTGAAAAATCTGACAAAGAAGCTGCGGCGTTACCGTATCTTCTACTTTCAGCATCTCGGGGCACACTCCGTCATCGCCAGGTGCCTTCCCGTTCTTCAGCTTTTGAATGGCCTGCTTGACTTCCGCAATAGTAATGTTGCCGAGGTTAATGTCCAGGTCCTCCTCCGCTTCAGGAATGTCAGTGAGGGTTGGTGGGTCTGAGCGGTTCAGGATGGACTCGAAGTGTTGCTTCCATCTCTTCAGCTTCTCTTCCTCTACTGTGACATGAGTTCCATCTTCAGCTCTCACTGGAAGGTCGTGGTGTTGCCCGTAATCGCCCTTCAGCTTCTTGGTGTTCTGGTACACTGTCTTCATGTCTCTCTGTTTTGCAGCTGCCTCCGCTTCTTCTGCCAGCCTTTCTGTGTACATTCTCTTGTCTCTTCTCGCTGATGTCTTCACTGCTTGATCTTTCTCTCTGTATTCTCTTGATATTCTTTCCTTCAGTCTTGGTGATTTGGTATCCAAAAGTTTCTTCTTGATCTGTCTTCTCTCTTCTATGCGAGCCCACGTGTCTTCTGAGATCCACTCTGTCTTCCTGCTCTTTCTGTATCCTAAAACTTCCCCTCCTGTTTCCTTCATGGCTCTGTTGAAATCTTCAATAGTCAGCGCTGTCTCATCTTCCAAAACACTAAATCTATTCCTGAGGGCCAACCTAAACTCTTCTTTCACTTTTGGGTCTTTCAACTTGGCCACGTCGTAGCGCTGATTTCTGGTGTCTCCTATCTTTACTTTCCTAAGCTTCAATGTCACCTTCCCCACCAGAAGACTATGGTCGCTGCCAATGTCAGCATGTCGCATCACTCGCACATCCTGCAGAGAGTGCCTCCAGCGACCATTAATGATGATGTGGTCGATCTGGTTCTGGGTCTTGCCGTCTGGTGATTTCCATGTGAGTTTGTGGATCTCCCTATGCGCAAACAGGGTCCCTCCTATGACTAAGTCATTCTCCTCGCAGAAATTGACCAGCCTCTCCCCGTTGTCGTTGATCACACCCGCTCCATGTCGTCCCATGGTCCTCTTTCTGTCTTCATTGTCGCAGCCGACCTTAGCGTTGAAGTCACCGATCAGCATCAGCACGTCATGTCGAGGGATGTCTTCCAAAACAGCTTGGAGGGCGTCGTAGAATGCATCCTTATCCTCTTCTTCCGCGTCGTCTATCGGTGCATAGCCCACAACAATAGACAGCTTTGCGTATTTGGAATTCATCCTGACGTACAGCAGGCGCTCGTTCACAGGTTTCCACTGTAGAACGGTGTTGGCCTTGCTCTTATTGATGATGACAGCAACTCCTTCTCGGTGTTCGTTGTCTGTTCTTCCAGACCAGATGATGACTTCTCCGGAGCTCAACCTCTGTCTGCCAACACCAGTCCATCTTGCTTCTGTTACTCCCATGAGGGATTAAACGCAAGATAGATATAATCATTTGTGCCGCTTGTGCACAGCTAATATTACTTTAGAAGGGGGGGGGGGGGGGGACGTTGCAACCTGGACTGTTCTTACAAACTAGGACTACAGATTTTTTTTAATACTTCAATTTCATTCACTATTTGCTATTTTCCCAACAGATGTAAGAAAAAAGTACGGCAGAACACTTGAAGGGAAGATTTGTTGAGACTGCCACCTGCAGAGCTGCATTCACGGGCCTACAGGTTATGTAATGTCCATTTTGAAGACAGCCAGTTTACGCGTGTCACGGGAAGGCACAGTCTGTTGTGTGATGCTGTGCCAACTTCGTTTTCTATGCCCAACCCATCCCCAAAAGTGACGGCAAGGAGACAGTCAACTGGCAGGAAGAGGGATCCTGCTACACGTGTCACTTCAGTCAGGTAATTTACATAGATAAATAAATTGTTAAAAACATAATACGTAAACGTAAAACTCTCAAATATGTAAGTTTGCCTCCCTACAAAACAAAACAAAAACAAAGAAAGAACAACAACAGCACAAGACAGTTGTTTTCGGAACTGTAATCTTAACCGTTTGCGTGTCGGTAGCGGTTTTAGCCACGATGAATCTTTATGGGAATCATCGCGACTAAAACCGCTAACGACATGCAAAGGGTTAAAACTGTTTATCATTAAATTCAGTCGGACATGCAGAATTTACATTCTTATGATTTTTCGATGACCTATGTTTGTTTTGTCTTGGTGTGTGTGTGTGTGTGTGTGTGTGTGTGTGTGTGTGTGTGTGTGTGAGTGTGTGTGTGTGTGTGTGTGTGTGTGTGTGTGTGTGTGTGCGCGCGCGCGTGTGTGTAAGTCAGTAACATAAAATAGGAACTGATTGTTTTGAGTTGTTGCTGATTGTTTTGAGTTGTTGATTTGAGTAAAGGTGTGGTGGTTTATCAGTATGTCATAAAATGATTTAATGCATGGTCGCTTTTATGTGTTCAGAGAAGGCCAGTGGAGACACCAACACTGATATTGTGGGGGAAACAGCAGCAAACAAGGGCGGAGGGGTCCGCCCCCCCCCCATCTCCCCTTCCCCAGGCGAGAAATTCTTTACCGGAAATGCTATAACAAAATTCCTTTTTGTTTCCCAGGCTCACCCTGGTCACTGTTGATTGTTATTTTGGCGAGAGGTGAGAGTCGCACTCCTCTCTCTGTTGTCTGATTTTTTGGCCACTGGCAGTAAGGTCTAGTAGGGAGGTCTTTTTGCATCAGGTCGAATGACCCAAACAAAAAAGTTGGAACATCCCCCTCCCCATCCCTCCAGATAACTGATCTGCCCCTCACAAGAGATGGTCAAGCCAGCGATTTACAAGAAAGCAGGCTTTTAAGAGGAATATGAAAACTGGGCGCAACAGACTGTACCACCAGAAGGAATATTAGCTGCAGGAAAAAGACGATTAAAAAGAAAAAGACAAACAAAATGACATTAACACCGAAAGAAGGATGAACAGTAAAGAATTTGTTTTATTTAATAAGCCCAAATCAGTACCTAGTCGTATTATTGAGAAGTAAATTGCTCTTCAAATATACAGTTCCTCTCTCTCTCTCTCTCTCTCTCTCTCTCTCTCTCTCTCTCTCTCTCTCTCTCTCTCTCTCTCTCTCTCTCTCTCTCTCTCTCTCTCTCTCTGTGTGTGTGTGTGTGTGTGTGTGTGTGTGTGTGTGTGTGTGTGTGTGTGTGTGTGTGTGTGTGTGTTTTGGGGAAGGAGGGAGGTGGATTTGGAGATGGAAAGTGGGAAGGGGTGGGGATTGGAGAACAAATGATTGGTGATGTCTGTTTTATCAGTTTACTGGTAATAACGTTCATCTGTAACTGATGTTATCGTCTGCTGTAAGTCATTATCAATAATCAAGTTGACCTACTATTTCATGGATGATGCATAATTCTGCCTTAAAGTTGCATGCGTTTATATACGTTGGGTGGAGGGGGGATGAGGAGGAGGAGGAGGAGGAAAATGAACAAGTCATTGGTAATAATTTCTCATTAATCTTCTTGTGCATGCATCGCCAGGTACTGTTTACAAGGGGGTTATTATGGCCTGTTCGTATAACCACTGTTTGGCTTTGTTGATAGATTGGTGGTAATACCTATTGCAAGTTGAAAATATATGAATACTGACCAGAGTAACTGATCATGTGATATTGTAAAAAAACAACAACAAACAAACAAATAAACAAAAAAAAACACCCCACACAAAATCTAGTGTTTCTGTAAATTTTTTAAACGTGTGTGTGTGTGTGTGTGTGTGCGTGCGTGTGTGCGCGCGCGTGCGCGTGCTATACATCAACATATTCTTACAGCAACAAAGAAGTGCCTGATTTATTTGATATATCTTGTTTTTCTCTTGCACATGTTAATTTACTACTTTC
>BTPG01000001.1:34981137-35031137 GCA_036245525.1 Semisulcospira habei | reverse complement strand
TCATATGAACAGTTATTCACATCTGTTTTTGGCTTTAGGCACACATACTTATTGTATGAAATTTTATTTTTAATACAATACTTAGTAATAAAGCTTTAATACTAAAAAACAAAAGTGATGACTGCCAGTGCTAATAATTTAGGAAAACTACCAAGTCAAGCAGTTAAAAGCACTGTTAGGGGAGAGAACTGTGTAGTAATGACCAATGATAATAGATCTATTTGGTCAAAGCACAAAAAAGGAAAGACAGAGGGTACTAAGTTAGTGACTGGAAGCAATGAGTGCCGAACTCCCCGCCCCCTCCCTCCGAAAGGGGGCGTATCTGCACATTCACTGGATTTCCAGCCCCTTGATGCATGGAAACTCAGACCTAGGCCACCCCAATGCGCAAAAGGCCATCGGGCCGACGTAGGCCGACGTAGGCCGACGTCGGCCCGATGGCCTTCTGCGCATTGGGACCCTACTGGCCCGTGTGTAGTAAGGGTCCAAATTGTAAATGCCGGTATGGACAGCTGTTTCGGTCTAGGCGACCTCATCAGCCCACCATCGGCTTACTGGAGGAAGGCGCATCCGTTCATGTACTCGTGTTCTTGTCCGTCTGTGACTTTGGACTTTAAAGTTCTATAGAGCCGCCGTAAGGTTCGAAATAACAGACCAGCGCAATGCATGTTCACATCACAAGAACTTAAGCTTATTTTGAAAATATAATGAATGAAAAAGAAATTATTCACCATTGTGCTTAGTAGTCCGTCGGCGATCTATTGTGTGCGTATGTGCTTGCGTGTGTAAACAAACGGACGTCAGGAAACCTTCCAGTGTCTTTTTTTTTAAAAACCCGTTCAGTGTCGTGAAAATCTGAATACCACCCAACTGCAAGAGGTATAGATCCTCATGAGCCCCCGCAGTTGCGGGGGCTCATGAGGATCTATACCTCTTGCTGACACTACTTTGAATCCATGTTTCTCGGACAGCTGGGGCACTATATGTTTTTACACGCTGGATTTTTACAGCGACAGAATCTAAGGAAGACTGCAGAAACAGTCTGCATCAACAAGCACTGAACGGGTTAATTTTAATTTTTGAGGCAAGAAAACATGTGGCAGTAACTGCTGTTTTCATTCCTACGTCACACGACCAATCACTTTAGCGCAAACCGTACCATGTGATATCGCTACAAAAACCCTGGAAGGTCAGATTAGCGCAAAGCGTACCATATGACATCGCTACTAAAGCCCTGGAAGGTCAAAGTAACAAAGACCTTCGGGGTACAATGGTTATTTTAACCTCCCACAGGCCAAACAAGGGTTCGTGTATTAAAAATCCTGCTACCTGCAATAACTTATAATATCTCATCATATTTTGTCTCCAGTCGTCTTCGATACCTGGACTCCCCAGATGACTTCCGGACCCTCTACATCTACAGTAACCTCATGTACGGACTGGCCACGCGCATGACGGAAGTCATAGCCAACCAAAAGTGGGAGGACCTCCTCAGGAGCCACATTTTTCAGCCGCTGGGGATGGACAGCTCATCCTCTACTGCAACTGTCAACTTTCTGAGGGATAAGGTTGCTGCTCCTGTGGAATCTTATCTGGGGCAGATGCGAAACATGTCACATCAGTTGCCAGGGTATTCACTATATAAGACGCAAGCAATTTATCTGTAGATGTAGACGATTTTTTAAAATTATTTGTTTAAATAACTACTTCACTGCCAATCCAACATCAGCCAACCGGACTGAGCCCTAGGCACGACACACTTCCACAAAAAGAACGGATTGACGTGGATAGATTCAGCTTCCAACGATAGTTCCAAACAGCTTGGCGTCCATCATATCATGGTCGCATCCCAGTAAACAAAAGACTCTCGGGACGACGTCGGTCGCAGTGGGCCCGCACACAGTCGCGCGGGGTCAACGGCGGCCGAAGTCGGCCCGATGGCTTTTTGTTTACGGCGCCTATTTCCAGAGCTAATTTTATTTGTAGTCTTCAGAGGACAATTTACTGCTAAATTTGTGAATTTCCACCCAGGGACCAGTTGCAATAGTGAGCTTAGTCCTGCGCCAGCCACTAAGCAAGATGCACCTTGCTTAGTCGCTGGCGCAAGACTAAGCTCACTCATGCGACTGACCCCTGGGGCTTAATAGTGTTAAATAAATGAATCTTACCCTTCCTCTGATCACAGGTTGTATTTCGAGCTGGCTGGCTCTGGATCCATCGTCACCACAGCAGACGACATGGCCAAGTGGATGAACTTTCAGCTTACGGGGGGTCAAAGTCAGGGCGGCTCACAGGTAATGCCCAAGGACATTGTGAAGGCCACGCACACGCCCAGGACAGCCATGACGTCATCGCCTCTGACTTTGTTCCGCCAGCCTGACGTCCCGGTGACGTTCTCGTTTGACGTGTACGGCATGGGCTGGCGTCGAGGGTATTATAGAGGTAAGTTGGTGTCCTCAACTAAATTAACTTCAATCAGCCCTCACACTAGCAAACTGCAGTATGAGATGGCTCTCGATCGTGACAGTGTCCGATCATCTTGATACTGCAGGGACTGAACTGCAAGGCATACATGTTTTAACACATTCTGCTCCAGGACCGAAATCCGCAAATTTTGAAGTTGCCCCCTGAAGACTGTATTACACTTCTGGAAACAGATCGAGCGTGATAGTTCAAGGGTTGTGCCAGAATAGCTCCAGGACCGAAATCCGCAAATTTTGAAGTTGGCCCCTGAAGACTGTATTACACTTCTGGAAACAGATCGAGCGTGATAGTTCAAGGGTTGAGCCAGAATAGCTTGGCGCCTATGGTCGCAAAGCTATTCCAGCACAACCCTTGAACTATCACGTTCGATCCTTGTCTTGCCGTGTCGTGTCGGAGTTGAATGAATTAACACACGAAGGTAGATTCCAGCTGATTGTGACTGTTACTCTCGCAATTTCTATTTATTGTTCTTGAAATGAGTTTAGGGGAAAATAAGTACACATTCGGTAATACCCTCTCCCCCTCCCCCCTTCCTCTCCCTCCCCCCTTCCTCCCCCTCCCCCCTTCCTCCCCCTCCCCCAATTAACGACGACGTGTCTCTTTTCCTTTGGCTTGGTGTTTTCTGTGAAAGAGATTTTTAAAAATTTAATTAAAGAATTACCGCTTTCACTGCCGAGAAATGTGCACACGATCCAACTGCAAGAGACATAGATCCTCATGAGCCGACGCGATTGCGGGGGCTCATGAGATTCTATGCCTCTTGCTGATACCAATTTGTATCCATCGGCATGCTTCTTGGACGGGTTTGGCTTTTGGTCGTCGAATGAACAGAGTTTTGAAACACAAAAATGTACATACATTGGCAGGCAAGGCGTTCGTGATAAATGGCATATCCTTTTTAACACATTCTGCCCCGGGACCGAAACCCCAAATTTTTAAGTTGCGTTCTGAAGCACTGTATTACAATTCTAGAGACAGATCGAGCATGATAGTTCAAGGGTGGTGCCAGAATGGCTTGGCGCCTATGGGCGCCAAGCCATTCTGGCACCACCCTTGAACTATCACGCTCGATCCATGTCTTGCTGTAGTGTGCCAGGGCTGAATGAGTTAATTAACGAAGAAAACAACCGTTTAACTGCTTACTGAACGACACGCTATCGCAGCTTTCCGGCGGCCGCAGCGACCCTGCTACATTCATTACCGCAGATGAAATGGACGAACTCGACTTCAGTGGTTTTTGTTGTACTGATTGCAGGCTACCCCGCGCTGGGCCACAGCGGCTCCACGTTCGGCTACCGCAGTCTGCTGACCCTCATCCCCGACATCAAACTGGGCGTGTTCACATGCATGACAGGTCAGGACGCCGGCTACGAATTTCGCGGTACTCTGCACAGCTTTATTCTCGATCATCTGCTGGGAGTCACACCGTGGCTGAATGCGACCACCCTCTGCTCGTTCCCTGCGCCATGGCATAACGTTGCCGCGCCCAAAACGGAGCCTCCGTATGATACGCAGCGCAGGTTGGCGGTCAATTCTTCGGCGTACGTTGGCGTGTACGAGAACCCGGCCTACGGCAGGATGGACGTTCGATTGCGCGAGGCAGATAGGGCTGGACAAGAAGGCAAAGACGGGGGTGAGCCTTTAGCGGTACTTACCGTCTTTTACGGATTCGCAACGTGGGATCTGATTCCTCTTCCTTATTCCAACGCAACGTCCTCTTCAGCCACAGAACTGTTCTACGGCAAGGGGCGTAATGTGACGGCGTGGGTAGATTACTCTCCCTTTGCTTTCCACGCTCCGCCAGCAGGAAGTGACGTCATTGTAGAGATGAGCGTGCCCGGGTTTGAGCCACGCACCCCGCCCGTGTTCGTTAGAGTTGAGTCCGGCGATGGTACTTCTGGGTGTGATGTTATCGTTGTGCAGACTGTGCTGCTGTTGATGACAGTCATTGTTGTCACGTTAGAGTTTGGAGGTTGGTAACTATACGGTCCGGAAAATCCGTCCGACAATACTTCCGGCTTTCCTGTAACTTGACGTGTATCGGCTCATTTCAGTCAATGATATACCTTGCATATCAACGAGCACACGTTTACCTCATTATATCCTGAGAATGAAATCATTTTAGACATCCTTTGAGGTCTATATCACAGGCGCCAAGTTAGTCTGACACCACCCTTGAAATGTCATGGTCGATTCAGTCACATCTTGCTTGCCTGCTCGGAGTTAAACCCAAATAACTAACTAACTCGATCCACATCCTGTCGTAGCATGTCACAGGACTGTAAGGGTCATATACACGTTATTATAACACTCTGAGACAGCGCCGCCATCGACTGTTCTACATGGCCAGGAATCATTCCTAAATCAGAATCAGGTCAAATACAGTAGTTTGTGCCTCTTTACAGTGAGAAATACAGTAGGATGCGTCCCTTTATAGAGAGGACGTCCACGAAGTAATAAAGGGGCCGTTTCAGTAGCCGAGCTGCTGGTATCACCGCGGCATGCGTCCTTGTCATGTGAATATCAGATAAGTACGTCAAACTGTGGATGTCAAGGAGGCAACACCGCCGTGCAAGCAAAAGGCATCTAATTACTTTTCACGAGCCACTGGGCCTTTCAGATTCTCATGAAAATATACTACGCCTCTTGCAGATGGAGCCCCAGGATGGACCACAGACTGCCTGAAGTGCGTGCAATGTTTGACCTACTTCTGATTTAGGGATAACCTCTATTATACACAAATTTAGTCACTTGAGAGTGGTTCCTAGAATGATAAAAATATCTGTTTGAACTGTGTTGAAATATATACAATATCTGTACGTACAGACTGTCACTAAACTTTACAAATAAAACTGGATTTTGTTGCTTTGCTTGGATTTACTGCAATATTGTCTTCACCTCCCCCTACCCCGGTAGCAAAACGTATTCGGCCCCATCATGATGACGGCCGCAGTGGGCCCGCGCACGGCTGTGCGCGCGCCCGGCTACTGCGTCCGTCGTGGGGCCGAGGATCTTTGCTCACTGGGCACCCCTCCCAACTCCCCTCCCCCCCCCCCCCACAACCCCCCCCCCCCCCTCCTTGCCCCCCCCCCTCCTTGCCCCCCCCCCCCCTTCCCCCCAAAAAAAAAGAAAGAAAGAAAGAAAGAAAGCAAGACGAAGAAAATAATGTTTTTCAAAATACGGTTGGAAGGGATGTGTACTTTTCTCAGTCTCTGTCTCACAAGATATGTGCGGTTTGCTCCCATGTGCACCCAAGTTGCATGCCTGAGCAGTAGCTTGAATGAAATGGGAAGCAACCGAAATCACGGGTCCAGGAATAACTAAACGAGTTTTTTCCCCTGATTAACCGGTGTCGCAGCTTGTCAGGAGACTTAGCTTGTCAGTGTAGCAGAGTTGCACGGTTTTACCAGTATACCGTAAAAATGGTATGGCAAGAAAAAGTGATCACCAAACTTGGTCCCAGTTTTTTTTTTAAAATTTAGATGGCTTCAAACGTAACGGGTTAACTACTACCCTCGGGAAATTATTGAAAATTTGAGAAATATACCCTGTTCAGGCCTCAGTGACCACTGACCTGCATCACCGATGCCAAAACTGTAACAAGGTATTATGCACAGATTGGACGCATTGCATGACCACGATCTTGAACATTTAACATGGAGAACGTAAAGTTTACAGGAATAAATATGTCGGTGTTTCTGAGTGGGGCTCAGTCAGGGTACATCAGTTTTAGCAGGTTAAAATAGGTCATGCTAGGATTTCCCGGGGGCAGGTATGATTGATTGATTGTACATTGCTTAACGTCCTGACAGCAACAAGGCTTTCTCAGGACGCGCTTGCACTGCTTGTGAAAAACAACAACAAAAAAAAAAAAAAAAAAACAACAGAATATTGAAGGTATGCCGCCAGCCGGTCCAATACGTTAAATAAACCTACGCCATGGGGCCTAAATAAAGCTAAGACCATTTAGCAACACACATCCAATATCAAGAGCTACAGGCAGTGCAGACAGTAGGGAGAGTTTTATCAAAAGACAAATACAGGTGAATGGTCCAAGGGTAGACAGAAACACATGCCCCAGAATAAAGGGAAAAATCCACCCTGTGGGGCTGACCAGGGTGACCCTGGGAACTAAAAAGTAGTTAACCCCACCCAAGTCCACCAGGGCAGACCCGGGTGGGGACCCGGGGGCAGTGGCTTGTTACGATTGTGGTTGTGTTATCCTGTGAGAGCGTACATGTGTTATTCGTAGGTAACGATATGTTGTTTATTTGAGCTATCACGGTTATTATTTCGTACCTTTTCAGTAAGTTTTTCTTTTGTTCGTGAGTAGAGCCGATTTCGTTTTGTTGTGTTTAGTCCGGTGCGTTGTAGAAGGGTCGCCCTGTCTGGTGGCCTCGTAAGTGTCACGTCGGTTAGTTGACATCGCTACATTTTCCGCTACTTTTTGTTTTCCTGTGCGCGTGTATCGAGCAGCTTTTATTTTGGTTTGGTGAATGTTCTCGTACCTTTTTGAGCTATCATAGATAGGGATACCATACTTTTATGTGTCTTTATTTTACGCTAGAATTTAGAGCTGAAGTGAGCAGCCGTGTTTTTGTAGCCTGATATATTTGTTTCTGGAAAATTCATGTTAATGAGTTTCGGCTGCGCGTTTCGTTCTGATTGGTTGAGTTACATGATTTCCGTGGAAGATTCTAGATTTTGATAGTGTATATAAGGAGGGCGCTGGGAAAGCCCGTGAGTCGCCAATCCTGGCGCGCTTCTCGGCTGCGCCTTATACCATAGGCGTCGGGCTAGCGCTGGCTGGCACAACTAAACTTTTAACGTGACAAGACTTATGTACAGGAATAGACTTCATTATTTTTCTTAAACATATCTTAACCCTAGCTTATAACCTAGATGTAAATACATTAATGTTAGCGGTAGCAAATTTGTAACCTGTAAATAAGGTCTTTTTAACATACGTTATAATGGTATTTAAATAAAGATATATACATTTTTAAATCCAAAAGGACCCTTGTTTTTTGGAAGGATAAAGGAGTGGCCTTGGCCCCCAATATCGAAGTAAGAGACCAAACACCATTTATTGGCCATATGGCTTTGTCCATCGGTCCTCTTAACCAAATTTTATTCTGGCCTATTTCCCCCCCCCCCCCCCCATCCCCCCAAGTAAAGTCAAACCAGCTAGTCCTTTATGCTAGTCTAGTAAATAGGGACGATAAGCCAAATTCATTCATTCAAGCCCGTGAGTACATTGTCTTGCTTTGTCAGTTGTAGAGACACGCAGTTTATTGCGAGAGACGCGGTGTATGAGAAACTTTGAGTCGTAGTGTGGACATAGCAAAAGAGACTTTGTATTCAGTAGTTTGTGCATTTGAAAGAGCATTGCTGTGAGGATATCGCATCGCTGAATTAAATATTGTTGGAACTGTTACTCCAGTTTTGCCGTCTACATCCTTAAGCCACGGTTGACGGATTGCAGCTGAATGAGGTCTATTTAAAAGAACTCTACGTGCGTGTGTGTCTGGTGTGTTTATCATACTTCGACTACAACTCCACCACGTAACAGGGCTAAACCATTGTTGTCATGACTAAGGAAAATTAAAGCAAATTAGTTTGTTGATCATCTTTTCTTCTTAGAGTTGTCTTGAAATCATCTTCGTTCAAAAGTTATTTGCTAAAAACACGAGGCAAGCTTTGCTCAAACGGACTATACCTGTCTTCAACTAGTGTCCACCATAGGTCGTCAGTGTGACGTGTCGTTTTGTGCGTTTGACCAAAATGGTGGAATATGTTACTTATCAGCTGCATGTCGCGAGGAATCTGCGCGGCGTTCTAGCTGTTTCATGTGAGTACAGACTACTATTATACATGCTTTATGAGGTATTTACTGAAGTAACTTTGGTTTGTCAGCTAGTGTGATCTGATGTGCTCAATGTGTGTGTGTGTGTGTGTATGTGTGTGTGTGTATGTGTGTGTGTGTGTGTGTGTGTGTGTGTGTGTGTGTGTGTGTGTGTGTGTGTGTGTGTGTGTGTGAAAGCAAAGAGGTTGTTGTTCTTTGCACGCGACTCAGTGCATTGTAGGATATCGGCGTGAAAAATGATCGGTGATCAGGGAAGGGGGTGGGTGGAGGGGTGGGTTGTGTTAGGAGATAGGACATTTCTAGACGGCTCGAGACCAGGATGAGATGACTTGTGTGGGTTTAGCCTGTATTTTTCCCTGCTGTAACCCGTTGGCTGACTGTAGCGCTTTTCCCCCGCAATGATAGCTGTAGGAATCAGCGACAAAAAGCGTCAGCGATAGTCAGAGCGTTAAAATTCTTTCAATTCCGACTTCACATATGAATTGCAACAGTTTGAGTCAGCTTCCATGTTCTTTTTAGTGCAAATCAGATTTAGTTTGTTTCAACGCTCTAATGCTGCTGTACCGCTGCGGCGTGGAAAGTAATGGAAATTGAGGCCAGCTAATGCAGAACCTCCACGTGTTAAACGGATCTGCCGAGTTGCACCTGGTCTTCCGTTAGAGAAAACAAGAAAGACTCCGCTTATAAAGTGGAGGTTCAGTTGTGCGGGTGCCTCGGTGGCGTGATCGGTAGATTTTCCGATACGGTGTCCATATGTAGTGGGCCAGAAAGTTTTGGGGCGGGCAGGTGTGTGGGATCGAATCCCCCACCCAAGAAGAAGAACTTGAGAAAGGTAGATTAATTTATTACTGGAAACTGAGGCGCCCGTCTCCCCCGTTTTAGGGGGAGTTTTGCTAAAGATATGAATTGATTGTGTAAGTTCTGCAAGGCCTTGTCTGTTAAGACTAAAGTGGATTAATTAGTTAATTAGCAACACTAAGTTGTGTATTAACCTTGACTGTTTTGCAAGTTTGTTTTTTCTTGGTTTTTGTTTGTTTGTTTTTAAGAAAATCTTGTTTTCTTTCTTTTCTTGAAAAAAAAAATCATTATTATTTATTTTTTCAATTTTATCGTTTTGTTTTTTTCCCCGAATGTTTTCTTTTATGTGCGTGTGCGCTTTCTTTGTGTATCTTCTATATTCACTTTTGCTTGTTTAATAATAGTAATATAAAGAAATAATGTAAATCCTATACTTTAAGATAGCGGCTTACGAGGAGAGGTATTTGCGGAAAAGTGTCATTATCATTACGTCATTACATGTCACCGATAGGAATCCAATCAAAAACACGTGACGGCATAAAATATTGTCCAAAACTGTGCATTTCCTCAAAAAAACAATGAAATCCTCCTGAGGAATCCAAAACGAACATGAACATTTACAAAAAATGTCTGTCACTCGTTCACCTTGTGAACAGTAATAACTTGATTTGCTGTTGCTGGTATACCGAACCCCCCCCTCCCCCTCCCCCACCTCCCCCCCCCCGAAACCCCCCCCCCCCAAAGAAAACAACAACAACAAAAAAAAAAAAACCCAACAACAACAACAACAACAAAAAAAAAAACCAACAAAACAAAACAAAACAAAACAAACAAACAAACAAACAAAAAACAACCCAACTGATGCGACGTAAAAATATTGTTAAAATACGGGTACGAACTTTAGAAAATATCCGTACGGCGTAACAATACCGTTTAAATCCCGGTATGAACTTTAGAAAATTACCGGCACGGCGCAAAACTACCGTCTGTCGTATAGCATTCCTGAACTAGATCAAAGATTCCCTCTTGTTTTGTTTTTTTCTTCATTACATGCCATTGGCATGAATTAGCACGCAATCAATAGAATAAAACGAGCGCTCCATAAAGACAATGAAACGTGACTTGTCCTTGGCAGTCTTTGAAAAATACACCTATATGGTTTATCTTGGTTTATCGTGGGCCCGAGGATCTTTGCCCTCCTCACGGATATCCAGATCAATTCGAGTCCGACACATTGACAAGAAGTTTTTCAGGAGCACACATTGGAAGCGACCATGACTTAGTAATGATGACCTTCCGACTCCGTCTGAAGAAAGTCAACAAGCATGGTCCCACCAGAATCAAGTTCGACCTCGAGAAGCTAAAAGACCCAGAGGTATCGGAAGCCTTCCAGGCAAAGATAGGAGGAAAATTCGCACCACTATTCTTCTAGGTGCAGAAGACACAGATGTGGACACACTGATCAACACATTTAACACTGTTATAACCCAAACAGCTAGTGAGATCCTTGGCAAACACCGACAAGCAAAGAAACCTTGGGTTACAGCTGGCATCCTTGATCTGTGTGACAAGCGTCGAGAATTAAAGAAAAAGAAGTCACAGGTAGAAGGAGCCAAACAATACAAGGCCAACCAGGATATTAAGAAAAGCATGAAAAAGGCAAAGGAGAGGTGGACTGAAGACCAGTGTAAACACGTAGAAGAAAATCTGAACAAAAACAATAGCAATAAGGTGAAAGACCTGACCAGTGCAAAACAAGGACGCTCCTCTATCATTCAAGATAGCGAAGGGAACTAACTGTCTTACGGAAGTCTAAGACATTCTGAAGAGATGGACAGAGTACTGCTCAGATTTGTACAACCAGCACATACAGGGGACCCAGGCATACTTGTGACCCCACCAGTGATCAACAGTGACAACTATCCCATCCTCCGACAAGAAGTAGAGGCTGCCGTGAAGTCGCTGAAAAAAGGGAAGGCGGCAGGAGCAGACAACATCCCCGCAGAGCTAATCCAAGAAGGGGGAGAAGACATGATAAGCGCCTTACTATCTATCTGCAATAAGATCTGGCAGTCAGGGGAATGGCCCACATCATGGACCCAATCACTTATAATAACTCTCCCGAAAAAAAGGCAACTTACAACAATGCCAGAATTATGGAACGATCAGTCTTATATGCCACCCAAGCAGAGTCATGTTATAGATCCTACTGAACAGGCTGCAGCCACAGGCAGAGGAAATCATAGCTGAGGAACAGGCAGATCTTCAACCTGAGAGTTCTATGTGAGATGTACCTCCAGCACCAGCAAGACCTCTATCATGTCTTTGTGGATTTTAAGAAGGCATTTGACAGGGTGTGGCATGCAGCCCTTTGGTACAACATCAATGCCAACCTGATCAAAGTAATAGAAAACCTTTACAACAAGGCCACTAGCGCAGTCTGCTTCAACGGCAAAATAGGCTGCTTGCTCTCGAATCTCACCTACTCTTTTCAACATCTTCCTGGAAAGAATCATGACGGACGCTCTGAAAGATCATGAAGGAACTATCAGTATTGGAAGCAGAACAATCAAGAACTTGCGCTTCGCGGACGACATTGATGGCCTTGCAGTAACCGAGGAGGAGCTAGCTCAGCTGGTAGTAAATCTGGACAGTACAGCCATTGCGTTTGGAATGGGACACAGCGCAGAGAAGACCAAACTGATGACCAATAACGCCAGTGGCATTGACACCAAAATCATGGTTGGACGCCAAAAACTGGAAACAGTTAAGAAATTCAAATACTTAGGAGCCATTGTGACAGATGAAGGATCAAAACTAGAAATAATGTCCAGGATTGCGCAGACAACAACACCGCTGTCAAGACTGAAGACCATATGGAAGGACATAAATATCACATTCTGCTCCAAGATCAGACTTATGCGCTCCTTAGTCATCTCAGTGTTCTTATATGCCTGTGAGTCATGGACCCTCACAGCAGACCTCGAAAGGAGGATACAAGCCACTGAAATGAGATGCTTTCGAAGGCTGCTTGGCATTTCGTACAGAGATCACATCACGAACGAGGAAATGGGAAGCAGAATCAGGCAAGCCATCGGGCCCTATGAAGACCTATTAGCCATTGTGAAAAAACGCAAACTGAAGTGGTATGGGCATGTCACGCGATCAGCAGGGATTACCATGACAATCCTGCAAGGCACTGTGCAAGGACGACGAAGGAGAGGAAGACAGAGAAAAAGATGGGAGGACAATATCTCAGAGTGAGCAGGACTGAAGCTGAGCGACACACTAAGAATGGCAGAGAACAGAGTGGAATGGAGGGAGCTGGTTGCCAAGGCATCAGTGGTGCCCCAACGGTCGGCAAGACTACGGGATGGATGGATAGATAGATAGATAGATGGATAGATGGATAGATAGATAGATAGATAGATAGATAGATAGATAGATAGATAGATAGATAGATAGATAGATAGATAGATAGATAGATAGATAGATAGATGAAACTTTTATTTTTCAACGGTAAAAAGTTTTGACAGAAAACAAATCGTCATTTTACAAACTTGCCGTTGCTAACATCTACAGCATAAAAAATGGGTTAACTATAAAAATATATTTACATACAAAACCCAATAGCATCATTATATAAAACAACAACAACAAAAAAAAAACAACCAAAAAACAAACAAACAAACAAACAAACAAAAAAACACTCATCACACACACATGCACACACGCACGCACGCGCGCGCGCCGCTCACACATACACCCACACACACAAACAAACACGAACACACACACACACACACACACACACACACACACACACACACACACACACACACACACACACACACACACACACACACACACAAACAAACAACAACAACAACAAACCATCTTCAGTTATGAAATACATGAGGTAAGGAAATATTACAGTACCTGAGAAATACTAAGTCTGACTCATCAGGTAATCAGAAAGTTTTGTTTTAAAACTTCCTGGTGCGGTAATAGTTTTCAAATTCCAGGGATTGAATTCCAAGCAAACGGACCAGAGAATGACATACTAGTAAAAAGGTCGATTCTTGGCAGTAAGGGTAACGTATTGTTTCTTGAGGTCCGTTCACGTTCTTGGTGAGGTATAAATTTAGTGATTAGATACTGAGGTGTCATATTATTCAGTATCTTAGGCATATAGATGCATTTGTTTAAAGTAATTTGCTGACGCAGACTGAGAATGTTTAAATGTCTAAATTTGTCTGTGGTAGGGATTGGGCGTCTATCTATCATTTTTACAGCTCTTTTGTAAATGGAGTTTAACCTCTTCATGTGGACATCACTGCAGCCGTCCCACGCTGTGGAAACATAATCAACGTGGGACTTTATATGAGCATGAGAAAACAATTTACGGGTATTTGTATCCGTTACATGTCTAAGCTGGGACAATAAGAAAGTGTTTATAGCAATGGTCTTACAAACAGCATTTATATGGGTCCCCCAGGACAGTTGTTCATCAACATGTATTCCTAAGAATCAGTGACTTGTTCAACAGGTTCAGCGTTTAATTGTAATTTTAATGGCCGTAGTCGGCGTTGATGTTTTTATCGCGTGGCGATTAAGATACTCTTTGTTTTAGTTGGGTGAAGAACCATATGGTTCTGTCTACACCAGTTAGATACCTCATTGAGACTGCATTGTAAAATATGGCTAATGTCCGTCGTTTTTTTTTACCAGAAACATAAAGACTCGTATCGTCAGCAAATAGATTACAATTAACGTCAGAGTTAGTGATATGCAACGGTAGATCATTGATAAATAGTATGAATAAAAGAGGTCCCAAAATAGATCCCTGGGGGACGCCGTATTTTACATTTCCTTGCTTAGAGTATCTTCCATGGGCGTACACCATTTGTTTTCTGTCTTCGAGATATGATCGGAAGAATGCTATGGCGGCTGCGTTCAAGTGATAAACTGTTAGCTTATTTAGGAGAATGTCATGGTCCACAAGGTCAAACGCCTTTTTAAGGTCTAAGAAAACTGCTCCTGACATCAGGCTTTTATTGATTGATTCCAGCCAGCTGTCTACAATATGTGTCAGTGCTGACTGACAAGAATGTTTCGGTCTAAAACCAGACTGGTGAATATTAAGTAATTTACCTTTTTCCAGAAAGTCAAGGAGATGTTTTTGAATGTGTTTTTCCAAAGGGTTTTGATAATGCTGACAGAAGGGAGATTGGACGATAATTATTGATATCTTCAAGATCTTTAGATTTAGGGATTGGGATTACCTTTGCTTCTTTAAGAATGGTTGGAAATGTACTTTGCTTTATGCAGAGGTTGAAAATATATGTTAGTGATTCTACTGTATACGGTAATGAGATTTTTAGGGTTTCATTATCAATACCATTAATGCCAGCAGACTTTTTGTTCAGCATGCTAGAAATATATCTGCCGACTTCCGCAGCTGTAATATTAGGGATGGTGAAAGTATTTGATATAGTTTTTTTTTTAAAGTGTTCTCTGAGAAAACTCGGCACTTCATATGGTTTACTGTTATTTGCAGCTGACAATGCCAGTATTTAAGGTGTCGTTAAGAAATGGTTATTTAATATATCAGCTGACATATGGGATGGGATTTCGGGTGCTGATTTACCCTTCGTTATGACGTTCAGAGCTTTCCAAACAGATGCCGTGTCCTTTTTGTCTCGAATCATTTGTTGGAAAAAAAGACTTCTTAGACGCTCTAACTAAATATTTGACACGATTATTGCTTTGTTTTTTGTATTCTTCGTACTTTTGCTCTTTTTTAAGTTTGTCTCTAAATGACATGGCCTGCTTGATATCTGCTGTTAACCAGGGTGGTATGGTGGAATGTTTAACTCGTTTTTCACGTATTGGCGCATGTTTATTGAGGACACTGAGAAACAGATCAATCCAGCATGACAAGGCACTGTCAGGAGATTGGTGATCATAAACCTCAGTAAACGGAGCATTGTGCAGGTCCCACAGAAATTCGTCTTTGTTAATGTGATTAAAGGAGCGATATTTTATAGTTTTATGTCTTTTAGTTTTTTGCTTGTCTAGTTTCATGGAGACGTTACAGCATACTGACAGCTAAGGAGGGAACCTGCACATTTGATATTTCATCGTCATTTGTCACGTAAATGTGATCAATTAAGGTTGAAGATGTAGATGTGGTTCTAGTGGGGTTTTTAACTAATTGTTTTAAGCCGAATAAGGCTGTAGTTGATGCCCATGCAGCATGGTACCCTTTAGGCTTAAGTAGGTCAATGTTAAAGTCGCCCAGAAGAACAATGTTATCTTTACTTTGATTAACTTTATCCATCATTTCTACGAAGTTCCAGTTGGCTGCTGGATTTCTATAAATAAAGCCAATCAGGACTGGGGGGGGGGGGGGGGGGGGGGGATTTAGATGTTTTCACCTCGACCCATAAACTTTCAACTTCGGCTGACTCTAGGTCCCGTCGTCGTTTAACGTTACTAATTATCGAATCATGTATATATACTGCTAGTCCAGTGTGCTGGGGACTTGAGGCATCTCTGCGGAGTACTGAGAAGTTTGGGACTGAGATGGAGTTATCCCTTATAGTATTTTTGAGCCTCGACTCGGATACACCAAAAACATGAAAATGTGTGGGCGTGTTCAAGAACACAGACAAATCTGGCACCTTATTAACTAAATGGTCAATGTTGAGGTGGCCAATTCTCAACTCATCAGTTCGTTGTGGGACAGTTTTTACATTATATTTTGGCATGTCGGTAACAGAACAAACCTAGCAATACTATTCCAAAAAAACAAACAAACAAACAAAAAAACAATGTCAATGTGTATAAATAAATAAGAAAACGACAAGAAAACGTAGGAAAAACGACAGCAATAGAGAGATAGATAGATAGATAGATGGATGGATAGATGATGGATGGATGGATGGATGGATGGATGGATGGATCGATCGATCGATCGTGTGCAGATTTGCAGAGTTAGGATTTTGCACTATTTTAAAGAAATAAATGTCCGTGTACAAATTTTGAATCAGGATTTGTGTCAATTATCGTTCCTTATACTCTCTCTGCACCCCTCCCCCCCTCCCACTCCACCTCAGGCCCCCTCCACTCTTCCCGAGCACCTTTTTTCGTGGCTGGCGCAGAACTAAGCTTATTTACTATGCAACTGACCACTAACACTGGACCTGCCGGCTTGAGCCGTTGAAGCAAAAAAAAAAAAAAAAAAAAGAAAAAAAAAAGGCACGTACCAGCCCGGCAGTTCTGAGCAGGACGTCTTCGGGCCCACGACCGGCCGCAGTGGGCTCGAGGATCTTTGCCCTCCTCACGGATATCCAGATCAAATTCGAGTCCGACACACTGACTGACATTTTTCGTCCTCTTGTCTTCCATATAAGGACATCACTGTAGTAAAAGAGTTACTCTTTCACCACCTTTGATCCGAATGTTGTTTTCATACGCCAGTACTGAGCGGCCTACATTCAAGATGATACCTTCCGTCGAATCTTCTATTCCATGATTGTGCCAGAGCGAACTACCGATTTTATTATCAGCCAGTGGGATGCGGCCAAACTGTGTTTGTGCAGTCATTGTGTCCAGTTTCTCCGGTGCTGTCTCAGTGTCGACTGCACGCCGCTCGTGTCAACAGAACCTGCTTGGAAAACAAACACGCTACTGTCAGCGGGAGGTTTACCAATTAATCAGAGGCTGAAAATTTCATGAGTGTTATGCATTAGGAGCAGAAATGTAAGGAGACAGACAGGTTTTTACTACTAGGTGGCATAGATTCTCATGATCTTCCACAGCTGCAACCGCGACTCATGAGAATTTATGTATCTGGCAGACACGGAAGAGTGTGGCGAAAGAACAGCCGCTGAGACCAAGGTTGAAGAAATCGAAAGTCCTATGGAGTGTCAGAATGACGCTAAAGATTTTTTAGATAGTCAATGCACGATAACCTCTCTCTCTGTCTCTGTCTCTCTCTCTCTCTCCCCCCCCCCCCACACACACACATAGACTAGCACGAGGCATACTCTATTCAGTAAGGAAACCACCCTCGGGCCGACATCCGGGCCGCAGCTGGCCCATCGGCTGCGGTCGACGTCGGCCCTAGGACCTTCGCTTACTGGGTAGAGATCGCTGTGTCCAGAGCTGCTTCCGCCCTTACCTCTTCAGCCAAGTCTTTGTGGTCGGAGATTACAGGCATTTAAGAAATTACTACGAGGCGTAATTACGACTAGTAGCAATAACAACCAGTAACAACTAGGAGTAATTACGTAGGACCTAGGAGATAGTTCAGACCAATCAAAGTCTGTGTATCAAGCGGCTACGGAACCGCCTAGGAGGTAATTATTACTACGAGGTGTAATCGCCGTTATTACTTGCGATAATAATTACACCTTGTAGTAACTAGTCACATGGTATCGATGCGTGAGCTGTGATTGGCTGCAACTACTGTTAGGAGTAATTGTTTACGCCTAGAGGTAATCCTATTAACCCATTCAGACCTGACTCACTACAGCAGGAGATGGGTCGACCATGATAATTCAAGGGCGGTGTCAGTTTAGCTTGGCGCCTGTCGGCGCCAAGCTAATCTGACACCGCCCTTGAATTATCATGATCGAGCGTTGCATGTAGCGTGCTTAAATATAGTGTGTTAAGCTCGCTGACTTAAGGTCTTTCTTGCTTAGTAAAGCTCTTGCTTAGTGCGCGAGTGTTTTCTGTTGCATGGAGCGACTTAGCGACGTGCGTAGCTCCGAACGAGTTCTTAGCGAGCGGGGATAGGTTATTTATAGCTTATGGTGGGGTTTTCCCCTACGTCATCATAGATTGTAGAAATCGGCCAATAAAAACGCACGGTTTTCGCTTCTTCTGACCTAACGGAAACGAAGTAGACAAAACGCCGGTGAAATGGCGGCGATGGAAAACAAGAAGTCAAGAGAGAAAGAATGGCAAATTTTTCGTGCAGGCAACCCTGCTTGTCAATCTAATGTAGACGTACATTAGTTAAGGAGTACCGTGTAGGCTCCCATAGTATGAGGATCTATGTCTCAAGTCTAATGTGGATGTACATTAGTTAAGGACTACCGTGTAGTAGGCTCCCACAGTATGAGGATCTATGTTTCTCTGACAACGGCCGGTGTTGGGTTATACCCATCGGTGTGCAGGGTCAGTTGAATCAGTTATGCAGACTCCTCACCGATAATTCCCAGATGTACGTGAGACGAGGCTGGGTGGGGGGTCCGTGCGTTCCCACGTACATTTCGTGTTCCTCCTTCTCTATCCTAGATGGAAGGCTGTTTCTGCCACAAGGTTTAAGAGAGTGAATTCACATTTCCGTTCTCGCGTTAACACGGCAGCTAAGAACTCTTCCTCAGCTAAGCACGCCGCTACGCACGGGGGGGACCGTCCTTAGAATTAAGCACGCCACTAAGCTCGCTCCAGCAGATAAGCACGCTCATGCAACGCACATTTTCAGCTAAGCTTGTGAACTTAGCGCTAAGCAAGAAATTTGCGCGCTAAGCAAGCATATGCAACCCACCAGTCATTAGATGACGCCTCCAAAATTTGGGAAATACGGCCGTCGGGCTGAGTGTGTTATGCCTCGTAGTAACTCCTTAGTAGTATGTGCTTGCTTCCGCCAACCACTGTGACACGGTTCAGTGGCGGGAGCAAGGGTCAAAGTGATGCTAGGGATTTTTTGGGGGATAGTCATTGCAAGATGACCTCCTTGCAATTCATTCTCGTCCTCCCTGCCCCCACACATTCCGCCCATGTCTTCTTGCGCCCAATACTGTTACTCGGATGTAAATAGGACTAGCACGAGTTATACGTCAGTAGTTGGCAAATGAACATCGGGCCGATGTCGGCCGCAATTGAGCACGAGCCATAGAGTGTCAATTCAGGTGTTGAACGTTGCGCACATTTAAATGAAAAAGAATTGCAAGATCAGTTTTCGACTGGTTAAGGCTAGCAATGACATGTCTAGTGTTGCTGGTGTGTGCGTGTGTGTGTGTGTGTGTGTGTGTGTGTGTGTGTGTGTGTGTGTGTTTTCAGTGCGTGTATTTGTGTGTGTGTGTGTGTGTGTGTGTGTGTGTGTGTGTGTGTGTGTGTGTATACACGACTTTCTCCTGTGTCTGTACGTACAGGTCTGAAAATTTAGGAAATGCTTCCTTCAAAATGAATCTCGGAGTACTTTTCAGCATTTTTAGATTAGATTACTCGGCATTAAAAAGAAAAATTGCCGTTTATAAAACTGACACTGACACCAAGACCGACTTTCTATAAGCGGTCTTCCTACATCAAACTGTCACAGAGAGAGAGAGAGAGAGAGAGAGAGAGAGAGAGAGAGAGAGAGAGAGAGAGAGAGAGAGAGAGAGAGAGAGAGAGAGAGAGAGAGAGAGAGAGAGAGAGAGCTTTTTGACCCACATTTGAGTCCATAATTTTCGTTCTATTCACTTGGAATTTTGGATAGTTAGCTGTGAAATAGACATTGGATGAGTTCGTAATCCAGCGTTGTCAGTACCTCTTGAACTTAAAAAAAAAAAAATTGTAAGTTTTGGATCCAGTATACACTCCCATCAAACAGTCAGCCTTGACAGAGACTATGTGGAAGAAAACAGTCAGCCCTGGAAGAGGCTGCTTGCCTTTCGGATGAGTGGCGTCAAACAGCAAATGCGTCACTGTGTATACAGCGTCGTGAGACTAGCGAAGTCATGACGTCAATAGTGACGACATTTTGCTGCTCGTGCTAATATTCTTCAGAATTCCTGTCGCTATGCGAACCCACAGAGCGTACTAATGGCGGGAAGCGCCGTGTATCCGTCTTTATTTGTGTGCGCCGGCATGTGTCAGTGTTGATCAGAGATTGGCTTAGAGAGAAGGGAAATGGATCAGAAGGATAAGTTAAAAAACGATATGAACAACTGTGAATGTTCCTAAAAGAAAAACGCATGTGAGCTCAAGCAATACGGTAGACTTAGGGAAAAATCCTCATCTTGTTTTTTTTTTTTTTACGCCAGTAGTACTGTACAGCAATGCTGGCGTTGTACACACACACGCGCGCGCGCGCGCTGGTTTTCCCCTTCCTGTTGCCACACACGCTCACTCAGTTACAACCACAAGACTAGTGCGAATCAAAACTCAAACACTTTATTGGCTTTCTCTGAATAATACCCAGTATTCTATGAATGTATCACATTGTCAAGTGTCGGCTCCGGCATTGTCCCAACACGCTAAAGTTCATAGGGCCGAGGTCGGCCACAGATGGCCCACGCAACAGCGTCCGCGGGCCGACTGCGGCCGGTCTCGGCCCGAGGGCCTTTAGCTTACAGGACTACAATTACAGTGTAGGTCGAGAGTTCGTTGCAAAATTACCAGTGCTCATACCTACTACAAGAATGAATAATAAGAATCAAATTTTCATCTATGTACATTATGAACATGCGTTGCATAAGTTATATGGGAAACAGAAACGTGATGTAACTCCTTTCACTCTTGCAATGCCAACTTGCGGGAAATAGATCGACCATTCATTTTTTTAACCCATATCGTACTGAGGCTAAAAGCTTCAAATTTGTACGCTGCCATGTGCAAGGTACAATATAGTACTTACAGATAAGGATATGGACCAATGGCTTTAGTTCAAGGGTGGTGCCAGAATAGCTTGGCGCCTAGAGGCGCCAAGCTATTCTGGCACTACCCTTGAACTATTTTAGTCCAACTTGTTTCACACGCTGGTGTATTCCGAATGATAGGGGTTAAAGAAAGTGCTTGATTAACTTTTTCGTTTTGGCTTGAGGCCCGGGTGTGCTTGATTGGTTGTGCCTTATTTGGTCAGTCGGTGGCTCCGGGAAGCGTCTGAATTACCTTGCGCTTCGGTATCGATGCCGCAAGAGAATTCGCCCCTGTGGAGCTAGTAAGTCCATTTTTTGTGTGTAAAGCGAGATGTTCATTGCATACAATGAAAATCCCGCTTTGATGAAAAAATGCACTTACGGTCTTTTGTCTCCGCAGGGCCGAATGGCCTGACTGCTTAACTTGTTGGCTTTTGCGTCGTTGTCCAAAGGAGAGTGCCAGATTAGCTGGACGCTTGATGCGGCGCGAAGCTAAACAGGAACTACCCTTGAGTCACAGATATCACAATTAGTCCAATTGTACGCCAGTAGTGTACCACGATATTAGCTGTTTGGTTCTGTAACTGACGCGGGTACTTTACTCGCCGAAGACATTGAGGCTGTTCCCGAGGAACACCAGCTTCAGTGCTTGTTAAAACGGAGATCCACCGTGATAAGTGTTGTGTGTGGTAAATAGCTTAGCAACTCTTCTGTCATTTCGTTTACCCACTGTCCATACTCGCTTTTTGTCAACAAAAAAAGAAAAGAAAAAAAAAGCGATATGCGCAGCCAAATGGGTAAGTTTAATTTAATTAATGCCGCACTGGCCGCGTTTCAACTCATTGTGTCACAGGTACGAAATACCCACATTTCGGAGTTGTCCTCTAGAGACTGCGTAACAATTCAGCAGACAGATCGACCATGATAGTTCAAGGGTGGTGCCAGAATAGCTTGGCACCTATAGGCGCCAAGCTATTCTGGCACCACCCTTGAACTATCATGGTCGAGCCATATCTTGCTGTGGTGGATGTATTAATCGCAAGATATAAAGGGGAATGTGTCGTCTACTCTGGAAAATATGCACAAGATCAATCTAGCTCCCGCAGTTGGCACTAGAAGTGAAAGAAATACTGCTCTGCCTGTCGGAGCACGTCTTGACCACGTCATTCGTCCTGAGAGACACGTGGGCAAAAACATTATCCAACAATTAGACAAAAAACATTCTGCAGCCAGAGGGTTGGCTTCAAATTAATAATAATAATAATAATAATAATAATAATAATAATAATATTAATAATGATAATGATAATAATAGTAATAATAATAATAGTAATAATAATGATGATAATAATAATAATACACAGGGATAAAGATGGTAAGAATTCAATCGTCTCCCACAAAAAGTCAATCATGATTAGTATATGCAAAAAATGACCAGCCGTAATTTGCATATTTCTATGTCGGGAAAGTGTCTTCAACCGTTCCATTCAGTGACGTCACTATGTACAAGTGGATAAGCCATCTACACACGTGTGAAAAACGCTCTAAATATAATTTTACAATGAGAGGGGACACCGCAATGGATATGAAAAGAAAAAAAAAAAAACAAAAAAACAAAGCAATGGCAACGAATATCGAGTGATCCTACCGTTCCTTGAGAGATAAAACATTTGTGTATGTGCCAGTCTGTGATTTTGGACCTTACGCTTCGAAAGCGTTGGATCGAAAATCTCACGTCGGCACACATTTGGACTTGAGGTGGCTTTGCAAAATTACAATTAAATATGTAGTACGAATTTGGATTTTGACGATTTAAAACCATGTGGGCCACGTGCTACACTTCAGCATATTGATTTTGAAAGGGTCTGGCCGCTTCATTGAGAATTTCTTTGCGTGTATTATTGACAACAGAACCAAAACCACAGGGGCCAGTTGAGTGAATGAGCTTAGTCATGTGCCAGCAGCTAAACAAAGTGCTCCGCTATAGCGGAGCATCTTGTTGAATGGCTGGCGCAAGACTAAGCTCACTCACTCAACTGGCCCCTGTGCCGACAAAGTCGTAGAGTCGAAGATAAACGTTAGTTGTAGGACCCTTCGATTACGATGACTTTGTTCCTTTCAACGTTCATTAAAAGACGATATGATTGGTTTCATACAGGGCTTCCCAGAACATTTATTTTGCACACATACCAAAGGAAATTATTCCTGTGCGCTGGACGAACAGTTAGATCCCTTGGTATGTATGCTTTATCTACCAGCTCTTGTCTCCCCTTTGGTTTTTTATTAATGTATACTGACAAGCAAAAGAAATGCGACATCATCCGAGTCATCGCAAACACTTTTAAGTGTTTCCAATGACTCGAATGGTATCGCATTTCTGTTGCTCTTAGGTATAGTTTTTTAGGATTTTCAAACTGTTTTTTTTTTTAAAAATCGGGTTTAAAAATTCAGAGTTGGTTCACCTTCGTGTGTTATAATGCACTGCATTTTGCATTGCGACAAGAATTAACTATGGACATTACACGTATACAAGAAACTGTCGGGTCTATCCTGTAGACACTCTTAGCTCATTCAGATCTGACGCACTACAGCAGGAGATGGGTCGACCATGATAATTCAAGGGTAGTGCCAGATTGGCTTGGCGCCGGCAGGCGCCAAGCTAAACTGGCAGCACCCTTGAATTATCATGGTCGATCCATCTCCTGCAATAGCTGCATAGACGTTAGATGACGCCTCCCAAATTTAGGAAATACGTGCGTCGGACTGAATGAGTCAAGGGGACAATAACAAAACGTGAATGGTCATGATGATTACGATCGACACGCTTTGGCTACAAGTGAACGAATGGAGACACGCATACTGGGTACTACGCAGCACGAAGAGATACCACAAACCTAAACTTTAACCCCTTTGTCCATGCAGCCAGGTGCTGCGAGTTCACATTCCTCGTGACTGCATGCACAAGTGGGTTAATATCAAACCACAACTACAGTTTTAACCCTTTGGCTGTCGGTAGCGGTTTTTGTCGCGATGGTTCCTGCAGGAATCATCGCGACAAAAACCGCTACCGACGGCTAAAAGGTTAAATTAAATGACAAATCAACTACAAAAATACTCAAATATACTATATGAATGCAAACCACACATCATCCTTGCGATCAGCACTCGCTGCTTCTCAGTGCACAACGAAAAACTGCAAACTTCAAACGCATTTGGGCACTGGACTGTGATTTTTTATGCGCTTTACGGTCCAAAATCACAGACCAGCACGCGTGTCGCTATAAAAGCCGTATCACAGTCAGACAGGGAGATATGTAAAACTACAATAAATTATGATTATTAGCGTATACCCTACAATAAATTATCTGTGTATAGCCCCACAATAAATTATGATTATTAGCGTATACACCGCAATAAATTATGATTTACTGGCGCAAACCTACGAGAAATTATGTAGATCGCCGAAGTATGATAAAAGCATGTCAAATTGCTACAAAGTGTGCAGTCAAAATTCACGTTCCTCGTCTAACATAAATTTTGGTGGCTACTGTGATTTGTATTGACAACAAAGTGGACACTAATTACTATTCATTTTTTTTTTAGCACGTTCCGAGTGAGTTGGTGAGTGAGGCATAGTGCGGAAGTAGGAGACACGAGTGAGGTGTACAAGACACAGAAGGGAATGGCAAAGAAAATGCAAGCCTTTCATGTGGATGATGCAGCAGAACCCGTTTTGAGCGACCGCCCGTTACCAGAGATCACCTGTCATTAAAGACCAGCATGGTCTTTAATGACAGGTGCCACTGTTTGCCCTTCAAGGCTTCTTTTAACCCCTTCGCTGCCAGTGACAGATTTCGCGTATGTATCACTGCACGCCGACTGACATTCGCGTGAATAACACAAATGAAATGGGACCAACAATGAGCACAAAGAACACATGACTAACGAGACATAAATCCTCATGAGCCCCCGCGACTCCTGGGGCTCTTGAGGATTTATGTCTCTTGCAGATGGGCAGCATTCGCCTTGCCCCGGCAGTGAAGGGGTTAAAAAATAGGTTGGCTAAAAAAGGTTATACATTACAGCAATGGGACTAACCTTTTTTTTTTTTTTTCATCCCTTGTGCAGCCATAAATGATGGTAATTATGAATTGTACGGCTCTTCATTTCTAACTACTGCAAAATAACTGAAATAAAATCTAACCTAAACTTGTGCGGTCTATGTTATATTGACGAGCAGAAGAAATGCGATACAATGTCAGCGAATCATCAGAAACACTTCAAACGATTCCAGTGACGTCGCATTTATTTTTCTCGTCAGTATATGTAGATTTATTTTGGTAAAAAAAAAAAAAAAAAAGGTCCCATTGTTGCAAATGGTGTTACCACGGAAAAACGTGCACCCAAATCGTCTCATTTTGTGTCAGTCTCCCTTCTTCCTGTCTACGCTAGTTGTCTTCCTCGATTCGCTGCCGCTGACCAGCGGTAGCGAATCGAGGGAGACAGCCAGTGTGCATCTTATCAAGTGCACGTTGCTAAAAAGTAAACGTGTGTCGGTCTTTGATTCTGGGCCTTATGGCTGGAGAACCGTATGGTCCGAAATTAAAGACGAGCACACAAATAACGACTGTGGGTGTCATGAAATATAAAAAAAAGCAAAAGATTATCAGGCCGAAATCGGCCGCAGTGGGCCCGCGCACTGACGTGCGCGGGCCCGCTACGGCCGACTTCGGCTTGTTGGCCTTTGCGTAGTAACATTTTTTTGGGTTCCGTGGTCCGTCGCATTGGAGGCTCATGGCTGCAGGCCATACTGAGCAATAAAAAACGCCATGATCGTGAAGTCTCTTAAAACGGATGCCCCGGCCCGTAGGTCAAGAGACAAAAAATGCGCATAGATATTGCACTTATGTCAGCATCTGAAGGGGATTCACGTTTCTTCCGTTCACACAATGTAACAGAACAATGTCAAAGTTGAGTGACTGAAAAAGAAATTAACATAAAAGGCAGCGAATCAAGACACATGTACATAATTATCATAACTGTGGTGGCATGATTTCCCATGCAACGTAACCTGAATGTGTTTAGGTGCCCATGCACTAAAGCCAGTAATCTGAAATGGGTTTCAAGAAAGAAAAAAACTCCCCCAAAAACAACCCCAAACCTTTAAGGGGCCTAGCTACCTGAAACTCTTTTTATTGCTTCGACACGATGAGGAATTTAGGCTACTTATAGGTGCGGTTTTTTTCAAACTGGTGACGTACATGACGAGTCTGGAATTCTTGTAAACTACACAAGAAACTCATTATCAATGTCTGATCAGACTCCCTTGGTGTACATAGAGTAGTCAATCAGGTATACACGTTTGCAAAAATGGTTGCTTTGTGCGCACTGCATACTTTTACCTATTGAATGTAACTCCTTCCCTGCCAGGTTTGTGCTTGTTACCGGCTAGACAGTAGCATTACTACCAAACTCCTACTCAGGACGCTCAATGCTAGGAAAACTGAACTGCCACAGGCCATTGTAAAGTCCATTTATTTTGGCTTATTGTCTTTACGAAAGACGATTTCTGGAAAATAGAGAAAGTTCAAAATTGCACGTGTTTCGACGAAAACGGTGGATTAAAAGCTCGGACAAACGTGCGATATATCGCATGTCACCTATTTCTGATTTTCCGGAAATCGTTTGTTAGGACAGTGTAGCCTTTGGCTAAATGAGGGCAGAATAAAGCGCACATGATGTCCTGGAGACCTCATAGATACCCATATCCCCCCCCCCCCCCCAAATATTTTTATTTGCCATAACTTCGAAGACACAGCTGGCAGCCCATTAAGCCCCAACGCACTACAGCAGGAGATGAATGGACCATGACAATTGAAGGGTAGTGCCAGATGAGCTTGGCGCCTTCAGGCGCCAAGCTTATCTGGCACTACCCTTCAATTCTTAGTCTTAGTTGAGGCAAGACGATATTGAGAACTATTATCTGCGCATTTTGGCGATCAGAGACTGCCACGGAGCAGATAGCTTTAACCCATTTAGCCCCGGGACCCTGCAGCAGGAGATGGATTGATCATGATAATTTTCCGGAAATCGTCTGTTAGGGGAGTATAGCCTTTGGCTAGATGAGGGCAGAATAAAGCGCACATGATGTCCATTTACTCCTGGAGACCTCTTAGATACCCATATCCCCCCCCCCTCCCCCACCAAATAAAGTTATTTGCCATAACTTCGAAGACACAGCTGTCAGCGAAGGGCTTAACCCATTAAGCCCCAACGCACTGCAGCAGGAGAAGGATGGACCATGACAATTGAAGGGTAGTGCCAGATTAGCTTGGCGCCTAAAGGCGCCAAGCTGATCTGGCACTACCCTTCAATTATCACGGTCCACCCATCTCCTGCAACAGGTGCATAATCCTTAGGCGACACCTCAGAAATTGGCCGTGGGGTTAAATGGGTTAATTGCCACAGCTGCGAAGACGCACGGGTGTCCGCTGGCAGCGAAGGGGTTAACTCTACGTGCGCAGTGGTGCGAGTCGTCTGTGCTGACACGTCCTCATTTCGCCATCAGCACCTTTATTTTTTAACAATTTCAGAATTCCATCATGTCGGCATCATTCTCTATGCACAGTTATTTAAATATGTAATGGTCTGTGATTTTGGTCCTTATGACCTCCAGCCCTAAGGTCCAAAATCACAAACGAGCACACGCATTGTGACCGTTCCATTGCTGTTGAATTATTTTCGGCGGACATCTTATCGGAAGCTTTTCCATTTGGTCATATCGTCATCATTACCAATCTTTGTCATCAATAATATCATTATGAACAAACACATTTCACGCCATTCATAAAGTACAACTTATACGCACCTGTTTTTACATCGGCCACTGTGAAATTAACTAATACCGTACATGATCTAAGCATCCTTGCCTGACAACAGTATGATTCTGCGATTTTTTTATGCATCATCATCATCATCGTCGTCGTTGTCGTCGTCGTGGTGTCTTCAGTCATTTTTGTCGTCTATCCTCTGTCCTCATCGTCAACATTTTTTCACATTCATTGCCGTTATGATTGTGATCAGCATCATAAAAAAACACGTCACACTTTCAAGCTCGATCATATGCGTTACACATTGCATAATATTTCAGTGAGTCAGGCACAAGAGAACCTGTTTTGAGCGACCAACCTTTAAAAGAGACCACAAGGCTATCATTGTGTTTACTGTACAACCGGCTACATGCATGATGGTCTTTAACGACAGCTGACATGTTTTGCCATTCAAGCCTTCTTTTGAGAGAGCATCTGTCTTTGAACCCCTCCACTGCCCAGAAAAAGTGAACACGATCTAACTGCAAGAGACATGGATCCTCATGAGCCCCCGCAGTCGCGGGGGCTCATGAGGATCTATGCCTCTTGCTGTATCCACTTTTTGCCCATGTTCTTTAAACAGTTGTGACTTTTGGTCGTTCAGTCAACACAGATTTCAGACACGAAATGTACGTACGCTGGCAGAAAGGGATTAAGGCCATTTTTTCCCTTGCAAAATTGAGGGCTCGCTCGAAACAGGTTGTCGTATATCAACGTATTCACACCCGACACAATGGAAGATAAAAGGACCATGACAGTTCAAGTGTACCATCAGAAAACCTTGGCGCCTTCGGGGCGCCAAGGTAATCTGGTGCTACCCCTTCGACTGTCATGGGTCCACCAATCTCCAACACACAATGAACATTCTTCAGATAATGGTCTCCCAAATTGTGTGTACTCAGACCCAGGCTAGAAAGCGTTAATCAGCACTGCCTTGTGAAGAGAGCATCCCAGCGAAGAAAGAAACACGCTTAGAAAGTCTTTTCTTACAACACAGCTGTCAGTTTGTCAGTTTTATACAGTCTTCTATAAGGTGCTTCTTTCGTCATTGGGATGTACTCTGCATTTATACGCTTGGCAGTCACGTTTCTGTTCTGGATTTTGCCCGTGTAAGTAAGTCCATTTTTATCAAGAGCAAGATTTTCATTGAAATACAATAAAAACCTCGTTTCTCGTACAGTCTTTTGCTCTAACAGAACAGAAAATCACTAAGCACACATTTTTTTCCCCTTTGAGCTTCCTGCACAATATAGCTGTTGACTAATGTGCAGCACTATTATTTAGTTTTGTGCTGATTTTGTTTTGCTTTCGATCATGGCATTTGAATTGAACCCTCTCTCTGAACGCGCTGTGACAATCAAAATGTGTTCACAGAACTGACCAACCTCTTCGCTCCCACTGTACGCGCATTTTTGTTTCTGAAATCTTTGTTCGTTTCAGCCAACGACTAACAGCCACAACCGTCCCAAAAACACGGTTACAACTTGGTCTCAGCAAGAGGCATAGATCATCATGAGCCCCCGCAGTCGCGGGGGCTCATGAGGATCTATGTCTCTTGCAGTTGGATCATGTTCACCTTTTCTCGGCAGCGAAGGGGTTAGCACAGTAACTATGCAATTTCCCAAAGGACGATATGCTTGTTTATGCAGGGGACAGGCATTTACCTCTACAGTTTGGAAGAAATCACCACATGGCATATGCAGTTCAATTCTCTTTTCTTTGTTGTCGACATTACGAGCTAGCTTGATCTGCACGCCTGCTGGATGAAAAAACAATTACGACTGTACTAAGGGAGTCTGACCTGAGAGACATTTTCACTTCTGCCGGCAGACATGCGGCAATGGCTACGTGAAGCAGATAACTTTATTTTACACTTACTCATCTGGATAAGTGGAAACTTCTTCACCACCTGTGTCTTCTCAACTTGTTTTATTACACACTGTCAACCAACATTTCTTTATCTGGTTGTCTGAACTTGCCATGTCTATTTCCGTTCGTAACCGTTCTTACTCAAGACACGTTTGAACTACACAGCAACGTTTAGCTTGATTACATTACAACTGTGACCATATACAACCAGGTGTGATTAATTGCGAAAATGACCGACTGAAGAAAGTACTGGTGCCTTTAACTCATTCAGGGCGCCCCGCATCAATAGCTGTGAAAAGATGTTCCGGCGGCATCGCTATACTGCACTTCCGCAGCTATCGATGCGGGGCGCCTTGAATGAGTTCACCCACACAGCAAATGAATGACACTCATATCTCGCAATCAGCTGCACAGGTTATCCGTGCAAACCTTTCATTCTCACAGCACAGACATTTTCAATTCCTGCTAGCCTGCATCAATATGAACACAATGCGTAAAGGCCATCGGGCCGACGTCGGCCCGATGGCCTTTTGCGCACAGGTGTCTGCATTATAGGTTGCCATATTGCACATTTTTCAAAAACCAAGTCCCGTTGAACCGCATAGCACAGAAGACGGACACGTTAGAGTTATTATTCGTTCTCATCTGTACTCATCAGTTTCTTCATGTGAAATGTCGTGTGCATCCGTGTACGTCTGGTTGCTCTATGTGCACATGGTGACATCTGAACAAAGTAGCTTGAGAAAAACAGCACAAAAACCAGTGACGCCAAACAGTGCTGGCAGCTTCATCGTCTATGCGAGATTTTTGTGTGAACAGTTGTCTGCAGCTCATATTTGCACATATGAACTCATTCGAGACGCTGAAACCGCATATCCGGATGCCGTTCATCTCGAATGAGTTTACATCTTAACAAGTTAGCTTGAACTTCTTTAATCTATTAGCTACGTAGATGCATTACATAATCTATCGTATGGCTAATGAAAAAAAGCAGTGACCTCCGAGGTCAAAAGAATTTCAAAATTCCTACAACTGATATTCTTGCTGGCAAAATCAGGAAACACCATGCATTCTTTTATTCGTCAATCTAATTTGTTCAGCTGAAATCATCTGCAAATATGGGACGCAGACGACTTAAAGTGTAAGCAAGATAAAGCAAAGATCACAAAAATCTATGACGTCAAACGTTGCTATCCGTCTTTCTCTTCTCTAGAAGTTTCTTTTCCTGCGCCGGCAGTTCCTCCACTGTCACGACAGACGGCATGCTGGAGAACGTAACCCTCGGCTCGGCACGGGTTTTCTCCCCTTGGCTGACCGCAAAGACACCAGGTGGCGATGGGGTGGACACGGAGGCTGCCACTGTGGGGATGGTGGGCACTGCTGACGTGGCGTTGGCTGACGAGGCGACGGTGAGGGTGGGGGAGGTGGTAGAGGTAGTGGAGGTGGGGAGAGTAGGGCTGGAGCGGGTGGTACTATCGGCCGCGACCTCCACGTTACCGATAGTGAAGGCCGGGGCTGAGGAGGCGGTGGGTAAGGAGGAGGTGGCGGTGGACGATGACACACCCAGCGTAGGGGTGGAGGATGAAGGGGGAGGGGGGTGCAGGACGGTGGACGATGCGACAGACAACGCAGGCCCCACTACACAGGCTGCGACAACATTTAGCTGGGCTGGCTGGTCCCGGTGGAGAGTGTCGCCAGCACGATGAGACTGCTGCGGAGCGCGGGATCCCGAGCTCCGCCGCAGTCCCATCTCGCTGGTGACACTCTCTGCGAGTATCTCGGCCATGCTGCGTGGCCGGTCCGGCATCCCTCGCTCCTTCCTGGGGGACAACAGAGCCGATGTCAGCCTGTCCTTGCTGCTCTTGCTGGGTGATTCCTTTCCCTCCCCCGGCACCGTCAGGTACCTGTAACCCTTGTCACCGTACGACGTAGACCCCTCGTCCAGGCTCGACGTTTTCGTGGCCCTCAGCTTGTGCTGACGTCCTTCCTTGACCGGGGCGTCGAAGGCCGCCCTGATTTTGGTGCTCAAGAAACTGGCGCGTCGCTTGTCGTCTTTGGGCTCCGTCTCCTCCTCTATACTCTCCTGACGGCCAGACAAGCCGTAAGCGTCTCCCACACTCCCTGACCGCTTGCGCTCAGTCATCGGAACCCTCAGTCCGAAGAGGTTTGACCCTGAGTACACTTTGGGCAGCTTGGTCCAGATGTGGCTGCTCTTGTGGTCTGTCAGGTCGATGAGGTCTCTGTCTTTGAGGTTTTCCCTGGACCGTGACTTCTTCTCCTCTGAGATCTTGTGCAGACGCGTGGCAAAGTCGAACTTGAAGGTACGCTTTTTCTGTTTGCTGCCGTCTGAGCTTTCGTCAGAGTCCCGGTCCTCGTCCTCGCTGGCGGATGTCGGGATAGGCGTCGACTCCATCACGATCTCGTTTACCAGTTTCTGCCACACATAAGCCAGCAACAATTAACAATGTCTGTTTTAGCATTAGTCATTCGCTCATGTGCGACTTGGTTTGCTATCTTAAACTCCCAGAACTAAATAACTTCTGTTCTGTCGCATGCAAGTCATTTAGTTATGGGAGTTTAACTCATTCTACCCCAGACACACCACAGCAAGATACTGATCGACCATGATAGTTCAAGGGTGATGCCAGAATAGCTTGGCGCCTATGGGCGCCAAGCTATTCTGGCATCACCCTTGAACTATCATGGTCGATCTGTGTCCTGCACTGCAATGCAGTCTTAAGAGGACAACGGCAAAATTTGCGGATTTCGGTGTTGGGGTAGAATGAGTTATGAGTTAAGAACCTTCGGATATAACAAACCCAGAGTGGCAAACCCCTGGCAATTTGTTACAGCCAAAGTTTACTGACGAGAACTTCGGATAAAACAAACCCAGAGTGGCAAACCCCTGGCAATTTGTTACAGCCAAAGTTTACTGACGAGAACTTCGCATATAACAAACCCAGAGTGGCAAACTCCTGGCAATTTGTTACAGCCAAAGTTTACTGACGAGAACTTCGGATATAACAAACCCAGAGTGGCAAACCCCTGGCAATTTGTTACAGCCACAGTTTACTGAAGAGAACTTCGGATAAAACAAATTCCCAGTGTGGTCCTAAATGGGCCAACAGCTATTCCCGCAATTGATTATATGCGTAGTAACTTACATAACAAAAGTGAGGTCGGCATATCAGCTTTCTCTTAACCCTTTGGCTGTCGGTAGCGGTTTTTGTCGCGATGATTTCTGCAAGAAATCACCGCGACAAAAGCCGCTACCAACAGCCAGAGGGTTAACTTATATTTGGCATTCTCATGAGCAATATCGACTACAATGTACAAGTGTGTAGCAGATGCGGCAGTTGGAGGTAAGGCAGTTAACTCATTCGAGGCATTACCGAATACGCAGAAGCATCTATTTGCCGCGTCTCCGTTTGCGGCCCGTATCGAATGAGCTAAATTTGAGGGACGCTTACATCCAATTATTTTTGCAGAGAAAAAGCTCATACCTGATCTTCCTCTAAATCCGCCCTGCTGGACACAATGCTGGGGTTTTTGCCGATCTTGGTCAGTCTCTCGGCTGCAACTGACTCCATGGTTCTCCTCATGACGGGGTAGCGCTCCAGGACGTCGTTGAAATGATCCACGGATAGAGAGTAGAGGTTCACATACGTCTCCGCCCTCACGCTGGCTACTCGACGTGCGTTGGTCAGCAGGCAAATCTCTGTTGACGCCAATGCGAGCATGTGGTTTTAACATCATTTAACTCATTCAGCCCGACGGCCGCATTTCCCAAAGTTTGGAGGCGTCATCTAACGACTATGCAACAGTTGCAGGAGATGGATCGAACATGATAATTCAAGGGCAGTGCCAGATTAGCTTGGCGCCTGTCGGCGCCAAGCTAATCTGGCACTACCCTTGAATTATCATGGTCGACCAATCTCCTGCTGTAGTGCGTCAGGGCTGAATGAGTTAAAGAAATACAATAAATGAGTACACGTCTTTCAAAGTGAACAGTTTACGATCAGAACCACTGACGTGAAATTAACTTTCTTTGGATAGCCCTTGACAAAGCATATTTTCTTTAATTCTTTGACCCTTAATTAATTCCTTCACCGACAAGAAAAAGTGAACACAATCAAAATGCAAGAGACATAGGTCTTCTTGAGCCCCCGCAGTCGCGGGGTCTCATGAGGATCTATACCTCTTGCTCACGACTTCACTTTATCTTCACGTTACGTGGAAGGCTGAGGCTTGGAGTTAAATTAACAAAGATTTCAAAAACACAATCTGCGTCCAGTGGCAGTGAAGGAGTTAAACACTGTAGGAAGGCACAGACACTATAGGCGTCTTCATCGCTGTCTTCCGCTTCTCGTCTGATATTTTTATGTGGTGGGTTCGAATCCAGCTCGGGTCAAAATTCGTTCAGACTCTATTCGGTGCCCCGTCTTTGAAGTTACTTTCATGGCGGACAAAAGACGTTAACCCATTCAGCCCTGGCGCACTACAGCGGGAGATGGGTGGACCATGATAATTCAAGGGTAGTGCCAGATTATCTAGGCGCCTGTCGGCGCCAAGCTAATCTGGCACTACCTATGAATTATCATTGTCAATCCATCTCTTGCAACAGGTGCATAGTCGTTAGATGACGCCTCCAGAATTTAGGAAATACGTGCGTCGGGCTGAATGAGCTAAGCCCGAAACGATTAACGTTTTTTTGTTTTCCACTTCTAGTTATCAACATCCCTTACCACCAAAGTAGGAGCCGTCAGAGAGACTCGTGGCAACCTCCCCGTCGGATGTAATAATGTCGACGATGCCCTCCTGAATGAAGTACATCTGCGTGCCCATGGTCCCTTCCTTGATGATGTAGTCCCCGGGCTGGTAGACCTCGAACTTCAGCTTACTGACCACCTCGGACACGAAGGAGGCATCGGCGTTGGTGAAGAACGGGACGGAGGCGACTAGAGATCGACAGTTGTGGTTCACCACCTCCTGCAAGACAGAACAAGACATAAACCACGTTATGTTAGAACCCGACTGATTCGCTTCATATTCTGAAATTTCAGGTTGTGACCACTTGACTGCAGAGAAAATGTTAACGCGATCTAACTGCCAAGAGACATAGATCCTCATGAGCCCCCGCAACTGCGGGGGCTCATGAGGATTTATGTCTCTTGCTGACATCACGTTGAATCCAGATCCCTAGGACGGCTGGGATTTCGAATTAACAAAGATTGCAGAAACACAATCTGCGTCAACTGACAGTGAAAGGGTTAAAATCTGAATGGTAGTGCCCAATTAGTATCAGGATCAGTTCAGCCCATACGCTGTTTCATTCGTAGCACTTAGACGTGACGTAACAGTGAAGGACTCAAAGCATCGACAAGGACGATGACGTCATTTTTGTTCAGCAAAATAGAAGATTGGAATATTGAAGACTTTCTTTACCATGCAGCCCTACTGCAAAGAGTGCGTGGTCAGAAGAATTTCGGGAGGAAAAGAGGAGAGGGGGGGGGGGGGGGGGAAGTGGGGGAGAAGGGAACAAAATTAGTTTAAATTGAAACATAACCATAACAGCACATATGAAAGCAGAGTATAGTCAGAATGTATTTGGTAAGCATAAATACTATGAGAGTATCGAACACTCGTTCAATGTGATCAGTACACAAAGAACACGGGGTCGCGTGCATGAGTGAGCTTAGTCCTGCACCAACCACTATGCAAGGTGCTCCGCTAAAGCGAAGCACCTTGCATGGTGGCTGATGCGGGACTAAGCTCACTCATGCAACTGATGCAAAGACGCCCTTGGGCCGCCCCGCCCCCCCCCCCCCCCCACCCCCACCCCCTTTCCCTTCGAATATGACGAACAAGACAAGACCAGTAATCGCAAATTGCTCAAGACGCATGAATGCAGCCAGAAAAAACGTTCTAACTGCAAGAGGCATAGATCCTCAAGGGCGCATGCAGTCGCAGGGGCGCATGATAATCTATGCCTCTTGGTAACAGTGGCATGTCTCCGTACATCCTCAAACAGAGGAAGTCACTAGGGAAGTCTGTGCGACTGAAAATGTGTTTGAATGTAGCTCGGAGCGACGTTGCACTGACAAGCGGTGATCAGAGCTGTAGATTGGATCGCTGATATAAACACAAAGTTGCCGCTCGCAGGCTAATGCATATAATCATCACCGACTAGTAGGGGACATCTGATTACCCCCGCTTGAGAAACACAGATACAAATGGTACCAGAAAGAGGTATACTGATTCGCTGGAAAGAGGTACGTCTTATACCTTTTTTTTCTGATACAATCAAACCTGTCGAGGCGCCCACCTGTGTTACGCGGCTACCTGTCTAAACAGACCACCCATTTTAGTCCCACTTTTCCCCCCGTTTCTTGAATGACCCTGTGTAAGGACAGCACTTGTCTGAGGCGACCACGTTTTTATAGTCCCTTGCGGCGCCTTACACAGGTCTGACTGTATCATGCTAGCGCGGCTATTAACCCTTTCACTGCCGAGAAAATCTGACCGCCACCACCACCCAACTGCAAGAGGCATAGATCCTCTTGAGCCCCCGCGACTGCGGGGGCTCATGAGGATCTATGACTCTTGCCGAAACCACTCTGTGTCCATTGTTCATAGGTGCGGCTGGAACTCATTCGCTTTGGATTTACACCGAATTTCAGACGTACAATATACGATAAGCGTCTGTGAAAGGGTTTACAATGATTCCCTGCTTTCCAGACTGTATCATGAAAATCTGTGATTGCTTGCTTTCTCTTAATGTGCGGGCATGCATAAACAAAATATCTTGGTACAGTAAACTTCGGATATAGCGAATCGCCAGGGGACTTGATTTGCCTTGCTGTTATATCCGACGTTTTTTTTTTTTTTTTTTTTTTATAAACGAAGTAATTTACATAGAAAAAGTGCAGTCAGGACCTCTGAAAAAAGTGTCATTTTATCCGACGTTTGTTATATCCGACGTTTGATATAAGCGACGCAGACTGTATTTATGGACAATAAAAAAGATATCTTGAGTCGTGGTCTCCTCGGCTGTCGCTAAAAAATGGATCACGACAATCTATACCGCGTACAGATGGGCAGATTTCCAAACAGCCGCAGCTAGTGAAGCGCTGACTTCCAGTGACATTCTCTAAACAAGTACACAGTTATAAATGACATCGGCAAGAGGCATAGTCCTTCATGAGCCCCCGCAATTGCGGAGGCTCATGAAGACCTATGCCTCTTGCAGATGGATTGTAGGGTAAAGATGGCATTGGAAAATCGTTCTGAGTCTGGCCTGGAGGATCGCTGGATACAATTATCGTTAATCAGAGGTGTAATGGGCTTGTCTTGATGTTGTAGTAATGCTCCATTTTTCTGGAGAGCCGATTACTCCGAACTGTTCTACATAGGCCTGCTTCGGCATTGGTCATTGAAACAATTTCTGATTTTTAAGTTTTATTGTCCCTTTAAGGCCCCGCCACACATGTCCGATTTTGAGGCCGATTCCCGAGCAGTTTCGAATCGGTAGGTGATCGGGCCGGACTATAAAAACGTGTGCACTGTCACACATTTCCCGACTTTTTTAGCCCACCGGTTTGAACCGAGGATCAAAGTCGTACCTGTTCTGCAAAATGGCTGCTAGTTTTGACAGTGATGATGATGTGCTTGCATCATCAGCAGTTTTGCATCATATTCGGGAAGAGGCGGGCGAGACATCGGCAACGAAGGTGGTATTGATCTTCCGCCATTTTCAAACTGAAACGACGTGCTTTGCGAGACGCGCTCTGATGGTTGAAGCTTACAATCGGGGCCGATTCGGATCGGAAAAATAGAGCAGGTTCTAGACATCCAATTCCCAGCCGATTGGCACCGGATCGGATATATGACGTCATCCGATCGCAATCGGATCGGAATCGGCTTCAAAATCGGGGCACAACCGGCACGTGTGGCGGGGCCTTTAGGGAAGAAACTGAATTGCATTCGAAGACTACGGCGGGAAGATCCAGTGCAGTTGCAATACAGTTCTTTCTTACAATCGTACCGACATTTTATAATTTCATTTTGTGTTGCCAATGCTAACGATACACATCTTCGGATGCATCGCAATTCTATGGGCCCACATTTTTATGGCTACTCTTATGGCCATAAAAATGATGGCCAATCTTATCATGGACGGTGTAATTTACATATAAAAATTGTGGTTGGCACCCCCTCCCCCCCCCCCTCCCCCACAAAAAAAAAAAAAAAAAAAAAAAAAAAAAAAAAAAAAAGAAGGAAAAAATAAAAAAATAAAGAAAGTTGGTAAATATCTGACATTAATTATATATCCGATATTGTTACAAGGGACTTTTGTCAGGTATATCCAACATTGTTACGAGCAATGCTGACGTAGTGCTTTGCCACCACAGTCCTGTCAAACCTGCCCATAGTTCGTTTAGTCTTTTGTTTTTGACAGAGTATTTTTTTGTTTTTTGTTTTCTTCCAAATAAGCTGTGTTGACCCGTTCAGTGCCCGTTGACACAGACTGTGTTTCTGCATTGTTCGTTAATTCAACACCAAAATGTCCGAGCTGTCCCAGAAACATGGATTAAAAGTGGTGTCAGCAAGTGGCATAGATCCTCATGAGCCCCCGCAACCTCTTGCAGATGGATGATATTCAGATATTCTTAGCACTGAACTAGCTAAGGCCTTTAATTCCTGACCTGACATCGCCTATCCTCAGGGTGAGGGATTGCGTTTCTTGTCTAAGTTTTAAGCTTCGGAATCGTGGAAATAAAGTGTGTCCCCACAAGGTCACTTTGTCCCTTCTTGGAGATAAATGGCCGTGCGAAGAAGGGGCGCTTGACAAATGAGTCCGATTTCAAGATCACGAAGAAAAATATGAGCAAGAGATGTTCATTTTCAGATTTTTCAATTTCATTTTAACTCTTTCAGGGGCGGATCTGAGGGGGTTGGGGGTCCTCCACAAAAAAAGGACGACGAAGAAGAAGGAAAATATCGATAAGAAGGTCGTCTACACCGCGTTGTAAATCGTGTAAATTCAATAGGTAGAAGTGTCAAAGTGCGAGACAGACTTTTGATTATTTTTTTTAATTTTTTATTTTTATTTTTTTGTCATTGGGAAGCAAGATCTGTCCACTGAGCGCTATCTCTCTGAGGAAAAAGGTTTTATACAAAACGCTGGACCCACTCTCCCCCTGCACCTTACGCCCCTTCGAGAAGTAAGTGATCCGCCTCTGTCTGTTAACTGCCAGGACACAGCCAGCACCGCCCAGCTGCAAGAGGCATAGACCCTCATATGCCCCCGCAGTCACGGGGGCACATGAGGGTCTATACCTCTTGCGCTGGGTTCTTTAATATATTCGTTTCTCACACAGAGAAGTGTCAGACTTTCGGTCTCTGATGGTTTCAGAGGCTTCACCGACTATGGCATGAAGAAGTTTAAGCAAACCTTGACTTTACGAAGAGTTAGTTAGTTATTAGGGTTTAACGCCGAGCGTGCGCCTAAGGCCATTTTAGGGCGGGGACTTCACGAAGACCAGGGACAGAAACAAACTGTGAAGATATCGATTAACCCATTACATCCTGAGGCTAAATTTACTTATTGTCCTATGAAGGCTACATTACATATTAGGAGACAGATCAACTGTTTTAGTTCAAGGGAGGTGCCAGAATAGTTTGGCGCCTCAGGCGCCAAGCTATTCTTGCACCACCCTTGAACTATCAGTCAAATTTATTTGAAGCAATGGGTGTATCAGGATGAAAAGGGTTAAGCTATATAAGGAGGAGTAAGTGGACATTGAAACATTCGGTAAAATAATGATGATTAAAAAAAGAAGAAGCAGGAATGGAAAGCTGTAAATAACAATATTTCAGAGAGATAGGAAGGAGATAGGGACATAGGAAACAGCAAATGGAAAAGTCATATTTCAGTGCAGCACAAAACCCTGCGCATTTCCGATATCTTCCTCCCTCGCCACGCAAAAGCCAAAAAACATAAACCATTAGAGATATGACATAATCTGACATTGATGCATCTACAGGGATATGTCACGCTCGGCTTTTGCATAAGAGCACACATCCACAGGAAAGAAAAATGAAATCAAAACAAACATCGACCCCTTTACTGCTACTGACGCTACCATTCGGCGAAAAATACGTTATTTCCGTCGAACGCTAGCGTCAGAGCAGTAAAGGGGTTTAAACCCTTTACTTCAAGAGGCATGGAGGAAATTTCTGAAACGGACACTGAGACTCGCCGTTTGAAAAAGATCAACATGTATGTGAAAAACAACAACACAATAACAACAATAACAACAACAACAAAAACACGAGAGGCACAAATGTCACACGACTGCATGGGCTCATTAGAATCTGTGCCTGTTGCGGAATTTTGAAAAGCGCTTGCTGTGTCCCACTAATTAGGAAGTCATGCATAGTAAAATAAAACTTCAGAAAATAACAGTGATGAGACGACTGGGAAACAAGAAGAGGCGAAAACGAGAAAACCAAGGAAATTAAAATAAACAGAGAAAAGTTAACCCTTTGGCAGGCGGTAGCGGTTTTTGTAATGGTGATTCCTGCGGAAATTACCGCGACAGCCAAAGGGTTAAACGCCCAATACCGCCGTGACTGTTCAAAGACACACTTCTGTAACATACAGTTACGAAACTCTATACACAGGTCTAGTTATGGTTCATTTAGACACAGGACAATCCAGTTCAGCACACGTCGTCTTAATATCAAGTAAGCTGACAATGACTCCACTCCGTTCTATAAATACAACGCTATCAGTACGAGAAATAGCTAAAAATAGATTGACACGCTAACGGCAGCTCTGAATAAATAAGAGCGAGTACGCGTGTGCTTTTGATGTGTGTCCCAACTGCTGATATAGTTCATTAGATGTGTCGACAAGGCAAAACAAACACTGACAAATGGTGCTGAAATGTGTCTTCAGATTTATGCGTAATGGTACTTTAACTCATTCTACCCCAACACCGAAATCCCCAAATTTTGCCGTTGTCCTCTGAAGACTGCACTCTAGTGCAGGACACTGATCGACCATGATAGTTCAAGGGTGATGCCAGAATAGCTTGGCGCCCATAGGCGCCAAGCTATTCTGGCATCACCCTTAAACTATCATGGTCGATCCAGATCTTGCTGTGGTGTATCGGGGGTAGAATGAGTTAAATATACAAGAAAACAATTGAAAGGAATAAAAGGCTTATCACTGACAAACATAATGCAGACACTAGCTGAACTCCGGCAATATGCTGTACTCATCAGGCATCTCCCTGCAGCACGCAAAAGGCTATCGCGCCGAAGTCGGCCGCAGTGGGCCCGCGCACGAATGTGCGCGGGCCCACTGCGGCCGACTTCGGTTTGATGGTCTTTGCCTAGTAGTGTTTTTGCTTACTGAGCCTCGTACACCGGTGCTTGTAGCAGTAAACACCAAGAAGAAGAAAGAGGAATGACAAATGTGACTCACGTAACGTAGACACTCGTTGAGCTCCGACAATATGGTGTACTCGTCAAACATTTTCCCCTGGTACCGGTGCTCGTAATAGTCCGTGATCCGCTGTCGCAGACTCCGAGGCAACTTCCGGTAAATCATATACTCTTCGACTTGTTTGAACTGGGATAGAAATGAATGAATGGATGAAAAATGGAATGAATGAATGAATGAATGAATGAGTGAATATAAAGAAGGAACGAATGGATGAATGGACGGACGGACGAGATGGATAGATGGATGGATGGATGTGTGGATAGATGAAGGAATAAATGAATAATAATAATAATAATAATAATAATAATAATAATAATAATAATAATAATAATAATAATAATAATAAAAAAAATATAATATTTCAAGGCTTAAATCTGTATGCAGTGTAGGCCAGTAGCCCGTAACGGAAACATTATTCAGTTGGGTGAACAACAACCCAGCATGACAGGAACGACATTAATTCATTAATAATCATATTAAAAACTTACAGTTGACATGAGTGGGCTCGCGCACGTTAGTGCGCGGGCCCACTCAGGCCGACCTCGGCACAAGGTCTTTTTGCTTGCAAAGCTACTGCGCAATGAAACCCTTGTGGCCATTTTATTAATGAAATGTCACGAAGTGCTACTTCTCAGTGCAACACGAATAACTACAGGAATAAGCTTAGACAAGTGATTAAGAATCCGAATTGAAACAGCAAGCAAGGAAAGACAAAATGGGGTCAGCCATGAGTCCAGCAGAGCCCAGAAAATAGAACCGACCTATCCATCCACACTCTTTGAACCTGAATGTTTTCCCCCTTAGACTATTTTTGAAAAAACAAACAAACTAGAAATGCGTGCCAGACAAAGAAATAAACGGATTCGATCACGCGACTTGCAAAAATTTCAGCGCGCAAGTCAATCTGTTTCATCAGTGTTGAGTTTTCCTCGGTCAATAGGTAACAAAGGAAAGTATACATTACAGGTAGTATTGCGAAATATATGTGGGTCAATAGCGTGCACAAAAACTGACCGTCGATGCGAGGAGCTGATTTTGATTAGAATTCTTTATGATTTTACTGAAACCAATTTTTTTTTCTGTTTGGTTTGGTTTACCTAAGATTTCACTATTTTATTATTCCTAGTGACGTGTAATAGACTCTGACTGAAATGCGCAAGCTCACATGAAATAACGAAACTCCTGCGTTTACAGATCTTTGTGTTATTGGGCTCCGTCAGTGGCATGAGTGAGCATAGTCCCGCAAAAGCCACACTAGTGCTTAGTGGCTTTTGCAGGACTAAGCTCACTCATGCAACGGCTGAGCCCTGGTCTTTAATTCTAGACATTTCGGCGTCATCAGTTTCACCTACTCATCTGTCGACGTATACCCACCTTTTCGTTGTACAGTCGTCGTGACGTGTCAAACGACTGGATGAGGGTGGTGGTGTGTGCCAAAAACAGCGCGTAGCAGGTAGCACCGCTCAGCATGCTCAATATAGTCAGCCAGGTGTCTGACATGTTCTGCGGCGGGAACCGCCCGTATCCGATACACAGCATGTGAGACAGAGCCTTGAAGAGCGCCCACGTGTACTGTTCTGCCCAATGAGCGTCCTGAAGACAAAGGAAAGTGGTATATCAGCAGTTAGTACTGAATGATACTACTTGGTACATCATACAGACGGGATTAGAAAATCAAAAGTAGGTCAAAATTGCACGTGTAGTTTCAACAACAGTCCGGACAAACACATGATGCGATCGACTCGCAAGTTTCAGTGTCCGTGCTTTTAGTCTACTGTTACGTGAAAAAGCGCTGCCTGCGTACCATCCTGGGCATTCACTGGAGTGACTATGTCACCAACGTCGAGGTCCTTGAACAGGCTGAAACTGTGAGCATCGAGGCTTTGCTGCTGCGGACACAGCTCCGCTGGGCGGGGCATGTCTCCAGGATGGAGGATCATCGCCTACCAAAGATCACCCTGTTCGGCGAGCTTGCTACTGGACACCGTGACAGAGGGGCACCAAAGAAGAGATACAAAGACTGTCTCAAGAAGTCACTTAGTGCCTGCCAAATCGACCACCACCAGTGGTCTTCGCTTGCTGCGGACCGTGACACCTGGCGCTCCACCATTTACAAGGCAGCTGTCTCCTTTGAGGACTCTCACAGAGCTAGCCTTAAGGACAAGCGGCTCAGGAGAAAAAACAGAGATGCCGCAGCTCAGAACCCTGGCCATACCTTCCCCTGCAGCCACTGCGGTCGAACCTGCCTGTCTCGGATTGGCCTCCGCAGCCACGAACAAGCCTGCAGACGTCGTGGGCAACTCCTATAAAATCTTCGTTCGCGAAGTCAAGCCAAGACGTGAAAAAGACGCAACCTATCTGACCTACTTCGGATGCATGAAATCGTCTATCGCTGAATCTGTCTGGGACGCAGACCACTGTGAAAGGTCAGGCTTTGACTCGCGTCACAATCGGTGAATACACTCACTGCGTGTGACGTCAAACTGTGACTTACAGTGGATGTCTGCCTCCGAGACTGTGCCGGTTAATCCTGTCACTGTCAGTGGACACATACATTTTTGTTAACCTTTTGCATCGTGATACACTTCTGCTTGAAATTAATTTGACTATGATAGTTCAAGGGTGGTGTCAGAATAGCTTGGCACCTCAGGCGCCAAACTATTCTGGCACCACCCTTGAACTAAAATGGCTGATCTATCTCCAAATCTGTAACGTAGCTTTCGTACGCAAAAAAAAAAAAAAAAAAAAATCGGCCTGAGGATGTAATAGGTAAATTTAACGCCAAAGGTAAATTGATACAAAATGTCAGCATTGAAGAGGCATAGATCATCGTGAGCCTCCCGCAACTGAGGAGGGGGGGGGGGGCTCATGAGGATCTATGACTCTTACAGTTGAATCGTGATCACGTTTCACTTCTCAACAGTGAATAAGTTAGGCCGAGCACGCACACAACTTCATAAGACTTCCCCTCAGTCTAGCAATTGCTTCAATGGTTGCCTGTTCCTGGGGACTTCAGTTTCGACCGATTTACTGTCGAAAGCACCACACGCATGATGATGGATCGACTGTGATAGCTCAAGGGTGCTTCCTGATCAACAGTTTGGCGGAAAAAAAAATACCCAGGACTCTCGTCATTGTTTTCTTGTGTAGCCAGATCAACATGTATGTCTAACGGTTTGAGTAAATTGTATACAACACGACCAGCCGAGAGCAACGCAGCTGTCTATCACCTGAATTGGGCAGTGATTTAACCCGTTTACCCACCTGGCTGCATTTTCAAAGTTTGAAGGTGCTACCTAACGACTATGTACCACTTATGGAGACGGATTGACCGCGATAATTCAAGGGTAGTGCCAGAATTAGCTTGGCGCCTTCAGGCGCCAAGCTAATCTGGCACTATCCTTGAATTATCACGGTCAATGCATGTCTCGCTGTAGAGTGTTGGGGTTAAATGGGCTAAATTAAACAGAAAGAATGCCGCCGAACAAATACACAACTTGAAATACGGAATGTCGGAGTAGCATAGCAATAAGTTAATTCTTGAATTAAATCACGATGGAAAACCTATCGGGTGTGTGTGTGGGAGAGGGGAGGGAGGAGAGGGGGGAGGGGGAGGGGTGGGTGGGTGGGGGTGTGGGGTGGGAGGGAAGGGTACAAATCACAGAAACCGTGTGTGTTTCTAACACTTACTCACTAATGCACAGCGACAGAGAATTCGAACAAGACAATTTTCAGTCAGCACAAACAGTTAGAAGGTAATTTTAGAAACAGAGCACAATTCTGCGAACCTAAATCCAATAAAACTGCCTCTATAAACCACTTTGCACAGGCGGATTGGGGAAGGGGAGGGGCCGACTAACTTCTACCAACTAGACGTATTTTAAAGACACGATCAACAGTGATTTGAAATAGTAAAACTTTTCGTCTGACTCGCCCTTTTGAGTCATCATTATTGGTTATCATTTTGTCCCTGTGGCCGCAACACTTTCAACAACCCCTCTACCCTTTCGCCTGTCCGTAGCGCTTGTTGTCGACGTGATTCACCTCGACAAAAAGCGCTACGGACAGCGAAAGGGTTAAAATGACACGGAATGCCGAATGATTCCTTTGCCTTGCCGGAGGCCAACGTAACTGAATCAGGTCAGTAAGAGACATTTATAGGTTTTGCCTCTCTCTCACCTCTACCCCACCCCCCCCCCCCCCCCCCGCCACTCCTTTCCTCTGGAAATCGTGTTTCTTACAATTTGCATTTTTGTGAACCTTCTTATAAGACCGAGTCGGGACTAGCCTTGAAAGGTTTAAGGTTAGCATTTGCTTAGCTTGGGACTTTCGCTGACACAAAGCTAATCAGGAACAACCCATTGTCGGTCCATTTCCCATTGTGGCGTCTTCAGAAGTCACGGGAAATCATCTCAGATCTCCAATCAGTAGCTGAGATGTTTATATACTGACGAGCAAAAGAAATGTTGACGTGTTTCCGATGATTCCAATATGTCGCATTTCTTTTGCTCGTCAGTATACTAACCTGAATCAAGCAAGAGTAATTGATTCTGGGTGCAGCTAAAGGGGGCCATGGTAATAATTATATGCCTCTTCCAGAGACAGTAGGTCTGGATGAACGACTACACCTTTCCGCATAATAGATCCGGCTGTAGCATCCGCACTCCGCGAAATGTTGTATACTCTGGGTAACTGCATGGCCATGTGCAAGAGTTACGTCCCCTCGAACTGCACACTAAAATGTGCCAAGCAAACTCACCGCTGAATTGCCTGCAATACCAGCGCAATAAATACTGGAAATTAGGGCCCACTTTTCTTGCGAACTGCACGCGATCTTGTTATTAGACAGGATCCCTGGCCACCAGATCTTTCTGCCTGAATCAGACTCCACAACATACCGGTTTAATGTGGTCTAAAGTGACCCCTTCAGTGCCGGAGCACAGCGAACAAGACCCAAATGCAAGAGACGTTGATCCTCACGAGCCACCGCAACGTCGGGGCTCATGAGCCCAGGCGTTGCGGGGGCTCTGTGAGGATAAAGACATTTTGTTGGAATAGTTCACGACAAGACTATCTGGTAGTGGATCTGCAAGGAGTCCAGAGACAATCTTTAGCTGTAAGCAGAGAAAGGGTTGAGACTGAAAATGAATATGACGATGAAAAGTAGAGGATGTTTAAGACATGTGACTGTCTAATACAGCTGACCAATTTGTAGAGTGGGCTGAAATTAAAAGCCAAAGTCTGAGAACGGCCATTTCTGCAGTACAATGTACACTGACCGCCCCCCCCCCCCAACAAACAAACAAACAAACAAACAAACAAACAAAAAAACAAACAAACAGACAAACAAACAAACAAACAACAAACACCACACAAACAAACAACCAGCAACATAAACAAACAAACAAACCCAATCGAGTGCACCTATCAAACACACGCTGTTTTTATGAAAGAAAGAAAACAATGTCACAGTGATTTTAGCCCGTAGGGCTTCCAGTTTAAAGTCCAAAATCACATATAAATACACACATGTACAGCCTACGTTTCTTTTCGCATTTTCATACCCGTGACTCTTTATCTGTGAGGTGCATATCATATGCGTGTCTGCGGTTTTACTCTTGCGCATGTGGGATGAAAAACCCAGGCTAACAAGTATCTCACGTTTCACTCATCGTCACTGAGTGTGCGGAAATTTTCTGCTGTAGCTTTAGATCCTCATAAGAAAGCGTGATGGTGATATACTGACGAACAAAAGAAATGCGACATTTTTGGAATCATCGGAAACACTTATATGTTTCCGATGATTCCAAAAATGTCGCAGTTCTTTTGCTCGTCAGTATAATTATTTTCCCTTGCTACACCAACATTGTCATCAGCGTTGACACCTGTGTCCTGAGGGTTTGGCGGAGTGTGTTATCAGGTGTTCAACCCCTTTTCTGTCGAGAAACACTGAAAAACACCCAACTGCGAGAGGCATAGATCCTCATGCGCCCCCGCAGTTACATTGATCACCACCCTACTGCGAGAGGCATAGATCCTCATGAGCCCCCGCAGTTACATTGATCACCACCCTACTGCAGGAGGCATAGATCCTCATAAGCCCCCCCCCCCCGCAGTTACATAGATTGCCACCCAACTGGATAGTCATAGATCCTCATGGGCCCCCACAGTTAGGTTGAAAACCAACAACTGCGAGAAATTGCGGGGGCTTATCAGGACCTATGCTTTTTGCAGTTAGTGGGTGCTCAATCATGTTTCTAAGGAGGTTTCTATAAAGGCTCTAAGGATCCATAGCTCTTGCGGTAACCACTTCCTGTCCATTTTCCTGTGACCGCTGGGGATCTCTGACGGTGAATTTACGTCACAAACACAGTCTGCGTCCACTACCAGTGAAGAGGTTAATCAACCATGACTCCAGTGGATACAACTATCAGTTATCTCATTCAGCCCCGACACACCACAGCAAGACATGGCTCGAGCGTGATAGCCCATAGGCGCCAAGCTATTCTGGCACCACTCTTGAGCTATCATGCTCGATCTGTCTCTAGAATTGTAGTACATAGTCCTTCAGAGGGCAACTTCAAAATTGGGGGATTTCGGTAACGGGGCAGAATGAGTTAAGGCCTTGTGCGCATTCCCAAACGATCTCTGTGTTTCTGGAAAACGCATAAATCTGCCCACTTTTTCGGAAATCGCCGGAAGTTAATTTTCATTTATTTCTAATTCTTGGATGCCAATGAATGTAAAACCTCCAGCAGATTCAGAGACTGGCGATATCTTTCACATGCTCTTTATAGGCCGTTTGACATCGGAGCGCTCAACGCATCTCGCCAGTATCTACGCAAAGAAATACTTTCCTGTACCAAGCTTAGAATAAATATCACTCGGTGACAGTGGACCTCATACGATTCACTTTCAAGACACTCGAACAATGTGTCAAGTTTGCTGTACATTCGTAAAAATCCGGAATTTGTGTTGTTGTAATGAAATGACTGATTTTATATCCATAAATGCGCTCCAGATGTATTAGGCCCAGTGTAACAAAGATCCATTTTCACGTGAATTGGCCTAGTTTTAAAACCTGAAAGAGCGCAGACATACATTAACTCATTCTACCCCAACACCGAAATCCCCAAATTTTGCCGTTGTCCTTTGAAGAATGCACTCTAGTGCAGGACACAGTTCGACCATGATAGTTCAAGGGTGATGCCAGAATAGCTTGGCGCCCATAGGCGCCAAGCTATTCTGGCATCACCCTTGAACTATCATGGTCGATCCTTATCTTGCTGTGGTGTGTCTGGGGTAGAATGAGTTAAATATGCATGCTTGACTTCAATATTTAGGTTATTGAAAATGGGGCTCTGTGTAGGGTATTGAAAATGACTTGTTCTGTTTTTTCACCAATTTTTTACGACTGTACATGAAATCGACAAATCATAGGCGTCCAGTAAAAGTATTCCATATTAGGTCAATTGGCACTAAATGATATTTGTTCTTGAAGTGGTACAGAGGAGTGTTTCTTTGCGGAGACACTTGCTCCGGTACATTAATCGTCTTTTCCAAGCTGAATTCGCCACATGGTGTATGGGTAGTTAAAACAGATGGTTACGAAACGCAACACACAGGTCTAGTTCAAAACACGTCGTCTTCATATCAAGTAACTTGACAATGACTCCACTCAATACAAGGCTATCAGTACGAGAAACAGCTAAAAATAGATTGACACGCTAACGGCTGCGCAGAACTTAAATAAGTGCTATTACGCGTGTGTTTTGCTGCGTGTCCCAGCTGTTGTTAAAGTTCATAGGGTGTGTCGACATGGCACAACAAACACAAATGATGCTCGACATGTATCTTTAAATTTACGCGTAATGGTACTTTTAACAAGGGCAAGACTCATTGCACTGATTTAATGACAAATAGACGTTGTTCGGAAACCAAGAATTAGTTCATAATTGCCAGTGTTTCGACGAAAACAGTGGATTAACCCTTCACTGCCGAGAAATAAATGAACACCGCACTACTGCAAGAGGCATAGATCCTCATGAGCCCCCGCAATTGCGGGGGCTCATGAGGATCCATGCCTCTTGCTGACAACACCGCAGCTCTTTCGCGTTGAACTGACGCAGATTTCAGACGAACAACGTCCGGTCAGCGGCAGTGGAAGGGTTAAAACCATGTTTGTTTGTCCGAGCTTTTTACGTCACACAACCCATAGCGTTTGACCTACTTCTGATTTCCAGATATCGTTTATTATTTCACATTTATCGAGGGGAGGGGGGGGGGGGGCGGGGCATAGACCATCAAAACCCCTGTTATACAACAGCCTATACCTTTCTTTTGGCAGATGTTTGGTGTTCGTTGATCCAAAACTGTGCAAATAAATGATCCTTAGATCATTTCCACACATTAGCGTGGGCGCAGGTATGATATTAACCTATTCAGCCCTGATACATCACAACAAGATATGGGTCGACCATGGATCGACCATGATAATTCAAGGGTGGTGCCAGAACAGCTTGGCGCCTGTAGGAGATAGATTGACCATGATAGTTCGAGGGTGGTGCCAGAACAGCTTGGCGCCTGTAGGAGATAAATCGACCTTGATAGTTCAAGGGTGGTGCCAGAACAGCTTGGCGCCTACAGGCGCCAAGCTGTTCTGGAACCATCCTTGAACTATCTTCTTCTTCTTCTCCAACGCCGTCACACTTGGAGTTTGGCTCTCAAAATGAAATCTGTGGTCTTCTGTGGCACCTCCACAGGCCCGTACAGTTTCTCTTGTAGAGTGGCGGGCTTCTGCCATATCTCCTCCCTCAGCAGCTGGTGGTTCCCACAGTCCTGGAGGATGTGCTCTGTGGTCTCCTCTGCTTTCCACAAGGGCACAGGGGAGATGGCACGAGGTGAAAGCGTCTGTGCAGGTGGAAATTGAGTCGGTTATGCCCGGTCTTCAGACGGAAGATGGT